>CM062236.1:34252741-34852741 GCA_031216185.1 Syzygium aqueum
CTATACCCACCACCAGGCCAGTGAGGACACAACTGGGCATGTCTCTCTTCCTCAACTTTCTCACACCAGAACAAAACGAAAGTCAAGATCAACAGCAACGACCCTTTTCGATTTCGAAACTTGAACTGTGAAATAAAGGAAAACAACAGAAAAAAAGGATTTATAATAAATAGGGTCGGGCATTGGTAGATCTCATGCAATGAATGAGGAAGGGTTTGGAGAGGAAACAGTTCATTTGCTCGGTTGGCTTAATAAATACTCCAAGAAAAGAAGAGAGAATCCACATCGAAAGCGTGTGATTTCCTCTCCATTATCCTTTTTTCCCGGAAATTATGAAGCGCATTGAAGTGGGAGCTGCTGAAGCTACGTTAAATGCTGTGACCAAGAAGTGAGAAATCAAAAGGCTTGCGCGCATGAAAAAGAGCAGGGTTTGTGAGCGTGATGAGTGCGACGTATCACACGACAAAAGGAAGATCTCTCTCTCCCTCTCTCTCTACTTGGAGCATCCATATTTGGCTCCTGCAACCGCAAGAGCCCATGAAAAACGAGTCAGAAGATTTATGAGAGTTGAAAGAACAGCAAGTTGGAACGGAGTATAAACCGTGAGTGACGGAAATTTAGACAGCCATCGATTGACTACACCATTGAAAGCGTGTCCATACCATATTCAACCTCTGTTCGCTTACACTGATCTTTCTCGACCGTGAGTTTCTCGCGCGTGCTAAGTCCGAGCTATGAATTATAAAGACATAATCACCGCGAATACATGCATAATGGGTATTTCCTGTTTGTAGTGACAATTTTGACTTATGAATTTCTTTTTAAGATTTTGCAACTAACACAGTTTGAATTTATTCAAGCACAAAAATATCTAAAATATATACTTCGTGATACAAATGTCAATATATAGAATCACGCATAATTTTCTAGGCTTAAAATGCATATATTTTTTCTCATTTAGTAGTTTTTAGGGAAAAACATAAGTAAAAAATAATAAGTTTTTGACTGCTTTCCAAAATAGACTTCTAGAAATGCATATGCTCGCGAATCGTGGGGGTCAGCTAGTCTCAACGCACGTCGTGCGCACATCATGGTTTATTGATGAAAACATGTAGTGTTTCCATAAGGAAACAAATAAAAAAGGACTCAGGAAAATTTTCACGTCCATGACATGTGTTTAAAATCATGATGACGAAGGGAAACGTGCAATTCCGAAAGCAAAGTCGAAGTAAAAAAGAGATGCGAAGACTCTCTATCAGCATACGATAATGGCATAGGATTGACCTATGTTTTCCACCTTTTTAGCTTGAGACGAAGGTCAAAGCATATACGTTCGTGTTGATGATGTTTGAAATTTGAAGTCGTGGGAGGAAAGCGGAGGGGGCATGGAGAAGCCAAGCCTCGGATTCCACTCTTGGTGGCCTCGACAATAAGAAGTAGGGACCAAAAAGAAATTGCGGGATATGTTTTTGGCTCGGGCCCTCCTTTTCGTTGGTCCCAAATGATGAATCATTCCCAATTTTTCACCGTGGACAGCATTACCCAAGAAGCAATTCTACGCCATTATAATGCACCCCAACTAGAGAAATCACCATGCATCGCGAGAACAAATTTTATGTTGTGAGTAACTCTCGATCGGCGCGTCCAAGGAAGATTAACGCGTTGAATACGACCGACATGTTCCGTCGCGTTGTTTGCAAGCATACGGCCAGAGATGTGTTTGGAGAGGATGCTTATTCCATGGTTCGATGATGATCTTGTACCAAAAGCAGAGATGTAGGAAGTAAAAGAGAACGGGTTAGAGTCATGGTGAAGTCGAAAGATGTTTAGTAGCACCGGCCACTATCTTGAAGCAAAATCTTCCAACTCCTCATCATTGAGTCATTGAACGCGAGTTTTGTCATTTTTCAAACAAAGTGATGAAATGAAAAGACAGCATCATTCATAGCGAGAATGAAAATTTTTCGCATTCGGACTTTGATGGGAATACGATTGGGAGAGGAGGTCTCTGGGAAGGAACTTATCCTCTCGTGATTTGAAAACTTTCAAACAAAAGATGTCATCAAGTGAATTTGGAGCCACTTCTCTTTTTCACTTTTTAATGTTTTGAAAGTCAAAACTTGGTAATTATTCAATGTTGAATATATATTTTAGCATTTAAATATATATATCTCTTTCGATGTTTAATATTATGGGGACCTTTTTCGTAACATTTTGAAGTTTATATAAATTTTTGAGTTTTAACGGAGAACTAGATGAAAAAACTCTCGTTTACTTCGGTCCTTCTATTTCACGAGAAATCAATTCTCACTTTTCTTCTGGCCAAAGGAAAGAATCCCGTCATCTCACTTTTTTGTTTCCTTAAAAAGAAAAACTCTTATATGTGATATTGCTAATGAGTGTGTTGAGGCACTCATTAAACTTGCCTGATAAGAATATATTTTAATTTTCAATACACTAATAATGCATGGCATAAGAGAGGCAATCATTGAAAAAAATAAACTTTCTTTGCTCGACTCTTTGAAAAGTATCATGAGAACACTCATTAATAAATGTACATAAATGTACTAATGATTTTAGAGCACATGATATTTTTATCAATGTCCAAATATTCGAGTTTGAAAATATTGGTTGTGCATATAACAAGACTAATCGGCTGTTGAAATTACTTATTTCTTGATTTAATTGCTAAACAAGTGCATTAATGGCCCTCTTTAACAAAGTCCTTTTCCGACCAAAAAGAAACAAAGTCCTTGTTCTAATTAGTGTCTTGTCAATAGTTATTAAGATACTAAAGAAGAAAAGATTTTAGCACATAATTATTAAAAGGCAATCCAAGTTAAGCAACCAAATAAAAAAATATTATAATATTCAAAGTATTAATTGGTCTTGTGATATGCATAACTAATGTATTGAAGATCAATTTTTCTTCACATTAAGCATGTTTTAATAAGTGTCCAGATGGTATTTATTAACAAGACCATATTTATTGTTTGACCCAAAAAAAAAGACCACATTTATTAAATAATTGTATTAAAAAGATTATAATTTTGAAGATATCTATGAAAAAAGAAAATAGAGGAAACAAGAAGAACACAAGTGAGGTTTTCATCAGAAACGAGGCAAGCAGTAAAAGGGGGAAGAATAACTATGATGATTCTTTCAACCTTCTAAATAAACCGACCTTTCCTTGGAATGAAATGAACCGTCTAATCTCCCCTCCCTCTCTCTCTCCGACATTAATTATATTCAATTTTAATTTAAACCCATCACCTACCTTCTCTCTCCTATTTATTCTCTCTCTCTCTCTCTCTCTCTCCTCTTCACTGTATTCCTCCCTTTCATTCGCCACCATGAATCCCATCTTAAATATGACCCATCTTACCTTCCTCACCAGCTGCCTTGTGTATTTCTGTGTCAACACAGCACGCGCGAGAGAGACCCACCTGCTCTTCTTGCTTTTGTGTGCTGAATACGGTGTGATGGTTTCTTGGCCTTCATGTGGATTTGGCAAAGGGTTTCTTACAGAGTTTATTGGCATTCTGTCCACCTCCTTCACCAAATGGGGAAGAAAAAACGATAGAGTGAAACCCTGTTGTTTTTAAAGGGGAAAAAAGGAAAAAATCCTCCATGTTTCGCTTGTTTCGAAGGAGGTGGGCATACTGCCAAGTGAGCTCTGTTGGACTCTCTTTGTGAAAACCCTCGTGATATATATCTTGTTGTGTTGATTTGTTTTTCCTAGGTTTTCTGCTGGTACTTAATACTGTTGAGGAAATCAAAGATCAAGTGATGAAAAGAGATCCGAGGAGATGAAACGTCAATAATCATCACAAAAGTACCAAGAAAAGCAGAAACAGATCTTTCTACTCGTGTGAAGTCGTGAAGGTTTGAGCTAACCATATTTACAGCTAGCTTCACTCTCTCTCTCCCTCTCTCTCCCTCCCTCGCCCGCCTTAAATTTCTTTGGTGGAACTACCATAAGGTAAGAGGGTTCATCTTGTGCTTGTCAAATTGCCCTTCTTTTCTCCTGCTGAGTTCGATCATCATTTTAACGAGACTGCTCACGACCAGGAGCTACTCTCCATAGAGAGAGATCATTGCTGTGCCTGCAAATGCTATCGCTTTAGCATAAGCTATTTTGTATGTGGTCATAGTACTATGCAGTCAAGTTTACATTAGACCTTTATCTTCGTGATGATTTTTACTGCTGGCCTCACCACATAACTCAGAAGCCTGTTCTCTCTAACGTTTCTCTCTTCTGTATATGTGCTTTATCATTTCTTTATACGCTATGTCTCACATCTTGCCAAGAAAATACCTGTACATCATAATCTTTTTTTGTAGGCGGATTATTTACTGATCATTAATATGGATCGATGCACATATGTTTTGATGCATTGTTTGTTGCTTATTTTGTAGCCATGAATCACTGATGATCATCTCTTTCAGTTGCTGGCTTGAGCAGAACTCGGTTCTTAACTAAGGATCTGGAAGGTTACTCCTAATCTCTCTCTCTCTCTCTCATTTTGTCAGATGATTGCTTGGAGTAGGATCATGATTGAGGTCTGACAATAGACACTGAGGTGGAAACTGAAAACCTTCCTTCCTTGTCAAATAAAAAAAAATTCAGGCAAACTCTTTGTAAGAAAAAAATTAAAAATTTTTTCTAGACAACATTAGGTTGTGTTCTTTTTTTTATTTTACAAATTTTGCGCTTTAGGATGACGTGACTGCAGTAATGACGAGTAAAATAGAGAAACCGCTTCTGAACGTGGTGCCATTAGTTTTCTATGATTGCTTAGTACTATTATATTTCTTCAAAATTTAGAGATATGAGATGTCTTCATTAAGAAAATTTTCTTAGAAAACTCTATTTGGAAATGCTCGTTTCAATGTTTTAAAGGATTTCTTATAGACGACGTTTAGTTTCATTTGAAGGACTGTGAATTCTCTATGGCGTATCGTGTGTCAATTGATATGTGTGTGGACTTATTTTTTCCATTTTTGATTGTTTGACCATGTTTCTATCTTCTATGTTGTCTGTGATTTTTTCAAAATAAAAACAAAAAACCTCTACATTCCTGTCAAAATTCAAAGGATTATTGAATTTTTAAAAATTTATGAAAAAAGTTGTATGTGGATTTTTGTGTGTATGCTTTGGAAGTTTCATATGATTTTGGTCAAAAAGAAGTCAAAATGTATAAGATTTAGATTTGGTGAAGAGTAAAAAGTGATAATCTATTTAGTAAACACCTTTTTTACTTTTAGTGAGCTATTCTTACAGATGCATTTCAGGTGAAGGTGTCATGAGAGAGTTTTCTTTTTTTGGGTCGAAGTCATTAGAGTTTTTTCTTTTTTTTGGTCGAAAGAGTCATTAGAGTTGACCGTTCCATATATTGCGCAAGCACGGTTGCTTCTGTTACGTATTTGCCTCTTAAGGTCAATTTTGCCTCCCTTTTCTTGGTCAAAGACGAGTGCAGATCTTGAGATGGAGATTGTGTGTAAATGCGGGGTCTGTCGTTCTTTTTAGATCTAACTGGTTTTACCAGAGAACAGAAAAAGTTTTGCTGCTGAAGTTTGACCAGGAACTTATTGCAAAAAATGCATTGCGCATATTATGCCTATCATCTACAATCCAAGTGAAGGGAAGGAGAAGTAGGATGGAGTGGGAAGATGGCAGATTTACGTAGTGATTGTGCGTATCGAAAGATGAATCACCTCTGCTTTAGGCACAGATTACTCGGTATCGACAATGTAGAGTGAAGGTTGACGTTTGAATATGAAACAAGAAACTGGTAGAAAACGAGAGAAGTATCTAGTATGCCTACTTTACACGTGATTGTGAACAAACGTGATTTCCTCAGAAAGCCCGTGAAAATGGCGTGCCCTGTCTTCTCACCTACAGTAGGCTAAAGAAGATCGTAATTTCCTCACGCATGCGCCGAAGTTTAAGAACTTATGGTTTACTTTAAAACCCTGTTGGGGTCTTTCTTTCTTTGGCCTTGTTCTACTGATAAAGTTCAGCGGCTGAAGGGTCCCTCTCCCGACCCTCACCATGCATTTTTCACGCTTTTTATCTGGCTCCCAGAGATTGATTTTGTGTATTATTCCCTTCGACTTCGATGCTTATGGTTGAATTTGAGTCAAAGACGACTTGCCACTCCAAGTGTTAGCAATCATGCGCTCCCACTACACATTATGGTGTTCCTCTCTTTCTCTGTCTGGTGTGTTCCACCTTTAACCATGGATTGAAAAGCATGCTACTGGGTCAAATAACGTGCTAAGTTGGGCTCGAAATGACAATCATTTATAATGACATTTGCGGTCTCTTGAACGTTCATTGTGTTCTTCAACTTCTGACAGGTGTTAGGGCCGCGGATCACAGTTCTTTTTGTCTTTCTTTTCTTGGCTTTACCTGATCAATTTGATTTGTTGCACTTTTTTCTGTCGTAGTTAAAAGGGAATGTTGATTGGTACCTCTCAATTTTTAGTAAAGCAAATAATGGTCACTTTTGAAGAGGTGTCAGTTCTTTAGCAAAATAGATTAGAAAAACCAATCTCGATGTTGGCAAGAGTACAACGTCAATTGTGTGGACGCCCGACAGAAATCCGTTATCTTCAATCATAGACGTTAATGCTAAAGGGCAGCAAAAGGGAGCCCAAGTTTAAGTAGATGGTCATTTTCAACTCAAAACAATGAAGCGTGGGCCGATTGTGATATATTAAATGTCCTGAAATATACCAAGTTTCTGATTTGGGCTTTTTTAATACAATTTGCACCTGCACCTGAAAAATCTCATCCTCAATTATAAGTTAGTCTCCTTAATGCTGATACTCTTGCGTATCGACATTTCTCAACTTCTGCAATAACTGTCATCGCAAGATCTATCGTGATGGGCAAAGATTAAGGGCCCGCGGCCAAATCACTGGTAGTGATATGATTTGTTTGGACGTCCTGCAGAAGCTTTGATACTTTCATGTAGTAAAGATTGCACGAATCACTGGTAGTGATATGATTTGTTAGGACGTCCTGCAGAAGCTTTGATACTTTCACGTAGTAAAGATTACATGAAGTCTAAATTTGAGCTCATTGACATATCTAGTAGGGGTGCGAACCCAAACCGGATCTGAAAATTTTGAGTCTCTTTTTCGGTTTGGGTGATAGTAAAAAGAATTCAGACACTGTTATAGTTCAGTTTGGTTCGGGTTTATGATCTGAATCCATCCGGATCAAAAACTGAGACACCTTCGCTTGTAGATTTAGAAAATTTCGCTGCAAATGCATGTCTCCTTCCACAAGAGGCAGCATCATTAGCAACCCTCTCTCTCTCTCTCTCTCTCTCTCTCTCTCTCTCTCTCTCTCTCTCTCTCTCAGAGGTTAAGGGGAGCCACTCGCCGGCACATATGTTTTCAACCTTTGGAACAACTCGATGAATTTAGTAAATCTTTTTAGGAGGACCCAATGATCATAGATAAAACCTATCCAATTTTTTACAGTGCGATGGTTAGCTATTGTTGAATAAATAGTCTTCTACAATGAGGACATTGAGATTTGGGTCACCGATGGTCGTCCTCATTTGGATTCAGGGTGCGACCTGTACAACTCCTTGTCGGCCATAAGTGCCTTGTCTTCCAAATTTTTGGCGCAAGGTACATCCTAGAGTCGCTTACGTGTTTCTTGCCAACTTCAATTACTCCTTTTGTCGGAGCCGGAGTAGACGAAGATGCAAGGAAGCTCGAGAACATCATGGACTTGAAGTGTTGCGCACACGGTAGATATTCGCTCCATGGAGAGGTTTGGGAATCGGTTATGGGGTTACATGGGCCTCAAGAAGTTGATGTTAAGGTTTGGGAATTGGCAAAGTATAGTGTGTGTGGAAGGAGCTCACTGTTCGTCAGATCGGGTACATGAACGCCTCAATGCAGTTGCTTCTTTGGAACCTCTATTAGGATCATCTCCTCCTTTGGTGGAGAATAATGCAGGTAATGGTGATACTTCACTTGGGTTAGGTATTCAGAGGCCACTGCCCTGTGATAAAGAAGAAAAAAAAAACTGAACCGGCCCGAATTGATTCAAACTGGGCTTTGGGTTTGGGTTTTATAGGTCACAATAAACCCACATCCTTCTTGTTTCGGATTGAATCAGGCATTAGACGAACCCAACCCAACTCAAACCGTCAACACCCCTAATATCTAGATAGACCCACATTTATATCAAAAGTTTGACCTAACGAATTACAGATTAAATAAATTAGTCTGAATCTCCAATTTGGAATTTCTCTAACCACATTTCGTTGGCGCACGTCTACATGAATCTCCCACCTCTATCGCTGATATCATCATTGAACCCACTATGACGTGAGGTTGATGAAATTGACCCAAGAAGTAAGAGGCAACAATTAGTCAAAGCTAAGAAGCAAGAAGCAAGAGGCAATAATTCTCATTTTGGTCTACTTCCCGATCTACTGCTACACCACCAGCATTCATAGACCAACTCCACCGCCAACCGCCAAGCCCTTGCTGTTGCCATTTCCGTCAGCCATGTGGGCCCGCCTCGCCGGTGATACGTCTCTCTCCCTAATCATCCTCCAATCGAGAGAGAGAGAGAGGGGGGGGGGTGGATGAGCTTGTGAGGGGCGACAAGTGACGGAGTGTGGTCAAATGGGTGAGAATGATGGGTTCACGGTGGTCGGGAGCCAGTGACAGGTGACACTCTCGGAAAGTGGAGGCACCGGGAGTGAGGGATTAAGAAAACTAGGATTCTAAATTTTGGACAAGTAACATTTTTCACAAGATTTGGCGATGATCCTAACAAAATCTCCACTGGTATATTAAATTATCCCGTCCGTGCAGGATATATTCGTTGTCGTTTGATTCTCTTGAAATTCTTTATGAATCCATATCTCTAAGTTGGGACTATTTTAGCACCACCTAATATTCTCGTGAAGCTCAACTGACGCAAGCCAACATTATCTTTCTGGCATATTGTGCAACTACGTAATTAAGAAAAGCCTAAAGACTTAAAGATCGCTAAACCACACGCTAACCCCTTATCGAGGGAGCATAATCTTACGCTAATTTCGATTAGATTATAGTATCGAGACGCGAAGGTTTTGGCTCCGATCACGTGAATCTTCACTATTTATATGACTGTCGACATCATGGATAATACATGGAAGCAAACCCCATGCGTGCACGTATAATTACCAAGCCTGCAGCCGTCGTCTTGCTTTCTTGTGAAGTTTTGGGAAAGTAGATAACCTGCCTGAGGGACGGATCTAGTGGAATAAAACGATATTCGAACCAGTGACTCAGCTGCAAACTTTCATGCATTCTTCCATGTTGCCAAACCAGCAATGAATCCATCGATATAAGGATTAATACCATGAAAAATTTCAAATCGGTATAACTATGGCAATTTTACCAAAAATTAATTTTTTAACCACAAAAAATCTCAAATTGGTACCCATATGACAATTATACTTTACATTAGTTTCTGTTAAATTTTACTGTTAAATTATTTTGTTAAATGGCACCCGGTAGTTGACGGATATACTGGTTTTGGGTTTTACCCTCCATTTATTACAGGTGTACCGGTTTGTGATTTTTTTTTTTGCATTAATCCAATTTAACTGAAATTAACGGAGGGTAAATTTTTCACAAATGTATCAGTTTGAGATTATTTGTGGTAAAAAAATTAGTTTGGGGTAAAATTATCATAAGTGTATCAGTTTGAGATTTTTAATGGTCAAAAAATTAGTTTGGAGTAAATTTGTCATAGGTGTATTAGTTTAGGTTTTTCGTGATATTAACCTTTGATACAAAAGGTCCTCAACGAGAAAACTATTAAACCAGTTTTAAACCTAATGTACGGACGTGAATTCAATACTAATTTTTTTAATTTTGCCAATATGATTCTAAACATTTGTGGGAACTTCCAATATCGGAAATTGCTGATGTGATAGTCCAGTCATTGTTGGCCGTTCCAATGAAAATTGACTGGAATGACTTTATTGAAATTTTGCCCAAAGGTTTATGACTAAATTAGAAAAATAAAAAAAGTTTAGGACTGAATTGGTATCCGTACATTAGGTTTAGAATTAATTTGATAGTTTTCCTAATAGACAACAGAGAGTTGTTTCTCAAGGTAGAATCATCGTTATTTCCTTGACCTCATACTTTATATTTGGGACACAGCTCACTAATATAAAAAAAAAACATATCATAATTGGGACCTAAACATAATAATAAAGAAAGTGATAATTGTGCACGTAGAGAGTTCATCAACATAGAGGAGGTGCATTTCTAGGAGAAAGTATAGAAATGACTCTAGAAATGGGAAGGCTAAATTGAAATTTGGAACTTATAAGAGATTTAGGGGAATAAGATTGGCTTGTTTGATTACCATCTTGCCCACTTTTCAGAAAAATACAGTGATTGATGATATTTTTCTAGTCTTGAGATTTATAACCTATTGAATTCGCTTTTCGTGCACTCTATCATTTGAAAAAATAAGGGATAGTGACATAAATAATTTATTAATTTTGGTCCAATGTGCAATATGATCTATGAACTTTTAATTTGTTTAATGTGATGTCCTTGATACAGTCCTTCCATTAATTTGAGATCATGGACAACATTGAACATTACATATAGTTCGGGGACTACATTGAAAATAAACCAAAAGTTCAGGGATTATATTGAGCAAATTAAAAATTCAGGGATTACATTGCACATTGAGCTAAAGTTTAGAGACTACATTGAACAAATTAAAATTTTAGGGATTGCATTACACATTGGGCCAAAGTTCATGGACCATTTGTGTTATTTTTCCAAAAAACAAATCCACCCACTTTGCTAATTTTATACAATTACATAAAGTGGAGAGGAGCTCTTACTTTTAATGTTCTCAATCGCTTTTTTATTTAACTACTCAATTTCAAAATCACTGTGTACATGGACGATTGACTAAATACATAATTTAATATGATCCCTCGCATGTTTCCTCCAAACATCCTTAATTACTTATTGGAAAAACACTGTGTACGTGGACGATTGAGTAAATAAATAATTTTTTATATCCCTCGCACGTTTTAGTGGACATGACTCGTATAAGAAGCTTCCAAATGATTAAAAGGTGCACGTATCTGACTCATAAGTCACAGAGAAACAAGTACTAGACGGCACCTTCCACGAACGAGGTGGAGGAAGAAAGCGTTTGAAAATGCAAATTAGTTAACTCAGGAAAGCATAGCGGCAAGATGATTATCGGCAAAAAAGAGAAGGTGACATTTGAATTTATTTTCGAAAAGAAGAAATTATGCTAGTGGCGAATAATTATCTCAATCATTTCAATTAAGAATTTATCCATTTCATCGTACCATGTAATTAGAAAATAAAGCACGAAAATGAACAAGGTGGAGGAAGAAAGCGTTTGAAAATGCAAATTAGTTAGGTTAGGAGGGTCGAGACGACATATCCGAATTACTGACCAAAAAAACGAAAGGATGACATATCCGAATTTATTTTCGAAACGAAGAAAGTATGTTACCGGCGAATAATTATCTCAATCATTTTCAATTGCGAATTTGTCCACTTTGTCGTGCCATGTTACTAGAAGATAAAAAGCATGAAAATGAATCCCCGGGGAATAAGGAAATGACTGAATGCGCATCGGTCCATCAAAGATGAGATACCAAACAGCAACATCCGAGGTGGTCGTTTTCGAGAATCCCTTGAAAGATAAAACCTCGGAAAAAAGGAGAAAAGAAGAGTTGAAAATGGAATTCAAAAAGGGAAAAGAGGAATCCAAGGCGTAGCGAGTCCAGCAAATGGCGACACATTAAGCTCACAATGACGACATCCGAGCGCCCCGTTGCCCGCGCCTCCCGTCCGAACTGTCCTGTTCCTCTCGGCCCAGCAACTCCCGCCGTAAGACCCGTCCCAAATCATGTCTTCATTGCCTCGTCAGGCGCGCCTCTGTCTCTCCGCGTTGCCCTTCTCCACGCGCACCCCCGCGCCCCGCCTCCATGGCCGCCCTATAAATACTCCTCCCGCTCTCTTCCCTCTCAGAAATCAAATTCTCAATCTCGGCGAGTCCGGCGCACGCAATCGCCTTCGCTGTCGCCGTTTCTTCTCGAGGCACCTCGCCGTCACCCCGAGGCGCAGGATGGGATCTCTCTCCGCGCTGGACGAGCCATTGCAGTATCCGCTCGCCCGAAGAGACGAGTCGGTCGTTGACGATTACTTCGGCGTCAAGATACCCGATCCTTATCGCTGGTAATTAACGAATGAAATCGTGTTTTTTTTTCTTTGTTTTTTCTGGCAGTTTTTGGTTCGGTAATAGAATGAAATGTTTGTTGCTGGTCGTCAAATGTTCAATGTCGAGTTTTGAGTTTGATTAGTTTGATTCTGAGATGTGTTGGCCTGAAGGCGAGTGCTGGAAATTTGAGGATTCACGATGTCCGATCTTTGTCGCCGTTGATTGACGGATCCTATATTCGAATCTTGTTGGTTGGAGCAGTTGAGTCTAGCTTGTTGATTGTGAGTTATGCTAATGGTAGAATCTGTTTGTTCGCCTATGAGATATATGGTGCTTATCGATAGTTGTTGATGAGATATGTGATGCTTATCTCATATGGTTTTTTTGTTTGTTTACTGCTTGTTGAATGGTCAGTAGAGAGTATACGTTTTGTGTTTGACCTGTTGTGTTTGAGATATGTTGAATTGAATTGCAATATTGGAAATTTGATATGCTGAGACATGGTTAAGCTTTGAGATATATGATCTTCATGACTACTGATTAAGGACCTGCATAATGGATTTTATCTCTGGAAAGGTCTCTAAATCTTAATGTAATTTAACGGAACAGTGCTGTTGCTGGTTGCATGGATGATGGAGAGTCCAGAATTTGTATTTAACTTGTTCATTTTGAGATAGATTGTTCACTTAAGAGTTGAATTTTCAATTGGATCACTAGGCTTGAAGATCCTGACAGTGAAGAAACGAAGGAGTTCGTGCAAAATCAGGTGAAATTGACGCAGACAGTTTTTAAGATTTGTGGTCTGAGGGATAAGTTCAATGAAAAGATTACGAAGCTATTTGATCATCCTCGTTATGACGCACCCTTCAGGCGAGGGAACAAATATTTTTATTTCCATAATACAGGGCTCCAAGCGCAAAACGTCCTTTACGTGCAGGTTTGTTTGTTACAATCTGAAATTGAGTTGAAAGAGAATTATATTTGTGCCTCGTTCTTGGCCCTTGAATTAAGAGTCACATTATGTATGCGTCATGTCGTGCAGGATAGTTTAGATGTAGAAGCAGAAGTTTTGCTCGATCCTAATGCTCTGAGTGAAGATGGAACAGTCTCTTTGAACACTTTTTCAGTCAGCGAGGATGCCAAATACTTGGCTTATGGACTTAGTTCCAGTGGAAGTGATTGGGTGACGATTAATGTTATGCGGGTCGAGGATAAGAAAGTTGAGCCTGATAAATTATCATGGGTGAGGATTTGGAATTTAGGTTCCTTAATGTAAGGCTATATTTGATTGAAACTTTGATGAGCGGTCAAATTGGTGACAGGTTAAGTTTTCATCTATCAGTTGGACCCATGATGGCAAAGGTTTTTTCTACGGCCGCTATCCGGCTCCTAAGTAAGTACCTATGACAATTATATAACACCTGTCAGGAAGATTTTGTTTGAAAATGCTAGATGATTGAAATGGATGAAGAAAATTCTGACAAGAGAAGAAGGATAATGAAGGTAGTCTTAGGATTTAAAGCAGTACTTGTGTTTTAATATTGATAATGTGAAAATTGGTCAAACCAAGACATTTGGTAGCATATCTAGTTTAAGTACTGCGTGACGCATATATTGTCTTCCAACTTTGTACTGACATTGGTTGATCATCAACCATCATCTGCCACATAAAATCTTTATTAGCACTTGTGTAGTCTTTTCTTGACAATTGTCATCTGGTTCAACTTCTATGTTGGGGCTGTAATATTTTCGAGAACTCTGAAAGTCGGTACTCTTTGGCAGTATTTTCTAGATTTCTTCATACTGGACATGGATAATTCTAGACTTGCAGAAGCCTTGGTGATAACAAGAAATCTGCATCATAAGATTGGCTAGTAAATATGTAGATTAAAGCTTTCATACATGTGGGATGAATATATGTAGATTATTGAAATGCTAATGCTAAAGCAAAATGATGATGCTGTTGTTCGGTAGTAGGAGATTATTAGGCTAGAAGACGACTGAAAGAGCTAATCAATAGCTAACGATTGTCCTATATTGTAGAGAGGGAGATATTGATGCTGGAACTGAGACCAACTCGAACCTTTATCAAGAAGTATGCTATCATTTTGTTGGCACAGATCAATCTGAAGACGTTTTATGCTGGAGGGATCCTGACAATCCGAAGTACATTTGTGGAGCTAGTGTCACAGATGACGGGAAGGTAATTATTTTCTTCTGCAGTTCTTGCAGAGCAAATGCTTTCTCCTCAAAGATTTTGTTTGCACTAATAAGCTTCCTATATCCTAAGTCTTTCTTTCTTGTGATTTTCGTATCCTTTGGTAGTGCTCGTACATTTTTCGATCTTAATATTTTTCTGGTAGTATCTTTCTGAAAGGGTAATTATTTTTTTGTTTCCCTTTCAGTATGTCCTCTTGTATATAGCTGAAGGTTGTGATCCCGTCAACAAAATTTACTACTGCGACATGTCCAGCCTGCTGGATGGGTTTGAAGGTCTGAAGAAGAGAAATGAACTACTACCTTTTGTCAAACTTGTAGATAACTTCGATGCAAAGTATGAAGCTGTTGCAAATGATGAAACTATATTTACATTCCTGACGAACAAAGATGCCCCCAGGTATAAATTAGTCAGGGTGGATCTGAGGGAACCCAATATTTGGACTGATGTCATACAAGAAGCTGAGAAGGATGTGCTGGAATCGGCTTCTGCAGTCAATCATAACCAACTGATAGTGAGTTATTTGAGTGATGTGAAATATGTGGTGCAGATAAGGGATTTGAAAACAGGTTCTTTGCTGCATCAATTGCCCATTGACATTGGGACAGTTTATGGTATATCTGGCCGGCGTGAAGATAGTACCATTTTTATTGGCTTTACTAGTTTTCTTTCTCCGGGTATCATATACCAGTGTGATCTACAGAATGAGGTTCCAGATATGAAGATCTTCCGTGAAATTGTAGTTTCTGGATTTGATCGTTCAGAGTTCCATGTCAATCAGGTAAATAAGAATTTTCACTTGTCAGTAATGGATATTTTGTCAACACTATCAGCTCTACATTCTTCTCTTGACTTTGGAATCTTTTTTTGTTGCCTGGTGCTTGCCTTTTCTTTGGTATACAGGCCACAATGATAACTGTACTTTTCAACTTCTGTTGTATTGGGTTTCCTGTTCAATTGCTTTGCTGAATGTTAACAACTTCTGCCACGGTCACATCTAATGGTACATGGTCATGTTTACTAGTTTTACTATATTCAACTTTCAGGTTTTTGTGTCTAGTAAGGATGGCACCAAGATACCAATGTTCATAGTATCCAGAAAGAATATTTCTTTGGATGGATCACACCCATGTTTGTTATATGGTTATGGTGGATTCAACATTAGCCTCACGCCATCCTTTAGCATCAGCCGTACTGTACTCACAAGGCACTTGGGAGCTGTTTTCTGCATAGCAAACATTCGTGGTGGCGGCGAGTATGGAGAGGAATGGCACAAAGCAGGGTCCTTGGCAAAAAAGCAGAACTGCTTTGATGATTTTATCGCTGCTGCTCAGTACCTCATTTCTGCAGGTTATACCCAACCCAAAAAGCTGTGCATTGAAGGGGGAAGCAACGGGGGACTTCTTATTGGGGCTTGTATAAATCAGGTTTTGTAACTACCTGTTGATTCTGTTGACTTGATTGATTGGGTAGCTCCATATTTATCTAAAGCTAGATTGTTGTCAGAGACCCGATCTTTTCGGCTGTGCTTTGGCTCATGTTGGTGTTATGGACATGCTGCGATTTCACAAATTTACTATTGGTCAGTCTCCCTCTCCCTGTGCGTGTGAACATATTCACACGCTGCTTGCTTGTCAAGTGCATTTGCGATTTGTTATTGACTTTATTTATTGTCACGTACAACCACAGGGCATGCGTGGACTTCTGATTTTGGTTGTGCGGACAAAGAGGAAGAATTCCATTGGTTGATTAAGTAAGTTTGTCCTGGTTTTAGCTCTGTTTAATGCTTCTGTGTAAGAAGAGCTTGAACAGTGTTGGTTTCAATGGTGACTGAATAAGCTCATTGCCTACACATAGAATCTTTTATCCGCCTCGCGTCTGGGAAATCCCTACCACTCCGCATCTGCATGGCACTGGGATTTTTGTGGCCCTCATATGTTGTTTTGCCTCGCATTGCACCTTTTATTCAACAGAAATTGCTGATTCATGCCTTTTTTAGGTACTCACCGCTCCATAATGTGAGGAGGCCATGGGAACAAGATCCGGATCAATCAGTCCAGTACCCACCTACCATGCTATTGACTGCTGATCACGACGATCGGGTTGTGCCGTTGCATTCATTGAAGTTATTGGCCGTAAGTTCTTCACAATGTTTTTGACCATGTCTTTACCATGATAGACAGAAATTGCCGATTTCTTCCACTCTATCGCTCCTAGCATGGCTTCTTATTAACTCGTGGTCTTATATCGGTCACGCTCGAGGTGTCTTGAGAACCATTATGCAGTGCAACCGTATATCACAACGCTGGTAGCAAAACAAGGAATGATAGCTCACCTTTTGTATTGTCTTGTGAACCAACGGTTGTGATGAGACGCATTACCGCCGGGCAGATGGGTGGTTCCTATAAAAAGAAGCGTGAGGTTATAGAAGTGCTTATATTTTGTTCGTTTCATAAATTTGATAATCGTCTCCTACTCTCTCCTTTCAGACGATGCAATACGTCCTATGCACAAGCCTCGAGAAAAGCCCCCAAACGAACCCCATAATCGGTCGAATCGAGTGCAAAGCCGGACATGGAGCTGGGCGTCCTACAAAGAAGATGGTAAATCTCTCTCTCTCTCTCTCTCTCTCTCTCTCTCTCTCTCTCTCTCTCTCTCTCTCTCTCTCTCTCCATTTAACACCATAGTCTGTTCACGAAAAATCCACCCCGGTCCCAATTTTTCGTGGTTTCTCTTTGGTTCAGATCGACGAAGCTGCTGATCGCTATGGTTTCATGGCGAAGATGCTGGATGCTTCTTGGATTGAGTAGACTCTAAGGGTGTGTTCATTTCACGGAAATTGAGTAATTTAGAAAACACTTTTCGAAAAATGATCACTTATATCGTTTAGAAAAATAAATAAATGGAAATTTTTTTCGTGAAATGATCGCACCATAAAATGCCCGAGTTCCGCTTCTTGTATTCCAGCTTGAGTTGATTCTCTCTTTCCTGTGGAAATTATAGATAGTTTATTATTAACTATTACTTCACAATGTCCAGGGAATTTTCTTTTGAATTTTTCTTTTATTTTGGTCGGCATTTTCTTTTGAATTGAAAACTAACGCATTATGATAGTAGGATGAAGACAGAAACCACAGAATGAGATGTTGCTAAGTAGGTTTTGCAGCTTCAGTAAGATTCTCGTCCTTTCTGCAGTAGCCATTATTGCTTCGACTGCTTTTGATTGCTCTGGCAAATGAGCAGAGGTCGACAATCTTAAACCAATGGCTAAAACTAAATTCGACTTCGAGCATGCATCAAAGTCCATAGCCACAAAAAAGAAAAAAATCCATTGTGATTGGATCCAGCAGACCAAGAGATCTTGCACTTTCTATAGCAAAGAAAAAAGGATCCAGAATTTCAAAGGAAATATAAAAATAAAGGAAAGAGAAAACCTTGGTCGTCCTCCTCAAGGCTCATGCCTTGGTTTCTCTACGAAGGTTTTTTGGTTAAAAAACGTCCATTTTGACATCCGTAACATCAAGCTGCAGTATCTCAGCCCGGCAACCTAGTATTGATCCAACGCTGTACAAAAAGGTGCGAAATTAGTTCCGAGATCTCTGTCATATCAAAGAAGGGTTGTACAGATATTCTTGAATCTCTCTCCCGTGTGATACCTTGACATTTCCAACAACAAAAGACAGGAAAACACATAGTTGAAAACACCATTGCATAGAGTTAATAACTTAGAAAGTTCCAGAGTTCGTTCTTTCTGAGACAGAACATCTCGCGTACTCAAAGGCCATTTAACGTTATAATATATCCAGTATTAAATTTTATAGGTCTATAAGAGAACCTACATTAAGCTGACATAAACATTAATGGTACGAAAGATTAACCGACACCCCATTATATATAGATTGGTCAGTTCCTCCTCGTAGGTGACACTTATGGGCGTTCAAACTACCAAGGTGGCATTTCATGAGCTTGTGGAGTTGCTGAATCATGATGTGCAGATGACTCTTGCCTAGGGTTTAAGCTTTACCATTTCTAGAAAAGGGAGTCCACTTGAATAAATAAAATATGTTATCAGCTAAAAGATGGAGGATTCATACCTTGGATGTGTACGGCCCAGATCCCCATGAACAAACTCCTTTATGTATGTGCCAGCCTGCAGATTTAATAATACCTATGACTGAAGCATCATCACGAGGGAAACATATGTTCACAATATTCTAAACACAACTCTATTTTACCTGTGTGCACAAATGCAGAATGAAGTACTGTGAAGTTCCTGCAATCCTTTCAGTCTTCATCCTAAGATTGAAGAGGAGAGATTCTTAACAAGCATGTCTTTATAAGGTCGATAATGACACTCACTGAGCTGGAAAAACACTAACCAGTGTATTATTTTTTCACGATCTAATGGACTCCGACGGTGAAGCACCCTTATTGGGGTCCTTTGCAGAATACACTGATCAAAAGCAAAACAAATAAATTGCACTCAACTTATACATTATAAAAGCAATGTAATAAGTAAAAATTCAACGATTAATGTCAATATCAGTAGCTCAAGGAATTAACTCGCATAACTAAGGAGAAAGCAGAGTGGCGAAGCAAATAGTCTGATGGAAGCTTTCAAGATCATGTGATCATGGTAGTCATTAAGACATCAGGAATGAAAAATTAAAAGCCTCAAACCAACCCCTTAAATCACATGGCTCCTCCCTGTCTCCCTGAACACCCTTAAATCGACTGCTTCTTCCCCCCTCATTTGAGGGCTCTTTCTCCCCAAAAGGAAAGTAAAAAGAACAAAGCAACTGTTTCCCAATTCTCTCATGTTTGAAGGTTCATAGTCTCGCAATGCAAATAAAATTTTCTAAGCAATCTAAAAGGAAGCTTTAGGGAAAGACTGATAGCAGGCCATCTTTAACATTATCTCATAAGCCATATACTTCATCTTTAACCTATAATAATGGCATTGGTTCTCAGCACTTCACAAGATTGAGTTTACTGTCTCCATTTCAAGTACAATGTACTTTACTATTCAGCAGAAGGAAAAAAAAACTATCGTGTCTCGTGTTAGAAGTCTCCTAAGACGTGTTCGTGCACATATAGTATAATGGCGTGCCTAACATTCCACTTAGAAAGAAAAAGAAGAGCAAACCCATATGCAAAAAACATAGAATTCTTACGATAAATGAACAAAATCGGCCAGTTTTTTCACTTCTGCTTACATCTGTGGTCTGATTACAGTTGTCTTAATAGTTTGTACTGCTAAGGCAGAGAAACAGCTTCCATGAAGCAATGATATTGCACAGAAGGATGTCTAGATTCACTTTAAGCATCAAACTTGTCCACAAGGCAAATGAAATTACTCAGAAAAACTTACCATATCTCTGACTGAAGATATAGACAGCAAATCAGGATCCTCAAGTGGCCGAGAAATCCACACCAATGCAGCATACTGCTTCTGTTTGTAGTAAATTCCAACAAAACCATGTGATTAACAATGAGTCAGGTTCATTTGATCCACTTATACTTTCCGAAAACATGCCGTATACCTTTGCTACATATTTCATGTGATTAGAAATGCATAGTTTCAGCCAAAAAATTACCTGCTTTTCTGCTTCTCCTTCACGCATCAATGTCCACCCATGACTGCCAACCAACTTGAGATTTTTTACTCTAACCTGAAAGAAGCATTGGTAATTATGGCTAATAACAATTTCAACAAGAGGGAAGAGAAAGCGCCATAAGAAAACCATTTATACACACCAGTTTGTCTTTTGAGCTATTAATTTTTTCTTCCATATCCTTTACCAAGACATCCGATGGGACATGTCGCGGATTTTGTATCTCAACCAAGAAAGGTCGACCTGAACCTAACATACGAACCTGGAAAGGAACAAAATATAATTCCAGACACGTTAATTGTCAATGTGCAAAGAAGTTCAGAAGTTCAGTACATCAATATCCTCTCTTCCAGCAGCATGAAACTTGTACTTGTCACCTCTGCACATGAGAAGAATGCAGCTGCTAATAATTTCCTACATGAGAACACAAGGTTCCAAGATTCAGATTCATGGTTATATATGAAACCACACGACATATTGACTCAGCCAAAGATGAGGAAAAAAAAATGAGCACTATGTTGATAAAAAAATCACTAGATGGTACCTCAACAGATGCCTCCCCCATTCTCTCTTCATCGATCATCCAACAAGTTTGACTGACATTTCTTGAATACTATATCACAAAGAATTGCAAACATATCACAATGAGCACCAAAAAAAGAAGTATTCGCTCAATACCTCGGCTCAAATTGCACGAACTGTCCCAGTTAGTATCTTGCATTAGTTAAAAAATTAGTCTAACACCATACCTTACCAACATTACTTACAAGATAGGCAAGTTAACAATACTTCTCTCAAATGTGCAAGGAACCCTTCGCAAGGAAAGATAACATCACACTTGAGTTGATTTTTTATCTTTTTCTTGGTATGACACATGAATTTTGAAGGTTATGCCTAGTCAACTAGTAATCTGGTGTTTGATGAAATATGGAAAAAGGTGATGCTCATGAAAAATGGAAGTTACTGCTATATCAAGGGTTGAAAGATACAGGATATTTTAAGTAAATATATAAAATGCCATATATCCTGGAAATTTTCTTTACTAAAGAGTTTACCTTTAAATATCTCCCGCCAAAGTAGATAGGGTCCCTGTTGCAATGAAATGAGAAGCTGCAGGGTCTCCTCACCTATAATTTGAATAACAACCTTGTAAGATACAACCTGTAAAATGCAGCCCCTACCTAATTTGCAGAATCAAACAAGTTGCTGGGAAAAAGTAATATGCTTAATGCATGAAAATGAATTCCTGTTCAACTTAGAGAATTTCTCTTCACAAATAAATGTTATAATCTCCTTTACTCTGCACCAAGTTGTTTCAATTCCTGTCAAGTTTATAGCAGCAATCGTTTCCAACAGCATCAAGAACTTCAGAAGTTAATAACTATATCAATTGCTGAATTTCCAAGAATTAAGCATTTGAGAATTTTGCTTTACAAAAATGAGCATAGCAGCAGCAGAAATAAGCACCACCAAGCGTTTTTCAGAAAATAAAAATTCACAAATGCTGAGAGATAATTACCTTCTCTAGCAATAATTTACAGAAATCAGAACTCTGATGGTGCTGAAGCCCATTTGGGGGTGTGTCAGTAACTACTGTATGCCCTACTCCAGTACTAATATTTCCAATGCCGGAATTCATTAATTCGTCAACTGTCTCTAAGCCATTCTCATTGCCTGTGTCAAAGGTATTGTCATAGCATTACCATAAATTCCAATCACAGCAAGGAATTAAAGCTGTTTCTCATCTGAGAAGACTAAAGTGAAAAAGTAGGACTCTGCAATAGCTTCATAAAATGCACCCGACAAAGTCATTAAATCCTCTTTTGTAGTGCCCATGTAAGGTGGAGTATAAGTCTTAGGATAAAAATGAAGATAAGACTGTCGATGGATGCAAAATCTAACTTAAACAACATAGTCCCATTTTTTTTTTTTGCTTGAAAGATGCCAGGATTCAGGAGCTTATAAGCCGAAAAATTTATGTGTAAGGAAGGGAGGTACCCAGATTGATTGCAGAGCATTCTTAATTATAGATACGATCCGAACATGAGAAATGAATATAAAAGAACCTGTCTTCCTTCTCTTTGAAGTTGAACCAAACTCGCGCTCAACAGATTTCTCAGTTGATGAGTACGTCAGACGGATGTGAAGAGGGCCATGGCCATACTTAACGCCCTGATTCAAGTACATCGACGGTTAACCTGAGTTCCACCAACATTGTCTGAATACAGAAACTTCCTATGATTAAACATCCTTCTACAGCAAAAGCTCTACATTTTAATTTCTCTTCAACTTATACTAATGAAGCCTTATTAATCCCATCATTTCTCAATAGTGGAAAAAGTTGCAATTGTCAACATGCAGTGAATCTCATGTGAAACATTGCACTCACCAATAACATTTCAAGAGGAGCTGTGATCAAGGACTTTAAGGCATTCTTCAAACAGATGCATTCAGAAAATGATCTTCCCTGAGAAAAAAGTTGAGATCCATATTTTGTGTTCATAAATGACCTGCTCACAAATGAAGATAGGGATTCTGCAGTCACTACACTTCAACTATGTAAAATATTGAGCAGCTACGAGGACTAATGCGCATACATCAAGTAGACTTAATATAAACAAAAAAATCTCACTTGCAACAGTAATTTCACTGCGTCATAAGTAATGATGTTAGAAAAGCTACACCATAAGCAATGCTCCTTGACTGCCTTTAAGTTTTTAACTTGTCATGAGCCAGAACATTTGGCAAAATTGGATGTTTCAATGAGAAAGCAAGCATATATCAAGTATTTCATGTTATAAGCACAATTGAAAAGATCAAAATTCACTTCCAAAATTTTCTATTCAGACAAAAACAACTCTTACGTAATTATGTGTTCATTATCCAATGTAATTGGTGGTACTGAGACTTCGAGAGAGAAACTATCAGTTTGGTGACCTTGCTTGACCAGTTCAGCAATTGAAGTAGCCAGAAAGTTCATACCATCCTTGGACACCGACAATTGGCCATCATTGTCATGATAAAATTGCAAGATACCTAAACAAACGCTGCATACGACTGGCTCAGCTAGATTGGTCAAGTCTTCACTTTCTGAATTCCGACCAT
Source organism: Syzygium aqueum (assembly GCA_031216185.1). NCBI lineage: Eukaryota > Viridiplantae > Streptophyta > Magnoliopsida > Myrtales > Myrtaceae > Syzygium > Syzygium aqueum. Next base: position 34,275,942 of record CM062236.1, read on the forward strand.
CTATCAAACTTCCATCTGAATTTTCTGGCATTACAGTGAATTCAGTGAAGATGGATGGCGAAAGCCAAGGACAAGAGCATACTGGTTCTGTGATTCCAAATAGCCGAATGATGCAACGGCTACATACCTGAAACAGCATTTAAGAGAAAAGAAAAGAATGAAACAGATGCACACCGGGGAGAAAAAAGGGAAAACTACTTGCAAGCTGCAATCTATCTGCGTTTACACTTCGACCGTAAAAGGCCCAAAGGCATAACGTATAGTTAAGCTGTTGCTCTCAAACTTCCTCCAACTTTGCCAACATGAAATCATAATGCATGTGTCGCTATTCCAGCCAACTCCTTAGTAGAAGAGAATTGAAATCACCTCATAAAAACACCCGTTCTTTGATTACTGTAATGAAATATCAATAAGCAGCAAGCTGGATCATGATACAGAGTTCCAGCATTCAAACATCTCTTCGATGAAGGTTTTCTTCTTCAAGCTGAAGAAGCAGCAAAAATGACAGCATGTCTGAGGTATACGTGCATCATGTAGTCGAATCCGTTCATTACATACATACATACATACATACATGCTCTTGAAGCAATTTCAGCAAACGCAACGCACGAAACACATCGCCACATCTTCTACAATCATCGAATCTTCGTTTAATCGACTTCCTGCACCAACTAGGCAACGGAAACTGCATCGAGTCGCTCACAATGACTAGCAAGCTCGAACATCGTTCAAGCTACGCAACGGAAATACTTCTTAAAAAGCAAAGAAACAGAGAAGCGATGAGACGTCGGGAAACAAACCCCTGCCGACAGCAGGTCCTTCACGGCGTCGGAAGGCAACGAACGGACCGCTTCGCGAAAAGCCTGCGAATCCGCGCCGCCGTCGGGGGTGGAGGCGGCGGCGACACGCGCCGCCTCCTGCTGCTCGACGTCAAGCGCCGCTTCGTCGGCCATCTCCCGAAACGGCGCTCCGCTCTCGCTGAGGAGCGTCTCGGCGGCACTTTTGAGCCTCGCCAGCATTTAATCGATTCGGTACGGTCCGATTTCCATTTTATTCTCGACTGAACTGAAGTTAAAGTGACCTGATTTTTTAATTTAAACATATTCTGTAAGTTTCAAGTCAAATTAATGATAAAACAAGCAATTTAAACTACAAATAGATGAACTAAGGTAGCATTTAAATTCACAAACTATACATCAATTGAGAGGTTCAGACTAACAGCTTATCTTACCCGTGGTTATAATTTTGTGAAACATCCTCCATGTCACATAGGTGCTTAGTTGCAAGGTGCAATCTTAATTAGGGACGGAATGACAAAAAAATTTGAAATTTGATGGATCCTAAGTAAACAATTACTAAAAAGTGCTCTGCCGGAGGCAACGGTCGTCCCAAGCCCCGGCCGGGCACTCAAATATCAATAAAAGTTTAATATGCAAGCACAAGAAAAGTTTTGAGATTTAGCTCATAGATTTTACAGTGAGAATTATCAAAAAAGTTATAAATTTATAGCAATTGTATCAAATTGATCGCAATTTTTTTTATCAATTGAGTTATAAATCTTTTGCATTTTTGTCAATTTAGTCTATTTAATCAATTTTTGTCGGAAATCGTTAATATAGACGCCGGTTATCTCAGTTACGTGGCGTGGCCAGTACTGACGTGGATAATCTTTAATAAATTTTTTATTTACTCTGTTATTTTTTCTTTTTTTTTCCTTTCTTCCTCTAGCTGCTTGCCAAGCCAAAGAATTTGGCTTATGTTGGCGTTACGGACATGCTGCGATTTCACAAATTTACTATTGGTCAGTCTCCCTCTCCCTGTGTGCGTGAACATATTCGCGCACTGCTTGCTTGTCATGCGCATTCATGATTTGTCAGTGACTTTATTTGATGTCTCATACAACCACAGGGCATGCATGGACTTCTGATTTTGGTTGCGCGGACAAAGAGGAAGAATTCCATTGGTTGATTAAGTAAGTTTGTCCTTCACCTCTAACTAAGGTTGTAACTCTGTTGAATGCTTATGTGTAGGAAGAACTTGAATGCCAGTCGGTTTCTTTGGTGACTGAATAACCTCGTTGGATACACACACACACAATCTTTTATCCACCCCACTTCTGGGAAACTTTTACCTCTCCGCATCCGCATGGTGCTGGGATTTTTGCGGCCCTCATATGTTGTTTGGTCTTACATTGCACCTTTTACTCCCAGAAGTTTTTTCTGTTTATTTACCATGATTGACAGGAATTGATGATTTATGCCTTGTTAGGTACTCGCCGTTGCATTGCATAACGTGAGGAGGCCATGGGACCGATGTCCGGATCAATTGGTCCAGTACCCACCTACCATGCTATTGACTGCTGATCATGATGATCGGGTTGTGCCACTGCACTCGTTGAAGTTATTGGCTGTAAGTACATTTTAGGACAAAGTTTTCGGCTTTCCGCTCCAAGAATGCTTCTAATGAACTTACGTGGTCTATAATTGGTCACTCTCGAGGTGTCTTAGTCGTACTGCAAATGCTGAGAACCTTACCTAACAACCTGATATGACAATACTGGAAGCAAAACAAGGAATGAAATTATTTTGTGAACCAACGGTTTTGACGAACTACATCGCCGTGCAGATGGGTGACTACTATAAAAGATGTGTAGGATAAAAGTGGTTAATTTGTTTATTTCAGTAATTTGATGATCGGCTTTACTCTCTCCTTTCAGACGATGCAATACGTCCTATGCACAAGCTTGGAAGAAAGCCTCCAGGCAAACCCCCATAATAGGTCGAATCGAGTGCAAAGCTGGACATGGAGCAGGGCGTCCTACAAAGAAGATGGTAAAAATCTCTCTTTTCATTTAACACCATATGACGTTAATGAAAATTCCGTGCCCTCCCGATTGTTGATTTTTCGTGGCTTCTCTTTCAGTGCAGATCGATGAAGCTGCCGATCGCTATGGTTTTATGGCGAAGATGCTAGATGCTTCTTGGATCAAGTAGATGAAGTTGATCAATCGATCATAAAATGACGTGTTTCTTGTATAATTTGACATTCAGGATTACAGTTTAAGTTGATTCTCTCTCTTTCCTGAAAATATTGTAGATAATTGATTGTTAATCATTAGTTTCACAATGTTGGGGGAACTTTCTCTCAAATCGTAAACCAAGCACATTGTGACAGTAGGACAGATAGAACAATAGAATCATGCTGCTACGTAGCTTTGCAGCTTAAGTAGGATTCTCTTCTTTGTTGAAGCCACTGTTACTGCGATCTTTCGATTGCTTTGCGGGATGAGCAGAGCTACAATCTAAACTCATGTCTAAGCTAAATTGACATCAAGCATGGATCAATGTCCATAACCACAAGAAAGAAAAAGGTCCACTGTGATTGATTCCATCAGGCCAGGAGATCATGCACTTTTCTAGCCCAAAAAAAGAAACAGAGGAAACCTTGTCCTTCCTCTTCAATTGCTCAAGAAACCATCCAATGCACTCATTTTTTCTAAGAAAGCTTTCATTCAAAAGATGTCCGTTTTGACATCCGTAACATCAAGCCAGAGTATCTCGGCTTAACGTTGATATCAGTAGCTCAAGGAATTAACTCACATAACCGGTGAATGGGAAAAGCAGAGTGGAGAAGCAGATAGTCTAATGGAAGCTTTCAAATCGTGTGATCATGGTAGTCACTAGTCATTAAGACATCGAGAATGATAAGTTAAAAGCCTCAAACCATCCCCTTAAACCACATGGCTCCTCCCTCTCTCCCTGAACACCCTTAAATCGACCGCTTTTCCCCCCTCATTTGAGGGCTCTTTCTCCCCAAAAGGAAAGTAAAAAGAAACAAGCAACTGCCTCCCAATTCTCTCACGTTTGAAGGTTCATAGTCTCTCAAATGCGCAGGGTGAACCCTTGGCAAGGAAAGATAACATCACACTTGAGTTGACTTTTGATCATTTTCTTCGTATGACACATGAATTTAAAGGATGTGCCTAGTCAACTAGCAATATGATGTTCGACGTAATATGGGAAAAGGTGATTTTCGTGAAAAATGGAAGTTACTCCTATATCAAGGCACGTAAGATACAGGATATTTTAAGGAAATATATAAAATGCCGCATTTCCTAGAAATTTTCTTTACTAAACAGTTTGCGTTTAGGTATCTCCCACCAAAGTAGATGAGGGTCCCTGTTGCAATGAAATGAGAGGCTGCAGGGTCTCCTTACCTAAAATTTGAATAACAACCTGTAAAATGCAGCCCCTACTTAATTTGAAGAGAAACAAATTGCTGGAAAAAAGTATCATGTTTAATGCATGCAAATGAATTCCTGTTCAACTTACAAAATTTTCCCTTCACAAAGAAATGTTGTCATCTCCTTTACTACGCAACAAGCTGTTTCAATTCCTGTCAAGTTTACAGCAGCAGTCATTTCCAACAGCTCAGGAACTTCAGAAGTTAAATAACCAACTATATCCATTGCTGTATTTCCAAGAATTAAGCATTTGAGAATTTTGCTTCGCAAAAATGAGCATAGCAGCAGCAAAAATAACCACCACCACCAAGCCTTTCCCAGAAAATAAAAGCATACAAATGCTGAGAAATAACTACCTTCTCTAGCAATAATTTAGAGAAATCAGAGTGCTGAAGCCCCTTCGGGGGTGTGTCGGTGACTACTGTATGCCCTACTCCTGTGCATCCAATGCCATAATCCATTAATTCATCAATTGTCTCTAGGCGATTCTCATTGCCTATGTTAAAAGTACTGTCGCGGCTCAACAAGCGTGAGATCGCTTCTTTGATTTAAATCAATAATTCATGATGAAGAATTCTCTGGTCTCCACATAAATTGATTGCTTTTGTAGACTCATCTCTTGTTTGGTCAGCTTAAATAAAATACTCATCTATTTTCATTCCAAAATTTTAGAAACAAAGAGAATTGTTTTAAGTCAATACAGGAATATTTTGGAAAAACTTATGAGTTCAATATTAAATAAGCCAACCTCCAATTGAAGAAAGAGAACTAAAAGCCACACCATAAGCAGTGAACATTCGAGAAATTTGGCTGAAATATGTACATTTTTATCCACATAATTAATATAGACAAAATAGTTAGACCGAATAAATCTCTTTTGTTGAGCTTAGGCACTGCATGATTCTCATTCCTTCTCGCATTACAGCCTGATCGCAGATGCTAAGCGTGATGAAGTTTCTGTTGTGGACACTATAGACTGGCAGTACATAAAGCACATCTGTATCAATTCAGATGCTATATTTGGTACTCACAGGCTCAGCCGTTCAGGGCTATTACACTCACTCAGATCAAAAGCAAGACTGCTTATCAATGTGACAAAATTTACAGAGCACTATCGTTCAAAAGAATTGGATTGGATGACGCCTCCAAGCTCCAAAAAGGGAGAAAAGAAAAAATCTGGTTGCAGATACCGAGGGAGTTTAGGACAAATCCCCAATGATCAAATCTTTTTATGGTTCGACATGTTTAGGACGAGGGCTTCAAACTCCTTTTCTTGGCAGTTTTAGCAATGGCATTACGTATCTCCTTCTTCCTCTTCTTGATGTTATTGTTGTAGGCGTTATTGTCATTACTGCGATCGTGGTTGTTGCTGACATCAACAACAGTTGCACTCTTTTCTTGAACTTCCAGGGCACCCTTAACAAAAAATTTCAACCTCCATAAAGTGCATTCGCTCTGCATCAGATCAACAAGCACAATCAATATATATTGCTCTCCACTCCAACAAAACAAAACTTCAAAAGTGCACGCATGAGAGAGAGAGAGAGAGAGAGAGAGAGAGAGAGAGAGAGAGAGAGAGATTCTAACCTGAGCATCTAAATCTAGGTCCACTAGATCACTCTTTGATTGGAAGCTTGGATCATACTGGGCAACAATCTCCAAAGCCTTGTCAACATCCTCCACTGGCAATTCATCAAGGGCTGCCGCTATCTTTCTTTTTTCATCTGTTGAGATTTTCCTGCGATAGAATTGTCGAGCGAATCTCTTGTTAGACGTTTCTGCTTCAAGTTATCGAGTAAATTCACGTATAATAGCAAATCAAATTCAGTTCAAAAACTCAGACACTTCTAAGGGAATACTCTATTTTATTTCATTTTATGGTAACTGCCTTGCAGCAAGCAGTCAGGACAATCTTAGGGCCTAAAAGGCATGACTGGCATGAATCTGACCAGACCATGAGTTGAAGAGGCGTTGTCCTTATACAAGGACAAGCTTAAAACTTAAAAAGCACAAACTTAAGACCCCAACAAGTTTACATGCATTACCTACATCGCATGTGCACTATCCACAGAGATATAATACAAAATGCACCGGTACATAATAGAAACACAGATCAAGACCAGAAATAAAATAACAAACCCGGCTTAATTATTGATTACATGAAAGTGAGAATTTTGCATTTCCAGTGCCAGGAAAGAGGAGAGCCATCACAGACAATTTCATATCCTCAATTCCTACCATGAACAACACACTACTGACCTGCACTTTGAAATAACAATTTCCCTGAGTTCTTCCAGATGCATATCAGCCTCATAAAGCTGAAAGAGTTCCACAAATTATAGTTGAGAAATAATCATCTATAGTCAGCAATTAGAAGATGGATCTGCTACAGAAGATCATGTCTTTCCCATTTATCAGCTGACTACACTCTTGATGAATAGGCTTGCCTGTCCATAATGTAGTATTTCCCCATTACAAGAAAAAAATATGTAATTTTTATGTTTATTGGAAGTACCTCATTACTTATTTGTCTGGCCATTCTAGAATTAGCAGCTTCCATAGCAAGTTGCATAGCTAACTCTGCCTCTGCCTCTTCCTGTTCTAGTCTTTTTTCCTACACACACATGGATATGAAATGAAAAGCGAAATTAATTGTCAACGGATTAGCACCTCATAGTAGAAGAAACCAAATTAACACTCGAACACATTTTAGCAGACTGCCGAACTGGTAATGAAACCCTGAACAGCCAATCACGATTGGATCCTTAGAGACCAACTAACCTCCTCCGTAACTTTAGGAAGTAGTGGGAGCCACTTATCCTCAAATTTTCCAAGCAATGTCTTGGCCATGACATGAATTTGATTCTTTTCATCATTGTACTTCATTGCATTTTTGAAAACCAGCCTCACGTCAGCACATATCTCTCGGACATTCTTATAAGCAGTACCATCAGTGGCTTCCATTTGCTTTTTAATAGTACCGAAGTCCATTGGCTTCTCAATTACCTAAAATAAATTACCAACCCAATAAATAAAAAAAGCAGTAGAAGACATGAACAAAAGATGTAGCGATATTTAAACCAGGCTGTGCACTGTCATAAATAGATTCTAGTGACAAAATCGTCAACACTTCCATGTTTTTTTGGAAATATTACTCTCATCTCTGCCACATTGAACGAAATGATTTTTGAGGCCCAAGAGGCAAAGTTGCTCACTTTTCACTCTTCGTGTTTTCCCCTCCAAGCAATGTTACTTCCCATTCTTTTGCTCCATATTCTGCTCCCCAACCACCCAAACCCCCCCCCCCAACAAAAAAAAAACAACAACAACCACCCCAAAGAGAAAAATGAAAATGAAAAAAGACATGCCACATTTCCAATGCCGCCCCCACAAGACTATTACTCTATAGTTGGACCAAAAATATGCTTGTAATCTAACTTGAGGACAGTATGAGAAAAACCTTCCACTAAAGGACAAACATGATGCCAGGGAAAAGGCATACAAAAATACGCCATATATCATAGAGGATGACCATCATCACGTTAATAAAATAGGTGAAGTAGATGTAACTGAAGATGGTTCAACATAAAAGCTATTCTTTCAACAGGAGAGAAAGTGTGCTTTTTCTTTCTCAAATGCAAGTATATGCAGAAGATGAGTATTAGCAAAAAATGCCTACAGGTTCCTCTAGATCAACATGATTTACATCTTACCAAAAACACATTACAGAATTTACATCCATGTAGAGGCAATTTTCAAAAAACACCATCTCTGATAGCCAAGTGTCCTATACATAGAGTTGCCAAAAAATCTCCAGTAAACAATCTACAGCAACTTTGTGCATTTTGGGCCAGGGATTCAATCTCCAACCAACCAACGACATATATGAACAGGAAAACTGATCCTACAATTGTTGACCTACATATGAGGATGGCCAGCTAGATCATCTCTCCGATTCCAATAACATTGTGAGGCAAATGTTACCGGTACTTGAAATAGAACTTACTTCACAATTGCACACATTCTTTTGAGGAAAACATTGTGAGTACATCAAATTTTTTATGCATGGAAAAACACGCCTGACAAAATGTGATTACATCTCAATACATCACTTTTAGCCAGTTTGGAAATCCACTTGCTCGAATATAGGAGTAGTTGGCATTAACAACAAAAGTTTGACCTTCACGAAAGTTGCATCATTCTCAAATGTAGAAAACTATAGGTATAAAGAACATTTAGCAAGGCTCGACAAACATTGACAAACAACATTAAACACTCTGAACACCGATCAAAATAATATTTTAGCATCCTAATCATATAGATGAAGAGATGAAAAGTACAAAAGCCATACCTTGTGATAGTCACGTAAACCAAGAGCTTTGACATCTACAGGTTGCAAGAAGGGCCACGCCCATTTGTGCTGGGTAATCTGAGAGCAAAATGTAAAACATTATCTCCTGTCAATATCATTGAAGGATGCCACCAACTTTCTCTTCCTTAAAAGCCAAAATTCCTTGGTGCTCCAAGCGAAAACCTTTTTCAACATAAATAAGAGGCAAAATAATACTCCAAAACACTGATGGGGAGTATAGAGCAAAACCACTGAACTTGATACTTGTCACCCAATTGGAAGAATGACTATGCCTCTTCTGGAGCAAGACAACGCTCATGGTAATTGACCAAAAAAAGGGCAGAGACATATTCAAGAAACATAATACTCCCTCTGGTATTGCATTTTGTGAATACTGTGACCAGAAATGATGGACAACTATAAGATCTAATTCTGCCACGGATAAAGTGCATAGCATGATGAAATATATCTCAGCAAACCAAATATTTGTATGGAAGCATCCTCGACTGGTTCTCAGTGAGCAGCACATGATTCTGAAGGGGTGAGATTGAGTTCGGTAGAATTGAGATTTTGATGCAGAAGGATCCCTTCTTAAATTTGAGAACACGGGAGTGCAAAAAGGTAATAAGAGAAGCACAGAGAAACGAGCATATGGTCTGTGTTCATGAATTTGGAATGAAAAAGAAGAGTATTAATTGCCTGCATGGGACATAAATTAAGACAAGTTATGTTCCTTAGAATTTGTTTTTCCTGTTCCTGGGGGTAAAGTAACATTCAAAAGAATGTTCTGATATTGACCAGAACCAAACATGTTCAAGATTACTAGAGCAACGATAGGTTTGGTGCATGATTCTAGTACAATCAGTGTCTGCTCACACAAGTAAGAAACAACCTGCCTGGCGGAGTATTATACCAAACTGACTGATGAGCTGTTGCATTCTCTTCGCTGCAGCGGCTTCCCTACTACTACAACCATCCTGTTGCAGCTTTTTGAGACCGTTAACCTGCCTTTCGTCCTTGCCGAGTGCGCTTCCTTTGGAGACGCTCGGTTGCTTCTCACTTTGATCATGATAGAATTGCTCGACCTCGTTAACCCCTTTCTCCAGCTGTAAGGTATTAAAAAAATCAAATTAGCCAAACGAAATCCAAGTTTTCCAGATACAACGAAACTGAGCATACATATATAGATATGATGCAAAAATCACGAGAAGCAAAACTGCGGTACGATTGATAACAAACAACACAACCTTACCTCATTAACCTTGATCAGAATTTGATCCACATGGTGCTCACATGCTTCGATCTCGGAACCGGAATTCCCCATCTCGACATATGGAATCAAACCATCCAACCCCATTTCTTCCATTTGGCACTATAAAAAAAAAAAGCCTGAACTTGAGTGTTTGCTGTCAAGTGTGAACAACTGGCCACAGAAAAACGCAGGAGCATGCGCACACGCCCCCAGATTTGCACGCCTGCGAACATAGACACGAGCCATTCACCCGCGGGTTAGATAGAAACTTTGTACAGCAGAAAGCGCAAGCGCATTTGCATCAAAACCCCATTGAAAGGGCCTCGATTCAAGCTTTCCAGCCCCTAAAGCGTGCCTAACAAGTGCACCCCGCCTCGCCTTTTTCATCAATGCTTTTTACTCTCTCGAATTCTTCCGCACAATCAAACAACGAACGAGTGCTCTCGTCCCAGCGAAATCAAAGTTCAGATTTTTTGTCCGGCAATGGAGAAACGAGAGATCAGCGCGAAGATCAGAGAGGAGGAGAGATCACCTGAAGAAGACGAGCTTGTTCCGCCGAGCGTGAAAAACCGAACGAAACCTGACGAGAATGACGCCGCTTTTCGAAAGCGGGAGAGGCGTTGCAGGGTTTTAGACAGTTTTATCAGCGAGTCCCGCTAACCCTCTCGCCAATACTACAGTTTCTTCTTGTCCGGCAATGGCCTTTAGTAACATGTCAAATAGTAAATTTTTTTATTTTTAAAAATAATTTAAAAATAGAAATGCATTTAGTAAATTTTTTATTTCCGGGCACATTTTTGTAAATATTTGTGCTGAGAAACAAGAAGTAAAAAAAATTTAATTCTTGTTTCTCGGCACAATTTTGAAAGTCAATTTTTTTTCTTCTTTTTCTTTTTTTTTTCTTTTCTTCTTTTGTGTTGCTCTTCTTGAGTTGTGGCCGGTCGCCGACGACCGGCGGCCGACAGCCGGCGACTAGCCACAATCCAAGGCCAGCGAGGGCGTCACGGCCCTTGCCGGCCGCCGACGGAGGCGAGGGTCCCCCCTGCTGCGAGGGCGAGGGTTGGACCCTCGCGGCCTGGGCGAGGCGGCTTGCCGTCGTGACCCACGACAAAGCCGACCTCGCCGTGGATCCTAGCGAGGCTGAGTCTCGCCGTGGGTCGCGACGGCGAGGCTCGGCCTCACTCAATCTGGGCTAGACCAACCTTGCCATGACTGATGGCGAGCCATCTCGCCCAGGTGGCGAGGGTCCAGCCCTCGTCGGCAAGGGGGAGGACCCTCGCCTCCGCCGGCTGCCGGGGAGGGCCATGACGCCCTCGTCGACCCTGGGCTGTGGCCAGTCGTCAGCGGCCGGTCATGGCTCGGGTAGAAAGAAAAAAAATTAAACAATTCAAAATATTATTAATAAAAAGAAATTTATGTGTAGTTACCAAACGCATTTCTATTCTTTTCTACTCTAGGAATAGAAATTTTGGACAGTTTATCAAACGCCTTTAAATGCTCAGAAATTATTTTCGGGTATAGAATAAAAAAAATTATTTCTATTCAGAAATAGTTTCCGGGTACAGAATAGTATTCATGCACACCCTCGTTCTCATGTAAGCCTTCAAAGGAAGTACCAACGGACCAAAAAAAAACAAGAACCAAGGGTAAAAACTGTTCCAACTTCTTTTGTGGCCATAGATTTATCGCCTCGGGAGGCGGGTGCACTTACGATCTCTTATCGTTGGATTGAAATGCAAACACATTAAATCTCGATCGTCCAGCGGCCGTTCCAGCCTCGCTAGATAAGTTGGATTTCATTATGATTGTGAAAAAATTATAAGCAAATGGTAGTTGTTGACATATAAATGGTAGTTGGATTTCATTATGAGGGCCGGGCCGTGGGGACGTCGCGACAATGCCTCTATCAAGTATGTTAAATGTTAAGCTTTCATTGCAGCCCTACTTTGACAAATGGACAACTATAGGCTCATTTTGCGATTGTTTGCCATGAATAGACTTGTCAAACGGGTAAGTTGGATCGGGTTTGGATCAAGTTAAAAATAATTCCACCCATTTACCCCGTTTTGACTCATCTCCATGCAAAGAAAATTCAATGACTCATATCCAACTTGACTCATATCCAACACATATTTAACCTAATCATATTATTAAAAAACTTCTATATTTAATCAAAACTAAAGTGAGAGTACAGGATGAGTGAATATAAAATCGAGCGAAAGAGAAAGAATAAATAAAGAGACACTGAGATGGGTTGCATCTATATAAATTATAAATCCATTTATAACCCATATAACAACTTAGCCCATTATATATGGATTAAGGAATGGATGTATGATCCATTTTGACAGATCTAGCCATGAGTAATGATGGATTACTACTTGCGAATAGATTAAATCTCTGACTGAGTCCATGATTCTACATTTACATTAATAATATTGCTCAAAGCTTGATTAGCACGTGTTTTTGGAGGGTACGTAAATTTTTCATCAGGTTAGGGATATTATCTTGGACAATAATCTACGTGAGTCGTGACATATTATGTAATTTCAAACTATAAAAGGCTCCTTAGGCGTTCCATTCGGTTACTAGTTCTACATATGCATCAGTAAAAGTTGCACAAATCAACAATAGTGACCTTTCTAAAGAGTTGATAATTCTTTCCATTTACATAGTGAATTTTAGTTAGTCTGCTATGGTAAATATATACAAAGTTAGAGCGGTAGATGATGCATTAATAGATGGGCTCCTCCTTAAATATACAGTGATTGGAAGACTTTAACTTTTAAGATACCTATTACACATAGCACGAGAACAAAGAGTGTATTGAAAATTATAATGTTTCATTTATCAATCACTTAACAAGTAAGTGTCCTATTGACAAACGCCTTCAAAATAAAAGGGGTAGGTACATCTTCTCATAGATATTCTACACATGCACGGGTAAAAAGCTTTTGAAAGCCAGCTGAGCAACATTCCAAAATACATTAGTAAAATATCTGATGAATTTAGTATGGAACCTAGACTGTAAGTTCCAAATATATATCAGAAATTATATGCAAGTCACTGTGGACAATGGATTCGAAATTAGAAAAGGATTAACCAACGTTTCATCGAGTCAGTGCCGAACACGCACTCTCTCTAAATATATATAGACACATTTTACTATCCAAATGCAAATAATATAGTAGCTTCTCGAGTGATTCGACTATAATAGTTATTAATGATTAGTGAGGCGGGTTATATTACGTTGTGTTATGATCGACACATCGTGTTATTTGAAAACCGGTCGTTTACAATATTTTATAGTCATTCCTTATTTATTTACAGCAAATACAGGATGGAAGAATTTCAGGTGGAGCTTAATCACATGAAATAATTGATGTACATAATATTATTAACAAAAAAGTGTCAATCCCGCGGTCCGTGATCCGATCCGACTGCTTCAAATAGCACGGCCCGCGAACTCTCCCCCGCCAAATGTACCGATCCTCACACCCGCCCGAGGAACGAGGCCACGGGGGTCAGGCGTGCGGAATGCAACCCTGGGTGGCCTTTGCCAGCGCGTTCACGAGATGGGACCTGCACCGCAACGGCCTGAGCAGACTCCAGTGGCCACCGCTCCTCCCACCAGCGACGGCCTCTTTCCCTCCCTCGGCCACCGGGAAAAGCGGCGCCGGAGCCCGCCGGCCCTGCCTCTTCCTTATGTCGCTCAGCTCCATCCTCGCCGGGAACTTCGCGATCCCGATCAGAGCCCTGTGCCTTCTCCGCGGAGGAGGTGATATGGTGCAGGCGGTGGCCGGAGCAACGGGGCTACTCGATCGCATCACTCGGAGGAGGGTGTTGGACCGTAGGAGACGGTCTCGGGGGCCGAACGAGTCGGAGTGCAGCAGCGGGGAACTGACGTGGCATTCACGCTCATCGTAAGGGATGGATGTGCCACAGAAGAGGAAGGCGCCGACGGCAGAGATGGCAGGACCGGTGGAGAACTCGAAGTCGGAGCCATCCCGCAGCAAGGAAGCCGGAGGATGGGCAGGGCCACTGGGGCAATATCCTTCGGGTTGGTCGACGGCGGCGAAAGGGAGGTCGCAGAAGGAGAGGTCGTCGTCCCCGTCGGCGTCCTCGAAGTCATGGGGAACAGGGGCGTTCGACATGGATGGTTGTGGTGGACGAAGAGATGAGGAGAGTGGCTTGGGTGGTAGCTTTGCTAGTAGCTTGTGAGATGGGTGCTGGGCCCAAAGAAGTTGAACCTAAAGCATATATATATATAGGGGTTCAATTTGACGGCTTCTAGAACTACGATGTATATAGGGGTTCAATTGGACGGCTTCTGGAACTAGGATACGTTTGTAGAGAGAGAGAGAGAGTGTCTGTGTGGAGTTTCCTTATGGGGGGTAAGGCTTCTAGATGAACTCGCAAACGACGAATGAACGCAGTGCCAAGAAAAAAGAATGAGAGCCACGTTAGAAATTTGACTGTGGGGGTGTTTGTGAGGAAGAAGCAAAAGCAGACCATCTAGAACGAAGGAAGTTCGTTTTGTATTCCTGCCTAAGTTGATTCTCTAGACATTATAGAAAGATACAAGAATGCAGGAGATGCATACCAGGGAGAAAAAGGGATTAAGATGAAACCATAATGCATGTTGCGGCCATTTCGGCCAACTCCTTAGTCGATAATCGAATATGCGAAAGAGAATCAAAATCACTCTGAAGGAAACGCCCGTTCTTTGATGACTGCAATGAGACTTCAATAAATGGTAAAGCTGGATTAAGATAGAGAGTTGCAGCATCCCAACATTTCTTCAATGAAGGTTCTCTTCGTTTGATCGACTTACTGCGCCAACTATGCAACATAAATTGCCTCGAGTTGCTCAAAATGATGAGCAAACCAGAACATCGTTCCAACCATGCAAAAAACAAGAACATACTTCGTAAAAGACAAAAAGATTGATGAGAAGTCTTAACAGCGTTGGAAGGCAACGGTCGTGTAAAGCCTGTGAATCCGCGCTGTTGGAGGTGAGGCGACGACACCCGCCATCTCCTGCTGCTCAACGTCAAGCAGCAAGTCCACTGCTGCTTCGTCTGCCATCGCCAAAATGGCATCACGGCAGACCGGCAGTGAAAATTCATCTGCCATCGACGGTACTTCTTAGTCTTCTGTGCTCACCGGGAGTGAAAATTTTCCAGGGGGATTTCTGATATATTTCCCACTCAAGTCAAAATAACCCGATTTTATTTCAAAATTTTATAAAGTTTAAATCAAATTAATTGTATGACAAGCAATTCCACTTATGAAAGTAAAAGAATTTGTATGCTGAAAATGGTATCACTTTTGTATAAAATTCAGTGGCATGTTTAGCATTAAAAGATTTGAAAACAGATTCGTTTGAAGACTTTTACTTTTGACTATCTTATCTTTTTGCAAATCTTTTACCTCATATCTAATCATAACAACACTCCGTTTGTTTTGCATAAAATCAATGTTTAGAAAAATATTTTTTAAAAAATGATTGACTTACAAAAAATAATAAGTGAATGAAAAATATTTTCAGCTCCCACAAAAATATTTAAACATAAATTATTAATGGTAACGAAGGCATTTTTCATTAACTAATTATTTAAAACTATACAAGCGATAGTTTAAAAAAATTCAAATTATTTATTTTTCGCGAAACAAATAAATCAGAAAAATGTAAAAGTTCAAAAATTACACGTCACCTAATCATATAGGAAATATGAAACTGCGTCTATTCTCGGACTTGGCCTTAAGGAATAATCAAAGTTTTTTTCTCATCAGACCGTTGCACTTCATTCAGTATCAAGTTTTCAACAAGACACGGGAGGGGAGGAGAGCATCAAGCAATCCAGCGTCAACCCAAAGTCATCGGTCAACACTACAGTGAAACACCACCTGAATCATTTGACAGATGCGTGAACTCCTTTTAGGAGCTTGAATTCAGCTCCACCTCTAAGTTAGACAAGTAGAGCCCCGGACACAAGAGGAGAGGAAGACGTAAAGTAATCAAGGGCCACCACTTCTATTTAGTCCAAAATCTAAAAAATGTTCGAAGTTCAGAGACAAAACGAAAGGCAACATCATGGAGTTACTCAACAAAGATTAAAATAAAACATATAAAAGTCTCAGATTGAAATAGTCCAGTGGCTAACCTTTGCATAATCATTAGGATATGTGGATCACAATACATTCCCACAAGCCGGCAAAAGAAATAGCAAGCTGCAGCTAAAGAAAGCAAGAAAACCACGGACGGTCTGGGAACATTACGGTTCTCAATCTTCACATTCTATCTTCTCTCCTTCGTGGAGCACAGGTAATAATTTCGTCAACCCTAAGAATCATCTCGGCAGCCTCAGTTGCAGATAGCAATACGGCCTGCTTGACTTTAAAAGCCTCCGAAATTCCTAGTTCTGCCATGTCTCCTACCTGTCATAATGAGAGAAAAATTTGAGACAAACCGACACAAGAAATTATGATGGAATGAGCTCCAAATGGAATGGAATGCAGTACAAACAATGTCACAATTGTCCTTAATATGAGAAATGCCAAGAAAAACTAAACATGCAGTTAAGAGTGCCCATCAAATGGGAAAAGAAAAGGCAATTACTCTAACTGGAGCAAGAGTGCACATTCCCCTCCTCATGAAATGTGCATTCTGCCTTCATAAATCAAAATCAAACATAAGAATATGTCATTCTCCCCAACAAGAGGGAACAAGGAACACTACCAGATAGACCGCTATACCCATCAACTCACAAATTTCAACATGCCCATCTCCTCTCTCATTCCATGCAAGGTTACAAGTGTGTTATCCACACCTGCATTTGATAATCCCATACCCTTTTGGACTCATTGGCAGAGGCTTAAGGCTAAAGAAGGTTAAATAAACAGATTCTGCATCTCTTAGGAGTGGAGCATTTGAACCACATTTGAGAAAAAAAGTTTGCAGACCTTGCAAACATGATCCACCAGATTAATTCATATAACAGCCAAATAAATAATAATGAACACATCGGTAATCATGTTTGACAATGAGAACTTACAGATCCAGAAATGACATCAATCCCTGCGGTACATCCTTCCTTATGGTGCTCTGCACGGAGCTTAGCAACCAGCTCAGCACTGTCCAGGCCTGCATTATCTGCAATAGTTGTAGGGATAGCCAAAAGTGCTCTTGAGAATGCTTCAATAGCATGGGACTTCTTCCCAGGGGTCTTACGGGCTAGCTCATCCACTTCCTTAGCCATGATCATCTCGGGCCATCCACCGCCAAGTAACACTCGGCTGTCATTGACCGTTTGAGACAGCACACATAAAGCATCATGCAGTGATCTCTCCGCCTCATCAAGTACATGATGGCTGCAAGAGAATTGAGACATCAAAATGCAACAGCTTGCTAATGAAGTATTGATAAAGTTAGCACAACTCAGCCAGAACCAAAGAATTTGGAAGACAAACTAATTCAAGAGAATTAGATTGTACCTTGCACCTCTCAATACAATGGTACAAGCCTGACCCAACTCACATCCAGAGAAGTGAATCAACTTGTCCTCGCCAATCATGATTTCTTCAATTAGTTTACAGTGGCCGAGCTTAACTGACTCCGGATTGTCAAAGGTTGATGCAATCTCACCACCTGTCACTAGACCAAGTCGCTCAATTCCCTCAAAATCTGCATGCTCAATTGCGAGTATTCCAGCATCCGCGAATAGCTCTTCAGGGAAGTTGTATATCAATTGTCTATTGATGAAGCAATTGATTCCATGAGCTATAATCTTCTGCACCTTTTCCCTCATCTTTTCTTTCTCAGCCCCTTCAATCTCAGCAACCTTAGACATAGAATCAACACGAACACGTGCTCCATATATCTTGACTTTATCGGTGTCCATCGCAGTATTTGCCACCAAAATTTTTGCATTCTCTATACGTTTAGGTTGCCCGATACCAATTTTCTTGTCAAGAATAAAACTGGACAACAGAGCATACTCGGTCATCAAAAAAAAAAAGACAACAGAGCATACTCAAGTAAGATTTGCTATGAAAATGAGCTATCAAACGTATTAGATTAGATACAAGGAAAATTGTTAAATGAAAAGGCGATTGCAAAAGAGACGAACATATCATAAAGTTTCCAACTTAAGTGAATGTGAAGGCAGGCGCAAAGAAATTCACAAGGTCTTAAGTCACTCACCCCTCATCCAGAAAAGAATCCTTCAAAGATCCTCCGGGCTTCTTGATAATCTGTATGGATTCTAAGTTTGTGCTGCCCTGACAATTCAAGTGACATATCAACAAAGCATTCAAGAGCAGATGCAGGGCAAGCTAATATATATATATATATATATATATATATATGCGAAGAAACTTAGAATTGAAACCAGCATCACTGAAAAGCTTTTTTTCTGCTTGATAACTGGAAATATACCTTTAGCCTCATAACAGCGTCAACAGCCAACTGGGCAAAATGTTCCTTGTCTTGAGATAATATTTTGGAACTCAAAGTAGTCATTGCAATCTTCATCAAGTCTGACTTAAATTTCTCTATATCATCAAAGATGATTGTGAATTAGTCATACATGTTACAAAAGGCACAGATGTTGAACCGATGAACAAGCAAAAGAGAAAGGTTGTTGAATTTAGCAACAGCAAAACAACTGAACCTAGATAAATATCTAATTAGTGGGAATTTTACTACGCCCAAGGATACTCAACAATAAAATATTAATGGTAGAAACGCAAGTTATCTAAATGTTGGAAGCAAATCACATGCGATGGTCAGGAAGAATACCTGCATCTTCTTTGTTATCCACTACCCTCTGTAATAGAACTTTACGTGCACATTCAGCTGCCATTCGATATCCTGCAGGTAAAAGGTGTTAGAGATTAAGGACGAAATAAGACAACTTGGATAAAAAATAGCCATCAACATTCTACAGCAATGATAACCCTATCTATAACAGCACCCATACACCATTTTAAACATGTGATGTATCCTGAGGACCAACATTCCTTTTGACTGAGCATGAATGGAACGACCTATCATTAGCATCCACTTAGACGATATCACAAAACCTAATCAAAGATGTTTACCCAACAATTGATACAGTGTCATCCAGCTAACATCAAGGATGCCTGAGGGAAAGAATTTTCCGGTGGACATAATGTGTTCAGCACCCTATCAATGCATAAACTTCATGAACTGGCAGAACAGTTTTCATTACAATAGAAGGTTTGATGTGGTTATGACTGTGATCAGATAAGACGAATCGAAAGGATATTGAAAATAATCAGGGATCACAAGAGGAATAATGCTAAAAAATTATAGGAAAGGTCCTGGGTCGCAGATACCCATATTCCCATCTCAAACTCAGTGGAAAATACCAGAACAAGCTTAGCTACCATCAAAGAGAAATGCGTAAGGAATTGTATGATTCAGAGGAAACAAGAATTGAAGGTAAGGATTTCCAAAAAAGAGGATACAATCCACAAGAAACTCAAAGCATCCCAAATAGAGAATACAAGCACAAACCAGAAATTATCGTCATTGGGTGGATCTTTGCATTGACCAGCTTCTCTGCCTCACGTAGAAGCTCTCCAGCCAAAACAACAACTGATGTTGTCCCATCACCAACTTCATCATCCTGAACTTTAGAGATATCTGACTCACATATTAAGTTTTGCCACACCAGATATTGACATTGGTCACCAGAAAACAAGCAATAAAAAGTCTTCCCCATCTGCCACAGTCAAAAGCTCCACAGGTTTCCTAAGAATAAACTTGATTCTTGAATAAGTAGAACACTTAGAATCAAAATCATTAAATTCTCCTTATATATCAGAGCTGCCTTCCAGGAAAATCTTCTACGACCAGAAAAACATGCAACTATGAATAACAAGAATTTTTTGTAGTAGAATAGCACTCATATTATATAAAGGATACCGACAAGGACTTTAGCAGCCGGATTGTCAATATGAAGAGATTTTAAGATGGTGGCACCATCATTTGTAACAGTAACTTCCCGTCCTCTGCCCGTTGATTGCAGAATCTTATCCTGAAGAAAAGATACGTCAAGAGAACCAACTTCAAATCACATAAAAAAGGCTAGCTTTAGTAGCATCTCCAATCCATAGTTTACATCAAGCAGAGCTCCAATCCAATATGCATGGCAGAGGCTAACTTATGGAAGCCATTCCAAGTAGACAATACACTCGGACAACTGTAAATCTTACCATTCCCTTTGGACCTAAGGTGGTCTTGACCAAGTCAGCAATTGCCATTGCTCCGATAAAGGATGCCTGAAACCAAAAGTCACAAATTCGTAAGAGGAGAGGACAGAGCAATGACTTCAATACTCGGTGCATTCAATTTAAAACGGCTCTGGAACGACAATAATCACCGACATACACTCAAGTCACTCAACTCTCATTCACCATCAGTTAACTAACTTACTTACGATGTTGTAGTTAACAAAAATGAATGAATAAGTGACTCCAAAAGCAATCTACCAACTATCACGAGAGAGACGGTTGCGATCGAAACTCACCATCCTGGCACGCTCACCCTTTTCCTCGCTAGCCTCATCCTTGAACAATCTATCAACCTGAGATTTCCCCACGAAGGAGAAAGGAAAAATCAAATCACACAGAGAACCACGGAACATACTAAATAGAACCAACGGTCGTGGAAGTCATCAGCCGAGCGTACCGCCATCGGAGACGACGACTCGCGAGATGCTCGGAAATTCCACCTGCGACAACATTTTTCAACAGCATTTTCAACTTTAAGGCAACAGCACAAACAGCTGTTCGGATCGAAATGCCGATAGTAAAACGCATCCTAGTACGACCATTTTCCAGTTTCATTTCCAGTATATACATTCGCAAACACGAAAGGAGCGGCAAGACGAAGCTACGAACCGGTTCGCAAAGCGACGATCCGCAAGAGGATCGAAACCCTAGTTCGAGGATTCGGCAGTTACCTGGGGGCCGGAGCTTGGGATGGAAGCGAGAGGAGCGTCGCCGAGGAGGCGGGCTTTAGGGTTTTGAGAGTTTTGCAGTCCCGCTCGGAGCAGGTTGGAAGATTACGGAAAAATCGCTTTTTTGTTAAATATTTAATAATGGCGAGACTATTGATAAGGTACACGATCAATGACAGAAATATTTAAATATGTACATAATTCAAATGTTTAGCGATTTGAAATCTTTTTCAAAGCTTTTGTTCTTGGATAAAAATGATTTAAATTCTACTATCAAAAATATGTGAGGCATATATAAGATTATGTTCGCTTGCGCAATTTCCCATGAGTTATAGAATATGTAATGAAGGATATTTTAGGAAGAAAACAAGATCTCTTAAAAGTAGGAGGTTCTTTTATCTTTACAAAATGGTATAGGTTAAATCTATTCAGTGGATCAAGGCAGAAGTCGTTTATCTTGAGATGGTGTTTTAATAGTTCCTCTATAATTATAAAAAGGAGCTGCCCGCAAATTTTACGAAATTTTCTATAGATAAGACATAGAGGTGATTACGAGACAAGGTAGCTAACACCGTCATGAACAAAGATGGACCGAAAATTTGAGATAAAGGAAAGGCGAAACATGAATTCTTATTAAAATAATATGAAATATAAAATGAAAATTTTGTTCCTCGGAAGTTTTCAGCCATGGAGGGCGGGAGCCAACACTGGCTTGTGCAATCGATCAGAATCTATCCGTAACCAGGCTAGACCTCTCATAAAAATAGGTTTGATTCTCAATTTCAGTGGAAATAATTCCAGTTTCGAGTTTCAAATTTTCGAAATCGATATTGTGCCAGTAGGGTCTGGTTCTGGGTATTGAACCTACCCACAAGTCAGAAACGATTAAAACCCGTTTGTTGAAGTTGAAAGAAGATGATTTATTATTCTTAAATGAGCTTTAACTTCCGTATTGCTTTACATTTTTGTGTGTTTTGCATGATGTTTTACTTTGAGTGGTTGTATCGTTCTTACTTTCAAAAAAATTATAAAGCAATAAAAAAAAGCCAATTTCCGAGTAGATTCTGGCACCTATTTGGTTCCAGATCGGTTTCAAAATATACAAAGCAGGTTTCAAATTACGAGTTCCAAAAAATGAAAACCGGATCTAACAGTATGGAACTGATGACCCCCGGCCACCACCGGACCCGGCTTTACCAACCAATGATTACAAAAGTACGTAAAATCTTCCAAACGAACCGGGCCAGAACTGATATATGGGTTGATCCAACTCACGCAGGAACCAGGTCCAAGCCTTGCAGCCTCACGCACTTGGACGAGTCGAGCGGACCGCTGGTTCATCGTCTCCGAACTCATCGTAGCATTACATTAACATTTTCAAGGGAAGGTACTATTAGCAGAAGTAGGCAAACGCAGAAAAATTTTTCTCAGAATGCCTGATACGACACGGAAGAATCTCGATCTGTTAATATAAGTATTATCGCCACGAGAATCTTGAACAAGGAAAGAATGCGACCTCGAGCTGAGGTCCTTCAATGTCTGAAATTGCACAATAGCTCTAGCAAAAGCATTCAAGAGCATCTTGAATAAATCAAATACCCTCTACTCTACACCGTTCAACTTGAGTATCAGAGACTTCTGCAACACGGTTACTCAAACTGTTATAGGCTTGAAATCTTTAGAGGGGTCTCGTGTGTCGCCCTTGCGCTCTGCCACACAGAAGCGCGTTCTTCGGAATGGGGAATTCGTCTCTCAGCGAAGTCGATGAAGTGTAAACTCGCAAATAGAGTTGCTGTCCAAGGTACTGTCGCGCCCAAAATTCAGTCCTTATGTTCCACATTCCCACATTATCTAGTGCCACATAGATGGCCGTCCATGACTTGGGGTAAACCTGCAATAGCCATCATGATATCACGTTGACTACCAGAATTTGCCAGCATTTGATTCGTTTGAGAAGAGATGTTCTACCCCTAGAGATGTATTCTGTTGTCACATTGCAAAATTACCGATCGACTTTCTTACAAAACTAAAGCGAAAGCTGCATAAGAATTCTGAGACGAACAAGTTTTAACTCAGTGTAGCTTGCTTCGGGAAAGGAAAAACCAAACTTTTATTACCTGAGTGGTGCTCCGGAAAGCAGCATCATGGAGATTGTACTGATTTCGACTGGCAGTTGTCCATTGCCCTCCATCCATGCTGCAGTTAGCCAGATATCTCTCAATTAACATTAACCGACTGTTTAGAAGGCTCACTTGGAGTCCAGAATACTTACCCCACAACAAAGAAACTGTATCCATCAAGGTGCCAACTCTGGACTATGTCCTCGCCATTTTCAAAAACTATCTCAACGAAGGCTCTGTAGTCAGCACCCAAAACTGCTGTGTCAAGATATATACCTCCGCCGGTGGGTCTATCTGATATGCTATTTACCCGAAAAACACCACCAATGTTGAAGTAGTCTGCAAGCTTAAGAGGAGTGTCCGCTGGGATGAAGGAGACACTGTTAACAGCATATCTTTGTTTCCCATTAACTTGACCGGCAGAACTCGACAGTCTGATTGTTCTGGCGGGAATGATGAGACCATAATGATATGAGCCTTGGGGGTTAGGCCTTGGTCCACTAGCTGTCAGATTAGTCCTGCAATGGTTTTAATTGTGTTTAGACTTCCGAAGGTTGAAGGTTAAGTGGAACCATCATATGACAGTATGTCCTGATCATTATTGGATCAACTAGTTCAACGTTAAATCAAAGTGAGATTTTGAAGATAGAAACCCCCTAGGACTTGTCCCGAAAGAAATTAAGGAGTGATATGAGGGAGCGGCAGGTCAAATGGCCAAAGTTTCTCAAACAAATGCGCAGTACTGCTAGGACAAAATCTCGTTTATTAGTAATGACTACGGGACTACGCTCGATGTGAATGCAGTTCTTGCGATTTGTAAGACAAGCAAATGAAGATTATCATCGCACACTGAAAATGGGAATCGCGAATGAGATTAACCTGATAGCACGGGCCTGGTTCAGGGACCAATCAATTTGGATGGTGGGTCCACCAGGAGGAGGGCCAGAGACTGGGCCAGCAGAGTTGCTGTAACGAAGAATGCCAGTTGTGGTATTGATTTGAGAGTTAAACCGAGTCGAAACCACAATGTAATAGTCTTGAGCAGGTTGATCTGCTGTGACTAGAACCGAATAAGATTGGCCCACATGAACATCCAGAGAGGAGAAGTGAGTTTGCATCACATGCGTCCCCTCCACCTCCACCAACAGCATTCTGTGGCCTTGAATACGGAAGTTGAGGGAATTCATCAATCCCACGTTTGATATCCTAAGCCTGTAAGTTTTTCCTGTAAGGGGGAAGCCGGAAAGCAGTTGGTCATGAATGAGTTTTTCAAGAATAATGTGAGAATTGTGATTTTAGTGGAATAAAACCCATGATGTAAATTTTCGGGATAATATATTAGTAAAGATTGAGCGAAAATCATGGGCTAAGGGATCAAACTGAGGACTGACCTTGTTCCACGTTGAAAGAGATGCCATTTGGCCCACGACCATTAATGAGGATCCCATCAGGGAAATGTAGTTTCTTACCTCGGTCAAGTGTTGCCTTAAGAGTCTGCAAGAACGCATAACGTCAATCATAGGCTTCTTCAAAAGAAAACACTACTTAGATACAAGCCCGGTAAAAAGAAGTGCAAGGAATTTATTAGTGCAGTCTGTAGAAGAAACAACTGCAGAGCAGGCCCATACATGTGGAAGTCAAGGCCTTGTCATGGAGTGGTAAGCATTGGAATTAGATCACGAATCTAGATGAACGCGTAAAAAAAATGTCGCTGGGTGATTTACTGCCGAAACATAGAAGGAATCATCTTCGTTTCAGTTGCCATTGATTCGCCATAAGGAATTATCTTCGTTTCAGTTGCCATTAATTCGCCATAGCCATCTTGTTTACTGTCTAACCTGAGCCACACGCATGTGGTTGAATTAAAGGCTGGATGGGGCACGGCCATTGGGACCTTGTCCTGCTGCTAGTATGTAGAGAAGCCACCTAAAAGCCTAAGGTACAGGATAGGGATGGATCGCGGTACTTAATACGAGGCGGCTTCCTGCCTGTGAACTGAAACATGGTCTCGGAGAAGCAGTCACACCATGTGACCCTGAGGCACACATTTAATACGAGGGTAGTCACTCATGCTTGACAAATATTGCGGAACTGTCCACAGTTAATGGGCTAACTACGAATAAAAACAAGAACAAGTTTCTAGGAGATTCTTGAAGTGACTAGTTAGTATACTTATCAAGAAAACATACGGTTTTCCTGGATGTTGATTATACGGAGCACGAGAAAAAATAGTGTATTGACAACATTTGTCGTTTTGAAGATTCCATGTAATGATTTCTCATGGACAATCTACGTTGATGCAATGCTAATTCTAATTCTAATTCAAATCGATCCTCCAGCTTGTACAAGAATATTCTTTGTAAAGTTATGCGGACACCGCAAGGCCTACTGAACTTTGTGGAAGCATGGCGACCATTGATTTTTCTCTTTAAATAGCGTGACATGCATGTAGCCAACCCCACCCAAATGCCATCAATCACGGCATTTCAAACAAGCAAGAACATCAAAGAGTCCCACTTGTGCCTGAGTGGGCAGACTCCACCCATGATAGGGACCCGAAACGAAAAGTCCATCAAGCAACATTTACGCGTCTCTATGTTTCGTCACTCATCCATTTATCCGACCTCGTTCTTAATAAATATTTAAAAATCGCGAGGAAAATAAATCGATTGATTTGACAAGTGAGATCACATGGCCATCAGAAGACTCTATCCAAGGGAAGCGCCAAAATCATGGAAACTATTCAATTCAACCTAAGTGAGCAGCAGCCAGACATCTGTATATGTGGCAATAACAAGGTTAATAAGTTAAAGACTGAACGTAATTACCGTGTGATTGGCCTTATACCAGTCTCCAATAAGAACAGTGTAATCACCGGCCGGATCTGCAAATGGGACAGGAATTAGTGGTCGGCTAAGGATCCGGATCCCGCCAAACCCACCAGCTGCCTTGTGGAATGCAAGGGATGGGAAGTAGAAGAAGCTCCCTATTTGATCCTTCACTTGGAAGATGTACGTGAAGTTTCTACCGGGTGGTATGGGGCAAGTTGTGCCATACACCCCATCTTCAAAGGAGTTCCTCCTCTGTTGGACTCCACTCCTACACGAGAGAACTTAATAGACATTAACCAAACTGCCTGCCATGTCCAATAATATACAAGTACATCAAAGAAAACAGTGTTTCTTTCAAGATGAATGCTGCGAACAAATGCGACCCTTTTGAAGATGACTCTTGTTTTTGTTTGTTTTTCCCCTATTCCTCTTTTCGTTTTGGTTTCAGGGGCGCAGAGATGACTCTGTGATTTACCAAGTCAAGGGCAACAAGCAATTTTCCTTTTTTCTTTGGTAAAGCAACGAGCAATTTTCTTTCTTGCACAGAAAGACACTACCTGAAAATAAACCTGATAAAAAATAGCTGATAATTCATGCAAAACCCGTTCACTCAATTAAGTATTACATGGCCCTGAGCTCAAATGCACTGCAGTTCACCACTTATATGTCAAGCAAAATTTAGTTGGTGGCATGTGTTAAATCTGGCCAACAGACTTTCTTTTCCGCACATCTAAGAGAACAATCCTTAACAGTGGAAAAGAACTCTTAATATAACAGGCTTTCGCCATCGGAATGGCCACAGTTTCTTTTGGGAACATGTAGGTCTCAAAAAGCAAGTCGTGGGTCTTAAGAAACATGTGGAGCTAATAAAGAAATGGGCGCGAATCATCAGTATTTCAATAGAAAATGGGAAGTAGAAGGTGGAGGTGAGTGCTTCCACTAAGATAAGCGACTGCCTTTTCTCCTTTAGTGCACCGGAATGTAACCTGAGCTTCAAACCAAGGCTCCATGATTGTGTCCCTACTGACTAAGATCCTTCTCGAAAAGGTCGTGTTCAGTTGAAGACAGCTAAAGAGAGCAGACGTGGACCACAGAGTTTTCATGGATCACACTGAGGCAATTCGTTAGGGATTTAATGCATCAAAATGGCAATTCAGGCACCCAAGAAGTTATCCTCTACTTTGGTTTAATGCGGGTGGAATGGATCACTTCCCCAAAAAGGTATAGATGCAAACTAGCTGCGCGATTCAATAATGAAGCACGCCTGTCAAAGAAAATAATAAAGAAGCACGTGCATTTAACCTTCTGCCTGACTGTTCGGACCAAGAACATGTAATTCGCTAAAACGACGTCACCTAGTAACTCTAGGAAAAGTGAGATGCTAAACATTCGCGAAAACTCGTTGATGACCGAACATATCTTCGCACATCGTCAGGTATGAATTATGCAGCGGATGAAACGTGATGCGACCAAGAAATAACATGGGTATCTTCCCATTGTTTAGTATAGTTATTAGTGAAATAGCATCACTTGAAAAGAGAGTAACATGCTAGTACGGCACACGTTCAATATCAATTCGAATTAAGAATGTTCAAATAAAGTAATATAATGATTGCCGAATGAACACATCATGCCGATTCGTGACCGGAACACATGCCGTAGGGAATAAACTCTCTTTCCTGCCTTTATACCCTGCCCGTGATCAGGCGAATCGTTCGTGCAGATCGATTGGTGTGTACACAAAAAGTTTAAATGGGAAATAGACATTTGGCCAGATCTAACATCAATTCCCTTGCACAAAGATTCTTTCAGAATCGGCTGGCATTTGCTTTCTTGAAGGGACTTTGAGAAAAGCTGATGAATGAGGGGCGCGGCAAAAGATGCGCAAAAGAACAAAACTAAAGGCCGAAGCATCGCAGTTTCCACGAAGCCGCAAATCAAAGCAGCGCACAGACCAAGAGCGTTTCGCGCGTAACGCGAGTGAACGCTACTCACTTGGAACGAAAGCTTGAACAAGAAGTAGGTTCGAAATGGAGATGAATACAAAATACAGCTCAGGGAACACAGAGAGAGAGAGAGAGAGAGAGAGAGAGAGAGACCAGGAGATGAGGAAAGGCTCGTCCAAGCTGTTGAAGACGTTGATGATGAGATTGTCGTTGGTGACCGAGTGGATGTCGGGACCTGGAAACTGGCCATTGATGAGTATCCCCTGCGACCACAGCAACAACGAATCTCATTCTCCATCAAAATCCAAAATTCCAAACCAAGAAACCCATCGCTTCAAAACCCGCAAGCTCGCGCTCAGAATCTCCAATATCACTCGAGTCAATATAGCAGTGAATAGCGCCTTCGCATCCCATTTCCAGGACTCACCTGCTGACGGACGCCGAGGGGGTATATGTCGCCGTACGTCACGTTCCAGTTGAAGAACCTGTACGGGTTCTCAGCCCCGACGACTGCGAAGAACAGGGCAACCGCCAGCGAAGCGCAGATCGCGCCTCCCGCCATTTTCAGCGCCGTTTTCTTGCCACAGACGGAGAAAGAGAGACACGGAGAGAGAGAGAGAGAGAGAGAGAGAGAGAGAGCTTGATCTCTTGCTCTTAGTCAAGAGAGTGACAGGCAACCTTTGGCAGCGTTGCTTCGTGCATTTATTTTGGGAAAGGAGGAGTGGAGCGGCGCTTGCGGGTGTGGAGTTGGCAAGCAAAAGTTGAGGTGAAGGTGAATGTGAATGTGAATGTGAAAGTGTGGGACTTGCTTGGAAATTGGAGGGAGAAAGAAAGAAAGAGAAAGAAGGAATGGTGCACGACTGTGCTATATGAGTGCGGTACAGACTATGTAGCTGGCTCTATGGCTGACTGATGGATGAAGGTACAAAAGAGGGAGGGAAAAACCAAATTTTAATCGACTAAGTCAAAAATTAGTTAGGAAGCATGAGGGCCTTTGCTTATCTCCTGTTATCTTTTAATTTGATTCTCAGTTCTACTTGTAGAAACTTTTGTTTCGCCCCGTTCTAAAGTTGAATCCGGCGACGAGGGTCATCTCGTGCTTTCGACTCGGGACCCGACATCCGTGGGTTTGAATCTTGCCTCGGGATACTTGGGTTCTTTTGTTTAGTCCCGAAAAACTGCATGTCGGTCCAATTAATCAGGAGCACCGAGTATCTAGAATTCCACCACGACTTTTTGTCTCCGTGTGTGTTTAAGTCCCTCTTGTTTAGGATCGGATAGAAAGAGAACGATGGAATTATCTATGTTCGAGAGAATGCTAATTCAATCCACCAGAAAGAAAATGGAAAGAACATGTGAGTTGATTGGTAACCTGAGAGTACAATCCGATGCCTCGATTCAAAATATGGTTATCATCTCACATGCCCGTTGCTTTTTAACGTGATGAACATTAAAAAGCGATTACTGATGCGGTCAAGGGCTCTATTGGTTTTGCGAAATATTAACAACAACTTTAATCATCGCTATCTCTTCCAAAAAAGGGTCGACGAAGAAACGTTTCCATTGTTAATAACAATTCGCGCCTAAATATTTTTGCTAAAAACGAGAATATTTTCTATCGCCTCTTTCCCCGAGAGATATAAACGACAAGATGAGATTAAGGCGAACATGTGAATGGAGGTGATTAAAGCAATGTATAGGAATTGGCTTTGGAGTGTCGGCGGCAGGGGGTGGGAGTCCATGCATTACAAATGGTGATGTGGGCGGGCGACCGAGAGATCCACATGGGGCTGTCCTTCTTACGCGAGGAGCTCGAGTTATTAGGGGGGAGCTCGTGGGGTCGTGTTTTGACGCGACGTAGCACGTGATGGACCATCATTTGCTGATGCCAGGATGTTTCGTCTTAACTTTGTGAAATTTGGTTGCGTAAGAGTTTCGTTCGTTTACATAATTCGAGTTATGGTCCGCGCTTGTTCCTCTAATGGTTTGCCGCTCTGTCTTCACTTTTGTTTTATTTTTTTCCCGAGTAGGAACTCTTGCTTATTTTTTTCCCTTTCTCCTGTGATTCGAGATACGACCGCAAAGGCTCGGCTGCTTAGAAGTTCACGGAAACGTGCATCGAAACCCCATTAATCGGTTAAGAGTAGGGCGTTTTCAACTGCGTACGTTGCTTGACCCGTGACAATTTGCACATAATTTGTGAGATTTGAGTAAATAACCTATAATTCTTCGGTTGGAAATCATTTCACATCGTAGCCAATTGTGCTGATTCTTAAAGGGGTTACTTTGCTCATTTTCTTTCTTGCCTGATGAAAAGATAATCTATTGAAATTAGTGAGTGTGTCTATATTGTCAATGGCTTATGTCAAGTGCAAAGATTTTTAAAGATTTCGAACGATGATCTAGACATTTACACAAATTCAATTCTTCGAACTCACATGCGCAAGATAATATTACATTTGGGTCTTTCGTCCGATTCTGGACACGCTTCTTACAAATCGGATTCGAATTTTACTTGCCTATAAGCGGGCTTTTCCCTTGA
The DNA here is from genome assembly GCA_031216185.1 of Syzygium aqueum. Taxonomy (NCBI): domain Eukaryota; kingdom Viridiplantae; phylum Streptophyta; class Magnoliopsida; order Myrtales; family Myrtaceae; genus Syzygium; species Syzygium aqueum. The sequence goes on from CM062236.1 coordinate 34,306,218, forward strand.
AAAAAAAAAGGAGGGTTCAGTTTTACTTAGTAAAACCAAAAATTACTCTCAGGACACACAAAGCTTTTTCAGAAGATTATCTTATTACTGTCAAGTTTCAATTTTGCAGAACATACAGGTCCTCCATTATTTGCACGAGAGGAATACAACTTACCCAATTGTAATCTCCTTGTGCTTAATGTCATCAAAATTTCATTCGAATGTTTTCATATGGCACGCGCTAAGATCCAAAACTTTCGAACTTTTTTCCCACCAATTTCACCTCATTTTCGAACCATGATAGACCTGCTGAACATTTTGTGAAAGTTAATAATCTTTCATAACATCATTTCCCGGATTAATCTCGCGGCGTGGAGAAAGAACAAATCGCCCCCCTGGTCGGTGCGTCGTTATCGAGTGTCCGTAAAGTTACATCGGTCAACAAATTCCTGGCACCTCCATCTGACAACCCCCATCTCCCACCCCTGCCCAGGCCATAACGTTTCCAATTTTTTTCTCTTTTCTTTTGGTCTCTTTTGAGAAGAAAACGTCGAGCTTTTAAAACACAGCCCCCGTACAGATGGAAAAATGTCGGCAACAGGTTTCAGGATTGAAAACACAGCTGCAACGCAACGCAGCTTCTTTTTCTCGCCTTTTCTTTTTTGGACATTTTTGGAACGTGTCGCTAGATTTCCCTCGCTCCTGACAAGGTTTCTGCTTTTAACCCTTTTTCTAAATTCACGTGCCCTCATCTCATCAGTCACTCACTCATCGTAATTAACTGGTGAAGTTAGTGTGAAAGAGAAATCGAATCGCGACAAGCAACATTCTAATCCAGCATTCGAAAAGCCCATCAGGGCCATCACCATCTTTTCTCTCATGCAAAACTATCGTCTTTAGAAAAGAGAGGGATTTGCGGCAGAAATTGACATTTCCTTCAGGTAGACAGACTTTTTCTCGTGGGACAAAGGCAGGGTCAAACACTAGGTTTGTTGGAGAATATGATTATTTGGGGTTCCAATTTTCAAATTCCTCGTGCGATCGACGCATCTCATGGTACACTAACTTTTCCTTGGCTATTAGCTAAGAGAGCACCAACCAACCGGACAGTCGCCTCACATGCTGCTGTCCCCATCATTGGACTTGACATCAAAAGTGTCCTGTTAATGATCGCGAGGGATCACCATTTTCCCAAAACAAATCATTTCCTTTGTTCTTATTATCTCCGACTTCCCGCGCTTCAGACTTGAGTTTCGCATTGCGAATTTGCAAATTATGATCATACCATATATTTCAAAGTAGTGCCAACTAATCACCTACTTTCGCCTTCCAGTTTTCACCAATCCCACTGTAGTTACGCAAAAGGCGTAAACAACTTCTCTTTTAACACAAAAGAGATATCTCACAAGACATGGGAGAAGGCAGTGTGATTTCGACGGTTCAGTCTTTATCAGCCATGTTGTCTGTTCTATTCTGCAAAGAGAAACTGTAAAAAAAAATGGCAAACAACATCTATGCATAGAAGGTAAGGCAAAAGCTACCAAGCTTTCATTCCGAGTCTTCCTCCTACCCATTCACAGCCCAGAGCGATCAACCAGCAGGAACTCCTGAACCCAATGAAAACCCATGAGACCAAACATCACAACCAGATGATTGATTAAAATGGGACTCATACAGTTGTGATGGGAATCTCAAAGAAGAATCTGAAACCATCAAATACCCTGAAAGATATATTAACAATGGTTTGGCTGAGAACTTGTGCCAAGAAAAATGGCATCCAAAAGAACTAGGTAAGTAGTCACTAATCATCAATAGGACGCTACAAAGTGAACTAGCTAGATTTCGACATATGACACAATAGCTCCTGTGCGCAGTATTATCAGGTGCTGCATGGTTGCTGATAACGTTAGCTTCATTCTCTTCCCAGTCCAAGTGCTACCGTAAACTCTCCATTGGCAGAAAAATTATTGGGTCGGTAGCAATGAGTGCAGAGATTGGCTCCTCAACCAGTAAAGGGTATTAATAATCTTGCAAATGTTAGGTATCCTTGAGCTGATATGTGCACGTAACGAGACTTGAACACGTCAGCCACAAGCTGCTACTTGGCAGATCTAATTTAAAAATCCAACGACCCACACTGTTTACTTGCTATGCTCTTCGTTCCATTACTCTGCTTGAGATCCTTCTTTTGATCCTTATCCGAGACTCTAGTCCGCCCTATTCCTAGTTTTGGCAACCCCCTGTTCAGTCCTTCCAGCAAAACACAGGCTTTACACCATTTCTACCAGATAACACACAATAAGTGAATTATGTTCCGACAAGACCAACAAAATATATTAAAGTTCAAATTTTACTCAGCATAGATAGCTGATGAGAGAAGCTGTGTCAATTCCTTCCTTACATTTTAAAGTCAGACCCGAGGAAGAGAAGTCCAGTTTACCTGGCTTGAAATGTAACCACAGCGTTCACACGTCCCCTGCTCTGGCATTTTTGTGGAAGTAGATATTCTGAAATTTTCACCTGATTTTATAATGTCGAGTATGGCTCTAGGTCTGCAATCTTATAAATCGAGTAGTAAGCAAAAGAATAATAAATCACATCAGACTGCAGCATTGTAAGAAAGAGGTTAACAAGACCTTATTCTTTCCAGGTCCTTAATAAACTCACGAGCAAAACCCCGATATGCATTAGGAGAATAGATGCCTGCCATTTCGGTAAACTAATTCAGCAAAGTCTAAGCAGTGATCATATAATATAATCATGGTGCAATATAAGAATACTTCTACATCCAGCCCAGTGCACACAGAGTATGATAAAACTCTAGAAGATACCGCCAAACCATTTAGAAGGGAAGGGAAAAATCTTTGAAACTTTACATCCCCATTAAAGTGCATATCCCAAAATGACACCTCACACATGAGCACAGAAATATTTATCAAGTGCATCCAGTCCTACTGCTGGGAATATATTGATGTGAATCAGCATACAAAGAGGATCTGTGGAGTGGACGCAATACAGCAACAATATGTTTCATCTACTATGAAACAACATACCCAAGTAAAGCTCTTGATCTTCACGTGACTAGGTTGCAGATTATATAACCATAACACAAACATGATGAACTAACAAGTGAACCCATACAGGACAAATGGAAGGTCGAAATTCCAGATAAGTTCTGCACAAGCGACATCAAGCACAATGTAGGGAAGTGGGAGATGGCATAGGACACTTACATTCAGTTGAGAAATAATCCAGCCTCTTGAAATATGCATACGTGTTGAGTAGGTTAAGGGTTGCAATCAATGGCACCAATAAAGAAAGTAACAGTTGTGAATACTCCAGTACACATATCACAATCTCCTTCTCATATATGTTCTTTAAAGGTAAAATGCAGAAGAATTTAACTATTAGGATATATGACGATCTCTTTCTCGTACGTGTACTTAAAAGGTTTACACCTAGGAATTGGTCCATCTTCACCGGTAGTAATTGCAGTACACCTACTCAATCTACAAAATAAATAGAAGGGCAATAAGTCTTGAATGAAAAAAAAAAAGAAACCAGAGGTAAGCTCTGATACATAACTACTTACCGGGCAATGTCACCCCGCAAAATATTTAAAAGAACTGTTTCAGCAATATCATCGGCATTGTGTCCAGTAGCAAGCTTGTCTACTTTAAGCAGCGCAGCGCCTCGGTCAAGAGCCTTAAAGGTAAAGCAATTCAGCAGGCATAATTAGATTTGGCCCTGATTAGGTGAAGTAGTCTTTTTAATGTTGGGGGGATGGTAGGAAGGGTGCAATGGCACAGTTTCCCATTTAACATGCTGTTGTCAACAGAACTTTTTAGCGATTCATATTCCAAGGGCTGCAAATAAATGGATGTGCACATCCCCATTCCCCTAGATAGAGTAGAAGATGGCTTCTATACCTGGCGGCGGAAGACCCCACAAAATGTGCAGTTATTCTTCAATCCGATAATCTTTACTATTTCATCCATTGTCCATCCATACAAATCTTTATATGAAACAATTTTCAATGGTAGTCCATACTGCAAATAACAACAATGAGATTTAATCATAATAATAAAAAAAGAGACGACTCTTTTATTAAAAAAAAAGAAAAAAATAGATAACAACTTTTCATGACAATCCAGGTTACAGTGAATACCCACCTAAGGAGGAAGCATGAAAAAACCAAATGGAGAAGTCAAATGAAACATGAAAGATGCATATGCAGCAGCTATTTCATAGACATAACTCCAAACTACGCTCTACTGACTACATTCTTTCAAACAAACTTCCAGCAATTTGAATTTCGGGAGAGATTGGAGCAACAAAAAAGAGACTCAACCAAGAGAAAAGAACTTAAGATGAGCTAATGACCAGAGAAGTGAATGCAAAAGCAGAGTCACCTGGATTTCATTCCTTTTTACAGTTTCAAGTGAATCGTCCCTATACCCAGTAATTCCTTCGTCAACCGATAAGAGGAACAGGTCCAATCCATAGTTGTGTCTCCGGTTTAACTCTGATAATACACAGGCTAGGACAGTGGAATCTGCATGACACAGGAAAAGCAAGACACTTAACAAATAAGCAGAAAGAACTGATGTAACTTATTAAAAGCAAGACATCCTGGGTAGTGTCACCAATAGAAAATAGCTTCAGATGGTCAGTGACAAGTGTAAGCATGAAAACTAGTAGGAACTACGGCAGTAACAGCGAGTAGCATGCTAGCAGCACTAAGGTCTATTGAGGGTGCACCCTAAGTTGTCCCTGTGTGACAAATATGACTACAAATTCAACAGGGAACCAATGTGGTTGCAACACTACTATCGAAACCGTCCGAGTGAATTAAGAGAAACGGTTTGCGAAATAATAAGGGGCCCCAATCCGGTTGCGAAAGTTTACCTTTACCACCAGACGCACCAATTGCAATGCGCTCCCCAGGTTTGAACAACTGGTTTTCCACAATCACTTGGTGGATCTCCTCCTCGAAAACAGCAAAGAAACACTCCCTACATATCTTCACAGCATGTCGGTAACTTAATTCAGTCCCGGAATGAAAAAATTAAGAAAAGCCAGACCACATTTCCTTTGTTTCTTCAAAACAATGCATTTGTGGGTGTGTGTACGTGCGCCAAAGTGTGACACAAGAGGGCTTTGCAACTGCAACCATTCTTTGATTTATCAACTCAAGAGCAGCATTCTCGTTTACCTCCAGATACGTAAAGATTTAATAGCCAATCAGCGATCATCAACTGAGCTCAGAAGAACGAAGGAACACAACAACATAGTTCATTGAAATGGAAATCGTACACATCCCTTAGAAAATTGCCGCTGCGACTGCAGTTCGCGATCGAAGCCCCAAAAAAAGCCCGCGAAAGCATTCTTCGCGGTCTCAAAACCTTTCCCTACGCGGCGAGAATCACTCGACCGAACTAAAACGACCCACGTCTGATCGCTTGGTCAAACGACAACGCCGAACGCGTACGCACGAGTAGGGAGTTCCGGCGATGGGAATTGGCGATGGAGAGACGAAGCGAGTTACCTGCTCTAGGGTTTTAGGCCGTTTGAGGGCGGCTCTCCTTTCGTTGCAGACACAGCACAAGCGTCCTCCCCCAACTTTTGGGACTTTGGCGTGGCCTTCCGCCATTGAAGCTCTGCAGAGAAACGATAGCGAGCAGAAGGACACGGTTATCGTCCGGCCGGGGGAATGCGTGCCGTATCTTCGGTTTCTCGCCGCCGTGAAAAGGGGTTCCGCGCTTCGAGTGGTCGCAGCAATTTTTTTTAATTTAATTTATTTCGTAAAAAATAAACGATTTGAAAAAATATTTCTTTAAAAATAAATAATTTTGTCATTTAAAATCATTAATTAAAAGAAAAACATTTTTATTATCGATAAAAATTGATATTTAAATATTTTCGTAGATGATAAAAATGCGTTTGGTCATTCATTTTTTAACCAATATAAGCAATCAATTTAGAAAAATATTTTCTAAATTATTTATTTTGCACAAAATAACGAATCTTTAGAGCAAGGATGATAAACATTTTATTCCAGATATAAAATTCCTTTTTCTGAAATAAAAATTCGTTTGATAATGACACAAAATTTCTTTTATCTCTTTCCATTCATCAACATCGACAAGCAGCGTACGATTAGAGGCAGCAATCGATGACCAGTTGACGAGGGTAGCCACAGGGGTGGCAGCAACCGATGGGGAGCCAGCGAAGTGGAGGCAGCTGCATATGGCGGGGATGAGCAATGAAAAGAATTTTTATTTATTTATTTATTTTCAAAACTAGAAAAGTAGAAAATTTTCACTTCTCAATTTTGTTACAAACTTATTTCTGAACTACAAAATTATTTTGAAAATAGAAAAATCAAATTTCGTCGTTAAATAGATTTCTATTCCACACTTATTATAAGAAATAGAAAAATAAAAAAAGAGAAACGGAATGGTTCTTCGCTATTCAGCTGGAAAATTTTATAAGCAGGAGAAACTGCACTGTGTTACCTTCTATCTCCCTACCCAAGCGAAAAAGGAAGAAGATTGGCGTATGACAATTATCTTATCCGCACTAACGCCACTTCTAGCTGACAATCTTGTACAGTAGATAAGACATATCATCTCTCTGTCAGGGCCGCATTGATGACAATGCCTTGTCTCTCTCAGCTCCGCATTGGTGTATGACATTATCTTATCCCGAACGAGTTTAGGACCAAGGTGGCTCACGAACTGTTAAAAACTGTAGCTGATATGCTCAAGCCTCTTCTTCAAAAACTTGTGACGCCTGATGTTGCCCGGTTAATAATGAAAAACACAAGAAGCAGAAACTTAAAGCGACCAAAACTGAGCAACTGGGACAAAAACCCAGGTCTACAACATTGCACTATCTTGGAGTAGACAAAAAAACTGAAGCACATTTGGATCAATTATGTTTCATCATGATTTGAATCAATCATCCCCTGAAAATATGGGTGGTTACTGTAAATCACAATTGCCTGATAATGAACCTCTTGCACACGTATCTTCAGGAAAGTGAGATATGTTTGAAACTTAACAGAGGTCCATAATAATGATGACAATCCACATATACACAAAATGGAAAGATAGAAAAATTTACCTTGTCCACTAAACTAAAAAGGATTCCATGCACCTAAGTCATTTCTCATCTAACTAACAGAAAGCCGCAAGTGATTGGCATAGCTACGTATAAAACCTCCCTCAGCATCAAAGTTGCTCGAAATGGGTCAGTTTTATTCCTTGCTAAGCTCAGCTACCGTCTCTGCAAAATCAAGCCATATACAAGAAGACAACCAGAAATCCAATATTTGCTCTACATACTAGGTGACTGAAAAGAAAATAGAGAATCGACTGCTTGACTGCATTTAGCAAGACTTGTACAGTCCAAGTGCATTGCTGCATCACTGTGAACCGATGCCCTTTCTTTTAGCCACGCGAAGCATATTAGCAGCCTCTCTCATCCCACTAAGAAGAGCACCATGCATTGTGGCTGGATATTGTTTATTAGTTGCCTCTCCTGCAAAGAAAACTCTTCCATCTCCAACACTTTCAGAAAGAATATCGTAATCGTCACCAGAAGATCCAATTGCTACATAAGAATAAGAACCATACGCAAAGTGATCCTTCCCCCATCTAGTGCAAACTGCCTGAACTGGATCAGGAACAACAATCCCTTTTGGGGTGAATATGCCTCTCAATATGTCTAAGACTTTATTCACAGATTCCACCGGAGACATCATCTCAAACTTGATTGCCGCTTCCCCTGCAACGAGAGCTATGAGAAGCGGGCCTCCCGAAACTGAGTGGTAACTATAGAATAGAAAGAACTCCCCTCTCATGCTCGGGTCTTCAGCCAAGTGCCCAAATGTATCGATGTCTGCTCCCCAAAAATTATACGTGAATAGCATTGCAACTTTGTTCAGCAATCCAAACCCTAATCTACTTATGGCATCTAATTTTCTTTGAGGAAGTTCGGGAACAAACTCGATAGTCCCTTTCTTTAGCACACCCAAAGGCACAGTACAAAGAACCATATCTCCACGAAACTCCTGCCCACCCGCATAAACCAAAGCCCCGTCAAGCCCATACCTAATACTCTCCACCGTCCTTCCGTAGAAAATTGGCAAGTCCTTAGCAAACTCTCTAACAAACCTCTCATTGCCACCGGGGATGAAACAATGATCACCCCCCATCTCATATGGATCATCCTGATCCCAGTACGCCATCGACAAATTAGACATTAGAGAAGCGTTTGCATATTCCAAATTCGCGAGGTGCCAATCCAATAGCATTCGCTCTTGTGGATTTTCTGCCACATTATACACGTTCCTAAATGCTTCGAGCGCAGTTCCTAACGGAACATCGATTGATTTCACTTCCTCGATCATAGCTTGCCTAAGATTACAAACTCTATCCAACAATTTATTAAAGGAAACCTCTACTTTAGAATCGATGTCCTTATTCACAGCTTTCCCATTAGGCAGATACAAAGGGCATACATCTCTCACCTTATGAAGGGGTAACCCCATCTGCCTCGCCAACACCCCGAGCGGGTTCCCGTTAATTCCAGTGAGCACACTCCCACCAAGATCGGCCGCGGCCTCTACTCCATCTCCGCTCATTTTCTTAGTCCTAACGCGCCCGCCAGGCCGAGCCCTACCTTCCAATACCACAACCTTAAACCCTAGAAACACCAATTGCCTCGCAGCCACCAAGCCCGCCATTCCAGCTCCAACAATCACCACATTTGCTCTCTCGACACCATCAAACGACCTCAGCTTCACTTCCGTAATAGCAGGCGCGAGGCCAAAGTTGATGTATCCATGTTCGAGGAGAAAATAGTACGCAGAGTGTACAAGGGTTCTGTGCTCCGTCCGAATCGCCTCAAGCGCTTGCTCAAACGTCAGCCACATCGACACATTCGATCTCCACCTCGCTAGAATGTGGTTCCGGATGATTATATAGTTCGCTTGCTCTGAACCACCGATTACCGACACCACATTGGCCTCAATCTCTTCCTCCGTGAGCGAGTCCACCGGGAAACCAACGGAGATCGCTATCAGCGCCTCCATGTCGATCTCCTTCGCCGGATCGGCCAATCTGTACCTCCGGTTCCGGGACAACGACGGCCCGCCGTTGATCTCGGTGAAGAACTTCTTCCTACGGCGCCGCTTCCTCGTCGGCGCGACGGAGATGGCCTGCCCGGGCTCGGTCGCCGCTCCGCCCCGTTCCCCGGCGGCCGGCTCGGAGAAGTCGTCCCGGATTTGAGCGTCCGGGAGAGGGTCGGAGGAGTCGTCCTGAGTGTCCGAAGCGGGAGGCTCGAGCTCGGTCTCGGTGCGGTCGGACTGGTCGGACGGCGAGATCGGGGCCGGGTCCAGCGGCGTCTGGGATTGCGAGACGAGGTTGTCGGGCGTGGAGGCGTCGGAGCCGGCGCTGTCGGGGTTGGCGGAGACCGCCGGCTCTGGTGGCGCTTCGGACGATGCCATTGTTCGAGTTCGAGCTCTTCGGCGCTGCTCGCTCCCTCGCGACGCTCGAGTCACAAATAGTCCCTCCTCCCATGGAGAAGGTTGTTATAGTTTTCGTGGGCCCATGAAGTTTGAGGCCCAGTACAATTTCGAGGCCCTAATTGGGCCCAATCGAGGCCCAACGATCTCGCCGGTCGGGCCAACCTCTCTCTTCGCGAATTTTAATTTAAATTTAGGATTATCATTAGATTGATTGCAAGTGTAAAAAGGAAGAAAAATGACACAAATAGTCTCTAAATTTTAGCTTATTGTGCAGTTTGGTTCCTAAAATTTGGCTTAACTTGCAACGTGATCCTTAGAATTTTAGTACATGTTCAAATTAGTCATTAACCTATATATATATTTTGGTTTTGACTTATATGAAGATGTTTAATATTATCGCTAATCTTGAATTAATAGAACGATTACATTGAATATTTTCATGTAATTCAAAGACTACATCAAAATTTTAGGGACCACAACATTAAGCTAAAGTTTATGAATCACATTATATAATAAGTCAAAGTTTGTAAATCACTTATGTTATTATTCCTAAAAATACACTTGAGAGTTCACTTTTTAATCAATTTTTTTTTACATGTCGTTATCGACGACGATGATGCTGAGCGTGTAAATTATTTCTTCACTCCGACCAAAAAAAAATATACTTCTCCACATGAGCAGCAAGTCCCGCAGAGCGGAGGAGGGCGGAAACGGGGAGGAAAAGTCAAGCTACGGGACGGTCCACGGAACAAACCCAGGTCCAAATCGAATCGGACAGTGATCCCTCCTGTTCGATCTCGCGTTCCTCGTCCTTCTTCCTTGGTTCGATTCCGTTCTTCCAGCTGTCGAAGCTGCAAAATTCAATTTTTTTTCGTTGCTCCAGTTCGATTCTTGAGCTGGGTTCTTTCCCTTTTCTCCTTCTTCCCCCACCCCCCAGTTCTCTTGAGCTCCGCCCGATCGGAACGAAGGGAAGAAGGGTCGTTCTCGACGGAGCAGGCATGATAACGAGATCGAATTTGGCGGAGCAATTGAGGGAGTATCAGCTTCGATCCAAGAATGATTGGGCCTCTGTCTCTCTTTTCTCCTCCACTTCTAGTTTCGGCTCTTCTAGGTAACTTCCGTGGCTTGCTTTGCCTGAATTCAGCTTCTGCTTCTTCTTCTTTTTGTGGGCTGGCGAGATAGTTGGTCCCGTAATTCGTTTTTGTCTTTTCTGTTTTCCAAGATTGTTTCTAGTTTGTTTTGGTGTCAGATATGGAGAGTGTGAGGATCATGGGAAATCCTGGCATATGGGATTTGTGAGATCAAGCATCAAGGGTTATGAGATGTAGACAAAATTATGATTTTGGAACTTTGGGTAGTTGGGTCGGAAGCAGTTTTAAACGAAGTGATTCTGGGAGGTGTTTTTATTTGGTTCATTGTGTAGACCAAAAGCTTGGCAGTTGTAGGAAGAAAAAAGAAAGGTTTTGATGTTTTCCATGTTAAATTTTAATTGTATATGCATCATGAAAGGCTTGATGCATACTGGGTTTGAAGGCATAAGCTATCTGCTTGCGGGTGCGGGTGGCAGGCGTGCGTTCATTTTCTTTCTATAGTTACTCACTTCGGAATCTGACTACTATCAATTTCATTAAGAGGTAACTTAATGTAAGGAGGGTGTGTTCTCAATCACACAATCTTTGGTAGAAGGTCTTACACTTTGTTGTCAAGGGAAAAAAGCAAAATATGACCCATCAACTCAAACAAGATTTGGTCCTGTTAACTTAAAGCAGAGCAAATTTCTACTCTTTCACGTGGTGCATTAAGGTTTTAGAGTATTGTATAGTCACGCAGGTCGTTTATGATATCCTGATTGAAACTGGACTTCTCTGTTTGTCTATGGGATTTCTGGAGGATACTTAGTTAAAGCTGCTCTATGATATTTTCTGAAGTAACTGTACTGAACTCTTGTTGTAATGTATGAAGCGTGGCTGATGTTGCACATACTGCTTGTGGATTTTGAGGGCCTTCACTAGACTAGATCTCGTTATTAAATAAAAATTGGATGCCATCACGTTTGAACATTCCCCTAATTCATTGTTCCACTTAGTCCAGTAATGTGGCCCTCAGAGATGCAGTTTTCCACAAGTATCCTTTCCATGATTACTCCCAGAGCTTTAATATGCTCTTTCCATAATCAAAGTCATTTGCTATTCTCTGACTATCCTTGCACATGCAACTGACCTACTTAGCTCTAAATTCTAAATGGTGAATGGTTGCTGTATGTATCTAAAGCTTGCGCTTCACCAACTTTTGGTTCTGCTCTTTTCGAGGAGATATAGTGTAAATTGGCTGGTGGTGCACATTTCACTAGACTATATCTCATTGCTGAAAAAAAAATGGATGTTGTCACCTTTGAACATTCTCCTTATTCATTGTTCCTCTTAGTCCAGTTATGTGGCCATCGGAGATGCAATTTCCCCCCATAATCCTTTCCCTGATTACTCCCAGAGCTGTTGTATTCTCTTTCTATAATCAAAGTCATTTGCTATTTCTCTTACCATAGAATTTTCTATTTTGGATACATTAAGGGCTGAAAAATGAAATATAGTATGCCCCTTGGACATGCCGCTGACCTATTTAGCTCTAAATTCTAAATGTTGAATGGTTGCTGCATGTATCTTAAGCTTACACTTCAGCAATTTTTGGTTCTGCTTTTTCAAGGAGATATAGTGTAAATAAGCTGGTGGTGCACATTGGAAAGTGCCACTATAAAATTTCGTTGCTGTTGAGTATATAATGTGGTTTCTCATGCATAAATATGCTTTGAGCCTTTTTTCTTAGTGAATTTTTTATCACTTACAAGATCGAATATTAACTGGATGTGTTTTCAGCTTTCTAGGAGTAAGTGCTAAAGCAAAGAAAAGGTGCTTGTGACATATTTGTTAGTTTAAGTTTACCTTGATTAAACTGGAAAACTTGATTGATCACACTTGCAGATGAATGGCTATGACTGCAATATAACTTCTGATTTCTTCCTACATCTTATATATGCTTCCTTTCTGGAGATTGCATTTAGCCATGCAGACTATAATAGTCTGTGTTTTATTTGGATGCAGGGTGGATGTTGTGGTCTTTGTGATATGGGAGCTTGTAATTCTAGCTTTCTTGGTCTTCTCAGCAGTGTCTTTGTACTTCCGGCATATGCAACTGGCCTTAATCTTAATCTGCATCACCATGCTGTTGCTTCTATGCATGAAAATTACAAAGCAAATTAGATTGGCCAGGAAAAAGAAGCGAAGGATGCTTCTTCCATTGTCTATGTAGAGTCAAAGTTTGGTCGCAGAGTTTTCTTGCTTTCTCATCCTGTCATGTAGCTTGGGGGAAACACTCGTTCATTGTATTGGTCCATTGCTAATTGTTTAATCGAGTACATTCATCAAGCTCGGGTTGGGTATAAGTTGACATGACAAATTGGAAGCGCTCATCATTCTCGCATGATACGAGAGATTCGGATTGATGATTACGCAAGCAGCAAGGTGGATATTGGGGGCTCCGCCTCTCTCTGCAGCTTTTCGGTGTGTCTGCACAAGCAGTAACAGAGCGACATGTGGAAGATATCGGATGTAGGTAGATGTATTAGAATGAGCATACATTTTGACAATGTAATGTATGGCTTTATGAGGATATTCATTTACATTTCTCAGGATGAGTACATAAACCTGATAAACCTTAACTTCTCATGATACAGTTGCTTTCAGCCTACGTATCAAGTTATTATTGTGAATCTGTCATCTCACCTTCTTTATTACTCTCTTCATGACTCGCACCATGACCTCTCTTTACATTCATGCAAATTGGATTGAAAGTGGGGCGCGTGAAAAGCAAGACAGGAAGAGAAAGGAGAGTATTCAAGTGCGAAGTTGGGTTACATTCAAACTGGTGTCGGTTCGCAGCCGAGCTTAAATTATTCTCGTTGCATTCAGCAGGAAAGGAAATCTACAGAAAATTGAGGTTCTGGCATTTGCCAAAAAGAGAACAATACGGAAGTTAACTAGCACTCTTTAGCTGGATACAAGATGACCATGGGGCTGACGAATTAGTTCTCAGGAATCTCAAGGTCGAAAATACTTTCTAGGAATTAATATCCCGCAAACGACTAGCTAGGGGAACTGGATATCAACTGAGAAAGACGGTTGCACGTTGCTGCAGCGATAAGCTCCTGATGCCTCACAATTTGGACGTAGCAAGCTTGATGAGATCCTTCCTAAGGATCTTGCCAGAAGGATTCTTCGGTACGGAAGCAATGAATGCCACTCTCCGGATTTTCTTATATGGAGCCACCTGTAAAAATGCAGAAAATTTTCAAGAGATTGGCAAGGTCAATTAGCTTTGGTCTTTGCATTTCATGCTTAGCTCTTTCGCGCTTAACTTTGATCGGCGATTACTATGTCTTCTTTTGGTCAAACAGATCCTGAGCAACACTTAAAGATAGCTTAAAAAGAGATAAATTGTTGTATGGTCGACAGAGCATGTAGCTCGTCTCGCATGATCGATGGATCATGCATCATGCAATAGCTTTCACGCTAAAAAGGGTGATGCTATTCATATTACGGACGCACCTGTCTGGCTATGAAGTCCATGACTGCTGTCTCTGATATCTTCCTTCCTGCTTGTCTCACCACGTAGGCCATGGGGAATTGGCCGACCTCCTTGTCAGGAAACCTGCCAAGGCAACACATCATGCACAGCTTAAGGCAAATGAAACGGTGTGATTATATAATGATCTTTTGTCAATTTTTATGAATTTCGTGAAATCGCATTTCGAAGTTGTTTGGTGAAGTGGGTGATGATTACGGTATAACAGCAGCATCGGCGATATCTGGATGCGTGAGCAACAATGCCTCCAATTCAGCTGGAGGAACCTGCAGAATATAGAAATAGGAACGAGCTGAGCTCTTCAGTCCAAGTGCGACAAAAAAAATTGCGACAACCATTTGTTCTGGTCATGCCGGAGTCTATTTCAAGTCGATCAAGTACTTATCGCAAGTTGCCATGGGATAGAGTGGTGTGGAAAATCACCTGATACCCTTTATATTTGATAAGTTCCTTCAGCCGGTCGACCACGAAAATGAAACCGTCCTCATCGAAGTAGCACACATCGCCGGTTCTCAGCCATCCCTCCGAATCCAAAGTCGAGGCAGTTGCTTCAGCATTACTGAAATAACCTGCACGACTCCGTTTCCAAAAACCCGACAGAATCGAGTTCAGAAAATGGCAAAGAAAGACCTCCAGTGAATAATGCTTAGAAAAGTCTATTTGGAGTCTCAACAGATGAAGAAACATATCATCAGTTATCCACTCTATAGCTACTGATTTTACAATTGCAGCTCGCCCTCTCCCGCCTGCCTCTGCTACCCTAGCTGACGACCCGTGCCCAACCTTCCCCTCCTCCTTCTCCTCCTCCTCCTCCGCCCTCCCTACCCTTTCTCCTCCTCCCCAGTCTGATTCCATGGACCCATTCGAAAACTGGATGAAACGAATGGGCAATTCTTGATTCTCATTTTGCAGAATCAGCGCTTGATGAACGGTTCCGGTATCACCTCCACCAGTTCAGCTCAGCGCTTAAGGCCTAAAAGCATGACTAGTACCAAACAAGGATAAGTATTGGACACAGAGACGGTGTAGTACAGGACCATAAAGGCCTATGGCGGCTTCTTGATTTGACCAAACGTAGTCCAAATCATGATTATATATGACTTGACATTTAGTCTACATCCACCGATCCACCACTTGAATCCCTTGATTTTTTAAGGAAGAGAGATTATTGTTGAATAGAAGACATGGACATGGAAATCACTTGCCCTCTTGAATAAGAGGAGCCCTCCCAATTAGAGGTGGCCACGGTTCGAAATCGGCCGATTTTGATTTGTGGCCACATGTGAACCGGAATCGCCCTTAGCGGTTCCGGTTCCGATTCGAAATCGGTCTATTCCGGTTCGTAATTTAAAAATTATAAAAAAAAATTTGCCTTTTTTAAAAAAAGAATTAAAGGGCTTCCTCAATGGTTGCTGTAGCTTTTTTTTAATTTAATTTTTAAAAAAAAATTAAAATTTTTTTTCGCAGAACTGGCGGTTCCGGGCCGATTCACATTTTTCTGGAACCGGAATCAGGCCCGTAGGCCACGGGCCGATTCCGGTTCCGAACCGCCGGCCCATGACCACCTCTACTCCCAATACCGAGTGGGATACTCCACACTGTGTCATCATTACAGCGTACCAAATTTTTGTCCTAAACTCAATTATTCGACCGTCAAGAGTTTTAGACAAGACTTTCCCGCAATTGCTGAATTAAGATTTTAGGAATTATTAGTATGACATTAAATGAATATTGAGAAATAGATAAATGAAAAAATGACACAAATATCCTTACCAAAAAAAAATGACACAAATAATTTATGAATATTGGCCCAATGTGCAATACGATATTTTAATTTATTCAATATCATTTCCTAATTTTTGGTACATATTCAATTTAGTTCTTGAAAGTGAATTATATAAAAATGTTCAAAATATATACAAAAAATTTAGGAATTATATTGAACATTATATTAAAGTTCAATGACTACATTAAATAAATTAAAATTTCAACGATCATATTGTACGTTAAATCAAAATTAAGAGATTATTTATGTCATTATTCCTAAATAGATAGACAGATAAATAAATCGAGATGCCGAAACTAAAAAGCATGTGCATCACAACGCCCATGCTTTTATTTATCCAAAAAAAAAATGTCCATGCACCTACTATACCTTTCATAATGGTGGGCCCCCGCAGCCAAAGCTCGCCCGTTCGATTCACTCCCAGCACCACCCCACTCTCCGGATCGACGATCCTCGCCTCCATGCTCGGCGACAGCAGCCCCGCCGTGCCGTACCGCCGGCTCTCCTCCAGCGAGTCCGTCGACGCGCCGACCCCCGCCGATTCCGTCAGCCCGTACCCCTGCAGGATCCTCACCGCCGGGTACCGCTCCGCGAACCCTTCGATCACCTCCCGGCTCAGCGGGGCACCGCCGGAGAGCACCGAGTGGAGCGAGCTCAGGTCGTGCCTCGCCCTTATCTTGTCCGCGTTGTTCACCATCGCGACCAGGATCGGCGGCACGAGCGGCAGGTAGGTGGCCCTGTACTTGGCGATCGACGCGAGCATCTCGTGCATGTCGAACTTGGAGAGGACCACGATGGTCGAACCCGACGCGAGCAGGCCCGTCGCGAAAGCCGCCAGGCCGTAGATGTGGAACATCGGGACCGTGCACAAGAATCGATGCTCCCCTTCCTCGTCCAAATTGAACCTGGAGTTTGCATTGAAGTTGAGCGCGTGATGTTTTTCTAAAAACTTTGGACAGATCAATGGATCAAATCGAATTGCAGAATGAACGGATTAGTCCTCGTGCGGTGTTGTTCGACTGATGAGATGTCCGAGTTAAAACTAAAACAGGAAGAAGAGATCGGACCTGTTGAGGATTGTCTGGACCATCGCGATGAGGTTCCTGTGAGA
Organism: Syzygium aqueum; assembly: GCA_031216185.1. NCBI lineage: Eukaryota > Viridiplantae > Streptophyta > Magnoliopsida > Myrtales > Myrtaceae > Syzygium > Syzygium aqueum. Next base: position 34,323,264 of record CM062236.1, read on the forward strand.
GGAGACGACGCCCTTGCTCGCGCCGGTGGTGCCGGATGAGTAGAGCAGAGTCGCTGTGTCGTTCTGGTCGACTCGCTCCCTGACTCGCCGCCCGCCCGCCTCTGCGCCGCTCGCGATCATCTCGCGCAGGGTCGTGATTATCTTTGCTCTCGGAGCGGATCGATTGTCACCGCCCATCGGTCGAGACGACGGTGATGCGGCGTCCTCGATGAGGACGAGAGAGAGGCTGGAGGAGGCGGCGGCGGCGGCGAGCTTGGGGGCGAGGTCGGGGGTGGTGAAGGCGAGGACGGGCTTGGAGTCGGCGATCTGCTTGGCGATCTCGGAGGCGGTGTTGAGGGGGTTGGTGGTGGTGATGACGGCGCCGAGGGACATGACGGCGAGGCAAACGACGGGGAAGGAGATGGAGTTGGGGGAGAGGAGGAGGACCACGTCGCCCTTCCGGATGCCCACGGCGGAGAGGCGGGAGGCGAGGGAGTCGACGGAGCGCCAGAGCTCGGGGAAGGAGACGTGGAGGCCGGAGGCGGCGTCGATGAAGGCGGTGGAGCCGCGGTGGGAACGGGAGGAGATGAAGGTGGTGACGTCGAGGGAGGGGTTGGGAGGGAGGGGGACGGGCTTGCGCTTGCTGTAGAAGGTGGAGTTGGAGCTGCAGAAACCGCTTCTGCGGTCGATTTGGAGCGAGTCGATCGCCATTGGAGCTCGAGAGCTTGAGCTTCAAAGCAAGCACTCTTTCGAAGAAGAAGAAGAAGAAAGAAAGAAGTGGAAGTGCCCCCCGCCCCCGGTTATGTTTGTCCGGGACGATATATCTGTCAAATTGGTGAATCGCATCGGGTTTGGATCAAATTATAAATGGTACGATTTAAATTGATCCATTAATTTTTTTATGACTTATTTGTGAATAATGTAATTTTCTTGATCCATATTTGATCCGATTCATACTCAATTCATATCCGATCATATTCATATTATTAAAATATTTTCGTATTTAATTAAATATAAGAAAATTCATATCCAAACTGAAATGAGAGTGTGAAGTGAGTAAGTCCAAAATTGAGTGGAGGCGAGAGAGATGCGTTGAGTTTAAATTAATTGTAAACCCATTTACGATCCATTTAACATCAATATAAGAATTCTACTAATTTATAATTTATTTATTAAATATGATTAATTTATTTATGATCTATTTATTCATATAATAATTGATGACGAGGGACATCCACATTCAACGGATTGACCTCTGCGTTTCTTGACTTCCTTCTTCTTCTTTTTTTTTTTTTTCTGTTGACGTGCAGGTGCAGCAATTGCGGCCGTTTGATTGAACGGTGACGACCACGGAAGCATGTAAATTAATCGATCGATGTGCCGGTCCAAAAGGGAGTTAAAAGAAAGTAAATCGATTAATCGGAAGCCTTGCCAAACTTGAAAAAGAAAACAATTAATTGGATGCGTTTGGTTCTGCACAAGGCTTTGGAAAAAATGTAAATTGCATTCAGTAAAAAATCCTTTATAAAGCGACTTTGGATTAATAGTGTTTTGGTAAAGAAATTTTTGCAAAGGCCTTTGGCTGCAATTTTTCCTTTTCTTTTTTCATTAAAAAGAAATCCAATCCTTTGCCGGCTCCAACAAAGGGCTCGGGTTGCCGGCGAGTTAGATCTAGCGCCATCGGCTGAGGTCGCATGACCTCAACTCGACGAGGGCCACTTGCAATCCCCAGCGAGGGTCGTGCAATCCCCAACAAGGGTCACGCAACCTCAAGCGACAATTGCATGGGTCACACGATCTATTTGGTCTCATCGGCCACCCCAGCGCAAAGAAGATGAACAGTAGAAAAGAGGGGCAAAATCGAAAAATTGAAGAATTGGTGAGGCTAGTTTTAGAAGAAAAAAAATCATTTAACCTTTGTTTTAGCACTTTGAAATGCTGAAAGCTTATGGGACCTTGAGCTTTTAGCTTTCCCAATACTTGTATTTGGCTTTGAGTGTGTTTGTTTCGCATAAAACTTAATAATAAAGGAAAGTTTATTTAGGAAAATTGTTTTTCAGGAAAATGTTTAGTTTTCCTTTGTTTGGTGATATACAATAGAAATCGTTTTCTGATAGTTGGATTTCATTGAAAAATTATTTCAATCGCATGACTTTATTTCAAGCAGAAAAATAAATATTTTTTTAATTTTTTAAAATATATTTTTAATTTCTCTTTATTTATTTATTTATTTTATTGAAACAATGGAATTTTTTATTATTTTTAAAATTTTCTTTTTCTCTTTTATTTTATTTTTCCACCTTCCTCCGTTGTGACTTGCTAGCAACGGCCACCAACGAGCTCAAGGCTTGCCCGATGATGGCCACAGGTGAGCTCGAGCTTGCCAGCCTCAGTCTAGCTACAAGCTCGCCTGGATTGGTTGAATTCGGGCTCGCCTGGATCATTTTTTTACAAACATCCAATTCGATTTAAAAAATAATAATTCGATTTTAAAAAATAAATAATTATTTTTTAAATAATAAATAAATAAATTTCGATTTTTTAATTTAATATTTTTATAAAAACAATCATTTCATTAATTAAGGATAAGAGACCGAGCGCCAAGGACTTATGCACAGCCTTTGTGAATTTGGCTCAGCCTCAATGGACTCGAGCATGAGTGCCGGGGGCCCGAGCCCTAGACACTAAGGTCTCGAGCCTGACCGCCAAGACCTGGTCCTCAATGTCAGGACTTGGGAACCAACGTTGGGGTTTTTATGCTTAGGTGTAGAGTTTTAGATCCAAGTGCCGATAGCTAATCATACTTCGGAAAAATGTTTTTGGGTTCTTTTAAAGGGGAAATTATTTTCATGAATTTAATTTTTGGAAATGAAACATTTTCCGTTGACTTGTTTTCCTAAGCAAGCTAGACGCCGAAAATTGAGGAAAGTGTTTTATTGGAAAATGTTTTCTACGAAACAAACGCACCCAAATTCATTAGGAATGATTGTCAAACACCCCAAATTTTCTCCAATGGGCTTTTGAAAATATTGAACCAAACGCATAGCCACATTAAGAAATTGCGAAAGAATTAATGTAGAGAATTTTGAAATAATGATTGCACGATTTAATATGTTGACCAACAGTATTTGTGAATTATGTAAAAATCGACTTGTGTTTGAAAACACTGCAATTTCAATTTTTCTTCTTCTCGATTTTGCATCGTTTCATTCCTTTTAATGAGATTTATATTCGATAACAATCACACCCGGACATGAGGCCCTAATGAAAAGGACCCCTTCTATCTCATGTGATCAATATCCAGCCGCCGTCACCTACCACTCGCACGACTCCACAATCTCCAACCTCGCCATATCACCACCTCACCATGCCACCATCAACACCGACGGTTTGTCTATGTCGTCGCCATTGATCTTCTCTCTCTGTGCATGTCTCTGTATGTGGACACAAGGCCTCAGATTGCGTTGAACCAAAGGTTACCCAATGTCTGCGACGACCTCATATCCAAATTGATTTGTGATTGTGGTGGTGAGCCACGGTTGAATGGCAATGGACATCGGGAGGTATTGCGCACCAGCGACAGTGGTGCGTGACAATAGAGAAGACACCACATTTATCAGTACTTTAGTAGAATGAGTGGAGGTAGAAAGAAGAGAGAGGCACTGAAGCCGCTTCCTTTTCGTTGATTTTTCTTTTCATTTTTTTACACGTTATTTTATTTTCTTTTAAATTGCGGATGTATTACATTTAAATAGTTAATCCGCCGGTAAAAAATTGGCAGGAGAGTGTTTACTCTGATCGACATAACGTAAAACAACTGTCTATTCTTTTTAATGCGGGCATCGCTATGATCTAATTCATTAAGATCGAAAATACATGATCCAGTTTGAAATTAAAATGTCATTACAAAAGTTCTTTATCTGGTAATGACATCATACCGCACTGACACAATGTTTCTATATACTTCTTAACACACAATCTAAAGTGAAGATGTGGTGCTAATGGACGGCCAGCAGCTGCTTGTACTTTGGAGTTCATGGAATGGCAATTTTATCGTCCACCTCGGGATAGATTCTGGGATTATAATTTTTTTTACAGCATGTACAAATTTTATATTTTACTATTGACGAGCGAGATTTGCTTCTTCTTTTTTTTTCTTTTTCGACGGTCCCACGGAGCTTTGGAATCCGTTTCCAAAAGAATAGTAATAAATATTCGTCCACGAAAAGAAAAGGACAATGCCCACGTGCTTGACTCGAGAATGTCGTGAAAAAGAAAAGAGGTTTATTTCCTGTGCACTCACCTACCCTTGGCAAGATAGGATAAAATAAGGAAAAATGAAACAAATAGCTTATGAATTTTGATCAAATTTATAATTTATTTAATATAATTCTTGAACTTCAATCTAATATTTAGTGTGCTGGACTTTTTAGTACATATTCAATATAGTCAACGAACTCTATGAAAATATTCAATGTAGTATATGTACTAAAAGTTTAGAGACTATATCGAACAAATTAAAAATTCATAGACCACATTGAACATTAGGCTAAAGTTTATGGATTACATTGAATAAATAAAAAATTTAGGGATTAAATTGCACGTTGGACCAAAGTTCAGAGACTATTTGTGTCATTATCCCATAAAATAAAGATCGAATACCAAGAAAAATCCTAAATTGGTACACTCATCACAAATTTACTAAAAATTAATCGAAAATCCTAAACTGGTACACCAGTGATAATTTTACTCTTCGTTAGCTTCCGTTAAATTTTACCGCAGTTGATGGGTATACCATTTTTGGGTTTTATAGGTATACTAGTTTGTGATTTTTTGTAATATTAATTCAATTTAACATAGGGTAAATTTATCACCAATGTATTGGTTTTAGATTTTTTGTGATCAAAAAATTAATTTAGGGTAAATTTATCATAAATATATTAATTTATGTTTTTTTTGTATTAACCCTGAAATAAAGGTTCGAAAAAAGAAGGATTTTGTGTATGGAGTCAGTATAGCGATGCTTTGGGAATGTTTAAGAAGTAGTGCGTTGATAATAATAAAAAAGCTTAAATTTCAAAACATTTAAACAAAATGGTCAGGCTAAGTGCATATAAATTTCAAAAAAGAAGGATTTTGTGTATGGAGTCAGTATATCGATGCTTTGGGAATGTTTAGAAAGTAGTGCGTTGATAATAATAAAAAAGCTTAAATTTCAAAACATTTAAACAAAATGGCCAGGCTAAGTGCATATAATATTCTAAAACACGACAAAAGAATTTTAATTGAATCCTAAAATTTTCAAAAAAATGTAATTAACTTCTAATACTCGTCAAATTGACATAGTGAAATCTCACCGTTAATTTCGCCTAACTTGGATAAGAGAAAATATTGACGTAGCTCTGTTAGTACTTTCTCTATTTTTTTTTATTGGTCAAGGTACTTCCTCTGTTCACATGGCCGCTAATGTTAACTAAATCTTAGTAATGACCGAAACTTGGATGAATTAGATTGAAAAATAAGAAAAGGCTGCAAAAGAAAAGGGCACCGCCCCCAACTTCATCGTCTAGGCCTAGCGACTCTTGCTTGGCCATCGGTGACGGTTGGTGACTCTCAAACACTCATAAGCAAAGGCCAAAGCACCGCTCGTTGCGCGGTGGTGGCACCACCACTTGCCACCAAGGTGAGGGGCTACGAGCCCTCCCTAAAATCACGGTGAGGGCCAGCGGCCCTTATTAGTGAAGTCGGGGGTGTTAAATCTCCCCCTCAGTGAACTTTCTCGCATTTTGTTTTAATTTTTACCTTTTTAGCATTTCCTTTTCAAAATTTTGGGATAAGTGCACTAGAATTCCTAAAACTTGATATGAAAATGCAATTGAGTCCTAAAATTTTCAAAATGCGATCAAGTCTTAAAACTTGTTACAAAAGTGCAATCAAGTCCTAAAACTTATCACAAAAGTGAAATCAAGTCCTAAAACTTTCAAAAAGTGCAATCAATGAAATGACTTAATTGAACTAATTGACAAGTTTTAGGACTTACTTGCACTTTTTGAAAGTTTTAGGACTCAATTATACTTTCATAAAAAGTTTTAGGACTTAATTATGCATAGTGAAAATTTTAGAACTCAATTACATTTTTGTGATAAGTTTTAAGGCTTTCAATATATTTATCACTTAAATTTTCTTTTGAAGTTCTCTTTTTAGCACGGCCAATGTGACGCCACAATCAGCACCGTGCTTTCAAGGAAAAGTGTTAAAAGATGTCAAGTTAACACGAGAAAAGCTTATTGATTATAAGCTCAAATCATTTTTGTTTGGGTAGTTGCGTGAATTACTACGGGCAGGAGACCCCTAACTCTAAGATAAAAGTCACGATGCAAGAAAAACCAACAATAGAGTAGCTAAAGATATGTCAAGGTTGGATTAGATAAGTAGGAGGAGGATTTGTATTATTTTATGCATTGTTTGAAATTGTCTACATATAACGTGAACGGGGATACAGATCAACCGAATGAGTGTTGGTATGCATGCATATAATAGTATTTCAGAAAAGGAAAAAGTGAGCCATGGAAAGTGAACCTGCCCAAGCCCTCTCGGTCCACCTTTGGTTCACACAACTGCTGCGAGGAGGGCAACCACGTTGGGGCGGTTGTCCGACTGTTGTACGGCTGCCGTCGTCAGTTTCAATACCAGATCTTTGATTTGGAGCAGATTGAGGGAAAGACTTTAACCGAGGCATCAATGGGTCGCACGACAGTGTCGCAGTGGTCGTGACGAGCCTCAAGGCGGTCCCACGACAGCAATGCGAGATTGTGCCACCGGAGCTGATAGAGTACAAACCTTAATAAGTTTATGGTCTTTAGAAGTAGGATAGAGAACATGCGACGGTGGTTGCCGTGCTCGCTGGATAAAGGTGCCGCCATCCTCGTGATCTTGGCCAAGACGACAACCACCGCGCTTTTGGTTGCCATTCATGGTGGCTGCAACCAATCTCTGGACAGCCTTCCACCTTTTTCTCTCTCTCTTTCTTCAATGATTTGGTTCTTTCTTTTCATTAATTTTTTTTCAAGACCGTAGAGAATCCTATACAACCGTATTCCAATGCCCGGATAGAATATTTTCTTTTTGCATTGAAATCGGACTATATTAGTACATTTGCGAACTTTAGATTGTACTAACTATCGGATAGGATAATATGTGGTCCATCAAGCATAGCTGAAGAGAACTGAGCTCTTTCATTCAAAGCCGAATCATCCATATCGGTGAGTCATCTGCACTCAAAAAAGTGATATATTAAGATGGTGTAACCGATCAGCTAATTCCGCGTTGCTAGAGTCTTGATACCTAAAACCTCATTCAAAGATCCAATCATTGCACGAGCACAATACAAAAAAAACAACACAAAAGGACAAGAGGCGGCAGGTATTGAGCACCACCACCCACTTAGATATAGATTATCTGGGTGCTGTTCTCATGTTTTGGAGCGACGATCTTGTCCCACTTCGCACATGTTTCTTCGATTTGCCTTAAGCTCGCTCCAACTTGGTTATTGCATTCTTTTTTGCGATGATGTGCACGTCTTACCTGACACAGTCTCTTTTAATAAAAAGATCAAATGGCGGTCCATGCTCTTGTCTTCCTCCTTTCTCCCACTCGAACATAAAGCATGCGCGCACTTGGAAAGTCACGTGTAAAATGCGCATATCTCGACAACGGGGCTTCGCGACTCCAAAGGTACCACGCGTTAAACGGGTGCGTAGTTTCTCCGAACCATCGTGGTAGCTCCTCTATAATTCTGTCCTGCTAAAGACAAGAAGATAGCAAGACACGGACGATGGCAGTAGCTTTCGAGGCTGTGGAGATGTGCACCAACTCTCTTTTGAAGGGGTTCTTATATTTTAACTTCTTTTTCTTCGTGTAGATACCACGGTTTTCGCATTTTCAATTTCATTTTCAATAAATGCAAAGCGTCGGGAAAGCTTTCAACATAGAGTGGAAAATCGTACGTACGAATTTAGAAGTAGAAAGAGTGAGTTGTCTCATACGAGTTACTTGGATTTGTATAGGATAGAGTGGCACTAATTACTCTTATTCCCACCTACGGTATTTGCCCCCGCAAGTAGTAGTTACTTGACCTGAATTTGTAACTATATTTCAATCTCAACAATGTCAAATTGGAAAAAAGCGGCGTTCGTCGGAAATTGGGTTCGTTGTGAATCGAGTGATTTAAGCTACCGGGCTCGATGGATCTCGCTCGAGGCTCATGCATCGGAGCGCTTAGACCCTCTCGGTCCGTACTGGACCAAGTCTAGACTCTCAGACAAGACGGACGCCGTAAATTAAAACGCAGCCGCCGCACCGGATGTCAAATGCCGTTCCACTAGGCTCCGACTCGAGATGGAGAGAGTGGTCTGAGTTCTCTGTTTGATTATCCAACTCACGAATTGGGCTGGTCTCGGCCCAAAGAGTTGCAGGTCCATAACAACAATGGTGTCCTGAACTCGAAAAATGGTCTTCCCTCTTCAGGTATTGACTTTCATTGATTTGTGCACTGCGGGGGGGAGAGCTTGGAGAAGGCTGTGGGCATTGTGAGAGCACCACGTATAAGCGATTCATCATGCAATGCATTGCCGGAAGCGACTGTTATATTAATAATATGATCCCACATTTAGGAACCCATGTTTTTTCTCATTTAAGTGACGGTTATCGACATACGGTTTTCCACGCTTCATACCCCTTCGGTGATAACCGCCCTCTTCAGTAACCGCCTTGATGGGAAGCGGTTTTATAAGGACGAACGTTCATTCTACAAGGGTAGACACAAGGTCTAACGCAAACCCTCTCATTTGGAAATACACCATCAGTACGCGAGGGGATTGGGTTAGTAGAGTGCGCCCGTAATCGCCGTCGAATTGACGTTAAAGTACCGTGAATTTCCGACGAACGAAAAGTTAAACAATGGCTGGAGGTCAGTTTATATTTCGATCCTGTTTTCCGCGTTTGATTCTAATTGTGCTTGAATTTGTTCTTCTATGCATGATTAGAATCCTTCAGTTTTAAGTCTTACATTTGGTATCAGAGCAAGTTTTAGTGCCTCTGCCTTGTTTTTGTCGGATTATGGGTGCGTTTATTGGGGCTTTTGAGATGAACAGTAATTCGGGTTTTTGGGGCTAAGAGGAAAATCGCCGATTCCGGCCAAATTCCGGCGACCCACCGCTCAACTTCGGACCGGCAAGGTCGCACCGCCATGGAGAAGAATAGCCCTGAGTTAATCCGGCATATAAGTGATCGCCGGAGGCTATTTGAGCGGTGGAAGTTGCGAGTTCGGGTTTGTACGTTTTAACGGAATTTTGCTTGATTCGAGCCAATTTCTTGGTTGTTTTCGTCGATTTTTGGGTTCATGTGGTCGCGCCGACGTGGTCTCCGAAACCCATATATTATTTTGGTGTGATATGGGCTACCGGAGGAGACCCATTCGGTCGAAGGTGCGGTGGAACGGCGAAGCGTCGAGGAACGAACAAAAAAAAAAAAAAAAAGGGCCGGATCGCGCGGAGGAAGAAGGTGCGTGGGCCCACGCGCGCGCAACTGCTGGCGCGTGGGATCCACGCGCGCGCTCGCGCGCGGAACCGCTGGCGCGTGCGGGTCACGCGCGCGCCAGTTGCAGGCGCGTGCACCGCACGCGCCCGCGCGGTAAAGCAGGCGCGTGCGTGCCACGCGCCCGTGCATATGGCTGGCGCGTGCCGGGCACGCGCCCTCGGAGCCGGCGCCTCTTCCCCTTTCTTTTACGTTTCTGCCCCCAATTTTTCCCATTATTACGTTTATGCCCCTAGCCCAATTAATTTATTGTTTTGTCCTTCATGCATTATTTGTGAATATTTTATGCATGATATTAAATGTCCAGTGATCCATATATTTTTAATTAATTAGAGAATAGCCACAGCATCTTTAATTAATTAAATTATATATATTAAGAGCCTCCGGATCACATTTGGAAATGGATATTTATTGTAATTAATCTTATTAATGTGATGAATTTTATCCCACAGGAATTTTCATTATATTAATTTGATTAATTAGGTTGAAATATCATATTATTTTCTTAATTTACCCACAGGGATTAAGGAAAGGGATATAATATGATAGTTTCTTCATGAAGTATTTATGAATCTATATAAATTAAAAACTTAGCCCACAGGCAGTTTTTATGTTATGTGATTCATATTTATGACATGTTGTACATTGGTAGAACATGATATATGTTATTTTTTGCCTCAAATTTTGTGACATAAGCATGATTATTTGATATGCAGTTTTGCAACCTGTGAATTTCTCTGAATTTAAAAGTGATGTTCCCATATTGAATGGTGAAAACTATAAAGTTTGGAAGGAGTCAATTCTTCTTCAATTGGGGTGCATGGACATTGACTATGCTATAAGGAAAGACGAACCACCTGCTCCTACTGACACGAGCACTGCAGCTGAGATAGCCCTTTATGAACAGTGGGAGCGGTCTAACCGTCTTAGTGCGATGTTCATAAGGACTAAAATATCTCCTAGTATCCGTGGTTCGGTCGCTCAGCATAGCAATGCTAAGACTTTATTGGAGGCCATTGATGCGCAGTTCGAGACTTCAGAAAAGGCACATGCCATGACCCTGATAATGAAGTTTTCATCTATGAAGCTCACAAGTGTTAGAGGTGTGCGTGAGCACATCATGAAGATGAGGGACATTGCAGCTCAGCTGAAAAACCTTGAGGTTGAGATATCTGAATCATTTCTTGTGTACTACATTCTGAACACTCTCCCACAACAGTATGCACCTTTCAAAATCTCCTACAACACACATAAGAATAAATGGTCTATTAATGAACTTATGACCATGTGTGTTCAAGAGGAAGAGAGGCTGACTATGGAATTGGGAGAAAGTGCTCATCTGGCAATACAAGAAAGGAATAAGGGTCACGGCAAGCAGAAGGGGAAAGGTAAAATACCTCCCCAAGCTGACATTAAGAAGGAATCCAAATGTTTCTTCTGTAAAAAGAAGGGGCATATGAAGAAGGATTGTGTCAGATTTAAGGCCTGGCTCGATAAGAAAGGTAATCCAACCTCTTATGTTTGTTATGAATCTAATATGGCTGATGTGAGTCACAACACTTGGTGGATTGATTCTGGTTCTACAATCCATATTTCGAATTCCTTACAGGGTTTTCAAAACCACAGGAAGCCAGTGGGAAGTGAACAAAGCATCTATTCAGGAAACAAGATGTGTTCGCATGTAGAAGCTATTGGGACATGCAGATTAGTCCTCAATAGTGGCTTTGTTTTGAATTTGGAAAGGACCTTTTATGTTCCAAGTTTCTCTAGAAACTTAATTTCAGTTTCAAGACTTGTACCTTTAGGTTACTCTTTTAACTTTTCAGATTCAAACTTCGGTTTATTGTTTAAATCTGAAATTGTTGGGAGTGGTATTTTGTCTAATGGTTTTTTTCGAATTAATTTACAAGACAATGCCTATTATAATGCGATGCATGTTCATAATAATGCTGGTATAAAACGATGTGTTGTGAATGAAGATTCCTCTATGTTGTGGCACCGGAGATTGGGACATATCTCCATAGATAGAATTAAGCGATTAGTAAATGATGGAGTACTCGGTACTTTGGATTTTACTGATTATGATATTTGTGTGGACTGCATAAAGGGAAAGCAGACCAACAAGACAAAGAAAGGTGCCAAGAGGAGTATAGACATATTAGAAATCATACATACGGACATTTGTAGTCCTGATATGGACTCGTATGGTCAGAAATACTTCATCTCCTTTATTGATGATTACTCACGTTATATGTATCTCTATTTGCTTCATAATAAGCATGAAGCGTTAGATGCCTTTAAGGTCTTTAAGGCAGAAGTAGAGAAACAATGTGGCAAGTAAATAAAGATCGTGATATCAGATAGAGGTGGAGAATTTTATGGTAGATATACTGAAGATGGACAAGCACCTGGTCCGTTTGCAAAGTTTCTTCAAGAGAATGGGATAGTTGCCCAATACACTATGCCAGGTTCTCCGGACCAAAACGGCGTAGCAGAAAGAAGAAACCGAACTTTATTGGACATGGTGCGAAGTATGCTTAGTAGCTCCAAACTTCCTAAGTCCTTGTGGACTGAAGCTCTTAAGACGGCAGTGTACATATTAAATCGAGTTCCAACCAAGGCTGTCCCAAAGACGTCTTTTGAGTTATTCAAAGGTTGGAAGCCAAGTTTGCGACATGTACGCGTTTGGGGATGCCCGTCTGAAGTAAGAGTCTATAATCCACAGGAAAAGAAGTTGGACCCAAGGACTATAAGTGGGTATTTCATTGGATATGCCGAAAAGTCCAAGGGATACAGGTTTTATTGTCCATCTCACACTACTAGGATTGTGGAATCAAGAAATGCTAAGTTTCTTGAAAATGACTTGAATAGTGGGAGTAATCGATTGAAGGACATTGTTCCTGAGAAAGATCATTCAGATACTCAACCTACCACTTCAAGTATTAGGTTGGTTGTTGTTCATAACGCTCCTTCAATTCAGCCGGCTATTGAACAACCAACTATTGAAGTTCCACAACTTGTTGATAATGATCCGGTAGATCCAGTTGTTCAACAATTACCAGAAGCTGTTGAACAACCAGTTGAACAACATGCTCCTCCAGAGAATGTTGATACAACATTAAGAAGATCTACTAGAATGAGGAAATCAGCAATTCCTAGTGATTATATTGTGTATCTACAAGAGTCTGACTATAATATTGGAGCTGAGAATGATCCTGAAACGTTTTCACAAGCCATGAGTAGTGATGAATCCAATTTGTGGTACAATGCCATGAAGGATGAGATGAGTTCTATGGCATCAAATGAAGTCTGGGATTTGGTTGAGTTGCCTAGTGGTGCAAAAGCCATTGGTTGTAAATGGGTCTTCAAAACTAAGAAGGACTCATTGGGCAACATTGAGAGATACAAAGCTAGACTTGTTGCCAAAGGATTCACTCAAAAGGAAGGAATCGATTACACGGAGACCTTTTCTCCTGTATCTAAGAAAGATTCTCTTCGTATTGTTTTGGCCTTGGTTGCCCATTTTGATATGGAATTACATCAAATGGATGTGAAAACGGCGTTCCTCAATGGGGAACTAGAGGAGGAGGTTTACATGAAATAACCTGAAGGATTCTCCTCTAGTAAAGGTGAGCAATTGGTATGTAAGCTTAAGAAATCTATATATGGCTTGAAACAAGCATCCCGTCAATGGTACTTAAGGTTCCATGATGTCATCTCTTCATTCAGTTTTGTAGAGAATATCATGGATCAATGCATATACCAGAAAGTCAGTGGGAGCAAAATTTGTTTTCTTGTGCTATATGTGGATGATATTCTACTTGCAACCAATGATAAGGGGTTGTTGCACGAGGTGAAACAATTTCTCTCTAAGAGTTTTGATATGAAGGATATGGGTGAGGCATCTTATGTCATTGGCATTAAGATCCATAGAAATAGAACTCAAGGAGTTTTAGGACTATCTCAAGAAACCTATATCAATAAGGTCTTGGAGAGATTTCGGATGAAAGATTGTTCACCAAGTATAGCACCCATTGTGAAGGGTGATAGGTTCAATTTGAACCAATGCCCGAACAATGATCTAGAAAGGGAACAAATGAAGAACATCCCATATGCTTCTGCTGTCGGAAGCTTGATGTATGCTCAGGTTTGCACTCGACCTGACATAGCTTTTGCTGTGGGAATGTTGGGAAGATATCAGAGTAATCCAGGGACAGACCACTGGAAAGCTGCAAAGAAAGTGATGAGATACCTTCAAGGTACTAAAGGCTACATGCTTATGTATAGACGGGCCGACAACTTGGAAGTAGTTGGTTATTCGGATGCGGATTACGCTGGTTGCGTTGATTCTCTAAAATCAACATCAGGATACATTTTTATGTTAGCTGGCGGAGCCGTGTCATGGAGGAGTGCAAAGCAGACTTTGACTGCTACTTCCACTATGGAGGCTGAGTTCGTTTCTTGTTTTGAGGCTACCTCGCATGGTGTATGGTTGAAGAGTTTCATTTCAGGGCTTAGAATTATTGATTCTATTTCTAGGCCATTAAGAATATATTGTGACAATTCAGCTGCGGTTTTTATGGCTAAAAATGCCAGAAGTGGCGGTCGAAGTAAGCACATCGACATTAAGTATTTAGCCATAAAGGAACGTGTTAAGGAAAATAAAGTGGTCATTGAACACGTTCGCACTGAATTGATGATAGCCGATCCTTTAACTAAAGGCATGCCACCAATGAAGTATAAGGATCATGTGGCTAGTATGGGAATAGTTCCCATAATGTGATTTATTGTCGTATGGACGACTTTGTTGTTTGAAACTCTTATTCAGTTGTAATGTTATTCTCAATTTATGGTGTACACATTCAGTTGTTTTTGAGAATAACAATTATCCTTGGTTCTGGAATAAACATAGGGTTTATTCATTAAGATGTGTTATCACATATGGGCTAACATTAAAGGAATAAGATGCATTGTGATACATGGAAGATATTACTCGCTCTTAGAGGACATGTCGCCATGATTCATGTGTTTTGTTTCTTTTCTTAAGCATAAGGTTTTCGTGGATTTGGTTGAGTAATCTGTATGATGAAAATGTTGGGATCAAGTGGGAGAATGTTATATTAATAATATGATCCCACATTTAGGAACCCATGTTTTTTCTCATTTAAGTGACGGTTATCGACATACGGTTTTCCACGCTTCATACCCCTTCGGTGATAACCGCCCTCTTCAGTAACCGCCTTGATGGGAAGCGGTTTTATAAGGACGAACATTCATTCTACAAGGGTAGACACAAGGTCTAACGCAAACCCTCTCATTTGGAAATACACCATCAGTACGCGAGGGGATTGGGTTAGTAGAGTGCGCCCGTAATCACCGTCGAATTGACGTTAAAGTACCGTGAATTTCCGACGAACGAAAAGTTAAACAATGGCTGGAGGTCAGTTTATATTTCGATCCTGTTTTCCGCGTTTGATTCTAATTGTGCTTGAATTTGTTCTTCTATGCATGATTAGAATCCTTCAGTTTTAAGTCTTACAGCGACGGCACCTGCCTCACCGGCAAAGGGACTCTGCCCCATCGTGTAGTAATGAAGCGTCGCGCAAATCCCCCGGTCTCTGCTTCGGTCCCTCGTATTCATGTTATTTCGTCGTGTCTGTAATCATCACCCATCTCCTGGTCTCTATACGGCCGGTTTATACAGTAACCACGAGCCCAGATGACCCATTTAACCTATATACGGCCTCTTTATAGGATGAACAAGCACCATAAACAAGTCAACCGTAAACATTATCCCCTCCCCCACCGTATTGACTTACCTATGTGAGATTTCGCATTTTGGGCTTTTGTCGTGCTTTTATTATGTGTTTCCATATATTTCAATATGTGAGAGATCAAATATGACCAAGATAATTTGATTGATGGAGCTACACTAAATGAACTGATCGCGCAAATTCGCGGGATGAATGTTGTGGATCATCTTTGCTTCATATCTGCGAAATGAATTGACCGCTGCAACGATATGACCATCAACTTAAGACCCTTTTAACTGCTTCGTTCGTTTCCCTGTCGCTGTTCTTCGCACTCATCGTGACGATAAGCTTGTGTGTGTAAGCTCAATCATTCCCCCAACTCTGGATAACTCAACCTTGCTCGATCAAGGACGGCGCATCGCTGTCTGAGAAAGAGACGGATTCACATTATTCTCCTTTCCACCTTTGCCGTGATAAGCAAATTTGGATGGCCTGTCTTTCCTCTGATTCTTTCCCTTCAATGCCAATGCACTGTTGCTTTCACCTTTCAGTGCTTTTGAGCAGCAAAAGTATGTAAGCCTCCAATGAATGAACACCCCAGGACCACAAGCGAAAAGAAAAAGAGATCGTTTGAGGTTGATGCACACCTCAAGGAGTTCCAATCGATTGGAATTCCCAAGCGATTGGGCAAATTAGGAATGCAAGTCAGAGGAATGAGAATTGTCAGTCTTTTTCGGTGACTGACTTTGGCGGTGGTGTTGGCTTATGGTGTACACGGAAAAGCCACTTCCCAAGATCAATGAACCTGTCTCCATTGCGTCACTTTTAGCTTTTGATGCCCTTTCTGGTCGGAATTGGGAACACGTGACCGCACCTCTTCTGTCAAATTCGTGCTCGTTTAAGTCATGCACACGAGGCTGGGAACACGGATCTGTTTTTATCCTCGTCACGCTTCGTCTTGGTGTCCCTGAACATACAAGTTTCATTGCCCAATCAAGTAAAATCCAATAATTGTTGCCGAACACCGATGTCATTTTCAAGATATCGAAATTTCGTCAGCTCATCAAAACACATTTATTCACGCTTTGTCTTTGTTGTGTTTGTTGAGGAAATGCTTTGCTCGTCACAATCTTTGATTTGATATTCGAGCCTATCCAGAGATTTGAATTCGGCCGGCACCCCCTTTCCAAGAACCTTGTGGGTTCCAAATAAGCTCGATGTGTGTTCCGCCCTTAATGAGAAGAGAGAAGAGAAGACGAATCAGTATTGTTCTTTTGTTTTCCCACACTTGAGAAGAGAATGCATCCAATTCGTCGTCTCGTCTCCATCGGGGTATTAAAAGAGGGGTCGGCGACTCTCTTTTTCTTATCCCTCCCTTTATTGATAGGAATTGATCAAAACAACAGAAAGTGAAAAAAAGAAATGTTCGTGGATCGTTTTATTCAAATCTTGTTTCGCCTTTTCAATCTTGGCAGCAGACGAAGCCTCGTGGCTCCTTCCCCATACGGCCATCAAAAGCATCCACTGAACGAGACTAAATGGTCACATCCATGTACACCCCACCGGTCAATTCTCTAACCTACTTAGCCACTCTGAATTGCCCTTTTCCTTCTTTAGGGTCGCTTGATTATCGCAACAAACATAACATTCCTGGAACTTTTTCGAGGCGGCGTGATTAAGAATTTAATTTGGACGCGGCAGGTCTTGTGATCAAGCCCAGTCTCTTGTGCAGAGTTGCCTTGACAGCCAGATCCCTTATCCTATGCCGTGGATGAAATCTTAGCTTTCCGCTCGTGCTTCTTTCGCCAGGGACACCACCTTTTGGAACTTCTTTGGCCGGCCGTGCCTGAATAAAGTGTAAAGTATATGGTTGCATCCAAATCATTTCTTTTTCGATTCGAATCGCCGTTGTGCAAGGGGGATAGAGGGATTTGAACCTTCACGACTTTTGAAGTCGGCTGATTGGTCCCCTCCCTTTGATGAGATGGACCTGCTTCGGGCTAACCGGTCCTCTCACTTTGATTTTATGATGATGTCATCTCGAGTACGAAGTCTATGTCCCATACCTCCCAATAATTTTCGGAGGCCAAAGCCAATTAGCAACATAGGCTCGGTGGCCCTAGCTCTGGCTCCTTGTCGAAAGGTTCCCGTTGAATCAAAACCAAATTCAAACAAAAAGTAAGTGAGTATGAACCACCGGCAATGACAAATTCTTCATAACTTGGCCCAAAATACATCGAGATGTGGCAATTGACTGGACGTCTAGCAGGATTCATCGTGATGGAAATTTTATTAATGGGGCTATATTTTTCATTAGAAATTACAATCCCGAACAGAACGATGATAGTGTATCGAGAAGAATCGTAACGAAAATGTAACAAAACATTTATCGGAAAAATCAATCCCAAAGATTTTTGCGATCAAAAGTTATTAGAACCGACAGTTGAATAAGTTTCTTCATCTTGAAATGGGTGGGGGACCACTCTCGGGAAAGCAACCCTCCTCACCAGTCTTAGCCCGTCTTCTTCCTTCTACCTACGGACGGTCTAGACCTGCAAAGTGGCTTCCGCAAGCTCCGTGCATCATTCATGTGGATACGGTGGTTTGAGCTCTTGCTTTCGTACTGGGCATGGTTGGAGTCGGACCCCCTTGGGGTTATCCTGCAACTTCGAACCGAACATCGAGAAAGAGAAGACTTCAAGGAGCCGAAAGGCCAGAACATACCATTAATGGATACAACGAGATAGTGCCCCAGCGGTACTCAGGAAAGCCTCCAATAATTGACCAGGGAATCAGGCCTTTTGCGGCAGGCACGGCCTACCTGTACTTAGGCGTACAGACTCAGCAGAAGGTCCCACGGCCACGGTTCAGTCCTCTGTCCTTTGAGGAGCGGGAGCTAGCGTTGTACAATTTTTCTTTGTGACATATGAAGGCCTTTGCATTATTGACTAGCTTGTTTTCATCTCGAGAGGCACAATAGCTCGAGCTCGATTAGGTGAGGGCCCTCACCCACGGGGCGGCGGGGTTGCCAACCCTCACTCGGGGGCCGACTCCGTTGGCCGTCGGCTAGTGGCCGGCGGCCCTACCAGCTCAATGAAGAAGAAAAGAAATGAAAAAAAAAAGAATAAAAAATCAACAAAATAATTTTAAAAAAATCTGAATTTAAAAAAAAATAAAAAATTATTTGTGTTAGCGTCGGCTGTATCACATAAGACGGTTGGTGCCGACTGGACCACTATATCAATGATTTTTTGCCAAATTTAGTTGGAAGGATTACTTGGCAATTCGTTAAAGATTTGGTACTAAATTGATATATCGTCAAAAGGTTTAAAATTAAATTGACATAATTAATAGGTTTATAATTTTTTGGATAATTTTTCCCGTACATTAGCATGACAATCCGATAAATGTTCTTGATGTTTTCATTTGCTTCTTGTGCATGTTAGGCTGGACATAGAGAGATTCATTTTATATCGAAAAAAAAAAACGACGAGACATGCAGGGAGTAGAGTAGAAAACTTCCCATCCATAAGTCGTTACGTACACTCGATTCAAGAGATCAATTATTGCTTAGACCATGCAGGGTTCATTGATCAAAGGGTCACCGTCGATCGACACATTCTCGAGCCACACGATAATACCATCTTGTCATCTATGTCCTCACAAGGTTCAGATTCGATCTTAATCCATCGACTTTGACTAGCCTCGCATTGGAGGCCGGATCAAACTAATCTCTACAGGAAGCGGGGGTTTCATCCAAATACACATTTGGACTTCTTTAACGGGGTCGATGAATCCGCCGCCGCGTGAAGACGCGCAAGCACACAACACCTGGAAATGTCGGGCTGCTGCATCGAAGCACATGGACACGAACCATCATCTGGAAATAGAATTTAGAGATGTTCATGTTGATGCTAGGGCTAGCACTTGATTTGATGTTTTGGCTACACAAAACGGCTTTAAACCTTAAAGGGGTGATTTGATGTGTCTCTCCTCTATTATTAGCGAGCTACACATGATGATGGACTTAGGTCTAAGCGGTCGCACGTTTATCATTGTCTTTTTTTTTTTTATACAGCTGACCACATTTGAAGTAGCGCACGCCGCGCACTATTTTCTAGTGGAGGAGATTGCGGAATGCAGCCCATAGGAGACCATAATGGACCCCACATGTCTTTCGAATTTTTTAATCGTGCCAATTAAATTTTAATCATTTTCACGTTTTATTAATTGAGTCGATTCGATCAATTTGGGTTGAAAATTACTGACCTAGACCCTGACCGTTTTGCGTGACACGGCCGAGCACCGACATAGACATCTTTAATAATATTTTGAATATTTTGGTTTTTATATTTTTTTCCTTTTGTTGACTTTTTTTTTATTGTTTTTTGAAGTGAGAGTCGGCGACCCTTGCCGGTACTGGGCGAGGGCCGCCAAGCTCTGGCCTAAGCCCTCAACGGCCATAGCGAGGGTCGCCTGCCTTCACTTTAAAACACAATAAAAAGTAAAGAAAAACAAAAAAATATTATAAATATTCAAAATATTTATTAAAAATGTCTACATCAGTGTCGACTGTGCTATGTAGGACGGCCGTTAGCATTTTTCAATCGAAATTGGTTGGATGGACTCAATTGATAAAAGGCGAAAATGTTTAGAACTCAATTGGCACAATCAAATGCTTAGAACTCAATTGGCGAAAATGCAATAGTTTTATGGCTTTCTTTTAGTAATTTTTCTTATTTGTTAATACCGGTAATCAAGATTAGTCAAGAGATATCAAGACGCCTTACTTTATATGATACGCGAAGATCTTCATCCCAATTAAACATGCGTGAATCTACTCTAATTCTCAATTCACTTTCAAACTTTTGCATTACTTTTTTATAAAGCGTGGGAGTTAAAATCTACATCTGAAATTAAATATCCCTATCGCTAATCCTCCTGAAAAGGTAGGAAATCGAACTTCTTATCTCTCCCTCTTCCTAAATAGGAAATGTGATAATTATGACAAATCCCAATGATCGGTGAATTCCTTAATTTGGTGGAGCTAATCATAGTTACACAAACTCGCCAAGATATAAATGCTGAGATGGGCCCAAGACACATGCATCAGGTCTATGTGAGATTTCGTACCTGCTGGCACAGAGCCCCTGAAAGGGATGGGAATATAGTAAAGAATATGAAAAGGAAAAAGGAATAACGACACAAATAACTTCTAATTTTAGCTTAATGTGTAATTTAATTTATAAATTATTAATTTATTTAATGTAATCCCTAAATTTTAACTCAATATGTAATGTGGTCTTTAGACTTTTGGTACGTATTCAATTTAGTTTCTGAATTATATAAAAATGTTCAATATACACATTGCACAATTGGTTAAATTTTAGGGATTATATTAAATAAATTAAAAAAATTCATGTATTACATTGCATATTCAGTCAAAAGTTTAAGTATTGTTTGTGTCATTTTTCCAAAGAAAAACGAGAAACAGAAAATCACGAGCTCTCGAACACACGTGGCACTGCGAGATTCCACGGGCGAAGGAAGTTTTTTTCCGATTAATTTTTGGGGTTCTATATATGCGCGTCTAGTTCGTTGGCCGCTTCTTCTCCTTCCGTGTTCCTCCCGTTTGGTTTAGCGGAGGGAAAACAGAGAAGCCCTATCCAAATCAGCTCTCTGCAAAGACAAAAATCCCCTCCCGGAATTGTTGGAGAAGAAGGCGAGAGAGAACTTCCGGAAAAGCAAAGGGGGAACAGAGAAAAAGATCAGAGGCATGGGGGAGGAGAAGGAGATGAAGGCACCCGGCCGGTCGAGGTTCAAAACGGTCTGCGTTTTCTGCGGGAGCAGCATCGGCAAGAGGCGATCGTACGGGGATGCTGCGCTTGAGCTCGGCCGAGAGCTGGTATTCGTTCTTGTGCTACGGAACGCTAGATCACCTGGGTTCCTCTTTTCTCTCGATCTCTGTTTCGCCTTATGATGTGGTTTTTAAGGTTGCGCGGAGCTTGGATCTTGTATACGGCGGAGGGAGCGTTGGATTGATGGGATTAGTTTCTCAGGAGGTCCATGGCGGAGGCCGCCGTGTTCTCGGGTACGTACTTTGTGATGGCACGTCGATGCTTTACTTCTCCGACAATCATGATTTCGTCGTACCCGCATAAAGAGCAGGGCCGACCGTCGATCCTATCACAAGCTCAACACCAAAGTGCAAAAACCACCTCTCTATTCTCCTTCTCAAACTACTTTTGAGCATCACTGCCAATCAAAACATTATTTGGATTGTAAGAACACATGCAGCCTCGTCGCTGCGAAGGGAAAATTATCAACAAAATTTTAAATTTATTGTATTTTTACCAATTCACTCCTGAACCTTTTAATTTTTACCGGAAATCGTTGATGTGGATACTAATAATGTCACGTAAGACGACCGACCCTTTTATAATTTTTTCTTTCTTTTTTTTCCTTTATATTTTTCCGAGTTTGGTGAGGGTCACTGGCCAACCCTCGTTGGCCACTAGGTGAGGGTCACAAAGTCTTCACCCACAGTCCTCGCCCATTGGTTGCCAAGGTCAACCAGCCCTTGTCTGTGACTAGCGAGGGTTGGCTGGCCCTTGCTTGTACCGGCAAGGGTTGGCTAGTGGCCCACGCCGAGCTTGGAAGAAAAAAAAAATCGAAAAAGATTAAATTTTTTATTAAAAATTGGAAAAGATTTTTTTTTTTGGTAAGGAAAAAATTGGAAAAGATTCATCTATGGACATTTTGTTTTCTCGATGGCTGTTTCGGTTTAGATTGATGCGCTGAGTCGTGCGGTTCTTTCTTCTGCAGAGTCGTTCCCAGAAGTTTGATGTACGAAGAGGTATGAAAAGTCAATCTGTACAAATCCGACCTCCTTTTCTTTGGTAAACAAATCCTTGTCTGCCCTTTTGCTAACAATGGGCTCCCAAGGATACACTTGTCCGGCTTTGTTTGACCCGTGACTTACACATTAGTTCAGTGAAATTGAAAGAAGAATGCTTTGTTTCGATTGAGGATTATTAAGATTGTTTAGCAGATAATTGGAGAGACGGTTGGGGAGGTCAAACTAGTAGCCGACATGCACCAAAGGAAAGCCGAGATGGCCCGCCATTCTGACTGTTTCATTGCCTTGCCAGGTTTTGTCTCAGTGCACTTAAATTAATTAATTAATCACATTACACCTCGCTAAACAAATTTACAGCTTGCATTGTAATCTAATAAGCACTGTCTATTGATTTCTTTTATATATAAAACGAGCCTCTGCGCATGTGTTTCTTGTTTCTCACGAGCAATTGATTTTTAAGAAGATATTTTCTAAATTATTTGTGCTTTGCGAAATAAAGAGATAAGTTTAGATAAGTGCTTATTTGTGCCTGGTTTTTTTCCCATGATTAGGTGGGTATGGGACTTTGGAAGAGTTATTGGAGGTGATTACATGGGCCCAGTTGGGCATCCAGGACAAGCCGGTAATGCTCTTAAGCCACTTCGCCTAGTCAGTCAGACAAGTACATTCGATCCGTCCCTAATAACTCAAAGCAGAACTCCTCCGAGTCAGAAACTTCATTTGACTACGAGCACCCTACTGTTCGTCAAATATTTTCAGAAACCATGACAATACATCGAGTTAATGGTTTCCCCAGAGAGAGAATAATCTCCTCCGAGTCAAGATCACCTGCATAGATAAAATATCTAGACTTACCCCGTTCACGAAACTTGCAAAAGCCTCTAGACAACTGGGCGAGGGTTTTCGATTCGCATCATCATACTTCCTATGTTTCTATTGATTATCCTGCCAGGTGGGCTTGCTAAACGTGGAAGGGTACTATAATAACCTGCTTGCCTTCATCGATAAAGCCGTGGATGACGGGTTTATCAAGCCGTGCGAGCGAAGCATTGTCGTCTCTGCCACGAGTGCTCGAGAGCTGCTTCAGAAGCTCGAGGTTTGGGCTCGTTCCTCCTCTCCGTGGCACGAGCGATGCATCGTGTTCACGTCCTCTTTGTCATCCTCTCGTAATGTTGTCTTGCTTTTGTACAGGACTACGTGCCCCTCCACAGTGCAGCGGTAGTGGAAGCGAGCTGGGAGGCTGAACAGGTTGAGTTGAACTCGGCCTTGCAGACTGAGATCGCTCGGTAACAATGATGTCAGTTGATCTCGAGCCTTGAAGAAGACAGATCGACTTATTTTTCTAAGCGAATGAATGCTGGAAAATGAGAAAACTGTTTTCCACGGGACGAATGGAGCCTAGTTTTTCCTCTGGTAGTTTTTAGACCACCAATTTGTGCTCGTCGGTTCTAATTAGCAAGTAGGGTTAGCTTATGTTTCTCCCTTTTCTTTGCTATTTCTTTCTTTCCTTTTTTCTGGTTTTTGCTGTTCTCCTATCATGTATTTAAATTTGGACCGCTTAAGCTAGGTGGTGACGAAAAAAGAAACATGTTTATAATAATACCCGTTTAAATAGTATGATTTTCAGGGACGTAGAACTTAACGATCATATTTACACAGGTTTAAAATTTAGGCGCAATTGAGAACAAAAGATGTAATTAAAACGAGAGTGCAATCATCTCTTTCGATAGCGAACCGCTACTTTTGTATTCCATACCTCCACAATATCGAGGAAAAAGGATAGGTGTTTTAATTAAGGCTGGCTAGGATTGAAGCACGAGAACTTTTGGCCATTCTCTACGAAAAATAAATTCGATTATGCGTTAGATTCGTTTGAGCTCAGTGCATCGTAATATTTGATGTCGATGGATTTAGTGAAAGACCCGCATTCCGTGATGTATTGGACACGTGAAGTCAATGAAATGGTGGTGGGAAAAATTGTCCAAAAAATCATAAATATATTGTACGGCGGTTAATTCAGTCTTAAACTTTTTAATTGTATCAATTTAATTCTAAATCTTTTGAGAATTTGCCAGTTGAGTCTTAGGCCTTTTAACGAATTGCTAATGTAGTCCTTTCGGTTAATTTTGGCTAGAAATTGCTGATGTGGCAGTCCGACCAGTTATCGATATTCTACGTGGAGCAATTAGTGCTGACGTGAATAATTTTTAATTTTATAAAATTTTTAAAGTTTAAATTATTTTTATGGATTTTTTTTTCTTTTCTTATTTTTCATTTATTTATTTTTCCTTTTTTTTCTTTACATGGCAATGAGGCTGTCAGCCACAGGGCGAGGGTTATGATCTTACCAAACGTGTGCGAGGGTGCCATGAGGGCATCGCGAGCCCTCGCCTAGGTCCTCGTGAGCCCTCTAGGTCCTCATAGGCCACAGTGAGGGCGTCGCGGCCATTGCCTTAAGACCGGCGAGGGTCACCGGCCCTTGCCCAATAGCAAATACTCAAAAAATTTATGATTAAATCGGTACAATTGAAATACTTAGGACTGAATTGATAAATTATCAAAATATTTATGGCTAAATTGGCACAGTTAAAAGATTTGTGATTGAATTGGTTACCGTACAATACATTTAGAATTTTTTGGACAATTTTTCCAATGGTGGTGCATCGATTATCAAGTATATGTGCCTTTCTGGCATATGGTATATGTATATGTAGACACGCACACGAAATGCCAAGGTTGATGAATAGAAACCGTTCCGATCTTCTAACCCCGGCCTACTGAGCAAGTACATTGTTGTCCCACTATGATTTTACCTTTAAAGAAGACATATATCAGGAATTTTCTTTTCATCAGGAATTTTCTTTACTTTTTTCGGTTGGCGAGAATGATATCATCTGGTGTTAAGTAGGGACCTCCAATTCTTATCCTCTCTCTGCCTCGTACGTTGTCTTTCGATCCGTGCCTGATCCCATCGCCCTTTTCTCGGAAGCTGTTTCCATGCCCCGTCCACATTTCCGGGATGAAGGTGGGAGCACAGGGTTGTGATTTGACCATCCAGATGGTCCTAGACCCTAATAACGAGCTCTACTAACTTTAGGAGGTTTGTGATTTTGTCCTCTCTCGTTCTCAAAAGCTTACGATCTGAAATGAGAGTCTCTTATTGTCATTCTCGACATCCATTACTCCCGTCTTCATGGCTCGGGCCGTAGGTCTTTATCTTCTCCGAGCCATCGTGTCCGGTTGTTTTGAGGCATCAAGATTAACCTATCAATAATATTCATGCTCGAGTTTGGGTCTCCACCGCCAATGAAGCCGTCAGGGGAAAAGGTACGAACTGCACCTGTTTTTAACGAAATGATTTACGAATGTATCAAGTGTACCGTCGATACGCCCTTAGGATTTTTGCTGAAGAATGGCCAGGAGGGTCATAAAAGGTGTAGGCCAACGATTGTGTGTGTCGCAATCGTTAGGTGATGAGTCACTAGCTCCGCTACTCGAAAGCTGTTTGGACAAACGAAAAATCTCGTTTTGGCTCGCCGGGTTCAATGATAGGTAGTGCCAGCTCCGAGGTGGGGGGGGGGGTTGTATGGTCCTGGTCCTATCTTCTCCGCCCCTCACCATTGGTAATGGTCCCTTCTGGATGGGCCCATCACCGGGCCTCTCGAGAAGTCCAATCATTCACCGACCCCGGTTTTGCTTCCCTGGCGCAGATCAAAGGTCCCCCACCCAAGAACTAGGCATCTTTTCTGGACACTGGACCCATCTGTACGTCGCGAATTTTCCTTTCCACGAAATACCAAAAAGGGAGTTCGATGATAGTCGAAAGTCCAAGCATCGTCGGCCAACGTGACACCACACGTGCGAAAACTGGGCTATAAAAATCGATGTAAGCTTACGCATCGCTTCGTTCGAGCAAACACGTTATAATATTTAAATATTAAATCACGTATTTATCGAATAAATTTGAGTTTCTAGAACAATTAGTGGTGATGGTGCCATAAGATCCAGCATGACATTGGTGCGAGAGTTCCCGCGTTCATATATTTCTATGCCGGGTTAGTTTTGGATAGTGTGTTCTCGGAACACTGACGCACCGCTCCGTGATGTGATTCTATCTTCATGTGAAAATGGATAGGTTGGATGGAAAACAAAAAACCAATGATCGGATTAATAAAGCGCAAAAAAAGCAAAAAAAAGGGAAGGAAGGATGGTGCCACTGCCACTGTCCTCTGCATTTACATATCTCCAATAAGAAAGATAGGTTGAGTGACTCGGTGAGGACTTATGGAATCCATGAGTATGCCTCGCTTATTTAGTATAGAGTTTACTGCTTTACTTATCATTTTTGCAAACGTTCTTTATAGGCTAATTTTTTTTAATATGCATATATTATCATATGACGTCTTCACGGCTGAAAATGATTTACTTGAAGAGTAACATCCTTTAGGCCTCCTCTCCTTTCCTTACCAAAAAAAAAAAAAAAACATCCTTTAGGCCCAAATGTTACATATGGATTCCGCTCTGTGGGATTGGTTTGGTCTCAATGTGCTCGCTCGGTGCTTTGTGGACAGAAGTGTCGTATTGGGCCTCCATGGATACTCCCTTTTGGCAATCAGCGGTGGCGGGTGAGGCCGGCATTCCGTTCTTCTTGTGTGCCGGCATCTGGGCTCGCGGAGTTATTTGCGGGCGTCGGTGCTTCGAGAGTCAGGGACTTGGCGAAGTTGAAAGCGCCTTGCCTCGCGCTTATTGACGAGAGATCGATGCAGTGGGGAAGGCAAAGAGGAGCTGGTCTTGGAGGAGGGAACGATGAGAGAGAGAGAGGGAGGGAGAGCAAACTATCAACTGGCCATTGCCTGAGATGGATCGTTTGTCGGGGAACGCAGGTGTCACGGTATTGGCAGCTACGAACCGGGCCGGATGTTCTCGATTCAGCTTTGTTCAGACCTGGGAGGTTTGATCGGCAGGTTGCCGCGGACAGGACCTGGTGTTGCCGGAAGAGTGAAGATCTTTCAGGTTAAGCCATATTGTTGGCTTTATTTCATTGGCGTGTTTGCATGAGATACCACATCACACGTCGCCGCCGAGTGTTTTGAACTAGGTGAGGTCTGATGGGTTTGAGTAACACGAATTGTGTTTGACTGTTTATTTCGCCTTAGTAGTGCAGTCGAAGTGCAAAAGGTTGAATAATTGGGCGAGGTGAATCGGACTATAAATTTTTGCCGGTTTGGTCCGGTTTCGGTGCTCACCCTTAACGAGAATGGGAAGAAAGTGTATAAATTGGATATTCAAGAGTGATATCCACGTGACTGTAAGCACCCATGATTTATAAATTGAAAATTTTGATTATTTGATACGAGAATTGATGGACTAACAATTTTCCTTGATTTTGCAC
The DNA here is from genome assembly GCA_031216185.1 of Syzygium aqueum. Classification (NCBI taxonomy): domain Eukaryota; kingdom Viridiplantae; phylum Streptophyta; class Magnoliopsida; order Myrtales; family Myrtaceae; genus Syzygium; species Syzygium aqueum. Next base: position 34,350,841 of record CM062236.1, read on the forward strand.
CAAGTTTAAATTAGGGTTAATACCACGAGAAACCCTAAACTGGTACACTTGTGACAATTTTACCCTAAACTATTTTTTTGACCACAAAAATTCTAAACTGATACATCTGTGATAAATTTACCCCAAACTATTTTTTTTACCACCAAAAACCTTAAACTGGTATACTTGTGATAATTTTATCCCGAACTATTTTTTTGATCACCAAAAACCTTATACTGGTATACCTGTGACAATTTTACCCTCGGAACTAATTTTTTGACCACTAAAAACTCCAAACTGATATATTTGTGACAAATTTACCCTCTATTAGTGTCCGTTAAATTATATTTATATTACAAGAAATCACAAATTGGTAAACTTGAGACAAACAAAGGGTTAATACCCAAAATCGGTACAAATATCAATTATCACGTGTCATTAAACTTCGCAATTTGAGAGTAAAATTTAGTGGAAACTAACTGAGGGTAAAATTGTCACAAGTATACCAGTTTGGGGTTTTTGGTGGCCAAAAAATTAGTTCGAGGGTAAAATTGTCACAGGTATATTAGTGTGGAGTTTTTTATGGTAAAAAAAATAGTTCGGGATAAAATTATCACATGTGTACCAATTTAGGATTTTTTGTGGTCAAGTTTAAATTATATTTTCAATTGATCTTCATAACCATAGATAAAATTTATGGTTGATTGTATGACTTGATTGTACATATAGTTCAAAAACAGTCGGGACTTAATGGCAAATTTTCGAAATATTTAGACTCGGTGCGAGTTTTAGAACTCGTAGTAATCATCCTTCTAAAGAAAACCCTCCCACGCCCCCTCACTTCTCCCTCTCGTCCGTCTCGCTTCCTGGCCCACCTCGCCGCGGCATCGCCTCCCCCGTGGTGACGCCACCGCGCCTTCTCGAGCTCAAAAGGTCCATCTCTCTCTCTCTCTTTCTCTCGCTCGCCGCCTCGCCGTCGGCTGCGGCTGTCGCTGAAGCTGAAGGGAGGAGCGTGCGTGCGTCTCTTTCTCTTTCTCTGCGTGTTTTCTCGTCCGTGCTGTTTCGGCCGCGCGTGCATGCCGCCCTCTCACCTCTCTGTTTTGATCTCTTATCGAGCATTGCGGGTTCCATTATGTGTTGAGTCCAATGCGTCGTTAAGTTTTAGCTGCATTTGTTTTTCCACGGTAGTCTTTGCCCTCTGAAAGCTTGTTAATTTCAATCGTCGATGTGTCCCAGGGAGGGGCGGGCCGGGACGAGCGCCCGTCGGGCACGGGGGCAATGGCATGGCGGTGGTTTGCCCCACGGGATGGGGGCCGGGGAGCGTGATGCCCGGCCCGCCCCTGCCCCGTGCGCGTGTCTACTTGCCTTCCCTATTTGAGCATGCTTCAGCGCGGTTTCTTTGCAGTTGCTTTTACTTTGTCAATTCTAAGAGGCAGAATTGTGCATGATCATATCGCTTATTCCCCTGTTGCTCTTTCCCGCAAACCTCTCTCTCAGGGGGATTTCCTTTTTATCCCTCTGGAGTGTGCAATGATGGCGAGAGTGGCACAAATTTGGATGCCGTTTTTCCCCTTTATATTGAGGTTATTGTCGTCAATTGGTACATTGTTGAGTGGCCAACCGCTGTCGGCTTTAGGAGGTTGTGGTGTGTCCGAAGTTGAGTTGACAATAGTTTCGGATACATATACTACATCCTCGCCAACCGGCTGTAGCTTCTGGTGTAATAAGTTTGAGGATAATTTCTTCAGTATAAATAAGATGTGGGATATCAATTTTTTTAGCATTGTTTAATTTTTACATCAATTGGAAGTTCAAATCCAAAACTATTTGACAGGAACTGAGTAACACTGCTCTGGTTATTTTGTGGGCGGTGATGGGCTCTGATGGAAGTAAAAGATCAGTGGCTCCTCGAACTCTCGGCGTCAGAAAGTTTGCAGAATCTAGAGCTGCTGAAGTTGAGAATCTACAGATTGAGCAATGATTTTTCGCTCTTGAAGTAATAAGAGAAGGAGAACCACTACCCATGACAACCAACTGGCCAACAGAAGGCATAAGAAGAAGCAAAAGGATTCACAGGTGGCTGGGGCTGATCCCAATCCTACAGCTCCAGGCAAAGTTCCTCGACGCGTACGGCGCAGAAATGAGCTGAAACAAAATCCCGAGAGTGGTTTCTGTACATCTGGGGATGGAACTAGGAGACTTAGGACTCATGTTTGGTATGCGAAGCGGTTTACTATGACCAAGTTGTGGGGCTTTTACCTTCCTCTTGGTTTGCAGGGAAGGTGATCCGGCTGTCCTTTTCATGACTATTGTCATGACTTGATACATTGTTTTTAACGGATTAGAGCGATTGATAGGGTATGTTAAGCTTGGTGTTTTTTCTCCCCTAGAGGGTTCGGTCTACAGAAACTTGTCCTTTTTCCCCCTCTTAAACTGGTTTATTTATGGATGCGACTGGAATCTGAATCCATAGAATGACACGTGCATTGAGACTTTTCAAAATATCTATTTTTATTTTTCTGTGTTGTAGAGGGAGGGGTTCAAGAGCTCTCTTTAAGCGGTATAAGCAAGGAGTAGTCATCCATGATGCTAGTTACCATTTTGCTGTCCAGTTGGAGGGTCCAGAGGTGGCATATTATGTCTTTGAACTTGCATAGTTTGTGTCATTATGTATATGTGAGCGCATCTCTTGTTTATATTGTTACTTTAGTTAACTGATTTATATATGCCATATAAGAAAGAACTTTTTGCATTGAAGCTTTAGCAGCTTAAGCAAACTGATTATCATTTTAGCTTAGAACTGAACAGTCTCCTCTTTTTTTTTTTGGTAAAAAAAAACAGTCTCCTCTTTTGTTCAGTAATATCATAATAAAACTAGTAATTACTTTCTATGGTTGCAGGATTCTTTGATTTCGGTGTTATATAGAGTACTAGTTCCATCTCCATCTGCTCATCCAGTGGACATGTCTCAGCCCATTCTTTCTGGTGTTACATATGGAAGGGCTATGGTAAATAAGTTCAATAGAATTCAAAGTAAACGAATGATGAATTTGGATCCAACAGTAGTAACTTCTTAAGTTGTGTCTTGCAGCTTCATCATGTTGGAACACCTCTTTCCAAGCCAATTGCTCCAGTTATGTATATGTGGAGACATTTGGACCAGCATAATACTGGTAAAGTTCAGCAGGATTGCGCTTTAAATGGGGAAGGTGTACCTGTGAATATCGATGGGTCCGTTCCATTACGTCGGCTATGGGTCTGGATACATGTATCAGGCTTTACTGAAGGATATGATTCTCTAAAGTGTGCATGTCAAAAGGAGGTATCACTTTCTTATAGTTTTTTCACTCAATTTATCAATGAAGTACATTAGGACTATGACATTCGTGGTAGGAAAATCGTATATTCACTTTTCCAAGAGTCAAAGTCAAGCTTATAGGTTGCAGCAGATTTCTGTTTACGATTATTGCCTTGATTATTGAAATCCCTACCCTCCCTTCTACCAAAAGAAAGGAAGAATATAAAAGGAAAAAAGTTTAAGAAAATCACACCATGTTTGGCTTTATATTTTGAGTGTTGCACTAACTACTTAATCCACTTGACAAGACTTCCTGCTCATTCTGTTAAATCTAGAATTTCAAAGTTGATTATTAAATCACTAAAATATTGGGCTCCTAGCAATTAATAGTGGCTGTTATGGCAATGATTCTCCACATCTTCATCATTTCCTTTCTTTCACATCAGATGGATGAATTGGGTAGTTTGATCCATTGCTCTTCGCTTGAGGGTCATCTTACAAAGTTGGAAGTTATGGGACCAGGTGCTTTTAAGCTTCTTTAGAAGATTTTACATCTAATAAAACAGTGAGTTATCAAAGAGCATGATAATTCCAATTTTTCCTAGTTGTTTATTTGAAGTTGGCTAAATGGTTCTGGTTGGTTTTGCAGCGTTTTAGAACGACCTTTTCAGTTGAAGAAGCATTCTTCTGTCGAGGCTAGTAAGGACGAAAAGAAGATGGAATGTGACTTACTTCACAGTGAGGATGGTTTTCCTTCTCGTGCAATTCTATCTCTTATGGTCAAGGACCCTCGGGAATACAAGGATGAAGAAGCTGTTAATGATTCAAAAATAATAGCTGTTAGCACAGTTGATGAGGTTTTATCACATGCAACTGAAAAGCAGCCATCTATGACACAACCTTTGGACAAAGGAGGAGGAGGTTTACTCCTATTGTCAAAGGCACATCATGGTTTGTGGGATGCTGCTTCAGGAATAAGAACCCCAATTGAAGAGAATGTTCTTCACATGGAGAGGCATAAGAAGCGTATGGATTTCTTGTGCTTGGATAATTATAATTCCGGGATGTCAAATTCTTTACATAGGTCGCAGTCTTCAAGATCCTGCCGTATAATGCTTCTAAGAAATGGGAGCGCAGATGACCATCTTAAAGGGTAATTATACGGCAGGATCTTTAAGGGTATTTATCTCTTGATGCCATGATTAGTTTCTGGCTTGTTGCTTTATAAGACATCTCGATGAAGGGGATGCTTAGCTGCAGAGATTCTTTACACAAAGGCTTGCTATAGGTTCTTCTTTTGTTTTATTTCCTTATTTCTTCTTTGAGGAATCTGGACATCTTTTGCTCGCTTGAAAGTATGTCACCCCTATCTGGGCAGCTGTAATTTTCTACATTTTTATTCATCATTGGAGGGATTTCCTTGAGAATTTATGTAAACTTTTAGTCTGAATTGGAAAAGATCTTGACCTTGTGCTTGGCTTATCTGATTATCGTCCAATGAAGGAAATTATTAATAATAAGTGCTGGAGCTGCTCTGTAGCAATTTGTCATTTCCAACCTATTAGTCTTCTTTTTTCCTCTTATTGTATCCTCAGCAATAATGATTATTTATCTTCCTCCGGATTATGGCTTTGAATGTCAAGTAGTTTCATGTGTTAATTAGTCTATGCAATAACATAAGGCGATAATGAGACAATCCTCTGATGTGGATATCCAAGCTCAAGGACCTCCTTAGGAGGTTGCAATGGGCTGCCTGTGTGTGCATGTGATGATTATTTTCCACTTCCATTTTTCTCCAACCCCATGTAGAACACTCTTCATATAAAAGATGAATTCATAATTTGCTTGTTCTTTTTAGATGGTCAATCATACTCCCCTTGAGTTGGGTCAAGGCCTTCTGGATTCCTCTTATTTCCAAGGGGCTCATGCAATAGGTTTGAGGGAGAAGCACTGGATTGCAAACAATGTAAGTTCTGAAGCATGAAATATGTGATCTACTATGGTAGGTTGTTAATAGTAGCATAAAATTGTCATTTGGCAGGCTTACCTGCCCTACTTTCCATGGGATTATCCTGATTCCAATGCGTATACATCCCTTATGGCAATCGAAGCTGCTGCTTCTCATTCAATAGCAAAGCACTGTCCTCCTGCACTCAGAGCTCTAAAAGTTCCCATTCCACCACCATGGAGTGCTATTTGCCCTTTTGACAAAGCATATACTGCTGCGGCAGATACTCTGATCTCCAGTGAAAGAAGAACAAGCAGCAGTGGTGCTCCATCAAGCTTGACAAATAGTAGCTCAGGCGTGACATCATCCAGACTCCAAGATCATATGTGCGGTTTTAGGGGTTCTGTAGTCAGGACAAACAAGGAGTTGACCTGCTTCCTTGAAGATAACTACAGTGGTCATTCATTTTTATTTCCTCACCAAATGGCGAGCGATAGAAGTTTCTTGAAGGCTTTGAAGGACAAGAGCAATGTTGGCGGATTGGCAAATGGGGGCTCTCGAATCATGGCTCGTCATGACTTATGTTTCCTAAGGGTGATACTGCATGCTTTAAAGGAAGGTTTCTTCGAAGAAGGAGCAATTATATGTGCACCTCGTTTCACTGATATATCATCAAGGGCTTCGAGGTCTTTACTTTTCTCAATTTTATTATCATACTTTTCTAGAATTTTCTCTCATCATTATTTGCTGCATCCAGTCTGGTTGTTATTATCTCCCGATTTTTCTTAGACCATGTTATCTATATGTTTTTAGAGAATATAAAGTAGGAGGATATGATGTTTGCACCAGTCCAGTTTGATGGGTGCAAATACATCTTTCTCATGTTGTGAGTTTGGGAAATTTTGAAATGCAGTTTCGAAATTCAAAGTCTTTTGATTGAAAATTTTGGTGCTTGGTAAAAATCCTTCAGAAGTTCTTGACCCCAAAGCCTGCGTTTCACGCCCACAGTCCAAAGCAGCCACCTGCTTTCACTAAATCACTTTGAGAAGCCAAAGCTACTTTTCGAAATTTTTAAAAACTCACCCTTGGAGGGTTTGATTTGTTTTTCCTGATGGATGTTGGAATAAGTGAAGGTGTTAACTTTGCAAGGTGAGACATCAATAGAAGCATTTCTTTTTTATCATCATATCTCCTCAATCCAAAGCTTTGGACTTACTTCATTGGCTTTGTGCTGTTCTAGCTTATTCATCTGAAATGAGCCTCTGCTTGCCATGCCATTAATTTGCCTTCTCGAATCTGTTCTTGAGGATCTCTCTCTCTCTCTCTCTCTCTCCCTCTCTCTCTCTCGTGTGCTTCAGATTTGTATGCTGCGCTTGATGCAGGCTAGAAAACAATGAAATTGGTCTACAAATGCAACAATCAGCCGCAGCATCATACTTCAAATGGGTTTGTCCTGGGGAATGGGAAATCCAAGTGCCAGAGGACCCAATTGCTAAAGAGAGTCACCGTTGGCCTATTGGATTTGTCACAATGGGATTCGTTCGGGGAAGGTTGGAGAACATCCTTTCCCAAACTATTATTTCAATTTAATGCATAAAAATATTTATGCGTACATAATGCACATGCTTCCAAACTGTTGTGATACTGCATGCGATAATGGTTTTTTTTTTCTTAGTCAGCGAGAAGCCGACAGCAGAAGCTTTTTGCGAGGTAAACTATCTATCTCATCTTAGAGAGGAGCAGTGGACTGAGATGTCTGTGGAACGGAGGAAAAGGGAGATATATGTTTTAGTCAGGAATATGAGGTCTTCAGCATATAGACTTGCTCTAGCCACTATCGTTCTGGAACAGTGGGAAGACGATTTAGAATTCATGTAAGATGGCGGTCTCCTGTTTAAACCTGATGACACTGGATGAGCTGGTAAGTGTAGGACAATTTTGAGTTCGCATTCAGTATATCATGCAGCATTGGTCTATGAGTTTTTGTAAGTCTATTTGTTCTGAGGACAAGGAGCTAGTGATAAATACAAAAGCCTGGTTCTTTTGAGTTTCTCAGATACCCGCTTCTCCTGAGGTTGTCACAAAATTTCAAAGAGGTGTGAAAGCTAACAGATAACTTTATAAGTGAGGAGAAAGCAGCAACAGTTTTGTTACACTCTCTCTCTCTCTCTCTCTCTCTCTCTCTCTTTCTCTTGTTAATATTTTTTTGGTCTAACTTTTTTTTGTTAAATTAAATTGCTTATGACTGTGGAGTCATGGAAGAGGCAAAAACGATGTAAGTAATTTGAGGTTTTATTGAAGAGTGCCAAGATAGCATCATCAGTACAGCTCCAGCATCCAGAGGATTGTAAAACCCCAGTTTAAGCTCTCAAATATTGCCTCAATCATTAGTTGGTTTGGTTGTTCTCTTAGATCACAAATCTGGACACCATCATAACATGCTTTGCTATGTCTAGTGCGACTAGCTGAAGCCTTATGTTCACCATTCATAGATCGAAGACAAGTTTTATTGGAGTCCACCTGAGCTCAATTGTCCGCTTGAGTGAGACATGCATGGATGTAGTGTCACTTTTTTAGTCAAAACTAACAAGTTGGTAGATAAAATTTGAGTCTTGCCAGAGTCAGTTTTTTTTAAGTTTGTTCCAGAAAAGGAAAAGACCCAATGTGACCAAAAAAAAAAAAGGACCCAGGGTCAGTTTTTTTATAAGTTTGTAATCATATAGTGATGTGCTACTTGTTATTACCATGATTAGTGTTCTGAATTTTGCTAAACATTTTTTGGAACTAAAAATCGCAGGACTGTTGATTGATTTCCAATGGTTGTTGCTGAAACTGTTTGTCATTTCATGTCATGCTATTTCCATCTATCCGCCAATTCAACTACAACCCTATATATTCTAGCAAAAAAAAACTACAACCCTATACGAGCACCACCAGTATCTCCTGGTGCCATGTTAAGCACATCTCTCCTCGAGCTGCATTAGTCGTGTTGTCGCCAGATCATCTGCCTCGCTATGACCACTTTATAACTTCTTGTCATCCCCTTACAAGTTCATGCTTGTCCGAGCCATTGATGAAGCAGAGCAGCTTGGTGCCTCTCAGTGCCAGCATGGCATATGTCGCCCCAAATCAGCCCAGTGCCAGTACAGTTCCAGCCACATCGGCTGAGCCACCACTTTCTTGTAATGTCTCTCAGGTACATTCTATGCGCGACGCTTTCCCTACCGCTATTTTGGAATTGGGTCTCTCAAAGGCGGCCCAATAAATAATTTGGAAGGATTCAAGCATACTTACTGATTGTTTGATAAGACTATGGCATCTAACTTTTGCTTAAACAAAATAAATCGGCAAAAAACTGGTCTTCGTTGCCTTTTCTTCTTCTATTCAGACTTATATAATTGAGCTAATTGTAATTATCATGTTCATTCACCTATCTTTGCGACAGATTGTTGCCAGCTCGACATGGTGTTGAAATAAGGCAGCGAAGGTTGCCATTTGTGATCCACTGCTGCTAAATGTCCCTCAAATCCCAATTGGAATATTTTTTTTCAAAGAACTCACTTCTCAGCTGGGTTCGCAAGTTTGTCAAGTCAAGTCAATATATTTCTATATGCTCAGCTGATCGAGATTAAATATCTAAATGGATGTTATGCTGCAAAGAGGACTCAGTTTCACAGCTAGTGTTTATATGCGACCAACTCTTCCCTTTCTTCACATAGGATCCATTGGCTGATTGGCAAGTACGAACATCTCAACATTGCTTGCTTCAAAGCATGTCCACCTTCTGAAGGTAAACCTAGTGCTCTGGGCATCTGTTCTCATGTGTATATTAAGCAGGCATACTTTCCATTTGTCTGTTAAAAGATGTACATGTTGGAAACGCTTCAGCACTATGTTCGGAGATTATGGAAAGGAAAAAGAAAATCTAAAACGAGGATTTGAGTGTACTCTGGTTCCTTGCAAACAATTACACCCTAGAGAGGTTCAAGGACCATTCTGTTTAGCAATCTTTTAATTGCCTAACAATGCAAAAAAGGTGCTGCTTCTGCAGTTATTTGACTTGCTTTATTTGGTACCTTATAGAAGGTCAATAGACGTATCTGATCTATACTCATGGGGTTGACTCTCTTTCCACAGTGGGAACTCATGCCTCAGATTTCGACGGTTTGAAGGATGTTATTTTAAATTTGAAAATAAGATGGATTGACGGAAAAAAAACTGATGATCGGATTAGTAAACCAAAAAAAGAAAGGAAAGGAAAGGAAGAATGATTTACTTGAAGAGTTAACATCTTTTAGGCCCAAATGTTACGTATGGATTCACTATCTGGGCTTGGTTTGGTCTCAGTGTGCTTGCTGCTTGGTGGTCTGTCATATTGGGCTGCATGGATACTCCCTTTTGGCAAGACCCTTTTAGCAAGGGTGGTGGCCGGCAAGGCTGGCATGCCGTTCTTCTAATGTGTGGCATCTGAGTTCGTGGAGTTGTTTGTGGGTGTCGGTGCTTCAAGAGTTAGGGACTTGTTTGAGAAGGCAAAGTCGAAAGCGACTTGCACTGCGTTTATTGATGAGATCGATGCAGTGAGGAGGCAGAGAGGAGCTGGTCTTGGAGGAGGGAACGATGAGAGTGAGCAAACTATCAATCGGCTATTGCCTGAGATGGTTGGCTTTTTGGGGAATTCAGGTGTCATAGTATTGGCAGCTATGAACAGGCCAGTTGGTCTCGATTCAGCTTTGTTGAGAAATGGGAGGTTTGATCGGCAGGTTACCGGGGACAGGCCTGATGTTGCTGGAAGAGTGAAGATCTTTCAGGTTAGCTATATTGTTGCTTTATTTCGTTGGCATATTTGTATGAGATGCCATATCAGATGTTGCCAAGTATTTTCAGGACTTGAAGGCAGTGATATCAATTTTGAACTAAGGGGGGTCTATGGGTTTGAGTAATATGAATGGTGTTGACAGTTTATTTTGCTTTATTAGTGTAGTTGAAGTGCAAAAGTCGAATAATAAGGTGAATCGGCTATGAACTTTTGCCGAACACCTCTGGAACGCTAGTGTGGTACTGACCTCAGTTTACTATCAAACAGTCTCCTGATTGAGCTCCTTTTTGTGGCAGGTGCATTCTTGAGGAAAGTCACTTGCAAAAAGTGTTGACATTGAAAAGATTGCGAGGTGAACTCTGCATTTGACTGGGGCTGATTTGCAGAATGAAGTTAGTTGCTTATTATGGTATATATGGCAACAGCCTTTTCTTTGACCTGTTCTGTGCCTCTGCTATAATGTAGTTATGGCTGTTGACTGTATGATGAAAATTTTGCAGAGGTGGGCATGCTTCAGTTTGTGCGCTGATGCCTGAATATGACCCTGTAGCCAAGATATCCATCATCCCCCGTGGCCAAGCCAGAGGTCTTATCTTTTTCGCTCCAAGTGAAGAGAGACTTGAGTCTGGACCATTCAGAAGAAGTCTTGAGAATCAGATGGCCGTTGCACTCCAAGTGAAGTCACCAATTCTGATGACTGGTTCGCAATTCTATTATGCAGGGTCACTGAGGAGGTGATATTTGGGACCAAGAATGTTACATCAGGAGCTTCCAATGGCTTTATGCAAAAAGACTGGACAAACAGTCATTGGTGGACCTTGTGGAAATCCCTTCTTGGGTAAGCAGGTGTGCATGCTTATTGAAGCAAACTTCATTTTCGGTGCTTATGTGCTTACATAGTTATCTAGTATGAGCAATTAGACTTTAACCCACCCGAATCACGCTGAGACCTATAGTATTTCGCGGGCAGATGTCTACCCAAAAAGCTTATTCGATGGCAATTGCTGAGACCTATAGTATTTCACGTGCAAGTGTCTACCCAGAAAGCTTATTCGATGGCAGCTGCAGATGGGTAGATGCAGAGGTGAGGGAATTGGTGGACAGAGGCATATAAAGAGCAAAACAGATCATCACCACCCACTTTGACATCCTCCTCGAGCTTGCTCAAATCCTTATAGAGGAGGAAACTGTTGACAGAAAACAGTCCACGAGCCTCTCCATCTATGGAAAAGCCAAAAGCTGTATGTTGTGTAATTTTGTTTATATGAGATTGGAGGAAAAGAACTCACAGAATTTACGGTTGGTCCCTTCTACCCGGTACCCCTTTGGTGACCACTTTTATCAAATTTTTCTGACCGAAATTTAAAACCACAGCATTCATAAAAGCACCTCTTTCCCATGTCACTTTGTATATTATTGAAGCACGAGCACCATAAATATTACCCTCTGCGAGCTTTATTATGTCAGCGTAGCTAAAAGCATGCAATAAGAATACATGTTTTTTGTTCACATGGTCCTTTCCTCAAAAAAAAAAAAAAAGATCTCCAAATAGAGGGACATTGTGAGACTTTATGATCAGAAACGTTTTGAGCTTTGTCGAGAATGCGGGTATTCTTTGGCGCGTGTACATAGCTCTTCACATGCTCTCACGGAATCTGCTGAGAAAATCTCCATGGCCTTGAAAATGTGCTTGAGACATGACTGTGCGCTACTCCCAGTTGTAACTTCACCTCGAGCGCTTAGGGGAGCAGCAGAATCTTGCCGAAACTTCAATACCGCAGATCCGTCCTTCGCTTGCATCTCCTTGTGAATCTTCTGCTCCTTTCTCTCTATTAACTTAACCTTTCTCTCCATTTCCTTGTCTGCTGCAATTTTCTGCTGCAGTGTTGTGTAGTGTTGCTCGTAGATCTTATTGACGGTTAGTGAAAGTTCTTTCATTGCGTCGACAACCTCCTTCTCAGAGAGCCTGTCCAGAGATTGCGACCACTGGTTACAGATCACAAAAACCAACGGCGCGCCAATCCTGCCGGGAGAGAAGGGGGCGGCTCCGTCAGGTGTCTGTTGCGGTTCGTGCGGAAGGCATCGCATGAGCCAGCTATTTAAAGCTCCGATGCAACCCTTTTGGGCAAAGACCCAGTTAGAGAAGCATAAGGTCCAGTTCTGAATCTCAAGCTTGATCTGGACGAGCTCTTGGAGATGATCCGCATCATTTTGTCTCAGGGCGGATAAAATTGAATCCAAGTTCTTTGCTTTCGCAACTGCTTTGTACTGACCCCTGTGGCACTCTTCCATAGACTTCCACATCTCCAACCATCTTTGAGATAGAAAAGAAAGAAAAAGTATGGAGGATAGAATCAATCACGATATAGGATATGCATAACAAAGACGTGTTTTTGAAGATTCTAATCGAAGTTCTCAACTGTCTTTGAGTCAATAAAACGAGTTTAAATAGTAGTATTTTCCAAACACGAGAGTTGGAAGGAGCAAGAGAGTCAAGACAATATACCCATGAACGAGTTGGCGGATCCAAAGCCAGAGCTCGTCATCCCTGAGCTTGTTCGCTTTGACCGAAATCTTGTGAATGACGTGAATCGCGATCTGCAGTTTCGTGGACAATGCCTGGATCACGGCCCGAGTGGCGTCGATTTTGCCCGCATCGGCGCCTTTGTTGCTCATGTGGTTCAGCTCCCTACACTTCCTCCCATACATTACTCGCAACTTTTCCTCAGCCTAATGAGAAAAGTAGCACAATAAATTGTATTATCTCCTATTAATTAAATATACACATGCAAAAACACCTCAAAGCCTCGTGACTTTCTCATCTTAGCCCGTCATATAAATTTTTGGATAAAGTAAGAGCCAAGAGAGGAATCTAAATTAAAAATTGATTAATTCTGCAGAAGAACATGTGGCTTTTTCTTATTCAATATTCTGCCCTAAGCACCTTTTTAATTGGGTTTACTTTAGACCTAATATAACGTGGGAACTAAACTAGCCAGCTTGACCTCGGAGTCAACCCATTTTTTGAGCTTAGTACGTCTTGAATGTCCAGGAAAACCGAAGCAAAACAATGTAGTCCACATATGCTTTTTACCCGGGTTGATCCTCTCCACACGCAAAACTTGAATTCCCTCTTATGGTAAAAAGATTGATTCAATGCGAATTTAACTTGAGAACATAATTTGATCAAACTGATTCTAGTCGGTCCCGATCGATTGGCCTGAGAAGTGAGATTTGATTTGCATTCATCGCCCAGCATCTTAATCTAGACCCACCTAAATTCAAATGCGAAACTGTGGGGGAGCGCATCAAAATCCATTCGTAACACTCTTTTGTTAACAACTTTAATACCCGACAACGATTGGCCTGGAGGCCCATGTAGTGTAAAACATGCATGGCCGAAGGAAGAAATACAAAAGCGAAAACCTCCTCCATAAGCATGACAAAAAGGAAAAGCCAAGCAAAGTGAAAGGGAAAATAAAAAGGGCAAAAGCCAAAGCGAGATTCAATTCAAAAGCAGCTCCACTTGAACACACTGACGCGAGAATAACAAAAGATGATACCCCTCAGGCTAACCTTGACTTCATTGTAGAGCTTCTTCTCCCACATGCACAGCTTCTTCAAGGTGCCCGAGAAATTCCCCGGCGAGCCCACCACCGTATCCCCGTCGCGGTCCCCATCCCCTTTCGCAGATGCGCCCTCGGCTTTCGCAGTGAGGCTTGTTCGCGGTGTGGCTATCGCATGCAACGTCGTCTTGCTCGGAACTGTCATTAAGGAACTTGTTAAGTAGGGTTACTCCACCCTTCACTAATGTGAGGGACAGAATCGATAACGATGTGATTTGATTGTCCTTTTCAGCAGAATCTAACGTAGCCCGGTTGATGATTAAGATGACTTAGTGGGATGAGTTTACACATTATTTGCTCGAACTGCCATTAACAATTTCTTTTTCTCATGGATCGTGAGAAAAGTAATCAAGACCGCGCAAATAAACCTTGATTTTAGTTCGCAGATATTACCTTGGTAGACGCCATTTTTGTGGTGGTAACGAAACTTTGCGAGGTCGAGCAATCTCGAGACCTTGTCGCCGGACTCCGAAGCCGTTTTAAAGAGACCTTCGACTTCTTTGACGATCTCGGACACGTCTCTTCCGCTTCCGCCATCTTTCGGTTCAGCTGAATAGCTGCGCTTCTCTTTTGGTTCAACTTTCTCCGACACCGAAACTGAAGGCGCTTTAACGTGGTAATTACTCTTTACGTGCTCCCTCTGTCCTGCTTCCACTCCCTCAGCAGTACCTCCATGATCTCCGTGAGTATTCTCCTTCAGAACTTTGCTCTCTTCCTTCGCTCTGTCGTAACTGGCGACGGGCGCTGCGTATCCGTCGTATCCATCGAAGAAATTCAGAATGTCCCACGTCGAGTCGCTCGGTGGCGGCGGAGGCGGGGGCGGAGGCGCTTTCGACACCGAATGGCCATCGTGTTGCGAAGAACGATAATAAAAGATCTGACTGGTCTCGTTATGGTCGCTGTAATGATCGTAAACAGGGAGAGTGCGAGTAGTGGATTGAGTAGGCTGATTCTTCATGTAACTGATCGACACGAATCTCTCGAAGAACGGATTCAACGATTCCGGATTGTAGTAATCGCCGTGCTCGCCGACGACGCTGGCGTCGCTCGCCAGAAGAGGAGTGGTCGAGCTGGTGACGGTGTCGGTGCTGTCACCGTTGTCGTCTTCGGAGTCATCGAAGTGGATGTGAGAGCCGGACGAGGAGGTCGAGCCGGAGGAGGAGGAGGGGGAGTGATCGGGCGGTACCGCGGCGCCGACGACGTGAGCGGGCGACTCCGACGATCTCCCGCCGTCTGTCCGGGGTGGACACTGATCGGAGAGGCGGCGGAGAGCGGTGCCGAACGAGTGGAGCGAGTGGAGGTAGGCCACGTGGGCGTCGGCGAGGGCGTAGCTACCTTGGAGCGCGTCCTCGAGGAGCTTGGTCCGGTCGCGGCAGAGGGAGACGGCGGGCAGGCGGTCGAGCTTGGAGCTGCTGCATCCCATGAGGGGCGCCACGTATCCGCTCGTAACACCCACAGCTAAAGCTCGGTTACCGGAACCGCGACGTCGGAGACGGCGACCGGAGCGAGCTTTCCTCCGCTGCTCCGGCTGCTTTAGGGCTTTCCGCTAGCGGTGAAAGTGAAAAGTAAGAGGGACGGAGAGGAAGGAAGAAGGGAGGGAGGGTTTACTTCGTTTTGTAGTGACGCGACATGGGGTTGGGTTTGGAGGCTTTTGATGCAGCGCACCAGCAGCTTTTCGTTTTATCTGACGCGAAGCATGAACGCCTAAAATGAGGGGTGAGGAAGTGGGGATTAAGCGAAGCGAAGAAGACGGCAATGCTTTATTAACGAAACGAAACGAAACGAGTTTGTGCGATGCATTGCACGTTGTGAATCTGTGATTAATGTAATGAAGTGTGTTTTTCATCTTAACAGTCTTGTGAAACAGAATCGTTCAAAACGAGAAGAGAAAAGGTGGCGGGGGAGAGAGTGTCGTAAGTATGGTATATGGTATGGTATGGTATATGGTTTATTCTTATTCTACGCATGGGCAAACGCAACTCCTTTTGGTGTTGTCATCTGGATTTCCACCTTTCTAATTACTGGGTTCTTCCAATGCGAAAAATCGAGAGTAGGGACACGTTACGCACGCTACGATTAAATTACTAAATTGACACATTAAGTTATTTATCAGGCATATATTAATGGGTCGTTGAGTATGGCTCGTTTGATTAAACAAAACCACTTAAAAATCCACTCCTAGCTAAAGTCCGACACGTAATTTACCATATATATCATTTTTGTAGACCGATTTCGAGTATGTGTATGGTAGTGCTCGATTAAATAGACAAGTCGAGGGAGAGAACACTATAAGCGGACAAAGATCGATCGAGTCGGAATCCCACTTAGACCTCCTTTTAAGGCGAGACCTAGGGAGGTCAGATTCAAAATCCCCATGATGGGGGACATCGCTACCTTATTATATTGAACGTTCGTGTACTTTTCCAGTGGCTTCATTCTGGCGAGAGACGGAGAACTTATGGGGGTGGGTTGAACCCCTTTTCGTTTGCATTACATTATTACATTGCGCTCGTAATCATCTCGCCAATTTTCATGTTATTACTCACCGGCCTATGTTCGATGGATGTACAACTTTCCATGCGACAATCATTTTGACTTTTGATAAAAACCGCACCGTTACGATTGTCTTAGTCCCGCTTTTGCCGAATCATAACGTTACGCAAGAAGAGACAAAGCTGTTTTAACGAGCCCATGATGAGGGATTATCATTGTCGGTTTGAAAGAGAAAAAAGAAAAAAAGGGGAGGAAATTCAGACCTTGGATTCCTCCTCCTAGCTTTTTGTTATCCAGCAGCAGTGCCCCCGCTGCTTTGGAAATGTTCCTGTCCGAGTTTAGCATCGACCCATCATCAACTTGCCGTACCTTTTTCTCTTTGCTTTCTCCTTTCTGTTTAAAATGATTTCATTAGAAAGTGCTCCTGCTAAACAGCAATCAAACGCAAACGCATCCGTCGATTCCGCAGATGAATTTCGCAATGAATTTGCAAAGCTCGAACTGCTAATTACAAAGAAGTATTTAAAGGGAGTAGACTCGTGTGCGCACTTGTATTTATATGGGTGTTCCTAAACCTTAGGGACTTGGATTATTATTAGGCGAAAAACAAAAGATTGGTACATGCATATGAGGGAATTCTTCGCTTGAGTTGCAATAAAAAAAAAAAACAAAGGGTTAATATCACAAAAAATCCCAAACCGGTACAACCGCGATAAATTTACCCTAAACTAATGTTTTGACCATTAAAAACTCCAAACTGATACATTTGTAACAAATTTACCCTCCATTAGTTTATGTTAAATTGGATTAATATCACGAAAAATCACAAACTGGTGCACATGTGACAAGCGAAGGGTAAAACCCTAAACTTGTATATCCGTCAACTGTCATGTATCATCCGACTAAGCAATTTGACAGTAAAATTTAACGGAAACTAATGAAGTATAAATTTATTATGGGTGTACTAGTTTGAGATTTTTAGTGGTTAAAAAATTAGTTTGAGGTAAATTTGTTATAAACGTACCAATTTGGGATTTTTCGTCGTATTAATCCAAAAACAAACTACTAACATTTACTCCAAGAGTGAGAAAAAACCAACCACTAGAAATAGTTGACCTTTTGTTGATTACGTAAATAGATAAGAAATTTTATATAGAATCTCTCTTTTATTGAGAAAATATGCCGCATTGGCGTGTTTTATAAGAACAAATTAATCAAGTGTACTAACTTTTAGATGGAAAATTATCTTTGAACTTGTATCTAATGTATAATCTCCTTTATGTACCTTTAATTTGGTCGGTATAATCTCCGAATTATTAATAAATGTTCAATTTAGTTTATGCTCAGATAATAAATTAAACACATACCATACATCTTGAGGTGGGATTCCTATTGAATGCTACTATAAGAGATTACTACACGTCAAGCTGAATTTTTAAAAATGATGAGTGAGCATGTCCATCTACTTTAGAAAGGAAACAAAAACAGGGGCTTCAAATATTTCGCATGAAAATTTCGTTTCCTGATTTGAGGTTAATATCTTACGGTAGAAGATTAACGCGTTTTTTTTTTCTTGACAACCATTCAAACTTAATGAATTAGAAATGATGTCAACATATTTCATCGACTCGAATTAACAGGAGGACAGTATTGAACATATTCATATAGTTTAGAAACTAGATTGAACAATACCCATATTTTGTTGATCGCATTAAACAAATATAAAGTCCTAAAACAATGTTACAGTTAGAGTTCAAAATCCGTTAATGTCAATTTCCCTTTTTAGATTTCGAACCCATCTTGAAAAACTCTATTTGGAGAAGTGCAGAGAAAAAGAAATAGAAATGAACGTGTAAAATAAACGGAAGGCGCTCGGTGTACGTGCCCGCTCGCGAAGTTCGGGGACGCGGTCGTCTAATTGGCACGTGGCAGCAAAGTAGCCCCGTCACATCAGCAGCAGCACACACGTGTCAGTACCACCTCCGGACGTATAAAGTTGGGGCTTCTACGGTGCAGGTCCCAATGACACGCGCTTGCCATTCATCAATAACCCTCAGAAACCGAAAGCCAAAATGGAGGATCTACGGGAGATGCAGAGGAAGGAGCCGGAGCCGGAGCAGGAGCAGGGGAGCTGGAGCGGGCCGCCGCACATGACGCCCCTGAAGCCGCTGACCCACGACGCTTACGGCGGCGGGATGTACGGCACGGACGATCGACAGGGCCAGCAGCAGGAGGAGCGGCCGCCGGCGAGCAAGCCGCCGGCCAGCGACACGCAGAGCGCCGACGGGCCGGTCGGGCCGCCGGTCCAGCCCAAGCACAGGCCGCCCCCCTCCACCGGGGACCGGGACCTCGACATCACCGGCCAGTCTTACATTCAGTAATTCCGATTTGGTCGCAGAGATTCCTGCTTCTTTATGAATGTTTCGCTTGGTCTTGCATTTTTGGGTCAGGGACTCCTAAAGCATGTACAACTTTTTCATGAGTTTTCTTATATGATTTTATTTTTATTTCTTTTCCCTTTTTAATGCGGGAAAATAAATAAACCACGAAAAATGTAATTTTCGGTGACCGCGAAAAATACATCGAAATAATGTGATTTTCGTTGGACTATATGCTATCCCCTCGCCAGGCCCAGACTACATATTTCCTTCGCGGGAGGCGCGTCCCAATTTGCAGTCCGGCCCTTCAAGTCCTCGAATTCGCTCGCGCAGTCCTCCAGCCTCAGGCCCCCGATCCTCCTCCTCCCACGCGCCGCCTCCTCCCCCGCCACCCCGTCGAACATCCCCTCCCACCCCTCCTCCCACGCGCCGCGCGCGTCGCACAGCTGGAGGCTCCCGTCCTCCCAGTCGGTCCAGCTCCACCACCGGTACATCGGCCGCATCACCCGCGCCACGCACCTCCCCCGGCACGCCGCCGTGCACGGCCTGCACTTGGCCCCGCTGAGCGGTCCCCGGCTCGACGTCGCGGCCACCGGCACGCCGTAGCGGGTCGGGGGGAACGCGTAGCGGCGGTCCGTGACGACGCAGAAGGGCACGCGCCTCGCCACGTGGGGCACGCGCTGGGCCCGGAGCTGGGCCCGGAACGCGGCCTCCGAGTTGAGCTGGCGGAGCCCGGCCGCGTCGAGCCGCGGGATCAGGGAGAGGCGGGAGAGGGCGGCCATCGACGTGGCGAGGTCGCCCACGCCGAGCCGGTCGTTGAGGCCGCCGTAGCTGGAGCCCCGCGGGATCACGTATTTGCCCGGCACGAAGTTCTCGGGGCCCAACGGGCCGGTCCAGAACCCGTCCACTCGGGTTCGGACTATCCAGTCGTAGGTGAAGTTGTTTCGGGTTTGGTGGGCTCGGATCATGTCGAGACAACCTTCGACCAAGTTGAAGTATTGAAGGAGGCCCTGCAATCGAGTGAAAATGTTTGTAAAATTTAATCTACCGATTCAACTTATACAGGTTTTATTAACTTAAATATTTGAGTTTAAATTCGAAGAAATAAATAAAAAGATCTTTTAAGTGATGATTGGCTTATCTCGTTAACAAAAAAAATGCAACATGAATTTTAGAGAGAGCATTTATTTTTAAAATGTTATGCCCCATATAATAGTTATAGTGTCTATAATTTGAATCTGTCACTTACGTCACTCGATTAAATCTTACTTGCAAAAATAAATATCAGTTGCTTAAAGTGATTACTCTTAGGATTTTAAATATAACCTCTTTCTTCACATATGACTCGCTTAATTAGCAAATTCATTTAGCTTGGAATCAAGATAGTTAGAGAGAAAAGTTGAAATGAAAAAAACTCAAGACATTCAAATTCCACTCTAAATGTTTATGCTGTTGTTGACTAAAACGTAATTCAATTTTTGTGAGTAATTTTTATTAATCTAGTAAACAATTAGACTGAATAAATAGAATCACTTGGTTTGGGCAATAAAATAATTTTAATAAATTATAACTAATCAATAACACGATTCATTAAACTGTTGCTGGGACAGTAACTGAAATAATGACTCCCATTATTTTAATATTACAAAAAAAATAATACTTATTTCAAACTTGCAATAAAATATTAAAATAAAAAAATATTATTTTGCAGGTTAATTAAAACTTAAATCACTTATATTTTATTCAATCTTCCCCCTCGAACAAGCATATTTAGATATAGCTCTTCTTATTATTCACTAAAAATTATTTGCATTTTATTATAGATGCTCAGGCAACCATCATAGCCTTTTTCTTTCTGCAAGGTATATTAATCATAGACCTTCATAAAAGCATGACACTCTTTTACAAGATTATAATATTAATTCTACGAAATCTCATATTTTTCTCTAACATCTCATCTCATATTAATAAATTGTTAATAACACACAACTTACATATATACACATGGCCGTGCTTGCTAACTAACTAGTTTAAATGGATTAGTACGTAACAACCATCTGCTAATCAGACAAAAAAAAGTATTTTATCTTTTATTTTTCGAGCAAACTCCATAAGAACAACTAGCCTATGGCAAAAAGAATAAAGAAAAAAAACTCCATCACTCGTCTAAAAGTCAAATGGTGCACAAGTGCAATTAGAGAATGAAGACAGAAACGAGCGGGAGCTAGAGGGGGAAGGAAAACGAGACCATCCGACCTGAATGCCACTGGGGGAGTTGAGTCCGGTGAGAACTCGGGCCTGCGACTCGGTCTCGCGAATCCGCTGGGGGCGGAAAATGCGCACGGCGGCGATCCTCGGCGACCCCTTCAGCAGCAGCAGCTTGTACGAGTTCTTGTCGTACGGGCTGTGCAAGAACAGATCCGAGTTAGGATGCCCCTTGAGTAGGTGCTCCACGATGGACGGCCCGGTCAGCTCGAACCGCCGCGCTGCTCCCACCAAGCAGACCGCAATTCTTGACTGATCCAACTCGGCCTTCTGCTCTGTCCGAGCCTCTGCAGTGCCGTTCGTCGATGGCAGCGGCGGCATCGACCTTGGCTTCGTGGGCTCCGAGCTGCGAGGGGCGAGGAGGAGGAGGGAGGTGTCTGGATGGAGAAGCACGAGCAGAGAGAGGGCTGAAATCGCGGTTGTTATGAGGAGGACACGCGAATCGAGGGACGACGGCGACGATGATAATGATGATCTTCGGGTGATTATGTGCATGGTGTTTTTCGGTGGGAATTTGAGCATTCTTTGCGGTGTTTATCTATACAAACATCGCTTCTCGTTTGGTTAAGGAGGAAGATGACGGTGCCATTTTCAGATCTCAAGATCAATACATCTCACAAGGTTTTAGTCAACGAAGTTAGTTCATTATTCTTTAATGAAGTGAAAAAAAAAGGGTTACATGAATTTTCGCATTATTATGTGCTTTTGGTCTTCCTCCTTTGTCGACCTCGACGGAGCTGCATCAGTTGAGCACTGCATCAGGTGAGCATTCCTCGTATCCGCCTTTAAAATTCACACATTTCCTTGCAAATTCAACCTAGGGGAGCATTTCTCGTATGAATTTTCTAGGACTCGTGTTTTGTTCCCTTTGACTTTCCCCGAAGAAGAAACCATCGAATGTGATCTGCAGTTAATTATCACTGAGTTCATTTTGTTCCCCAACTTGATTTTCTTCTCTTTTTCTTAATGAAAAAAACCTGCTACAATACAAAACTTGCTTCGTTTTCTGTTACATCTAGGGGAGGTTTATCTGGAGGAAATAGTGTTATCGAATTGTCATGCCTCCGTTGACTTTTTAATTATTTTTAAGTAATGATAACTGAGCGGAGGAGGGACTTTCCGAGAGGAAATTGAGTGTTGACTTTAATGGAGTGAGCCATCTTCTGCCTGTGACGAAGGACGCACCTAGATTGTTTCATAACCCCATCAAGATTCATGAACGGTGCCTTTTGAATTGTACTCGAGCAGTGACCAAAAGCGTTGGACCAAAATAAATGAAAAAAGAAAAATGATAAGCGGACTTTAAAAAAAATATATGGACCAAGACTTGTTTGCATCGGGTTTGACGGTTTATCGTCTGGGTCTGATCAGTGAAGTCTACATGGTCGATAATTCTGATGGTTTCGCTTGGTTAAGAAGAAAGAGCTAGACCCTAAAAGCCGGTGATCATGGCCAGGTAGCCCCAGCTCACGGAATATTGCCCATTGTCATTAGCCGACCGTACGAACTCTTTGATAGATAAAGCGAAAATGCTTTTCACAATATTGATTCTTGAACACAATGACGACCCGTAAACAATCATTTATCGTGCTTAATGCTAGGCGACAGCCTATCATGCCTCATTGTAATTAAAACAATTTTACGAACAAAAACCGATGGGGATCATTTTCCGATATATGTCGGTACATTAGCCGGAAAAGATATATATTGGACTGGTGTGCCGAGTCCAAGCTCTGAGATTGCCCATCATAACTTAGAAAAATGAAAAAAAAAAAATCCAAAAATTTGTTGACGGAAGCATGCTGCAAAATGGAACTATTTGCTCATGTCAATCTATTCGCACTTCGTGCTTGTTATAAGCCCAGGATTCAATCTTGGACTTCCAAACTTTTAAATAGATTGCCATTTGAAGATTGTCATGGCAATGAATCGGTTCTGTTGATGTTGCTAGGCTTTGCTCGTTTTCCTACTTCTGTGACTTTGTCTCTGCAGTGAAAATATTTGTCAGGACCTAAATTTACATGAATCAGGTTCATCAAAATTGTTGATCGATATAAGTCCCGCGTGAAGCGCATGATCGGACTCGGGGTGGACGGCAATGATTATATATGGCCCGCGACCTTGGATCCGTGCGTGCATCTAGTTAATGAGCAGCATGGTGGTGGAAATGCTAGTTCAATGGGTAGCAAGACGTAGGAAGAGTTCATAGCCTGAGCTCTCGCTAATTGGGCCTGAGGCCCATTTACCAATCGCGGCCTACATTCGTTGGGCTGGGCCTTAGGCCCATTAGCGATTGCATCGCGGTTCCCGGGTCGCACCGAAGAGAGAGAGAGAGGGAGAGAGAGAGCTCGCGAGTTTAAGCAAACGGCAAAATAGCAAGAGAACGCGATTCAGCAAAGGTCAGTTCAGCTCAATCGGCGATCACAGTTCACCGCATCGATGCAGGGAGGGTCGTCGGGCGTTGGCTATGGCCTCAAGTACCAGGTCCAACCTCCGTCGAAACCCCCCCAGTCGTCCCTCCCTCCCTCCCGCCAAATTTCCCTCCTCGATCCATGATTCCGTTCGCTCGTCCTGATGAATTCTCCGCCGGATTTTTCGCAGGCCAGGTGCATCTCCGACGTGAAGGCCGACACCGACCACACCAGCTTCCTCACCGGAACCCTCAGCCTCAAGGAAGAGAACGAGGTGCGTCTCGCGCGACTTGTTCGCAAATTCTCTTGCCCGCCCGCCCGCTTTGCTTCGATCTGGGCCGAATCTATAATCGATGCCTTCTCCGTCAGGTCCATCTGCTGAGGCTCTCGTCGGGCGGTACGGAGCTGATTTGCGAGGGCTTGTTCTCGCACCCGAACGAGATTTGGGACCTCTCCTCCTGTCCCTTCGATCAGCGCATCTTTTCTACTGTTTTCTCCACTGGTGATTGACCGATCCATGATCTGCTCGAATGCGTGTCCTGATGATGCTGTTGGTCGCTCGGTCAAATGTGCCGGCTCTTCGGTTTGATTTGGTCTTCCGAGGCTCGATGATTTGATTGTTTATATGCATTCTACTGCATGCAGTGGCCACTGCTGAGCTGCGATTATTACTCTTCAGTATCGATGTTTTCGGCTAGTTAGGCTCAATCCTCTGGAGTATACGACCATTTCTGTGAAACACTGTCACTGCATTTTCTGTTGTATGCGATTCAATTCTACAGATTCACGGAGTTTGTAATTTCATTTGTTTTCGTCCCGTTAAATTTGTTAACCTCTCCGCCCTTGTTTACCTATGAATGCTTCCAAGGTTAGAGCAAATCACTAAATGGCGATTGTTTTCTTCTCTCACGAATTTGATCTAGGAAGTCTGTTTACGATGATATATTACTTTTAATGTAATAGTTCTTCAGTCAGGTGGTGTAATGTGAATTATGTCCACGTTAAGTAAGTTCACGTATGAATTGTAATTCTTTTGATGAATCATCATTCAGCTACAGCGTCCCTTATTTATGGGTTGATTTTGTTGGATGATAACATTAGCTAAGATTGAAGGACTAGTTGGAATGTGTTTTGAATATCCTCCTCTTGCTGAAGGTGAATCTTATGGAGCCGCTGTATGGCAGATTCCTGAGTTATACGGACAGTTGAATTCTCCTCAGTTGGAAAAAATTGCCTCACTTGATGCGCATTCACGCAAGATCAGTTGGTGGGCTTCTTTAGCATAGACTCCCTATTTTGTCATTTGAAAACTTTACTTTGCTTGCTGACTTGGGGAATGCCTGCAACAGTGTTCTCTGGTGGCCGTCTGGAAGGCATGACAAGTTGATTAGTATTGATGAGGAAAACATCTTCTTATGGAACTTAGATTGTTCGAAGAAGTTGGCTCAGGTATATTCTAATGGAACCTCTCTACTGGCTACTTCTTTAAGAATGAAATGGATTATATACTTCTCCCATATGTTCTTTAGATATTTATAAGTAATATAGTTCCTTAGCCATCTCCTTTTAATTCTGTGATGTAAGACAACCAGTAGAGGAGATAGGGGAGAGAAGTAAATGGGTACTTATAATGACATGTCCAGAGTCACTTTGTCTGATGTAGATACAATGTTTTGTACGCATACAAAGACCGTTGAGCTCTTTTTTGCGAGGAGTTCTAGAAACCTCTTATTTGGCTCCATGGGACTCATATGGTTTTCACATGAGTGTTCTAGTTGATGTTGAAAATGACAATGGATAATACTTTTTTTTTGGTTGTGTGGAGATAGGTGCAAGACCAATTGATTCAGTGTGCTTGTAATAGTATTTGTGGGAAATGGACAATATGAAGGGTGAGAAGTAGTCATCTATGTCTGTGTGCCTCTTGTAGCATTTGTGCTCTCGTCTCTTTTTAAGCATATGGTGTAATTGTATGACGCAGAACCATTTAACATTCATGGTGAAAAATTGAGTAAAACACGCTCTACTTTGGGTCCATCTCAGTGCTTAATGTAGTCTGCAGATGCATAAGTGTTGTCTTTGTATCATTTACCTTTACCTTATTAAAAAAAAAAAGCAATCTTGCACTGTGTGATATGTCCTTTTTAATTCTTATCCTTACTTGCTGATCCTTATTCAGGTCTTGTTTCAAATTCTAGGTCCATTCACAGGAGTCTGCTGGTATGCTGCACTACCTCTCTGGTGGAGCATGGGATCCACATGATGTAAATACTGTCGCTGCAACCTGTGAATCATCAATCCAATTTTGGGATCTTCGGACTATGCAGTAGGTTTCGTCATCCTATCCACATTTGATGCATAGCGTCTAAGTTGAGATGTGACCACCTTTTCTATTTGCAGTTGGTTGATGAACCTTGTCCAGTTCATCCATTGGTTCTGTTAAGTGCTCTATTCATAGTTAGATGTTTTCTTTGTCACTTTTCGCTGTTTTTCTCTTTGCGTATTTTTCTTCCAAAGAAGAATAAAGGTGCATTACACTTTTCGCCGTTTTTCTTTTTGCATATTTTTCTTCCAAAGAAGAATAAAAGTGCAATAACCAGTTAAACTGGAAGTAATTGTGTTTGCTTTGATTTCCTTTTAAGATGAACATACCATTTGCCACTCGGGGCAAATTTTCAGGTGGTGTACCCCAGTTTCCAATTAATTGTAACTTCGAGGGTAATAAACTGAAATGGAGCTAGCTTGAGTTTTGCTTGCTTAGTATCTTCTCATCCTGTGGACACTCTACAAGTTTCTGGAGTGTGTGCTGACGGAGTTCATATGGTGACAGGAAAGCAAATTCACTAGAATCTGTCCATGCTCGTGACCTAGACTACAACACACAAAGGAAGCATTTACTTGTAAGAAAGCATCCGTGGAATCCAGCATCTATTTTCATGTATATTTGATTTATTGCTTGTATTGATTAGATTAATCGAGGATGCTTCGAAGACATTTTAGCATGTGCATTAATTAAATAATCAATTTATGACTTTGAAAAGTTGTTCTGAATCGGGAGGCTAGACTGAAACTTTCCTTTTGACATTAGTTCCACTTGACGTACTGGTAGTGTGTAGGGACATACTTTGCGCAAGGTTAAGAGAATAGGTATTTTCATTAAACTTGGTTTCCAATCTGCAGTGGATAGAAGTGTCTAGCAACTTATCGTATGAATAGGCTAGGCATAAAGTATGGGTCTATTTCGTGCCATTTTACCAGCTTGGTGGAAGAATCATGTTCTGCGGATTATTGAAAGATGCTAGCATATTGACTGAGCACCAATTTGATGAATTAAGCGCTAGTCCACAACAGGAAATGAAGAACTTGTATATTGTGAGATTTCAGGACATTGCTCGAATAAAAATGGTTAATCACGTATTTCTGTTTGATGTCCAAGCACAAGCTACAGAAGTTTATCTGAATGGGAAGCTAGTTATATGCATTCTCTGACAGCCAAATCACCAGCTGTATTAAAGAGAATGAGGGTATGGATTGATGAACAGGATACCCTGTTTGCAATTGGTTGAGGACACTATCAAATAAGTTGGGTCAGGGATCTTGTTTAGATGAAGTCAGTGAGTCAATCTGAAGAAAGACATGGAGTATGTGGACCTTATAGAGAAGACAGTGTTAGCAAGGGGTACTGCATTAAAGCATCCATATTAAAATCTCATTTTGTGGGAAATATGTCTCGTGAAGTAGTCTGCTATCCTTAATTTGTTCATTGAAAAGCAGATGCGCCACATATGATATCAATTCTAACATGGCTCACCTGCGCAAGTGACTTCCTTGGACAAGTTACTTTCTAGTTTGCACATGGTATGTAGCATTGACTTTGTTTCCGGAGATGAATGATCTTTCCTGGAAGTTGACTCGGTGTGATTATCTATGTCTGGCTCCACTAATTTTTCATGTGGGAGTTGGCTCTATGAACTGGAGGCTACCCAGTGCATCGAATAAGGGAAAGAAAACTCCATGAGTGAGTAACCGTCACAATAAGCATTTTTGTGTATTTTGTATATCAGGAGAACCGCAGATGTAGTATCAGGAATTTAGCAGGGAGTCATAAAGGATGTGAGTTAGGTTCTTTGTGATATCATGGTATGCCACGATGCAGTTTGCTTCGTTTTAGGAAAGGGACTGGATAGACCAGAGGGCCTTTAGTCTTTTGATTAGAGTATAAATCGTGATATTGAGTTCTATATCCTGTTATGGATACTCAATACTAACATCTTAGCCACATCAAGGAAAGAAAACATTTTTCTTTTTCATTACTTCATGGCGACTACTCCCTGCACGCCACTAAACGGCGATATTATTTTGTAACACGAGAGTTCATTTCATTCGAAGATTTTAAGGATGTCTTAGCGATAAAAGATGATTTTACCAGGGCTTAATCATGGCTGTATGGGTGCCTTGAGTACTTCCACGTGAAACTCAACATTCAAGTACTCTTTTTAATTTTGAGAATTGCACATACTTTGTTTTTCTTGTCGTGGGTCCCCTCTCTTCTCTAGAGAATAGTGTTGATTATTTATCATCTGTTCATGTCCTCTTTGTTAAGTAAAATTGCTTCCATTTGTTACAGGTTACCTCCGAGGATGAATCTGGTTTACGCGTATGGGATCTTAGAATGCCTAAAGCTCCTATTCAAGAGCTTCCTGGTCACACACACTGGTACAGTATTCTATTCCATCTGTTTTAGTTTGACAGTTATGTGATCTATGGACGATTTATCATTGCAAATTTTCTTCCTGTAACATGTTCAAATTATTGGCAGGACTTGGGCTGTTAGGTGTAATCCTGAGTACGAAGGACTGATTCTGGTGCTCTCTCTCGCTCTCCCTCCATCCCTCTGTCCCTCCCTCTCTCTCTCTCTCTCTCTGAAACTCGCATCATGAACACAAAAAATATCGATGTTTATCGTATTATGAGAATTTGCAGAGTTTTTGACATGTGGAGGCTTACATTACAAGTTGTACTTATTTAATTAAAGAAAAGGGAAAAAGACAAGAAATGAGAAATCCTACCAGTTTGCTTCGTTCATGTCCATATGATCTTCCCTATGGAAAATCACTGCTGTTTCTTTCCCCTTTAAGGCTGTTTCTTTCCCCTTTAAGACTGTTTCAGTCTCGGTAATTTTTCAATTAAAGATGCTGTTACAGAGTGCAGGTACAGACTCGGTTGTCAATTTGTGGTGGTCATCTGCTGCGAGCAGTGACGAGCTGATATCTGAGAGGTTAAATTCTTTATTGTGCATCTGTCAAATCTGTCTCTTTTACATTTCAAGATAAGTCAAAGATTCTATATGCTTACAATTTTGTAGGCTAATTGACTCACCTACCAGAAAGCTTGATCCATTGCTCCACTCATACAATGACTATGAAGACAGTGTTTATGGTAACTGCTGTGGCACTGGAATTCTTTAAGCACTACCTATCTGTTTAGCAGGCTAATTAATTTAACTGTTGATGTAGACCTAGCGTGGAGTTCACGAGAACCATGGATTTTTGCATCAGTGTCATATGATGGGCGGGTAAGCATTATTGACCTTGATAAGTAAATCATGGATATCTGGAAGTTTTTCTCCATCATAGGTCAGTTTGGTTGCTGGCATTGCTCAGTGCGATGACAATTGTTTTCAATAGAATTTTGGTGAAAACTGGGTTTCATTTCAGCAACCAGACTAATGAACCACATAGTCTTCCATTCCTGGCATGCTGCAAAAACTTTATGTCCATCGAAACATGATTAGTACAGCCAACAACCAAATGCTGTTCAACAATTAAATCCCATCAGCATGAGGGTTGTTTTTCCTTCGTATTGTTTGACATGCAATTCTGGAATTGCGGTTGACATGTTAACAATGGGCGTGTTTAAAAACTTTGGACAAGTGTTTTTTATTACAAGCATATCCACACTTCCAGTGATAAAAAAAATCTTGATCTAAACTCAGCATCAGGAAGTTTAACCACAGTGGTATTCTTGTCCGTTTTCCTGAAAACAGGTGGTTGTAGAATCAGTGAAGCCCTACCTGTCCAGAAAATGAGTTCTGGGACATTAAATTAGGTACATTCATTGCTCCTTTGCTGTCCTGGCATGCTACGTCTGGAGATCCTATGAAGTATTTCTCTTGCTTTTTTGGTTGGTTAAGGACTTATTATTTCTTCTGTTTCTAAGTTTTTTTATTCTCATTTGTAGAATATTTTCTCGAATCATTGATTTTGAACAAGGTATGGTTGAGAGAGCATGTATCTTCTACCAAGCCCTGGAAAGCTGTCTGATTTTGGATCGTTAAAGTGAAATTTGCAACCGATTAAGGCAAGATCTGTTAGGCCATACGTGCTTTCTGAAACTGTATTCAACGAGCATTATTTCGCTGACACCTGAAGGAAAAAAATTGATTAGATCACTATAAAACTTTTGCCGGGTTGTTTTTGCTTCCTTCACAACTTTCTGATGGAATGCTTATGTACTGGCTCTCTACTTCATACATGGAGGGAGGCTCTTCATTGTATTTTTCTCCATTGATTGTCCCGTGGAAATTCTTGCTCAATTGGAAGACGGAACTTTGTAGAGGAAGTAAACTATTCTTTTGCTGCTAGAGAATGTGCGCCTTTGGTTCCGCTGGTCTAAGCTATCTCTTCCCAGTGACTGCTGTATGTTATTGGTATATTTGCAGGATTTTCTAATTCTTATTTGGAAATTGTGGCAGAACCTCTTAAATTGGCCAAATTTGTCACTTCCTCCTTATGAGGAATAGGATTCCGGATCAGTATTGATTCTCAATGCCGTAATAGACGTCAAGATTGTTGTCGCCTGGATGCTTTGCTTGTGTCTGAACTTGCCTATGCTATTTCTTGTGGCCAATGCTTGAAACTCCATCAGTATTTTCTTCTGCAATATGATGGTGGACATTCGAACTCGGAAGTGATTGCCGTCCCAAATATGACCGGCTGAGTTTTTGCCACTCCTAATGAGAATCCTCTTGATGGATCCTCTCGTCCTCCTCTGACGAGAGGATCCACCGAGCCAATGAAATCTTTTTTGAAGGTTTTTTCTTTTCCTATTCTCATTTCTATACCTCAATTAATGCCGTCCTACATATTGTCGTCCTCATCGCAACAAGGGTACCTGTCTGCGATGACTTTTATTCAGTACGAAGTGACGCGAAGCTTATCCGGCAAAACAGTGAAACTCTTTGTCCCGCCCCCGGTCTCTTGGTCTTGTTTCCTCGTCAACAGCATGAGCAGCGTCTCCCCTTTTCCCCTCGACACGTGGCGCTCTCCCTCACCGCGTATCTCCGCCACGTCCTTCGTGACACGTAAGCTCGCCACGCTTTTTAGCTTATCCATATCTTTGGAGGAGCTTAACCTCGTGATGTGTCAACAGGTGCTCTGCCATGTCGCGGGCGCACGGGACCTGGACACGTGTCCTGAGCAGGCGTTTACGTGGAAAAAATTGAGGATCCGTGCTGTGCTGACTTCAGTTGGATAAGGTGTGAAGTCGCATTCCTTACGACTTTCCGTCTTCAATTTTATTAAGTAATCAATCGAGATTATCTTTGTTTTTTTATGGTGATAGTGACGTGGTTGGAAGATAAGCGCGGTGGAGAAGTTTTATCATATGCATCTTCATCATGGACCATATACCAAATAAGGAAGGAGCGGGTGGATATCATTCTACATTATCAATATCTTTTCGATTAATCTCCAAAATTAATGCTCAATTGAGATCTGTTAGATATCTAAATTGAAGGATTGGGTGTCATTGAGATGGTCACACTTGTCTCGAAGAGCCAAAAAGACTCGTATGGTTTTTATGTGCAAAAAAGTAAGGAACAAAGAGTAGGACACCGAAGAAATCCGAAGTTTTTACAATTTTCTGAAATTTGCTTCTACGACACTGTGGTTGAGAATTTTAAATGGTCAGGAAGATGTCCTTTTTGATTAATAATAAACTGGACGAAGCGGTTTAAAAGAAAAAAACAAACTATACTATTAAATTCCTCCTAATCGAGAATTAAATGTTACCATTTTCGCAATGGTTGAGAATTTGATCTACGAAATTTACTCAACATCAACGACAAATTCACAACTATATTTCATCTGGGTGGGGAATCGTATCCGATTTCTTCTCTCAATCTGGCTCATAATCTTAGAAACATGTGAGGGGTTCTTTCACGGAAGGATCCGGCATCGTGCAAACTTATCTTTGGTCTCCGCGAGAATGAAACGCCATTGCCAGTCATGGCAGCCGGCAAGCGGGTGGCTCTGAAGCGGGGCCCTAATCAAGTAATCAAGCAAAAGAGAGAACGATGCGTTGTGGGCGGTGTGTGGTGGGTGGGGTTGTGAGCGGGCCGACACGTGGCAAATCCAATAAGGCAAAACGGATTCCAAAATCCCGTCCCGCGGGACCCGCCTGCTCACGTGGACGATCTAATCTCGGGGCTCGCAGCGGCCATCTTCGACGCGGTCGCAGTCGCAGTCGCGGTGTCTCCTCACAGAAAACGGCAGAGCAACCCCCCCGCACCCTGCCGATCTGATCTTATATCTCTCCGAAGAAGAAGCAGCAGCAGCGAAGAACCAAAGGCAAAGATGCTTTCCCCGCTGGGTGCTCGTTAATTTATAGAGAGCTTCCTTTTGCTGCTTCGTCTTCTTCGTCTGACCAGACACCCAACACCAAGCCCAACGCAGGCCTTCTCCTGCTTTCGAGACTCGAAAAGAAAGAAAAAAAACGAGAACGCCTCTTCCCGTTCGATACGGCTCTCTCCCCAACGGTCTCCTGAGCCCTCCAGCTTCCCAGCTCCTCCCGCTCGTAGGGCTTCTGCCCATGGCATTCTGGTGAAGTTGCGGACAATGGCGGCGGGTTCCACGGGATTTGCGACGCGGCTCGACTTCCGGCTCGAGTTCGCGCTCCCCCGGCGCGGCACGACGCTGGAGCTGGGGAACAGGGCGAGGGCGGGGGCGAGGAGGAGAGCTGTCCGCGTGGAGGGACGGGGCGATCCGGCCGGGGCGGGGCGGATCGGGTGCTGCTGCTCCGACTCGGCGGTTCCGGACCGGAGGACGGCCGGGAAGGGCCCGGAGAAGAGCGACGACTGGCGGTTTGAATCGATGAAGATCGCTCCCACGCCCGCGATGCCCTTCGCTTCTCCACAGTACGTGGGCCCTCGCCGAATGATGCGTGAAATGCGACCTGTTTTTCTCGATTAATAATTTTGGCACGCTAGGGATTTGGATGTATTAGAATGTGAGAAATATGTGGATTGCAGTTAGTAATTCGAAGGTTCCAACTGTCTAGGACAAACATGTCGGTCGCAGTCGCATGTCTTCTCCAATGTGCATGCAATTTCGTTTCTATGATGTCATACTCTGAAAACTGGTGAAAGTTACGTTCTTCCCCCCCCTGCCAAGTCATCTCGCGTTATATGAACTTGGAAACCTTGTGAAGCGAACCTTTCCTTTCCGTTTTCCGTTTTTAATGCCATTGTCAACTAGGGAATGAAGTTGCCGGCCGTTTGAAAATCGAGGGTTTCTGTGCAGCAGTAGGAGGTTGAGCATTTAGGTTTCGAAAATGGTGGAAAGCCTTGAAATTTTGGTTTTCCCTGTGATTAGAGAGAATAGTGATTTCTACATATTAAAAGGTTATCCAATCGGTACTGAATCACTCATAGATGATTGATGCGATTTCCCTACTCTTGTTTCAACCCTGTTGGAGTGCGAGAATCTACGAATTTATCCTAAAGGAGCTCATTACATAATCAAACTGATTCTTGTTCCATAAGAACAGAGTGAGTGTATTTTGCATAATTCTGTTTACCCTCGCATCATTGGAATGACACAAATTATGGCATTGAGTTGTTCCTCCTTGGGCTCTTCAATGCAAATGACAGTGCTCATTGTACTAATCTTTTGCTGCACTCCACGGAGCAATGATCAGCTAGCAGTCTAATATCTCACTGATATCAAACGACTTCATTCTGCAGGTCTCATTTTGTCTCCAAGCAAGAAAGGTTTTATCCGCGATGTACCCCGAGAAACTCTGGTCCACAGTCCCGTGATTCACCGCCGAAGAGAGGTAACATTAAATACTTTCTCGGCACCATTATTTTAATGTGTCATAAACATTAATATGCATGGCAATAAGTCAATAACAGTGGAAAAATTACAGCTTTAGTAATTCTTGATTCACGGGATAAACTAGCATCTAGAACCTGACGTCTGATTATGCATCTCCTGGTTGATTCCTCCACTGTAGACACCGGTATCGCAAATGAGAAGGACTGGGGCATCAACTTGTTAAATGAAAACGTTAATGAGACTGGCACTAATGAAGATGGCAGTACTTGGTACAGAGAGAGCGGGGAAGACTTGGGCGATAATGGATACAGATGTAGATGGACAAGGATGGGCGGTCGATCTCATGACGGTTCTTCAGAATGGAAAGAAACGGTATAGAACCATCTGATGACACATTGACACATATATACTGCTCTTAGGGATTAAATCAAAACTATGAAAGCTGTCATTATGGTCAACACGATTTTAAACAGTCCAAGTTCGATCTGTGTTCTCTCCTCATTTTTTCTTGTTACAAACACTAGATTTAATCTTGCTTAAGCAAAAGAATCATTAGTTTTATCTCCGCTGCATCTCTCTGGATATTCAGAGTTTAGGTATAGAATAGGGACACTGACCAATTTATACTTTAGATTGACTTTTATCATACAGAGAGAAGTTTGGTTTTAGGTTTCTCATCTTGTGGAAGGAGATATCAACAAATTTCTAAGTCAATCTGTGTGAACGATGAGATGATCGTCAGGGAAGTTCTTTAGATTTAACTAATGGTCGGTGGCCTTGTTAAATGTTGTCCTTTGTACGAATGCATGTCCGTTGTACCTCCATGTAATAAAATTGTCCATCTACAGTTCTTCATGTATGTATGTATGCATTGTGTATATGTGGAACTTGATACAAACAACTAGATTGCTTTCAAGAACATATTTTTTAAAGTAATAGCTTCTCAATGTTCGGTGATTCTAATGATGATTTCCACTTTCTGCACTAGTGTTGTTTTTATAACTTTCTAAGCATCATCCCAGGTGGATGCACTATATTTGATTTACTGACAATTGATCTCCTGACAGTGGTGGGAGAAAAGTGACTGGAGTGGTTACAAAGAGCTAGGTACATTCGTCACACTCTTAGATATCGTATGCATGTACTTTAACTTTGGTATAGTGGGGATAAAGCTAATCATGCATACATATCAGAATTCTAGTAATTGCCCATTACTGCTACCTCTCTCAGCATAAGATTTATTGACAATGAGTCTTTGAAGCTGGTCAATGGCATTGCTCTTTAAACTTCTTTTGGCTCCAAGTATCAAACTAAATGCTAGATTTTTTATTTTAGCCATCTTATCCTGTGAGCAAGCACTTACCAAGTAGTGTCTCACTAATAAAAAAGATAGTTTTGGTTAATATCTTGTTTCATCCACAATTTCACAAGTTTCGACCCTAGGCTATTGAATGAGGAAGCTTACCCTTCCACCATCTCAATCAAACTTCATGGTGTCATCTTCAACTACGAATCCCATGGTATTTCATCTTGGTTGTCTTCAATGGACCAAAAAAATGTTCAAAAGGCAATTATTAAATACCAAACTACAGTAAAGTCAGTTACTTATAACTGTGACACTCAGCTTTTCTACCATCAGGTTTATTTTGAAATCCTTTTCCACAGCCTTAATTTCCTGGTAGTCAGTGCATCTATTATTAGGTTACTGGACTTCTTGTTTCTCACTAGCTCATTGCTTTTACCTATATATATAGATGATCCCTTGTTTGATGACCCTGTCGGGCAGGGAAAGTTTTTTGCATGGGAATATTAACATAAGTAGCATAAGTAGCATATTTATGGGAATGTGGTACTTAGATTTCCTCCATTTTCACTACATCTAAATTACGTAAGTAGCATCTTGATGTTGTTTTTTTTTTTTTTGGGGGGGGGGGTGTTGGGGGGGGGGGCACTAAAACTTGCTCATCATTCTGTTCATGCTATAGGAGTAGAGAAATCTGGACAAAATGCAGAAGGGGATTCATGGTGGGAAACATGGAATGAAGTTTTGTATCAAGATGAATGGAGGTACTCCCTTCAGAATGTCCCTTTTCCTCTCTTGCTCTCTAGAGATCTATTTCTTGATTTGCATGATCTAAATTCGGTGCTGTATGTGAATTTAATATCTAAGCGGTACCATTTGAAACTAACAGCAACCTAGCGAGGATAGAGAGGAGTGCACAGAAACAAGCAAAATCAGGCACTGAGAATGCTGGTTGGTTTGAGAAATGGTAAGTAAATATTGTGGTACGATAATGCTCATTTATTCTCATAGTTTGTGCACATAGGGGATGTCAACGTCAGGTATACATATGGTTGATGGATCATTTTTAATCTAGGTGGGAGAAGTATGATGCCAAAGGGTCGACTGAGAAAGGGGCACAAAAGTATGGTAGACTGAATGAACAGTCGTGGTGGGAAAAATGGGGAGAGAATTTTGACGGGCGAGGATCTGTCCTAAAATGGTATTCCTAGTACTCAATTTTAGTTTCTATCTTACTTGATCTAATTGAGATTCTGAATATGAGTCTTTTAATTCCGACTGTTCTGAGAAATAGGCAGGATTTCATTTTCTGTTCTGTTTGAAGCATAGAAGACCGATGGACTTTGAGCTGAAATTATGTTGTGGAAATGAGTATGTTTAATGGTGGTAATAGCAGCCTGGTTGCTGTATTTAGTAAAAATATTTTATTAACATCCCACTAACAGTCTGACCAAAACAAAAAAAATCACACTAACAGGTTTTCTAGCACATAGAAGGTTGTTTTGTTTTTTTACTTTGTCTATGCCATGCCACATGATTTACATAGTTCATATACTTTTTCCTTAGAACTCCATGTGTAAACGATTGATCAAATCTTCTGAAACTGCTGTAAGTTTATTATCATCAACCTTTCTTGTGGAATCATCTTCTCAGGACAGATAAATGGGCGGAGACAGAGCTTGGGACCAAATGGGGAGACAAGTGGGAAGAGAAATTTTTTGCTGGCATAGGTTCACGTCAAGGGGAGACATGGCATGTATCTCCAACGGGCGAACGTATGTCTACTTCTTTCTTCCTTACCTTTCCCAATTTATCTAAAATAATTATTGAAACATCTTTGCTCAGAAATTTGAGTTAATGCTTAGTGTCTACAACCCACGTCCCTATGGTGGTATCAAAGTTGAAATTGCTGAATGATTGCTTCTACCTATATAAGATTACTAATCTGCAGCAGCTGTTGGGTGAAATGCAGGCTCTGTTTGCACAGACATAGAATATAACCTGAATGATCGTTTTGCATTTACCGAATAATGTACTTTTTCTGAAAACTGAAGCTAACCAACAGCACTTTTAGGTCTACGTTCGTCCTTGATCTCAACCCTAGAGAAGTTCTTTGATTTAGCTGCAGGTTACATGTGTGGAGGGTCTGCAGCCACATCAACTTTTACAGTTTCTTCCTCTGGTGGACATGTTTGAGAGGATAAAACATGCAACTATAACCAAGACATCCTTGTTGCACAAAAGGTGCAATGACCTAGACATGGCCACGGGCCGGTTTTGGCCCGGGTCAAACCCGGGACCGGCCCGTTGACCGGGCCTGCGGTTTGGAACGGGCCTGGAACCGCCGGTTCTGGGCCCGGTTAAAAAAAAACTGCAAATTTATTTTTTTCTCTCTTTTTTTTCCTCAAATTTGATTACAGTGTACATTTTGATTACATTTTATATTGAATAATTCATTATTTCATAATTTGATAATTCATTTTTTTTTTATTTCATAATTTATTTTTTTAATTTTTACCATCCGGTTCCGAACCGGACTGGAACCGGAACTAGGCCGGAACCGCCGGTTCTGGTTCATACATGGACACAAACCGGAACCGCCGGTTCTGAACCGGAACTGGCCACTTCCTAACCGTGGCCATGCCTACAATGACCTATAGTTTTCTGGACAGCAATATCAGAAAGAACATATGGACGCTAAAATTTGTATACTTAACTTCCCAACAGGATATAGCTTATTTCTAAACAGGGCTGGTTTTTCACATGTGAAAAAGTGGAACCAGCAACCAAAGCGAGTATTCCCATTTTCCACTATTCTTAATAATGTTCTGCTCAAGTCTTAGAGGTCTTCTGGTTACAGAGCAGGAATATGTTGCAAGAGTTAATCTTGTTGAATACTTTGTGTGAAGCACTGAATAGTAAAATTGTCTGATGGGAAGTTCACTAAACTGCCCCCTGGTCCTATCAAACCAGTTACTTCATTCCTGGATTGGCTTTCGCCTGGTATTACCTAAAAAAAGAAAAAAGAATTGAACCCTTACTCCCCTCTTCTAGTTAGCACGCAGTGGGCGTGGGACAGTGCCGTCTTTAAGGCTTAATCAATTCCTTTTTCATTCTACTGATCCAAATCCCAGTTCGTCTAACACAAGGAAAGTCTCCTCCCTTTTCAATGGCACGAGCTTCTTCTTGTGATGACACTTGGGATCAAATCATTTGAGCCAGGAGTGAGCTAGAATACCCGCCTTGCCTCTGTTGGACTGATGCTTTGATAAATTTTTACAAATAAAGAGCGGTTACGCCATCAACAGCTAAATCGACGGTACTCGCCTTCTTTCATCATTGAATCAGTAACTTTCTTCACCTTTCCCACCTCTCCCTTCCGCTTCTAAGCAGAATAGCACTTCTTCCTCCCCTCTCACCCTAGGGTGACTGAAACTACATCATGCTTTGCCTCTAGTAGATCATCAGATGCCTAGCTTCTTGTCTGAATTGGGATACTCAAGAGTAATTGCTAGTCTAATGCATGAGGTCTAGTTTGTGAAAAGGTTTCTCTTCTCTCTTGTGCAGGATGGTCGAGGACGTGGGGGGAGGAACACTTTGGAAATGGGTATGGAACTTTCAGCACTTACCTCCGATATTGTAATCTTAAAATGATTGATTTCAATTCCTGAGAGATCACTATTCCAGAAATTTGCTTGCTTTTCCTAATGCATTCCAGGTCTACAAGTTACATTTGGCTTCCGTTTTTATATCAGGAAGGTGCACAAGTATGGGAAGAGCACGACCAGTGAAAGCTGGGATATCGTTGTCGACGAGGAAACTTATTATGAGTATGAACTTGCTCACTCTGTATAATTATCTAATTGAGGATGACCAAACAAATTAATTCTGGAGATTAGATGAGATTAATATTCTGACTTGGTTGCTAAATTTTCTGCAAATATCCGGAAGGGCTGAACCTCACTACGGGTGGGCAGATGTCGTCGGCAATTCGACCCAGTTGCTCTCAATCAAACCCCGTGACAGACCACCTGGTGTTTACCCAAATCTCGACTTTGGTTCGGCTGCATCACCCCCTCCTGACGATTCTCAGGAACCACCAGCAGCCCCCTTGTAAGGAGGATCTAAGTCTTCAGCATTGTTCTTTCTATCGTTCAAGTCCAATTGTATTCGTCCGAACCACTCATGTAGCAGTAGTTATGTGAATTATTGTTTGATTGATTCATTCTTTCCATAGTGTATTCCGCTTAAACCCTCAACTTAAAACAGCTCCTTTGTGATTGTTTGAAACACGACTCTTTCTCCAGACCTGAGCTCATTCATATAGACTAGCCGATCTGCATCTTATCCGACAGCTTTTGGCTTTCGGATACTAATTGAATATTTCGTGTTTAACTAAGGTGGAATATGTTGCATTGCTTGTCTTACACTTCTCGTAAAACCGTTTTTTAAACTTATGATTCACCATTATATAAAATTCTACTGGCATTTCCTTTTCATAAAATTGTTCTCATTGGACACTTAGCTTTTGGGATAAATGCACTAGAAGTCATAAAAGT
The DNA here is from genome assembly GCA_031216185.1 of Syzygium aqueum. Taxonomy (NCBI): domain Eukaryota; kingdom Viridiplantae; phylum Streptophyta; class Magnoliopsida; order Myrtales; family Myrtaceae; genus Syzygium; species Syzygium aqueum. The sequence goes on from CM062236.1 coordinate 34,390,035, forward strand.
CGTCACGAAAGTGCAATTGAGTCTTGCAACTTTCAAAAAGTGTAATCAAATCCTAAAATTTGTCAAATTGATGTAATTAAGTCATTTAGTTAACATCATCAATTTATTTAATTTAAATTGCTAACGTGGCATTTTAAAATTATTTTCTCTCCTATGTGGTATTTTTTATTATTATTATTTTCTTCACATCAGATTTTCATTGGATTAAAAAATTTAATACAAAAGCTAAAATTTTATTTAAAAAATAAAACTGAAAAAAAAAATGGTATGGTAGGGTAGGGCAGGGCCTTGCCGGTGGGCGCTGCCGCTGCCCATCGCCGGAGGAGGTCACCGGTCGGGGGCAAGGTTGGTCGACCCTTGCCAGCCCTAGGTAAGGTGTTGCTGGCCTTGGGCAAGGGCCGGCGACCCTTGCTAGGTCCGGGTGACGCTGGCCCTCCCCTGGGGCTGGCGACCATCGCTCGCCTTGGGCGAGGCATCGCTGGCCTCAGGTAAGGGTTGACGTCACTAGGCTCGATGAGACTCATCCAGAACTAGGTTGAGGGCACCTAGATTTGGGCGAAGCCAGCCTTCATCTAGGGTCGATGAGCCTCACCTACCCTAGGTGAGGCCAGTGATGCCTTGCCCAGGGTGAGCGATGGTCATTGGCCCTAGGGGAGGGTTGGCGTTGCTCGAGGCTGGCGACGCCTCGCTTGGGGCTGGCGAGGATCGGCCAGCCTTGCTTGGGGCTGGTGAGAACCAGCCAGCCTTGCCCAGGGCTAGCGACCACCACCGGCTCCTCCAACAATGGGGGCCGACGGTAGCAGTGCCCACCGGCGAGGCCTTGCCATTTTCTTCTTTCTTTTCACTTTTGTTTTTTAATAAAATTTTAGCTTTTTATTAAATTTTTTAGTCTAATGAAAATCATATTTGAAGAAAAAAATAATTTTAAAAAATGCCACGTAGGAGAGAGAAAGTAATAAAAAATGCCACGACAGCATTTTTCATTAAATAAATTGATGGGGTTAACTGAAGGACTTAATTGCATCAATTTGACAAGTTTTAGGACTTGGTTGTATTTTTTAAAAGGTTTAGGACTTGATTGCATTTTTTATACAGGTTTTATGACTTAATTGTACTTTTTAAAGTTTTAGGACTCAATTGCACTTTCGCAACAAGTTTAGGACTTCTACTACACTTATCCCTTTTCTAACTATCCTTTATATAAAAAGAGCACTAGTTTACTTGGATAGGCTTAAAATGAATCCAAATTTACTTAATGGCAAGATCAGAACCGCTCTCTAGCGCTGCACAGTAGAGGTGAGCATTAGGTTCGATTCTACTCGGGAACTGAACCAAACCAAACCGATTGGTTCTCAATTCAATTTATTTAATGGTGAGATAAGCATCGCTCTCTATAGCTGCATAGTAGAGGTAAGCATTGGGTTATGTTCTATTCAGGAATTGAGCCAAACCAATCGATTCTCAATTCCAAATACCGGAATCTATTCGTGAATTAGAAATTGGTTGATTTAAAAATTAATCACATGATTGATGTTCTTTTCATGGTATTTAACCTAATTCAATAATACATTTATGTCGATGCGGCAAGAGTTTTGTCAACTGCGAAATGTATTTTTGAATAATATTGAAGGAACAACAACAAAAGTAACTCGCAAATGTTCTTATCTTTTTCAATTTATCCATAAAAGTTCAAGATTTATCCATGTTCATTTTAAAGCATGCCAAACATGGTAAAAATGATTTTATTTGTTGGAAGTGTGTATATCACGTGGTAAATATCATAAAAAAGACTAATCATGCAATAAATGCGTGCCATATTATGCAAAAAACACTCGTTTTCGTGATTAAAATGTCCCAAATATGATAAAGGGATTTTATTTGTAGTAAATGTGTATAAACAAGTGACAAAAAAGAAAGAACACTTTCACGCGTATGGAGAATCGGACCATGATCTTCAACATGTGACAAAATAATATAAACACCTGACCAATGTATATTTTTACATTGAAATGATATAACGCTTCCATTTAATTATAAACAATTGAATTTTTTTTTGGTTTGTCCCGGTTCCAATTCTTTTGGAACGGGCCCCGAAACCGACCCACCCGACAAAGACAACCGATCAACCTACTTGCACGGCGCCGTGTCAAGATCAGCGGGCGGAGGCCGCAACGACATCACAGCTCCGTCTCTGATTCCGTCGAGTCCTGCAACCACAGCCGCCCGATCACGCGGGTAGCCCCCCAAACGAACGGCGCGCCGAACTCCGCCGATTTTTATCTGCTGCGCACCAACCCACTCACTGCCGTGTCCTCTCATCAATGGCGATCTTTTAGTTCGCATTCAGAAATTGCGGTGGCTTCCTTCGTTTCCTGCGAGGGTTAGTTAGCGGAGTGACAAATGAATTCGTTGACAGCAAAACCCTCCTTCGTGCTTTTCTCCTACGCATCGTTGTCCTCCTCTTCGTCGTCGTCGTCGTCTTTGTCTTCTTCTTCTTCCGCTTCTTTTGCGTACGAGCCTCGTTTCTTCGCTCCGATTAGCACTGCTAGGAAGGAGCGTAACGGTTGCGGTAGCAACCGAAGGAGGCCTTTCCTGAGAATTGCCGCTTACGGTTCATCCAAGAGCGGTAACTCCAATGCCGCCAACAACGGCGACTCTAAAGCGCCTAACGGCACTCTGGTACGCCTCCCTCTCTCTCCCTCTCTCTCTCATCTCTTCTTCAATTTGTCTGCTACGTGTGTTGGGAACGATATTCGGAGTCTGCTGGTTAGCATCGGTTGTGGTTACGCGACGGATTGTTCAGCTGCTCAGCAGTAATTGGTGGAGAAGTACGGCTTTGGTTCTCAAGATGAGTGCATTTGGATGCTGGATTGGTTCCACCAATTACCGCGAGTAGAAACCCGCCTGTCATCGAGAAATTTCTGTCCTTTTTCATCTGAATTTTTCGCCAAGCCGAATGGCGATGCAATTTGTCTGGAGTACCACCGGGCACTCGGCCCGGTGGCGCGGCACGGGTTTTGGTGAGGAAGGGAATGGGACATGTTCGGGGTTTGATTCCCGGCAAAATTGGTGCCAGTTTGACATACGGGGAAGAAAAAGTTCGTCGAAAAAGGGGATGTTGGAGTCTGTGGTTCCCGAACAATCGTGAACCTAAACCCACTTAGCAGTTAGCAGGTTTGTTTGAACTCAATTTCTGAACATCGTGAAAATTTGATGATTATACAGGTTGTGGGGACTATAGCAACATTGCGAACAATTGTTGCTTTGCTTCATTGTTTATGTCCGGCATCCATCTAACCTTCAGAATTTAATATGCAACTGAATTGAAAGTGAAAAAGTATGAAGATTTCAAGCTGATTAGAGGGTGTAGGGGGTATCTCTACTTTGATTTCGTAGCTTAGTCTCAACAATATTCCCTTGAGGTATTGGTTGATAATTTTGCAGTTATGCATGCCCGCCTCTTCCATAGTTGCGTTTCATGGGTCTCCTGTAGCTTTCCCATCACAAAAGTTGTTTTTAGCTGTTATTTACGAGGAGTTGTCTAAACCTGTGAAGGTATAGTCGTATGGTGTCTGACACATCTTCCTTATGTGAAGTCAAAAAGCAGGAAAGATCTTCTTCTGGAGTATGTCAAGAATGTGCAACCAGAATTCATGGAGCTGTTTGTCAGGAGGGCTCCACAGCAGGTTTGACTATTCTCCTGTATTTCTTCTTGTATTTTTTTTTTTGGTAAGGATATTTCTTCTTGTATTTTTTTTTTTGTTTTTTGGTAAAATGATTTCTTCTTGTATTTGTTTGTCTTAAAACAGAAAAAGCTGAATTCTATGGTTTTGTTTTTAGGTAGTTGATGCTATGAGACAAACCGTCACAAATATGATCGGCACGCTACCTCCGCAATTTTTCACAGTGACAGTGACTACTGTGAGTGATTCTGGAAATTATCAGGATATAATTGTTGATAGGCTACCCCCTGGGTGTAATCTTATTTTTGGCCCTCTCAGGTTGCTGAAAATCTTGCACAGCTCATGTATAGCGTTCTGATGACTGGATACATGTTTAGGAATGCACAGTACCGCGTAGAACTACAACAGAGCTTGGATCAGGTTGCTCTCCCCGAAAAGCCAGATAAAAAGGTTATCTTTCTCTTTTTTTTTAATTGGACTGATGATCTTATCAAATTGCCAGACGTCAAGGATGTTTTTGATGATTCTGCCAGAAAACTGCTCCTGCTAGTTGAGCATAAAAGCAGTAATAATAGTTTCGAGTGTATAGGACAAGTCTTGCCCATGAGAGTTTAGTATGTAGTGTTTAGTGAAGATATAAGACAGATAAAATACTGAGGCAAGTCTCCGCTTTTACAGCGGTCATGCTATTATATAGTTCCGAAACTGTCCTGGTGTATTTGTAGGTTAATATGTAGTCCTTGAGTCTAGTTGTGTTTCTATGCCAAGTCTTGCTCTGTTGGTAAAATAGTCGGTTTATTTACATATGCAGTTTTTGCATTTTATTTTTCAAAAAGTGAAAAAAAATAGAAGAAAAGTGGAGTTCGTCCATTGTAAAGTAGTTACTTCTAGTTCCAAAGCATGTCTACCTTGTTGATGATAATGATGCAGGGATCGAAATAGGATAAAGGCACTAGATATTAATTATACCAGCCTAAGATTGATCTGATAAAAATATAAATGAACACTAATCCAAATGTTGTACTCTCTCATAGCTAGTTCATATTGTCAAAAGTAATTCTCTGCGCATGATCTCAGTGCGATGCTTTCTTTCTGGAAAAGTATTTCCTAATGGTGTGTTCGATCTCATTGCTGTTAAATGAAGGTGTATTATAAATGTCTCAGCTTGACAAAGTGGCTGATCATGTTGGAATCTCATATTTAGCCATAGATTTGAATATTATGCGGATATACCTTTCCTCCCGATAAGTGATTATATTTATATAGCATCTGCTTTAAGGCATGTTGGAATATCAAGAAAATCCTACAGTGGCTGATCATGTTGGAATTTCATATTTAGCCCTAGATTTGACTTTTGAGTAGTATTAAGTTGATATACCAGTGTTCCCGATTGTTCTTAAGTGATTATATGTATGTATCATGGGTACTCTTATAGAGAGCATCTGCTTTAAGGCCTGCTTGAATATCAGCAAAATTTTACTGGGAATGGTCCAAGTGGAGCCTGAAAGAAATATGTGAGCTAGTGATGTTTGGGGTCTCATTCTCATTTTTACATAAGCTGCTTGATCTTGCAACATCGGAAACTTGACATTGTTGTGGGATTGTTATTGTCAGTTCCATTTCTCTGCTAAATCAGTTAATCGCATTGCAGGATGCTCCGGATTGTGCACCGGGTACACAAAAAAAGGTGTCAGGCGAAGTGATCAGGTGGAATGATGTATCTGGCCCCGAGAAAATTGATGCTGTGAAATATATTGAGTTACTTGAGGCAGAAATTGAAGAATTGAATCAACAAATAGGTAGAACAATCAATGGGCAAAATGAATTGTTGGAATTTCTCAAAACTCTCGAACCACAGAATATTAAGGTGAGGATGTTTCGTCATTTTTCTTCATTTTCTCTGAGGTGCCTGATTTGCTATTTTGATTTATGGTTGTCAGTTAAATGCAGTGCTTGACGTACTTCCTTGATTTTTGTGTGCTTTCATGAATGATTACATGTTATGGTTACATTATGCCACTGCTTCCTAGATAGGCTTACCTTTGGTGTTCCAGTGCATTCTTCAAATTGTCCCCTGTCATTCACATAATTTGCAGGAGTTGACCAATACTGCGGGTGAAGATGCTATCCTTGCTATGAACACCTTTATAAAGCGCCTTCTTGCTGTCTCTGATCCTGGTGAAATGAAGGTTAGTTTTAATAATAGCTTTTCTTTCCCCCCATTTTAGTGTATCTTGTATTGCTGGCTATGAAACTGAGGATCTTCCTCCTTTTTTCTTGCAATGATATAGCCTTGCACCATTCAGTCTGGTTTTCTCAATGAGTACCCTGTTACCAGCCATGCTATACAGCAAATTATGTCTGCAAGGGCAATAATTTGACCATAGACACAATCTGCAAGGGCTAAAAACATTGTCAATATATTTTATTCATATGTTGGGTATCTTGATCAATAGCAAGTATTGATAAGACAGATTCCCTTGACTTTATGATGAATTATGACTATACTTACGACCCGTGCTTACAGACAACAGTGAAGGAGACAAGTGCACCTGAACTTGCCAAGCTTCTATACTGGCTAATGGTTGTGGGCTATAGCATACGGAATATCGAGGTTCGTTTTGATATGGAAAGAGTATTAGGAACTTCTCCCAAGCTCGCAGAGTTGCCTCCTGGCGAGAACATCTAAAGCTCATCCAAACCACGAATTGCAAGGTTTCCAAGTTGCTGGAAGTCATACTTTTTTCCCATGCAATCGTTCGAAGTTTCTGCTTCCTGGGCGGAGAGCTTTTCTCTGCATCGAGAAAGCAGTCTCGAGCTTAAGGAAAACATAATGTCGATGCGTCTAATTGCTAACAGTGCAATAGGCTCACTTGCAAGGTTTTATCGGTATGTTCAATAAGATTATGAAAAATTACGGCATTCATTATTATATATCGACTTTTCTTTATCAAACGAAGCATCCTCTGTCGAGTTATCCGATTACCCCAACCCTGAATATGATTTCTGGAAAAGCTTCAGTGTCGTTATTTGCGAGGATCCAGAACGCGCTCCCGCTATTTTTCGAGCTTTCGAAGGATGTCTAACATCATCTAATTTGTGGCAAAGGCTCCTCATGCATAAAAAGACAGTGAAGAGAATTTGACAATAGTTACGCAGATGACAGACAATCCCAGGCAAACGTCCACGTTGGTGGGAACAAAGGAGAAAGGAGCAATGTAGTTCTTCGGAATTCTCGTGCCCCGGATAATGTCGATCGCTCCAGCTATCTCCCGCCAAGAGAACCCAACAGAGAAAAACCAAAATGGACTCCGAGCAAGCGCTGATCGCAGAATCACACACGAAGTCCATCTTCTTCTTCGAAATGAACGCCAACCCTTTTAAATTCATCACGGAGACAACTCGGATTCCGTCTTCTTCTTCTTCAAACGTCTAGTTAAGCTAAGTCTCGGAAGAATTCGCAGCAATGGAGGTCGAGATCATTTCCAAAGAGCATGTCAAGCCATCTTCCCCCACGCCGGCTTGTCTCCGGACTTACGGGCTCTCCCTTCTGGACCAGTTCGTCCCCACCGCCGCCCACATCCCCATGATCCTCTTCTATGACGGCCGACCGCTTTCTCCACCGACGAAGCCCTGCGCCGCCTCAAGCAATCCACCTCCCAGGCCCTGCCGGAGTTTTACCCGTTCGCCGGCAAGATCAAGGACGACCTCTACATCGACTGCAACGACGACGGCATCTCCTACGCTGAGTTGTCCTCGCGCGCCCCGACGCGAAAGTCATCGGCAAGCTCCTCCCGGACGAGCCTTCTCTGTTAGAATCGACGAGCAGTGACGGAGATGGCGTTCATGTGGTCATGGTCCAGGTGAACGTGTTCGAGTGTGGGGGGATCGCCTTCGGCGCCTACCTCTCCCACAAGATTATCGACGGCCCGACGTGCCTGACGCTGCTCAAGGCCTGGTCCGCCACCGCGCGCGGATCCGCCGGAGAAGTCACCCCGAGCTTCATCGCTCCGTCACTGTTCCCGCAGAGCGAGTCAATCCCGAGCGACTACATACTCGGGATCTGGCCGGCGCTGCTGAAATTCGGCACCTGCGTGACCAAGCGCTTCGTCTTCGATGCCACCGCCATTGCGGCAATCAAGTCCGCGGCGGCTCACCCGTCGCTGGTGGCGCACCCGACCCGGATCGAGGCAATCTCAGCCTTCATATGGGGGCGCTGCATCGCCGCAAAAAGGCCCGCCGGGACGGCGCGCGCGGCGGCCGTCCGTGCTCTCCCGCATGATAAACCTCCGAAGCAAGAACAAGAGCTCGGCAGCGCTGCCGGAGCACATGATCGGGAACCTGATCTGGATCGCGACGGCGAGATCCGAGCCCGAATCAGAGAGGAATCTCCAGTCCCTCACGAGCGCGCTCCGAGAGTCGCTCCTGAAGCTGAACGTCAAGTTCTTCGCGGGACTGGCCGGCGAGGAGGCGGCGTCTCGGGGCTGCAAGTGCCTGGAGGAGATGAGCGAGGTGTACGGGGACGAGGAGGCGGACTACTTCGGGTTCAGCAGCCTGTTCAACGTCGGCGTCTACGAGGCCGATTTCGGGTGGGGCAAAGCCGGTGTGGGTCAGCCCGGGCGAGGAGGACATGGCGGCGCTCGAGCGACACGGCGAGCTCCTCTCGTACGCTTCCCGCCGAGCCGAGCCCTCTCGAGCCCCGCAGATGATCGGAGATCGTCGCGCTCTCTCCGTCCTGCTCGTTTAGGCCATTTCATTCAAAAATGCCGGTTCGTTTGGCGCTCTTGAACTCGCAGTTAGCGCGTACTGGGGAGCTCACTTCCTTCACGTCTGAAAACGTCACTGGCTGAGTTCGGAATAAAATAAGCGCACGTAGAGAATTTCTCCAAAAGACTCACGTCAGTAATTTGCAAAGATCTCATTGAAATTTCTTAATTTACAACATTGATTTTTTAAACCATCGAACGATATTTATAACCCGTGATATCATTGCTAAAATTTCTCGATACAAAAATAATATGGGACTGAAATATTATACAGTGGATAAATATCAGTTGTTTTTTTTTTTTGGGTAGTCGCCTCGGGCAACGGAACGGCGTCGCATCTGCGGATGGGTAACGATGGAACGCCCTTTCCCCGTCTTCTCCCTCCACAAACTCTCACACCATTGCAGATTCTCCCTCTGCCTCTCTCTATCAAGGTGCGAGTCTAGCCATGTTCGCACTCCATCCGCCAATCCCAACTCGCTTTCCCTCGGCTCACCTCTCCAACTCGCCGGCTCTCCTCCTCCGCCACCACCACCCCCTCCTCCTCCTCTCCTCCGCCACTTCCTCCTCCACCGCCGGCGCATTCACCGCCTCCGACTGCTCCTCTCCCTCCGCCTCTCCGCAACTCCGCCCCGACGTCGAGCTCGATGGCGATGAACTGCGAGAATTGGAAGTGGAAGGCGACGACGGCGACGGCGACGGCGACGGCGACGACGACGTTCTCTCCCTCCAAAGCCGTCGCTACGACTTCGCTCCCCTCCTCAACTTCCTCTCCAATTCGATAGGATCCCCGGACTCCGAATCGGACTTCGACTCGGCGTCCCCGACCTCGCTCGATCGTGCCGAGTTCCAGCTCGCCGAGTTGTACCGCGCCGTTCCCGCGCCGCTCTGGCACTCTCTTCTCAAGTCTCTCTGCTCCTCTCCTCCGTCCACTGGGCTCGCCTACGCCGTCGTCTCGTGGCTCCAGAAGCACAACCTCTGCTTCTCCTACGAGCTTCTCTACTCGATCCTCATCCACGCGCTCGGGCGCTCCGAGAAGCTCTACGAAGCGTTTCTGCTGTCTCAGAGGCAGGCTCTGACGCCCCTGACGTACAATGCCCTGATTGGAGCTTGTGCTCGCAACGACGATCTGGAGAAGGCCCTGAATTTGATGTCCAGAATGCGCCAGGACGGGTACCAATCGGATTTTGTCAATTACAGCTTGATCATTCAGTCTCTTACACGTAGTAATAAGATAGATACTTCGATTTTGCAAAGGCTTTATAGGGAGATTGAGTTGGATAGGATTGAGCTCGATGCGCAGTTGTTTCATGACGTGATCGTTGGTTTTGCCAAGTCTGGTGATCCAGACCGGGCTTTGCATTTTCTAGGCGTGGCTCAAGGTTGTGGGTTGAGTCCTAAGACGGCTACTCTCGTTGCTGTTATATCTGCATTAGGGAATTCTGGTAGGACTTTGGAGGCAGAAGCAGTTTTCGAGGAGTTGAAAGAAGGTGGGTTGAAACCGAGGACGAGGGCTTTTAATGCTTTGTTAAAAGGCTACGTGAAAACGGGGTCTCTGAGGGATGCGGAGTGGATTGTATCGGAGATGGAAAGGAACGGGGTATTGCCAGATGAGCATACCTATAGTCTTCTTATTGATGCATATGTAAATGCAGGTAGATGGGAAAGCGCGAGAATTGTGTTGAAAGAAATGGAAGCAAGCAATTTGCAGCCCAACTCCTTTGTTTTTGGTAGGATTTTGGCTGGTTATCGTGATAAAGGTGAGTGGCAGAGGACCTTTCAGGTTTTGAGGGAGATGAAAAGTTGCGGGGTGCGCCCCGATAGGCATTTTTACAATGTGATGATTGATACTTTTGGGAAGTATAATTGTCTTGATCATGCAATGGATACATTTGATCGAATGCTATCAGAGGGGATTGAGCCATGTAACGTTACATGGAATACTCTCATTGATTGTCATTCCAAAGCGGGACACCATGACAGAGCAGAAGAGTTGTTTGAGGAAATGAAGGAGAGGGGTTGCTCGCCTTGCACTACGACATATAACATTATGATTAATTCTTTTGGGGAGCAGCAGAGGTGGGAGGAGGTAAAGAGCTTGCTGGGCAAGATGCGGGGAGAAGGCTTGCTTCCAAACGTCGTGACGTACACCACGCTGGTTGATATATATGGTCAGTCTGGGAGGTTCGATGACGCTGTAGATTGTTTGGACAATATGAAGTCTGCAGGGTTGAAGCCATCATCTACAATGTATAATGCTTTAATAAATGCTTATGCTCAAAGGGTAGGTTGCTATCTTCACTCCTATCCATTCTGTGGAGTGCTCACGGTTAAAAACTTTTTTCAGTATCTAATTATGATCGGGTGCAATCTTTGCCTTCTTCAAGTATATCAGCCCCAAGCCACCATAAAAAAGCATTCTGTTTTAGTCATCCTTTTTACTATTGTTTGTCTACTGGTGAAGATAACCTATGTTTGCTCTTAGCTGTATCCTTAGATGTTATACATTCGCTTACTCTTAGCTTAATTCTTGTTAACACTGATTTATTTTCTTGGGTTTGAAGATTACTTCCTTTTCGTTGCACTTGCACCTTCAGTTGTAGTTACTGTCTTGATTGCTTGTTATGATTCTACAATGGAATGGTCCACTTAATAGCATAACTAGGTTACTACCATTTTGAAACAAGTAGACTAGTTGTACTCTGGGGAGTTTTTAAGACTTAAAGAACTTTGAGGTATTCAAGCTCTATATCTATTGGCATTGTACATAGATACAAGCTCTTCAGTTGAAAGGACCGCCCCTTTAGATAATTCTCCCTCTTCAGCCTCTTTGTTTTTGTATCATGCCAGTTGATTTTGTTTAGCGATTGATTGTGACGCGTCCAGCCAAAAAAGAATGAGGGAGAGAGAGAGAGAGAGAGAGAGAGAGAGAGAGAGAGAGGATTTGAGTGTCACAAATAGTTGAAAATGTAAGTACATGTTAAGCTTAGTTGAAAATGTAAGTGCATTTAAGCTTCAGGTTGATCAGTTTACGATTTATCAACAGGGTATGTCCGACCAAGCATTAGATGCATTCAGGCTCATGAGAGCTGATGGTCTAAAGCCCAGTCTATTTGCTCTAAACTCGTTGATCAACGCGTTTGGGGTGGATAGAAGGGATGCCGAAGCCTTTGCTGTGTTGAAGTACATGAAGGAAAATGTAAGTTAACAAATTTTTTTTTTACTTCCTTGTGTATTTTTCAGTGTCTAAATTATTGGCGTCTTTACTTTTTGTCACTTGCACTCCCTATAATTGCAGAATCTGAAACCAGACGTAGTGACATATACGACGCTCATGAAAGCCCTGATTCGTGTGGATAAGTTTCCAAAGGTATGACTCATTTCATTGTTGCAAAATAGACACTAGACAGAATTCAATGCAGATTTGGCATATTGAAGTACTTAACTTCCATGATGTCCTATTGTTTGTATGCAGAGCTCCTTGGTTTTCAATGTTGAGAATCTTTCCATGTGTCCATTCAGTCAGATTCACTCCACATTTACATGGCCTTTAATTTTGTGTTTCCTTAACCATCAGAAATTGATGTGTGATGGAGTTTACTATTGGGAAGACTGCCAGCAGTATAATCTTTTCTCTTCCAAAGTCATTTTACCTCAGGCTTACGTGTTTAAAGACAAAGATGAACAATGGGACAGTAGTCTGTCCAGGCATCATTTTCCTGCTATCGTTTGTTCTTTAAGCTGTTAGAGAAGGGAAGGGAATGGCTCTTGCACTGATAAGGGGCCTTGTAGATGTCATTGCCTAGCCAAGCACACCCATCATCGTTCTGCCTTCTGGATGTAGCTAACCTTCCGTTAATAACCACCCTGAGACACTCAATGTGAAAGCTTTATCCTGCTTTAGTAATGAATCTGGATCAGGTTCGCCAAAGCATCTCTGCCATGACTGCCACCGGGAATTTGGTTTTAGACCAATTTGTTATTTGCTTTTACATTGACTTTGCAGCGCCAACAGTAATGAGGGGAAGAAATATAATGTTGTTTGGGCGAACTCAGAGCTATTAAGAAACAACTAATGTGGGTGAACGAACTGAATAATTGTTGGCCTTTTTATCGTTCGTGCCACATGTGGTTTATTTTTGGAGGGTATGGAGCTGAGAGACCTATAACTTTAGGTTTTCTTTTTTCCTTGTAGTAAGAGTAGCAGCTTTCCAGAATATGTTGTTGGTGGAGCTGTTGTTAGTCTTGAGATAATACTGACTACGGTAGTTTTGCATCGTCTGCATTTCCCTATCTTATTTCCTTTTGAACAATTATTCTCTTGGGCCGATTAGATGTTAGATTGTTTGTGTATACAGTGTTCTGTTCTGCCCGACATTAGATTATAATAACCGTCGTACTAGTAGTATTAGTAGTAATTATTATGATTACTTGATAGGTGGCACATTGTTATTGTTCTTTCTTTGTTGATAATAGCAATGTTCAATATTGTCCATGGCTCAATGCATCTACTTGCAATGGATCGTCTTTAATATCTGCCAACAACTAAAATGACAGACACGTTTTTGATATATTTTGAAAACTATTACCTACTTGCATATTTAGATCGCCTTCAGCATCATATATTGCATGTTAATCATTCTTTTTGTCTGGGAATTCAGGTTCCAGAGGTGTATGAAGAGATGATATTATCTGGGTGCATGCCTGACAGGAAAGCCAGAGCTATGTTGCGGTCTGCTCTGAGATACATGAAGCAGACATTGAGATCGAGATAAGAAAGAGGAAAACGTCTGCCCTGTGAAATCATGGTTATACAAGCCCAAGCCATGCGGCCAAAGCGCATTGTAAAGTAGTTTCTATGTTGATGATCTACTCAGCTATCAATTTAGGTCAGTGGATCATCTCTGCTTTATGTAATGTGATAACCATGGCGTTCGAGCAACTAGATTTCACTGCTTGATTAGATTGAAAAAGAAAAAAAAAAAGTTCAATTTCAGGTTTGGTGAGTTGAAAATTCTGATTTGGGGGATTAGGAACTACTGAAGATCGTAGCTGAAATTTGCGTTTCATGTTGCATCACTCAACCTATGCTGTTTTGCAGGAAACAGATCATCCATCCTTGTCATCAAATTGCAAGAAGCTGACGCCACTTGTCTCATTCATTCATTTGATAACATTGACAACTCCTCCTTTGGGATTCAAAGCTAGAAGTTAAACTGATTCACATGTTTTGACAAAGGATATTCTTGTTCACAAACGTTGAACAGAATACAATGCGACACTAGAGCCTTGTACTGTATTTCTGTTGTAAATGGAAAATTTGTACTTTTCATACAGTTCCTGGGTTTACTCTGAATTTCGTTGCTGGAGAAAGTTATGCTTAAACGGAATATGTCATGAAATGCAGGATAAAATGAGTCCCCCAAAGCCCGGCTCCCTCCTCAACGCTCTGACCGGGCCATCATTTTCGGACTCCATCCTCTCGTCAATGTGGAGAAGATCTTTTATATCTGATTAACATGCGTTGTAATCCATTTTTGCTATACTCGATACTCAATTGACTCTTGATTAAAGGGACTGAAACCAAGATGTGGCGATCTTGGCGGATGTATTGACCTCCTCTCACGAGTGACTTTCTGACTGCTATTTCGCATGTAAATCGTTCCTTTGCTCTCGCCCGCCGCCAAACATTGCCCGAGGTTTCAAAGCTGTAATTACTTCTGAAATCACTCATCTACATAGTTTCTCAAGAACCACGGTAATAAAAGATTCCATTCCGCAAACACTCTACACATTTGCCGAACTGATTTAGCCGAACAATCCCCAGAATAATGTTCATGCATTGCACGCTCACAAATCAAATCTTATGGACAAACCAAACACTTTCATCCCAAGAGGAATTTCAAAACCCAGTTCGAATCAAAAAACATATTTTGTCTTTACCACCACCTACCCTCTACTCCTTCGCGATCATTTCGATCCTCAGTTTTTCTTCACTCTCCGAGCTCCGATCCTTCGCTCGCCGACGGCGGACTTCTCGTAGCTGACGGCCAGGGGAGGCTTCTTGTTCTCCTTCATGCTGCTTCTGAGCAAGTATCTCGGAGCCGGGGTCGCCTCGTTCCTCTCCACGGAGTAAGCCGCGCAGACCGATTTCCTCAGGCTCTCCAGCTTCTTCCCTTCCCCCTTCCTCTTCGCCGGCTCGACCGTGACGCCAAGGTCGTACACGGCCTTCTTCTCCTCCCCCAGCCCGCCACCTTTCTTCCTCTTCAGCCTCTCGTTCCTCCTCGCAGAGTACACGTCGTAGAACCTCCCTCTCTCGAACACGGAGACCGTGTCGGTGCCCAATCTGTTGGCGAACAAGGAGTCCGCGGGATCCGCGTTGCTGAGCTCGTCACGGACCATCTGCGTCAGCGCGCGGAGCTCACACGAGATGGAGCGGTACTCAGGGCGGAGCTCCGATTCGTCGATGTCCCACGCGCGGCTTAGCTTTTCCGATTTCGTCAAAGATCCTGACGCGGCCATTCAAAAATCCCATCACGACGACACACGCGCGCACACGTACGCAAAAGCAAATTGCTGCGATGCAAACGACCTCCAACGAAAATGTGCAGGAACTAAGAATCAAACCTGGAGGGGTCTGCAGAGATTTCATCACGGTCGTGCTTGACCGGAGGATCCGGCGGGGACGGAGGCAGGCCGGCGATCTGGCGAGCGGAGGCTTGCGGTCCAGCTTCATTTTCGACATCCCCGAAAACGCAAACCGAACTGACACAAGCTGGGCGAGAGAGAGAGAGGGGTAAGATCGAATGTTTTCGGCGATTACAGACGGAGAAGATCACAGAAGAGGAGGAAGAAGTTACCCACGAATTGAATTGCTGAAAGCTTTGTTGTTTGCCCTTCAACTTCTCTGCACTTTTCTGATTCTTGGCTTTCGCTCTCTCTCTTTTTCTTGTGTGGGGGGGTTTTATTGAGGGAGCGGAGGGGAGGATGGATTTGAATTCGGGGAGAGAGAGAGGAAAAGGGTGGAGCCTATAACGGTCACTTCCCTCGGACCGACGGCCAGGATTCCATTTCGTTTTGGACGGGGGAGATCCTGAGTTTGATCGTATACCCTTTTCGGCAGATTGCGCATATTTATGTCGACCTGTGCTGTATGGGGGTGGATGCATGAATTTGCATTGCTTCCGTTCTTAATGGAGCACCTACACGTGCCTTTTTTGATTGATAATTTGGCACGTGCCTGGAATGCACCCCGTTTGGTTCGATTTTACAAATGAAACTTGAAAAAATATAAATACCTTTAACTTAAAATCCGTTTAAGAAATGCAAATGACGTTTGGTAAAAAATCATTTATAAAGCTACTTTTGTTTAAGTAGTGCTTGACAAATCTTTTTTTTTTTTTTTGCAAAGGGCATTGAGTTTGTTTTTTTATTAAAAAAAAAGGCAAACCCTTCGCCGAAGCGGGTTACAGCCGCTGGCGAGCTAGATCTGATGTTGGCGGCCGTTGCCCGAGGTTGTCTGACCCTCGGAGAGGGTCATGTGACCTCAGGGCAGCTGTCGCCTGGGTCGTGTGACCCAGGCCGACGGCCACCTGAGGTCGCATGACCTAAGTTGCCATTGCCTGGGCAATCGTGCAACCTTAGGCAGCCGTCACCAGGGCATGCAACCTCATCGACTCCTCACCGGCCTCTCGTCGGCCCTTCGCTGTCCTAATCTAGCCTCGTTAACTCTGGCCAATCGCCCTCGCGCAAAGAAGATGAATAGTAATAATGAGGGGGCAAAATCAGAATTTTAAAAAATTAGTGAGTATAGTTTGAGAAGAAAAAAATTAGTTTCAACATTCCCAATGTTGGCTTTCGGCCTAAAGCCCATTGAGAACACTCGCCAAACGACACATCATTTTCCCAAGAAGCTTTGGAGGCTGAAAGTCTCTTGGGAAAGCTAAACCAAACGGGAAGCAGAGGGTTTTAGCAACAAAAAAACAGTAATAAGCAGAGGGAACTAATTACCATATAAATCATTCTAGGGATAATGACAAAAATAGTTAATGAACTTCGGCTCAATAAGCAATGTGATTATTAAACTTTTAATTTGTTCGATGTAATCCTTAAACTTTAGCTTAATGTTCAATGTGACCCTTGAACTTTTAATTTGTTCAATACGATATCTAAACTTTAATATAATGTTGGGAAAATTGTCCAAAAAGTCCTAAATCTATTACACTTTTATCAATTTAGTCATAAACTTTTTAAGTTTGCCAATTCAATCTTAAACCTTTTCATTTCTTGCCAATTGAGTCCATTCGGCCAATTTTGATCAACTGGCGCTGACGTGGTCGCCGGCCGTCTGGCCAACGCTAACGTGATAATTTTTTAATATATTTTTTTCTTTCTTTCTTTTTTCTTGCCCTTATTCCCTCTGGCCGGTCCGGCGACCGGCCAGAGGTGCTTGACCTCGCCGGCCTCTAGTGAAACTTGTCCCTGCCAGCCACTGACGAGGGTAAGCCTCTCCTGCCACTGCCAGGCCAACCTCATCCAGTCAAGGTGAGGCCGACCTGCGATGGCGCTAGCCGGCCTTGCCATGGCTAGGTGAGGCTCGACCTCGAGGTCGGCCAAGCAGCGATGAGCAAGGCTCGCCCTCGCTAGTGGCCGGCGGGGGCGAGCTTTGCCAGAAGCCAACAAGGTCGACCTCACTGACTCGTGCCTCTGGTTGGTTGTCAATCGCCGAATCGGCTAAAAGGAAGAAGGGCAAGAAAAAAAAGAAAAAAATGTATTTAAAAATTGCCACGTCAACGTTGGTCAGATGGACTTAATTGGCAAGAAGTGAAAATGCTTAAAACTGAATTGACAAACTTAAAAGGTTTAGAACTAAATTGGCAAAAATACAATAAGTTTATGACTTTTTAGATAATTTTCTCATCTAATATTCAATGTAACTCCTAAATTATATGAAAAATACCTAATCAATTTTCTTTCCTTTTGCTTTTCCTCTTACAAGGGTTAATTTCCAACTGCAAATTAAATAAATGTATAGAATGGATGGTTCCATCTTTTTTTATCTTCAAGTTAGGGTTTCCTTTTTCACGGGGTGGTAACTTTACGTAAGGCGAAGTTTGGTTTCGTAGGGGTGATAGCGGAATCCTGCCACATTTTCTTTTTCGAAATTTTCGCGGGAATCGTGATGATGACATGTCATGAACTTTATTCCGTGGAACTTCATTCGTCTGACCTCCTTTCATCGGTTCCCTAAAGTCCAAAATGTCCTGTACGATGCTTGGAATTTTGAGCTTATTATTTCATGTGTAATGAATGGCATTTATTTGCTTTTGACATATGAAATATAATTTAGGGTGTGTTTGTTTTATTGAAAACTTAACGATAAAGAAAAATATTTTTCATGAAAATCTTTTTTAAAGAATATATTATTCAGAAAAGTGATTTCCTTCTTGTCAAAAGAAAAAGTCGCTTTTTCCCAATGTAAGCTCGTTGCTTTTGATCTCTGAAAAACGTTTTACGTAAATCGAATATGGAGGCCACTCGACCAAATCTACAACTTTTATCGAGAGATTCTCTAGACATTTTAGTCGGGTAAGAGTGAGTATGATTTCAGGATAGAACTGAGAATCAAGAAACTGGACTGGTGGAAATCGATTTAGTTTGAGGTTCCAATAACCCCGATCCAATTCCCGATTCCATTTTTTTAGGACTTGGGAACAAGAACTAGGAATCGGATCGAGAACCAAGAACCGAAAAATGTAATGTGTGCATGGTCTTCCTTTTAAATTGCACATGGCCTTTTCTTTGCTCCTAAGGGTGTCATTCTCCAAGAAGAATGAGAACTCATCAATCCCCCATTTTGAAGCTTCTTGGTCATCTTGTAGTAATGTATGCTGTCCAACTAGCCTTAGCTTCTCCACGAGTACCTGGCTGCTGCAAAACTCCTATGAGAAAATCCTGAACCGTTATTCTATTTTTTCCAAAATTGTCTTTAAAGACACAACTCGAAATTCAGCTAAGACCCAAAATCAGTTTCAGCCATGTGATCCCCTTGCAAGGTGACGTACACGCGAAATAAATTTCAGCCAAATGACACCGTTGCAAGATTATCAGCATGCAAGGGGATTTGTGAATGAAGCATGAAGAGACAATCAACAGGTGCCTGAGAGGTGGGGACGACTTGACCTTATAAAAAGTGACAAGACCATCACAATCCAAGTTTAAAAACGAGGATGGCTCTTGATGTTTTCCTACTTATGAATAAAACTTAACAAATCATTCTCAAAATTTAAATGGTCTCGATAAGTTAACATGTATGGCAATAATATAGATTTTAAATCTCACTTGCTTTAATTATGGGAACGCCTTCTGATTACGTTCTATTATCGTTGTGTATGTGTGAAGTTGATGTATTGAGATACTATGTCAGTGGAGGTGAAAGGATGTGAGGAGATGACTCCGATCAAAAAAATTGGAATTATCGGGCGATGAAGGAGAAGAAGAGTCATCCCCAAATGCAAGTGTGACAAACAAGGTACTTTCATTTTTGTTGTTGCACTCACTTCCATTTTGCTTAACTTAAAAAAAAAGAACCTGTTAGACTTTGAAATTTGTAATAGGATAAGTTCCAAATTTCAAGATATGTAGAGTAAGTTCCACTAAGAGTGTCCACGATTCAGTTCAATTTTTCAGAAAGCCTAAACCGAACCGAACCATTAGGTTGAGCAATTGAGCCGAACTGAACCAAACCGCGACCTGAACAGAAAATCTGGGTTTGGTTTTCGGTTTTCTTGGTTTAGTGAAAAAGAAGAGATATTATGTAAAGTATAACATTAAGAAGGGGGGCGATTTTCAGTTCACCGAACCGAACCGAAACTATCAGAATCTGAACATAACAATGATTATTTTTCATTGTCCGAACCGAACAAAAAATGCAAGAAATTTTGGTTTGATTCCAATTCCAATTCAATTCTGACACTCCTAAATATCAGGTTTCAAAAAATAAGAAACCTCTTCCGATGGCTAGATTTTGGGTTTCAAGTGAAATTAGTAAGGAATCCGGAACCGCTCACCTCTAAGTTAGGCACACACATTTACAACACAGAAGTTTCCGCAAAGTCACCAAGAATAGCTTTAGCAAAGATTTGACCCTTATTACGAGCCGACTAGATCGCAACAATCTACGCGAGGGGGTGTTGAAGTGGGTAGCTTTTGGGTTGGACTCATGGACGGAAAACGGCTCTCGAAGGACGCCTCGGGCCAAAAGCGGCCACCTCCTTCGGGTCTGAATCTGAAAGGAGCAGAGAAAACAACGTGGGAACGCACGACCAATACAATTTGATAAAAAAGAATGAATGGTTCGGGTGGAATCCCCCTGGTTTTGATTGGTAAAACCAATGGGCCGTCGCTAACCACCAGAAAAAAAATACACCTCCTGGATAAGGGGAAATCGAATGCACTGCGTCCTCAATAATTTCCTCTCTTTTTTTAACTCCAATTTTCTAAATGTCCTGTTATTGGTCGCCATAAACCATGACCCCATCTTCCAGGAAAAACAAAAACACGTCACCCACCTCTTCTTTCTTTTTAAGGAGAAGTCACGTCTATGATGCCTCGGGAAACAAAAAACACGAAATCGATGCCGAGAAATCTGTAGATTTTACCGTGTTGTCTGGAGGTGAACGACTCTGTAAAATAAACCGGTAGAAATTTTTACTGGTTTAACAATCGCGGGATGTTCATAATGCAAAATGATGTACTATCTTTTGTCGGACTAGGAACCAGAGTTGACCCTTTTTTTCCCCTCCGAGTAAAAGAGAGATGTTTCCCTACATAGTTTTACCCGAAACGACAGAGACCGAAATACAACCCTTCTCTACAAAATCTGATAAAAATTACGAATGTCCGAGCGTTGGATGGCGGACAAAACCCGTCGTCAGTCATCAGCTGCTACGTCGATACGAATAGCGATTCCTCGACACTAAATTTACTCCACGAGATGGAAATTCATTCGAGAGGGACATTTTTCCTTCAAGGTCTGGTCTTAAAAATTACACGTTGCTTACGTTTCGTGTACACAACTCCTCGGTCCTCGTACTAAATAAAATTTTATGAAAACTCCGGAACCACGTCATGCGGAAGCGATAAGCCCCGGGAAATTTTCTGGCATCAAAAACTCCTTATCCGAGCCATTAAAAGAAACAAAATACTATTTTTCGGGCATTACCATAATCAATTACTAAAAATAAAATATCCGAAAAAAAAACCAGGGCGGGAGAAGAAAGAGACGCACGTACTGTCCTAAAGCGGAAGAATGAAGAGGATACGGGAGGATGGGGAGGTGCGTCGAAATGCGAGCCACGAGCTACGCTTCCCGAAACCTGCCAAAACCCCTGAAGCAATCCTCTGAGCTTCTTCTCCTGCTTCTTGATCGCCACACACTCTCCTCTCCATCTCCTCCGTATTTATTGTAGGGCCTCGGCTCGGTCCATTCTCGCTCACCCCCTCGCGCTTCTCTTGCTCCTCTCTCTCTCTCTCTTTTTTCTCTCGTTTTGAGCTCGTGTTCGCTTCCCGCCATGGATCCGGACAAGGTGCTGATCACCGACTTTCCCGTTGCTCTGGTTGCTTGAGTTTTGATGCGGGGTGCTTTCAATTTGTCGACTTTCGCGCTCCTTTGCGTCCTCGCTTCGGTTCTGCCCCTGCCCATTTCTTGTTTCATCTCGTCGGTCTCCGCGACCGCACTGTTCCATTGATTTCCGGAGTTTCCCGTTCTTGTTCCCTGTTTTGGCGATTCGGGGCGCAGCGGGATTGGGCCGGATTCTTTTGTTCTTTTTTTTCTGAAAATTTGTTTTGTCGGGCTCTTGCTTCTGGGTTAGAAATTATTCGGAGAGGTTGAATTGCTGTTCTGCAGCCCGGTAACGTTCCAGGAGAGTCTAGAATTCACAGGGACGTGTTGTGTATGCTCGCGTATGTGCTCCTGATTTGCTGCTCGTGGTGTTGGACGTTGGTTTCACTTGCTAAATTTGGCGGTTGTGCTTGCAGTACCGTCCATCGAGTGCTTTCGACACTTCTTTCTGGACTACGAACTCGGGGGCTCCTGTCTGGAACAACAACTCCTCGTTGACTGTTGGGAGTAGAGGTATTCATCTGATGTCCTTGTCTTGTCTTTTCTTTTTCTTGGCTGAGGATATGAATTTCTAGTAATTGATGGAGATTCATATTTAGCTTAGCCATTCGACAGGAAGGACAACCTTCTTTGATTGAACCACTCTGTCTATCCAATTCTTTGTGTCTCTCGTGCACGATCGTATCCCTTGCTTTAGAAGAAATGAAACTGTCGAGTGTTGATATCGATATCTGTCCTCTTATCCTAGTTTGTTGTTTGTCCTCACTATTTTTCTTTTCCTCTTGTAAGTTTGTGCAATAGCAGAGTCCCTCATGTGTGTAATACCTGGCTTCGTCATACTTCTCATTTTTTTGGTCGAAGCCTTGTTCATACTTCTAGAGTTGCCTTTTGGCAAGGAAACGTGAAAGAAAATATGCTTTTTGCTTACTGATGCAAATATTTTGTTATTGCAAGAGAAGTGCGGTGCTGCTGAAAAAGTGGTTTCGTCCACTGTTGTAGTGCAAATCTAAATATTATCCCTAATGCCATTGTCACAATCAGACGCAACTAGTTAGATGGCATTCCAGGGGATTTTTACTCTACTATGCAACCGACACTCTACTTGGTTCGAATCTCTAATAGGAAAGTGGAACTAGAAAACTAGCTTCTGCATAAGTTCAGCCTCCTAGCAATACATAGTTCCTTAGAGAGCGGATGAAAGGTCTCGCTCTTCGCTGACTAAATAGTTTTTGAAAGTGGAAGAATGATAAGTCAATTTTGACTAGCATATCCACCTTTTCATTTTCACACATCATTCTGCTGTTGGTGGTAGCCATTAGCATGTGTATAGCCATCAGCCCAACTTTATAGTAATGCTTAACATGGTAACATTCTTACAGAAAATTAACTTCTACATCACAGGTCCAATTCTTCTCGAGGATTATCACCTTGTGGAGAAACTTGCCAACTTTGATAGGGAGAGGATTCCGGAGCGTGTGGTCCACGCCAGGGGAGCCAGTGCAAAGGGATTCTTTGAGGTCACTCATAACATCACTCAGCTTACCTGTGCTGATTTCCTTCGGGCACCAGGAGTTCAAACACCTGTGATTGTCCGTTTCTCCACCGTCATCCATGAAAGGGGCAGCCCTGAAACTCTGAGGGACCCTCGAGGCTTTGCTGTGAAGTTCTACACAAGAGAGGTAAGGGTCATTTTGGTAGCAGATAGAAGTCTGCAGTTTGGAAGAGCACAAGTTTAATGCTTGCTGTGATAAACCCTTTCACGGGGAGCCTAAGCTCAATCAATGCATGTGCTATTGATGTGTGGCCAGTAAGAGCTAACTGTTTTTCATATCCCATTTTGCTTAAGCACGGTTGCATCTATAAATTTAAATAGAACGTAATTGGCTTATTTTTAAATTCGTACCTATCTATGAAGAGACATCATATTAATAATTGCTACTTTTGGATTGATTTTATTCATGATTAGTGCTTGGATTTGAATCCACTTTCCTGCTTGAAGTGGGGAAGATGGCAGTTCTCTTGTACACATTGCATACATTTGTTGTTGCCCTTTGCTATGGGATCTTACCTTTTCTGTTACTGCAGGGTAACTTTGATCTGGTGGGAAACAATTTCCCCGTCTTCTTCGTCCGTGATGGGATGAAATTCCCAGATATGGTTCATGCTCTGAAACCAAACCCCAAATCACACATCCAGGAGAACTGGAGGATCCTTGACTTTTTCTCCCACCATCCCGAGAGCTTGCACATGTTCACCTTCCTCTTTGATGATATTGGTATTCCACAAGATTACAGGCATATGGACGGCTCTGGAGTTAACACCTACACTTTGATCAACAAGGCCGGAAAAGCGCATTATGTTAAGTTTCACTGGAAACCAACTTGCGGGGTCAAGAGCTTGCTGGAGGAAGAGGCAATTAGAGTTGGGGGATCCAATCACAGCCATGCGACTCAGGATCTTTATGATTCCATTGCTGCTGGAAACTATCCTGAATGGAAACTTTTCATTCAGATCATCGATCCTGATCATGAAGACAAATTCGATTTTGACCCACTTGATGTGACTAAGACCTGGCCTGAAGACATATTGCCCCTAATGCCAGTTGGCCGCTTGGTCTTGAATAGGAACATCGATAACTTCTTTGCTGAGAATGAACAGCTTGCATTTTGCCCTTCAATTGTGGTTCCTGGCGTCTACTACTCAGATGATAAGCTGCTCCAAACTCGTATTTTCTCATATTCTGATACTCAGAGGCACCGTCTTGGACCAAATTATCTTCAACTCCCCCCCAATGCTCCTAAATGTGCTCATCACAACAATCACCATGAAGGTTTCATGAATTTTATGCATAGGGATGAAGAGGTAAGAATCTTCTTTAAATCCTTCCGCAGCGATACTCTGGGCAGCATCTCTTGTGGATTTTTTTGTTGACGTATCTAAGTTAGACATCACTCTTTCCTTGAAGTATGAAGGCCTAGTGATGCAATCTGATATGTCAATTATGGATCCCAAAGTGGCAGTGCGAATGTTCTCCCCGCTTTTGTTAGAGGAGGATTACTTTCTTAATTTTGCAAATGCACTTTGTGCCTGAAACATACATACCTGTTTACATATGTAGGAAATACCTGTTCTCTTTTTTGTAAAATGATGGATTATCTGTTGAGCAAATGCTTAATTTCTTTGCTGCAGATAAACTATTTCCCTTCAAGGTATGATCCTGTTCGTCATGCGGAGAGATATCCCCTTCCCCCTGCTATGCTGACTGGAAAGCGTGAGAAGGTATTGTTTCGTAGGATCTCTTCTACTTGAATAGAGATTGATTGTCCTGAGGTGCTTTCAGGGTCATATCGATGGGATAGACTTAGGTTGTATAATAGATAATCAATTGAATTGCAGTGAGTGGGGTGACTGATGTATGTGTGTTCGGATTTTGTTAACTTTTGTTGCTCCAAACAGACCATCATTGAGAAAGAGAACAACTTCAAGCAGCCTGGAGAGAGATACCGATCATGGGCGCCTGACAGGTATTCTTCAGTTGTGCATTTCCCGAAAATGGTTTGATGGTCTCATGTTTCTCAATTGTCTGTCTCTATTTTCCTTTTTCAGGCAAGAACGGTTCATCTGCCGATGGATCGATGCTTTGTCTGACCCACGTGTGACTCATGAAATCCGCAGCATCTGGCTTTCATACTGGTCTCAGGTGAGATAGTCGTTTATTTCTTGTCTAGTCCTGATGGGGTTTAAGTGAAAGATGTAATATTCAAAATTAAGAAATGCGGGATTCGGTTGTTGCTTGCTTTGTGATATATTTCCACGCAAATGTGATAATGAACTCATTTGAGATCATCTGCAACTGCAACAGGCGTGCAAATCTCTGGGTCAGAAATTAGCATCTCGGCTCAATGTGCGACCGAGCATTTAAGGACCATACAGAGCTGGATGTATTGAGATGGAGCAAGCACAAGACAATGTCTGAGCTATAACCTCTGTTCCAATGCTTATTTTTGTTGTGGTATATTGAACTTGCCCTGTCATACAACTCTCTGGCAACAGGATATTCCCGATTTAATAAATGCCAATTGTATGTGCTCATCTTTTTCCTTTGTGCTTGGTTATCACTCTCTCCTGGAGTCTCATTTACATAGAATATCAGGTGAGCAGATCATATTGCCGGTTATATCATCATGCATTTGATTATGGCTGGTAAATTCAACCGCCTCGCTGCTTTCGAGCACATCATGCATTCCAGACCCCATCAGTCCGCCTTGATGAGAATAGCCCATTTTCTCGAGTCAACCTATACCCCGAAGCTTCAACTTGTCTAACTCTAGAATATCCAAATTGTGCATGTAACCTGTTTGACGTTATTCCGAATCATAATTAACATCCTTGATACATTCTTGGGTTAATAGTCAATACCACAAAAAACTCCAAACCGGTACATTTGTGATAAATTTATCCCGAATTAATTTTTTGACAACCAAAAATCTCAAACTGGTACACTTGTGACAAATTTACCATTCATTAAATTGGATTAATACTCCGAAAAACTACAAATTGATAAACATGTGATAAACAGAAGGGTAAAATCCCAAACTAATATACATGTCGATTATCACGTGTCATCTAACTCAGCAATTTGATGGTAAAATTTAACGGAAACTAACGGAGGATAAATTTATCACAGGTGGACCATTTTGGTTTGATGGTGAAAAAATTAGTTTATGGTAAATTTGTCACAGATGTACTAATTTGAGTTTTTTTGTGGTATTAACCCTTTTATTCTTTTGTGGCCTTGTACCCACTATTGTATGTATTATTAGTTCAACTTGGAGCCCAAGCATCAGCTGATTCAAATTATTGTTGCTTTTTGGCAACAGTACGATGAGTTTGCTCGAAAAAGTTCTCTTTGGGGAAGCTTGAACCTCCCACAAAGTTCTCTGCAAACATGGACGTAATGACTTTCAGCTTCGTGACCATAGTTCGGCTCCTGCTTCTCAGAGTGCTAACATGGAGCCTATTTTAGTTTAGCTTTCGGCTTTAACCATAAAGGTTTCATTACAGGTCGTCAAAAATACAATATAACAGACATATATTATGGTCGTGCCCTGATTTATAAAGAAAAGAAAAGCAATGGGAGTTTTTTTTTCCCTATTATAAAGTGATAGGAATAGAGACGATCGTACGTTGTATTCATACATTTAACACTTCACTTGATTTTGCATTCAAAAGTCGAGAAGTATCAGACAGAAGTTGAGAACTACATCCTGTCTATTGATTCTATCGTAGCTTTTGATGAGTAATTATTACGTTCACAAAGGGTGGAAAAACCATTTTTTCCAATATGCATGCGGCTACTATCTGGACATATATGTATAGTTTAAACCTAACCATCCCACAAATATATATTAAATTGCACGCACGGCAAGATCTCAACATTGAAGGTAAAAATAGATTAAGTTACCGGACATGGATAGAATAAAATTCCTATTACAATTGGCTTTTAACTTATTTTTACATTTTATATATGGAAAATTAAATGACACCAGTAGATAAGTGCGCGACTCCTGCTTACTTATAGCTGCTACAAATTACGACCTATCTTCATTGGACTTTATTTTCCCCATCACTAATTGAAGGGAATGTTGATTACAAATATGGACATTGATGACTACATAAAAACTTAAATTGGAAATAAGTATAGATGATATTCATATATGTAATTTAATAATCACAAGACTGGTTGGAGGAAAACATGACTCAACCCCACTGATCTTCTTATGGACGAGTAACACATGAGCAGAAGTCTTTGGAAGAGCAAACCCAAATGTGAAAATGATTTCGGGTGGTGGCTTGTGGAATCGACACGCAAAAATTTCATTCTATAACTAGTAAGGCAAGACCATAGACAAACTATTTTTCGAGCAAATGCAAATCTGCACCTCCATATCATTTTAACGTCGGTGCACTTAAAGACAAGGTAGCTCCATATCTCAAAAGCTCCACCAACACAGTAGGAGTAAACGATTTTCACATTATATGTCACTGACTTGAATCCAAAAGCTTTCTAAAGCTATATTATGCTGCTTTGAGAAAGACACTTACGAAAGAGAAAAAAAAAAACAAGCATAGCAACCATTAAATGAACAAGAAGCAAACCCAAATGCTCCTACCTTCGAACGTGAAAGAACCGAATGAACCAGTGCAGTCCATGGAGACCTAGTGCAGCCACAACCTCCATCACAACATACCCATATATTTATGTGTGTGTGTGTGTCAATAACTCTATTATTCTCATCTCTCACTACTAACTAGTGGCATGACATGGTTTTTCATGCTATCCGTGTACCCAGTGTTCGTGGTCCCAATGCTATCCCATGTACACGTCGGTCTTCTCGATTCACATCGGTTCCCTGACCCATGGATGGTTAGCCATTGCTTTGAGTCCCTCCAATTCCATTGCTACTTCCTTCATGGTCGGCCTCTCCTTGCCTTCCATTTTCAAGCATCTCTTTGCGAGATTGGCAACTTCCTTCACCTGCTCATTGTTTCCTTCATCTGCAATAACACCGTCAACAATCTGAAACAATTTGTTGTTTTCCAATGATGAGAGAAAGTACATTGCTAAGCATCTTTCTTCTTCCGGTCGGTCAAAAGATACTGCTTTCTTCCCTGTCAATAGCTCGACTAGGACAACCCCGTAGCTATAAACATCACTCTTTTCTGTCAATTGGCATGTGCAATAGTATTGAGGGTCTATGTATCCCAGTGTTCCCTGTACCATAGTCTCAATTTGCGTCATTTGCCTTGAAATTCCAAAGCCGGAGACTTTTGCGTTGTAATTAGTCTCCAAAAGGATATTTGTCGACTTGACATCTCTATGGATAATGGGAATGGAAGCTGCAAAGTGCAAGTAGGAGAGCGCTCCGGCAGTATCCGAAGCGATACTCAAACGGGTCTCCCAAGATAGTTTTGATGATTTATTTGGGTTATGGATGTGGTTGAAGAGAGTTCCGTTGTTGACGAACTCGTACACCAATAAAGGCATCTCTGTTTCCAAACAACATCCCAAAAGCTTGACCACGTTACGATGATTAATTTGAGAACGCACAATGATTTCATTGATGAAATCTTCGATTTGTGTCTGATGCACGACCTCGGACTTCTTGATCGCAACTACCATATTATTCGGCAATGACCCTTTGTAAACGATACCATCTCCTCCCCAGCCCACGATTCTGCTCTCATCATAATTGTCGGTGGCCTTCTTTAGCTCTTCAGCACTGAAGATTTTCGCATGTAATTGTTGCTGCAAAAGCAAGCCGCAATTTTGCTTGATGTATTGTTCTCTGAGCTTGATGAGCTTCGTTTTCTTGTTTTCCAAATACGTAAAGCCTGTGTTGAAAAGCAGCACTATTATGCCCACGGCAAAACCAGTATACAACACCGACTTTGTCCGAATAATGAACCTTGCTATTAACTGCACGGTAAATCACTGCACCATGTAAAAGCAGCCACACTTTGAAATTTTATATATAATTATATCTCGAGGTTTCCTTGAAAACTTAGGGTGCGCATGACAATCATTCTGTGTCCGGGAACTATTTCTACTCAGAAATTATTCTTTTTGATTCTGTGCCCGGAAATAATTTCTGAACATTTGAAAACGTTTGGTAACTGTCCAAAATTTCTATTCCTGGGATAGAAAAAAACAGAAATATGTTTGGTAACTACAAAAAATTTCTTTTTATTAATACTATTTTAATAATATTTTAAATTGTTTAATTTTTTTTTTCTTTCTACCCTTCCCTTCTTTGGCCATGGCCAGTCGCCAGCGCCAGCGACTGGCCACAGGCCAGGGTGTCACGGCCCTCGCCGCCGCCCTAGCCGCCTGCCTCACCGCCGGCCTCGCCCAGATCAGGCGAGGCCGAGCCTCGCCGTGGGTCGCGACGGCGAGGCTGACCTCACCGTGGGTCATGATGGCGAGGTCGGCCTCGCCCAGATCGGGCGAGGCTTAGCCTCTCCGTCGCGACCCACGGCGAAGCTGACCTCACCGTTAGTGACGACGGCGAGGCTCGGCCTTGCCCGATCTGGGCGAGGCCAACCTCGATCGAGCAAGGCCGAGCCTCGCCGTCGTCACTAACGGCGAGGCCGAGCCTCGCTGTCGCGACCCACGGCGAAGCCGATCTCGCCATGATCGACGATGAGCCGCCTCTCCTAGGCGGCGAGGGTCCAGCCCTCACCCTCGCCGGCGAGGGCCGTGATGCCCTTGTCGGCCCTGGGCCATGGCCGGTCACTGGCAGCCGGCCGGCTGCCGGCGACCAGCCACAATCTAGAGAAGAACAACACAAAGAAGAAAATAAAAAAAAGAAAAAGAAGAAAAAAAACTCATTCTCAAAATCGAGAAACAAGAAACAATTTTTTTTACTTCTTGTTTCTCTTCCAAAACTGTTTCTAGGCACAAATTTTTGCAAAAATGTGTCCGGGAACAAAAAGTTTACCAAACACATTTCTGTTCTTAAAGTTTGAGAACAAAAGAACAGAAATATTTACTTTTTGGCACGTTACTAAACAGGCCCTTAGTAGCTTTGGAACAATTTCAGTCTGAATTAGGACAATGGAATTGGTTAAGCTACTCTACAATAAAATGAAAAAAGAACGAGTGCCCCGGTCTATAAAAAAATGCCATCAATATAACAGGTTTAATTCAACATGAAAGAAGTTATAAAGTATAAACTCAAACTAACTACAAGAATAATTATTTTTTCCCATGGTCCTACAGTATACTTGCTTACGGTTTTCCAGGTCCTACGGAACTAAATCCACGTCATTACGTAAACCCAATACAAGTCCCATCTTTTTCCAGCCACATCCCTTTGATGACATGAAAATGG
This sequence comes from Syzygium aqueum, assembly GCA_031216185.1. Lineage (NCBI taxonomy): Eukaryota > Viridiplantae > Streptophyta > Magnoliopsida > Myrtales > Myrtaceae > Syzygium > Syzygium aqueum. The sequence goes on from CM062236.1 coordinate 34,420,000, forward strand.
CAAGGAGTAGTAACTTTAAACAAATTTTTAAAATGGATTAGTATTTGGTCCGAAGGCTGCGTATAACTTCATCTTTTACTTGTATCATCACCTTGGATTGGTGTTGTCATATCGCAAGTAATCAACTAGCTATCTAAATAATATCAGAAAAATTATTTAAAAAGTCTTAAATCTATTGTAATTATGCCAATGCAGTCCTAAATTTTTTTTTGGGTCAACTGAATCCTAAATCTTTTGAATTTGTGTCATTTAAATCCATCCGGCTAATTGGCCAGATATCACTAACGTGGACGCCGGCTGACTTACGTGGCACGGCCGACGTCCAATAAAAAATTCAACGAAATATTAAAAATTTAAAAATATTGACGTTAGTGCCGCATGTCCCATGTAGAATGACCGGCGTCCACATCAACGATTTCCAGCTAAAATTGATTGGATGGACTCAATTGGTACAAATACAAAAGGTTTAGGACTCAATTAATAAAAAAAAGGTTGAGAATTAAATTGACATAATTGCAAATAATATCATGACAAATATGGCATTTGCAGAAAGTAAATAGAGTTGCACAGGTTGTGTACCACACATAAAAGAAAGGCGAAATGGTGATTGAATCATTTCTATCAGTTCTCAGATGCTGGTCAAAACTTCAGAGAGAAAAGAACAAGTTTGACTTTCACGAGCACGAAAAAAAAAAAGGATTGGTACTCTCGAATTAGATTAAAAATGCATGCAAATCGACATTTCAGTCAGTTACCCTGAAAAGAACGAGTTTAACTATTAGTTTATCCCGCCGCACAATAACATCAAGTTTTAAAATTCAAAAAGCCTAATTCATGATTGTAAGAAGATTGAAACAACGTAAAGAGGAAAGGAGTAAAAGAAGTGTCACAAGTAACAAAGAGATAATATCGGCGTGCTAGATTTGAGATTACCGTCAAAGTTTCTCAAAGTTTGGGCTTTATGTTGGCTAGTTTGAAAGTTCGGGCAGAATTGGGTGAATCCCTATAATTTGTGCGGAATTAAGCTGTATTTACCATATAAAGTTTTCATGGTTAAATGAGGGAACGATTTAGGTTAGAACACTAGAGCCAGAAAATCTTTAGGAGGATAGTATACAATTATGACAGTATACAAAATATTTACAACATCATGCCAGGAGTGCAAAACTTCATATAAAGTCGTAATGATCATTGCTACATTTTATCGAAATCGAGTGAAGTATATAAATTTCATTTTCTTTGTTTTATGAGATATAGACATTTAAGCATTTGCCAAGCGTAAAATGTTGTAGAATGTGAATATTTTTATTTAACGAGGTTTTGAACAAGATGCAAAATTGAGTACCTAATTTCCATCGATTCTTTACTAGACAAGACCCAGCTTGGTCAGCTCGTGCTCACAAAAACGAACTGCTCACCATCGATTTTGTTTTATACAAAATCTCTCCGAGCTTGGAAGGAGGACTTTGATTGGCGCGTGAAATATATAAATTTCGTCTTCTAATTATACCAATCACAAGAATTGAATATGCAAGGAAGAAAGAAGGCCGTGTACCTAAAAGGGACGCTGGTAGTCCTCTCATGGCTTTCCTTCCAAGTTGGTCAGAATTCAGCCCCGATTTCATCACCAGCTTTCCTTCCTGCGGAATTAGGCATGTTACACCTTCGTTAACCCAGAAACAAGATGCTCTCGGGGAGAGAGATTGAGCCTTTTTCTACGACTCAAACAAATGATTGACTCATGTATGCAAATTCCCACATAATAATCTCGAACCACTTCGTCCCCAATACAAGTATCATCATTTCCGTCGATTCTTCACTAGAAAAGATCCAGCTCGGTCAGCAGCTCGCGCTCACAAAAACGAAGAAGTGCTCACCTTCCCTACACTCTCGGTGTCTGAATCAGTGCTGGCCGGAGAGGAAGGCCCTGCGAACACCATTCTCGGGAAGGATCGGCAAAAATCTATCTGGATCGATTCCGAAATTGACGGGAATTTTAGGTTCCACAGCGACGAGAGCGTAGCAGATATATGAGAGTTTCCAGATTTGCGGGGTACACGTTCAGATTCTGATGTATATCAAAAGGGCCGGAACCTTCCTTGTTTGAAACAGACAGAAAAAAAAAAAAAAGAGGAAAATGAAAGGAAGGAGGTGTGCATTTTCGAAGAAATTGTGGAAGCGGACAAACAAACAGTCAAGGGTGTTTTTCGACCAAGAACTAGAGATAAGGGTGTTTCGCTGGAATTTCTCCCCGACGAAATATCTTTTCTCAAAAATAGTTGAAACATATTGTACGCTCACTCCAAACAGGAAATATCACAAGTGACTAAGGAAATCAACTACTTTACTTCTAACGAAACCATACAAATACAAATCGTGCCGGAATTTAATCGACGATAGCATAAACAAATTCCGCTGGAATTTAATCAACAACAAAGCTTGGTAACGGAAAAATGTTACGTCGAAATTTGATCGACGGCATATAGAGATACAAACCGAAATTTAATTGATAGCGCGGATCTAGAAATTACAACAAAAAAACACGCCAGAATTTAATCGAAGAAGCAAGTCTGGAAATTAAAATTGCGGTGCAGGAAAGTAAAGTAAATTTATTTGATTTGTGCGATGGACTTCCAGCAGACGTGCAATGGTATTTATAGTGATTGTGTCGTAACCATTCCCGAATAGTTTTCCAGTAATTGTACCCGTGTTCCTCTATCTCTGAAAATCCTGTTCCCGTGTTTTCACGATATCATGATCTTATTTTCAAATGGTTGTTCCTTTAAAAATGTGTGCTTATTGATGCACGACCTCAATCACTTTGTTTTTTAACAGTTTTAAACTTGTAAATGCAACTTGATGCTCCTTATATCTTTATATTTCTTCTGACACATTGATATCTTGTCGATCTTGCTTAATCGACATCCTTGTTGGTCATTATTAATCATACGTTATTGTATATCAACATCGATCAGTGACAAATCCTTGATGGGCACCAATACCAATACTTCGTGATTGTTAACGGTGGGTCACGTACCATTAGATGTTTCAATCACGTGTTTACTAGTATCGACGACCTGATCATTTTTCGATGCAAAGAAAAAGAAACTGATGCATTATTCTCAAAATACCCAAAGTTGATGACTCAATATCGATTGGTCCCATCTCATCGGCAGCGCAAATCTTTGCGACGGTTAAGTGCATGCCACGTGCCGTATTTCACACCATGGTCGAGGGCATTTTTATCACAAAATGTATGATTTGAACAAATTAATAAAATTATGACACGTGGATGCTGAGCCAGCACCATGTTGTCGTGCCGCGATCATGTTTGAACGCGAGCTGACAACGGGCGACTCTTTTGATTTCTATATTGATCCCTTTGAATCATCAGTTCAAAGAAAGGTGTTTGATTCTAGGGATGCCTAAAACTTTATGAAAAGAGAAAATACTTTGCGGGAGATCATTTTTTAAGTAAATGGAGGCCAAGGGAAGACGAAACCACCAAGATGCTTCCCATGGCCGCGTGAGCCCTTATTTAAAAAGGAAAAAAATAGAAGTAGAGGAAGGAACCTTGCTTTCTTCCTAGACAAAACTCGCAAGCATAATCAACAAAAGAGCCTATTCATTCGTGTTTATTTTTTAAAATATATAGATTAATTTTTTCGCATTCCTACTAAACTTTAAATATTATTCAAATTACCCCCAAAAAAATTTATATGAAACTAAATGTCCAAATAGTAAAGGCTGTCTGAATACTCCCTTATGTAAATTTTGGAGGGAAACGAGAAAGAAAAAGGACGACATGAGAAATGGCCACTTTACAAAGCAGCTGTTTGTGGGGCTACCTATCCTAATCCCGATGCATCTGATTTTATCAATCGAAGATCGTCGTCTGGTGCGTGAATCTGATGTGGAAGCATGTTTTGTCTGCTCTTTGGAACTTTTTTAGCAAGTACTTGGTTGAAGTGAAGAATGGAGCTTGCTGAACGCTTAAAAGGAGATGGGGTTATCCTGCCTGGCACCAAAAATTTTTTGCAGTGCCTTGTTACGCCATTTGCGGTTTGCTACAAATCCATAATCCTTCGTCTTCAATCTCGGCAAAATGCGTTTTTGACTCTATTTGGAGTCGTCTCAAATGCTGTTAATCATCGTATAATCACCCGATTCATTGACAAACATCTACACTAATCGAGAAACAATGTTAACCGCACAATAATTTTTGTTGTGCTTTTAATCTGTTTAGTTTAGATAGTGTAGCGGATTGGTCCACTTGCCATTATTCGGGTAAATGAAATCTTTAATCACACCAGCAGAGAAGAAAGAAAGAAAGAAAAAGGCAGACACTCGATCGTGTACTAGTTATTCTAAAAGTTTAAACTGTTAGATAAAAGTATGACTTAATATTCAATTATGGGATCGCTATCAACTAGTTTAAAGGCTTAAGTTGTTAGATCAAGACGCCTCTACGGATCAAGAAATTGTGTCTCCATCAATAATCTGAAATTGGTAATAAATTATAAATTTCAATTCATGTCTTACATGGTCATTGTAATAGTGCTAATACCCAAAAAAACCCCAAACTTTAGTCTTTATCCCAATTATATCCTAAACTTTTTTTTATCTCATAAAAAACCCCAAATTTTTACTTTTTTCTCATAAAAAACCCCAAACTTTTACTTTTATCCCAAATTTACCATCTAATACCCAAAAAAACCCCAAACTTTAGCTTTTGTCCCAATTATATCCTAAATTTTTTTTATCTTATAAAAAACCCCAAACTTTTACTTTTGTCCCAAATCTACTACTATTAACTTTTCCATCCAATATTACCATTAATAATTATTTTTTATTTTTTCAAATTTTTCTTATTTTTTATTTTATTTTCTTTTTCCTTTTCTTTTCTTTTTTTTTTCCCTTCACCTTCAAACCTCTAGCAGGCAAGACTTAACCTTGCCGGCGTTGGGCAAAGTCAACCTCATCCGTCCCTAGCAAGGTTTGTCCTCGCCATGTGACTAGCGAGGCTCGACCTTGCCCAACGCCAATGAGGGCTCAGTCCTGCCGGCCTCATCTTCGCCGGCCGCAGTGAGGCTCGACCTCGCCACTAGCTGGCGGGACCAAGCCTCGCCAGCCACGGCGAGGATGAACCTTGCCAGGGGCGGGCAAGGCTTGACCTCGCTGGCGTTGGGCGAGGTCGGCCTCGGCAACCTCTGGCGAGGTTCGTCCTCGCCAACCGTGGCAAGGACAAGGTCGGCGGGGCCGACCCCTCGCCAGATTTGGCGAGGGCTTAGCCTCGCCGGCCTTTGGCAAGGCCGAGCCACAGCGAGGACGAACCTCGCCAGGGGCGGGCGAGGCCGACCTCACCCAACACCGGCAAGGTTGAGCCTGGCCAGTCTCCGAACCGGCAACCGATCAGAGGTTAAAGGTGAAGGGAAAAAAAAGAAAATAAAAAAATTTGAAAAAATAATTATTGATGGTAATATTGGACGGAAAATTTAATGGTGGTAGATTTGGGACAAAAATAAAAGTTTGGGGTTTTTTATGAGATAAAAAAGAGTTTAGGATATAATTGGGACAGAGGCTAAAGTTTGGAGTTTTTTTTTTTTTAGTATTAGGTGGTAGATTTGGGATAAAAGTAAAAGTTTGGGGTTTTTTTTGGGTATTAAGTGGTAGATTTGCTCTAACCAAAAAAAAAAGTGGTAGATTTGGGATAAAAGTAAAAGTTTGGAGTTTTTTATGAGACAAAAAAAAGTTTAGGATATAATTGGGATAAAAGCTAAAGTTTGAAGTTTTTTTGGATATTAGGCCCATTGTAATATATGAATCATCTCCTCTGCTGTTGGTGTGTAGCCATTAAGCATGTACATAGGAAGAAAATGCTCGGTGAACTACCCTGAGTCGAGGCATAGCGGAGGTAAAAATATGCAAAGAAAATTATCCAAATTCATCAGGACACAATAGAACCTGATTTTAGAGTAATGCTAAATGCGGTAACATGCTTATGGCAAATTAACATCTACGGCACAGGTCCTTCTTGATGATCATCACTATCGCTACCCTCACGGTGCACCACCTCACCTAAACTTAACTCGCGCTCTCCTGAGCTCATATCAATTTGCGACTTATGGTTCAGGTTGTTAACATGCAAATGATTTTCATTTTAGAGTCACCACTAATTTATTTAGTGTTGATCGATTAGAAACCCAAATAAAATTACGAAGCAGAGACGGGGACTTGGTTACCCTAGATTACTCTAACGCCCTTTATTCCTTGTCGCAAGGAGCGTCGCCAATGTTGGTGTGAGGACTGGATACATTGGAAGTGGTCTGGAAGCAGCGGGGACCACTAATTACTTGTTGATCATCCGCCGGGAAACTTGACGTTGCTGGTCTGCAGGGACTCAGCTGGTTGGTGCAGGGAAGGCTCAAATCAGTAGCTTCTCGTCGGGATCACAGGTCGACAGCCTTGTCGCCGTCGTTGTTGGATAGGGACTTTTGGTGTAGCCGTTTCACGGGATGATGTGCTGGTCTCTAAGATGAAGAACCGACGTGGAAGAGAGTTCGTTGGTGCCGGATTCACCGTGGAGAATTGCTTTGACTTTGCAGAACGTGTGTATGGTGAGACAGCAGCTCGATGGTGCACCAACGTGGAAGGAAGCTCCCTCTCTCTCTTTTCATGTATAAGTGTTGCACTGTCTCCTCCCTGACCACTTCCCTCTCGTCTTTTGAATAATGGCCGTGTGTGTTTCAATGTGTGGCCTCGTCTTGTGAATGTGTCTGAAGCTGCTTTTATATGTGAAAGAAGTGACGCCCTCAAGGAAAGCACAAAACTTCCCTTCCCCGTGCAAATAAAACAAGCCAGCAAATCTCTCGATTTCCTTGGCTCTGCTGCTTCACTTCTTTTCTTTTCTTAAATACTCACAGACAGTTCTTTCCTGCCTTTCCAAAAGAATCGGCCCCCCCTCTCTCTCTCGCTCTCTCTCTCTCTCTCTCTCTCTCTCTCTCTCTCTCTCTCTATTTGTTCCTTCAAAATATCGTGGGATTATGCCGATTGCGTCAAAATAACAAATATTTTTCCTGATAAACCGAATCCTGCCAGTATCCAATTTTATTTTAATGCCATCATTCGGCCACAATCTTGTTCAAATCATGCACGATTGATTTTCTTTACTTAATTCAATTATTCCCCAAGATAAATCAATCTCCCAACTCAGCAAACTTCCCAATCACTATTCACTCGAGTCCATCTGTCACCAATCCGATGTAAATACAATTATATGGGCCTAATTACTGATGCAAATACTCTTAATATCTATTTGTAATTTAACTAATCTTTTTGAGGGCCAAGATCGATCCTTAATTTTTATGCAAATCTTGACTAACTGAGTCACCAAAATATAGGTGTCAACGATCACCTTGTGGAGAAACTTGCCAACTTTGATAGGGAGAGGATCCTGGGAATGTGCAATTTAGATGAGCACGAGCTTGATGCTCGCTGTGATAAAACCTTTCACGGGGTGGCCCAAACTCAACCGATGCATGTGCTATCGATGTGTGGCCAGCAAGAGCTTACTGTTGTTCATATCCACTTCTGCTGAAGCATGGTAGCATATATAAATGTTAATAGGATATACTTAGCTCGTTTACAAGCTGTTATGAGGCATCACATGACAAATTGCAACTTTTGGATTAACTTTTATTATTAATTACTGCTATGGTTTCGAATTCAAAGATGGCAGTTCTCTTGTACACATTGCATACATTTGTTTTGTAGCACTTTGCTGTGGGATCTTACCTTTTCTGTTACTGCAGGGTAACTTTGATCTGATGGGAAACAATTTCCGTCTTCTTTATCCATGATGGGATGAAAATCCCGGATATGGTTTATGCACTCAAACCAAACACCAAATCACACATCCAGGAGAACCGGAGGATCCTTGACTTTTTCTCCCACCATCCCGAGAGCTTGCACATGTTCACCTTCCTCTTTGATGATATTGGTATTCCACAAGATTACAGGCACATGGTGGGCTCTGGAGTTAACACCCACACTTTGATCAACACGGCCGGAAAAGCACATTATCCGAAGTTTCACTGGACACCAACTTGCGGCGGTCAAGAGCTTGCTGGAGGAAGAGGCAATTAGAGCTGGGGGATCCAATCACAGTCATGCGACTCGGGATCTTTATGATTCCATTGCTGCTGGAAACTTTCCTGAATGGAAACTCTTCATTCAGATCATCAATCCAGATCATGAAAACAAATTCGACTTTGACCCACTTGACGTGACCTGGCCAGAAGACATGTTGCCCCTAATGCCAGTTGGCCGCTTGGTCTTGAATAGGAACATTGATAACTTATTTGCTGAGAATGAACAGCGTGCATTTTGCCCCTCAATTGTGGTTCCTGGCGTCTACTACTCGGATGATAAGCTGATCCAAACTCGTATCTTCACATATTCTGATACTCAGAGGCACCGTCTTGGACCAAATTATCTTCAACTGCCCCCCAATGCTCCTAAATGCGCTCATCACAACAATCACCATGAAGGTTTCATGAATTTCATGCGTAGGGATGAAGAGTTAAGAATCTTCTTTGAATCCTTCCGCAAAGATACTCTGGGCAGCATCTCTCATAGATTTTCATGTTGACATATCTAAGTTAGACATCACTCTTTCCTTGAAGTATGAAGGCATAGTGATGCAATCTGACATGTCAATTACGGATCCCAAAGTGGCGGGGCGAATGTACTCCCTGCTTTTGTTAGAGGAGGATTACTTTCTTAATTTTGCAAATGCACTTTGTGCCTGAAACATACATACATGTTTACATATGTAGGAAATACCTGTCCTCTAATGTGTAAAATGATGGATTATCTGTTGAGCAAATGCTTAATTTCCCTGTTGCAGATAAACTATTTTCCTTCTAGGTATGATCCCGTTCGTCATGCGGAGAGATATCCCATTCCCCCTGCTATGCTGACTGGAAAGCGTGAGAAGGTATTGTTTCATAGGATCTCTTCTACTTGAATAGAGATTGATTGTTAAGAGGTTCTTTCAGGGTCATATCGATGGGATAGACTCAGGTTGTCCAATAGATGATCAATTGAATTGCAGTGAGTGGTGTGACTGATGCATGTGCGTTCAGATTTTGTGAACTTTTGTTGCTCCAAACGGACCATCATTGAGAAAGAGAACAACTTCAAGCAGCCTGGAGAGATACACCGATCATGGGTGCCTGACAGGTATTCGTCAGTTGTGCATTTCCCCAAAATGGTTTGACGGTCTCATGTTTCTCAATCGTCTGTGTCTCTGACTTTTTTCAGGCAAGAACGGTTCATCTGCAGATGGATCGATGCTTTGTCGGACCCAGGTGTGACTCATGAGATCCGCAGCATCTGGCTTTCATACTGGTCTCAGGTGAGATAGTCGTTTATTTCTTGTCTAGTCCTGATGGGGTTTAAGTGAAAGATGTAATATTCAAAATTCAGAACTGTGGGATTCGGTTGTTGTTTGCTTTGTGATATATTTCCAAGCAGATGTGATAATACTCATTTGAGATTACCTGCAATTGCAACAGACGGACAAATCTCTGGGTCAGAAATTAGCATCTCGGCTCAATGTGCGGCCGAGCCTTCAAGGACCATACAAAGTTGGATGTATTGAGATGGTGCGAGCACAAAACGATGTCTGAGCTATAACCTCTGTTCCAATGCTTATTTTTGTTATGGTATATTGAACTTGCCTTGTCATACAACTCTCTGGCAACAGGGTATTCCTGATTTAATAAATGCCAATTGTGTGTGCTCATCTTATTCTTTTGTGTTTGGTTGTCACTTTCTCCTGGAGTCTCATTTACATATGAGGTCAAGTGATCAGATCGTATTGCCAGTGATATCATGATGTATTTGATTACGGCTGGTAAATTCAACGGCCTCGCTGCTCTCAAGCGCACCAGTGAAAGTATATGCTGTGTAATGCGCCTTCTGCTATGTGGGGCGAGTAGTTAGAACTAAGAGTTAGTTTGCCTCCTTTCTTTTGACAGTGCATTGTTATCGAATGGAGTGATTGAATGACACTATTGAATTATTGTTCCTGCGAACAAGACAGGCGTTGGCTCGTAGAGGATGGCACAATGGGACTATCTTCGGATCCCTGCTTCATAAAAGGGCAAATTGACTTCGAAGGCGACTGAGCATGATCACCATATATGGATTTTCCTTTTCTTTGTTCGAGTTTCTTCGTTTTTTTCATCCTTCTACTAATCTGTAGTAGGCCGAAAAGGTAATATTGTTCCTGAACTTAAGAGACCAGGAGATCTTCGATAAATCAATCTAGCTCGTAAATAATTCGAATGCATCTTTGGTAAAACGTATGATCGTGTTTAAAAACCCCAGTCTAGACAACTGTACACACAAATTTGGCCGTGAAGTGCCACCCCCGCCAGCACTGCGATCCTTGACAAATATTTAACAAGAGACTAGCCTTTAGAGTTGCCGACTGTCTACTTGCAAAATTCTAAAGCCTGAGTTGCGTATCCTCCTAAAAAAACAGATTTCAGCTCCATCTGGTCTTAAGAAATAAGTCAATCTCCATCTCAACGAGTCCTCGACGCCGCAGCTTGGGAGTGTCGAGTTCCGGATCTACGAGGACCATCAGCGCTGTGATTGTGGTGAATCGGGGATCGATGGTGGTTGTGATGATGCTGGTGAGAAGAAGGCCGGCTCGACGTGCTTGCCTTGGCCTCCTTCTTGCTCTCCCGTATATTGTTGATACGTTCTAATGCCACCAGCACTTCATCCATCGACGGCCTCGCTTTAGGATCGCCTTCCAGGCATTTGAGGATGAGTTCAGCTGCCTGAGTTGCAGCTTTCAAAGGGTATTGATCTTCTAGTCTCGCATCCATTATCTTCCTCAGCTTCCCCTTGTCGCGGAGCGACGGCCTCGCCCATTCCACCAGATTCTGCTGGCCGCTGGGGCGTTCCGGGTCGAGCGCTTGTAGGCCCGTCAACATTTCTAGTAGAACCACCCCGAAGCCGTAGACATCGCTCTTCACGTACAGATGCCCTGTCAAATTTAACACGCATTTCTAAGGTTACATGAAACCTTCGCTTAAGATAAAGAAGCATTGAGAGGGAGATTTTGATGAACAGACATTGCAGTAAGATCATTTCGCAAACACACAGCCAAGTAATCCGTCAATCTTCACCGATCCAATATCGCCCGCGTGGAAGAAAGATATGGACTCTTGGTCTTACCAGTGGCGATGTACTCGGGAGCGGCATAACCATATGTTCCGATCACTCGTGTGGTCACGTGAGAGTTCCCGCCGGCCGGTCCCAGCTTTGCTAGCCCGAAATCCGAGAGCTTGGCATTGTAGTCCTGGTGCCAATTTCACAAACCCGAGTAAGTGAACGAAAGTTTCTCAATCAATTCCCAAGAATGGCAGCTATACATCCAATGCATCATCCAATAGCCGCGGGCATACGCCAAGTAAATCCCATTCGCGTGGAACACGTGATCTAATGACTCTTCCACAGAATTCTAAAAGTGTCCCGAGTGCATCAAACGTACGTACGACCGCGACATAAGCCGAAACTGAGATGCTTTCAAATGAAAACTTGAGCTCTTTATATCATTTACTAGGCGACACGGGCGATATTTACACGGGTATCCTTAAAAATAAATTCTCGATAGCCGGAGAAGCGACCGAAAATAATCGAGTAGGTAGAAAACATTACCGCATCCAATAGTATATTGGATGATTTGAAGTCCCTGTAAATGACGTTCTTCTCCGACGTATGCAGGAAATCCAGGCCACGGGCAGCTCCGATTGCTATTTTAAGCCTCACGTCCCACGGAAGTGGTTCGGCTCCCCCTGCATTACCGAAGGTTTCTTTGGTGAACAATTTTTTTTTAATGTCTGATATTCGAGGGAAAAAAAAAAAACGGAGACTACCGGGCATAGCAAAAAAAAAAAAAAGTTGTGCAGATGATCTTACTTCTGAAAAGGTGATTTTCTAAGCTTCCCCTCTGCATGCACTCGTACACGAGGAGGTACTGATTGTCTTCCCAGCAATACCCCACTAATCTCACCAAATTCGGATGAGAAAACTTACCCAAGAACTTAACTTCCGACTGTGGAAAGACAAAATAAAATATAATGATTGTTAATCAATGCACTTGTGAATTGTGTCGATAATTAACATTGCAATCTGTTGCAAGTTCAATTAGTTATGTGGAGCGATTTGTGCTTTTTAGTATATAAGAAGGGTATGTGTTTATGGGCCAAAATCATGGGGAGAATTTCAAATTACAATCCGTAATGGGACCGTTTTCTCAAATAATGGTTCAAAGTGGACATTATCTTAAATAAGCTCGTGATGTTGTCAAATTAGTCTCAAATAACGGCCGAGCTTACCAGTTGACCAAATCTAACTTGCATCTGTCGTGCAACACACATGCTCACTGTGCATGAAGTAGGCGTAGTTTGTTTCAAACGCCAAGATAAATAAGCACGAGGTCGGCAAATGGGCAACAAAGTCCAAGTAATTAATTAATCCTTACTTTAGCCAAATTGGACTCGAGTCCGGTAGCCGGATTTCCGGGGCCTATCAAATTTGAAACTATTTTATAAACGAAATATCCTTTGGTCAAGAACTGGACCCAACAAAAAAAAGCACTTCATAATTATCAAAAAGGAAATCGCTCAACTCGACATGACCTTAAATTCGGAAAAAAAAAAAATCAATATGCTCTCCCTCCGCGGGGGAGTCGACTTTTGCACATTGTCCAGGTCGACTTCGCAACTTCTCGACGTTAATTTTTTTTTTCCGTCGAAAATCGTTGATTAGTATCGTGCTTTGTTTTTCATTCGCGAGGAGTGTCGTCACGTGATACTCTATGGAGTGATTTGGACGAAAATGAAAACTCGGAACCAACGAAACGACGTATGGATCGAGAATGGAACTGTACTGGGAACGTTCGATACGCACCTGCCATTCGCGCAGGCCCTGATCGCTGTCGGGATTGGACTTCTTGACGGCGACCGGGATGCCGCTGCCGACCTTGACCGGGGCGAGGGTCTTCTCGTCCACCCACCCCTTGAACACCCTCCCGAACCCGCCCTCCCCGAGCATCGTGTCCGGCCTGAAGTTCCTGGTCGCGCTCTTCAGCTCCGCCAGCGAGTACATCTTCAGGTTGTGCGATATCTCGTCCCCGGCTTTCGCCGCGGCCGGAGCCTCGTCCGCCGCCACGCCGCCTGCCGCCGGCGACTTCACGTTCTCGCCCCCCGCCGCCGCCGCCGCCGGCGCGTCGCCCTTTACCTTGGAATCCTTAGCAGGAGCATCTACACCCACAAGAAAAAGAAAGTTCGAAGAAAACCGGAGATGAAGAACACGAGAGATGAACTCAGCTCACATCCCACCAGAAGATAATGATAAATCATGGGACCAAGAAGGAAGGAAGAGGAACAGACCTGGGCTGCAAGGTTTTGTGGCGTTGGGGCTCTGGTGGTGATCCACCATAGCCGATCTCTTTCCCCAGCAGATCCCCATGATCAACAGCAACAGCGACGATGAACAAAACGACACCACAAACTCTCTCCCTCTCTCCGGGTGACTGTTCTTTGATACGAAGCTTATAGCTGATGTCCCTGCCTTTCTTTATTTGGATGGATACGAGATGGCTGGAGGTGGGTGGGGGTGGGGTGAGGTTCGAGGAAGAAGAGGAGAAGCTGCACAGAAGCAAAATCAAAGAGGAGAAACGATAATCTGCTCAGCCCCACTCCTTCCCTCCCTCTTGACTTTTTGTTTCTCCACTCAAGAAGATGACTGATTGGTGCTGCTGCTTCTGACACCCCGCTCAACTCGTTTTATACTCCATCTTTTTTTCTCTCTCTCTCTCTCTTTTTTTTTCTTTTTTTGGCTTTCCCCCGCAACTTCGTTTCGTTCGGAAATAAACGAAGAAGAAAAATCAGGGGGGCCAAAAAGAGACGGGGGAGGGGATAATTTTGATGGTGTCGAGGTCAACAAAGTCTTGTGCTGTGCGAAACAACAAGTCAATGCCCGCGCAATCGGGGCAGAACCATCAGTATCTTAGGGGCCCCCCCGACTCCTGCCACGTTGACCCGGTCCGGTTCATAGTATCCCGACCCTCGGCCCGCTCATTCGTGTTTCTTCTTTCGCCGTGTCTGTCTCACACCGGGATCTCTTGAGCATCCTACTGATCTCTCCTCATCGGGACGGTTCCTTCGATCTCGATAGGACCGGGCGATTCTTCGAGGAGGTAGATCTCCGAACGCAATGACCGAATCGATCTTTACACAGGGTCAAGGGGCGAGGCGAGATGAGACGTCCACTCTCGTTTTTTGATCGTAAAGAGTGGAACGTCATGTAAGGAAAACTTTCACCGGGCTAGATGAAGTCGGGGTGGTAAACTTGTCGAGTTTGGAAATTGAGAAATTACACGGAAATGACCGTGTCGATGAGATGATTATGTCAAAGAATCATATATATACTATTTCTCGAATTTCACAGTTCCAATTTCGGAACTGCACATTACAACGAAATAAAGTCATCATTGCGACAAAATACGCTGCGTCTGCTAATCAGAACTTGACCCTTTCCTCTCTGAAGAAGAATAATTACAGAATCGAAGTTGACCCTCGCGTCTTGAAACTGGGGGGATGTTAAAAAAAGAGCTCCGGTCAATTATGATCACCTTTAGTGCTCGGGTGATGGTGTTTCGATCAGTACTCCGTATGGTCGGGAACGCTTCCACGTGTATTTTTTTCTTTTTTTGGTCGGACTTCGACATGCACTTCGCCGACGGGGCACGTGCCGATACGTACAAAACAGGAACCGTACAAAGGAACCACCGAGACTTGGTCATACTGATTAGGTCCGCAAGCACCATAGTAAAGTAAAATCGCTGGCCATTTGAAAGCTGAAACTTTCCAGGAACCAAATCATAGGGTACGTCCACCGTGGCGTGCGATGGTATTCGTCGCTGACTTTTTCTTAATCAAACGATCGTTCCTGTTCCAGCTAATCCCTCTTGCCGGGCGGCTTTGTTCTCGCTCGAGCCAAAAGGCGCCGAAGCCCTTTTTCAAATGTAAGAACGTGTGATGTGTTCACATATGGCCACGATGCATGTACAGGAAACATCGTATTCCAAATCACAGGGCGAGAGTGATTGCGGGGCAAACTTTTGGCATGACATAATGACGGTGATACGATCTTAAAATCGAGCGTCGGTTGTCTACGAGGCTCGAACCCGTCATAAAATTCTACAACATATATATCGAGTATCGTCGGGCAATTTAAATTCTTCAGACGTATGGTTTGTGCCCTAATAACTCGGTGGGCCTTATACGGTAAGCTTTTTCTAGAGCGATCATATAGGGATACCTAAACCATAGC
This sequence comes from Syzygium aqueum, assembly GCA_031216185.1. Taxonomy (NCBI): domain Eukaryota; kingdom Viridiplantae; phylum Streptophyta; class Magnoliopsida; order Myrtales; family Myrtaceae; genus Syzygium; species Syzygium aqueum. Next base: position 34,435,420 of record CM062236.1, read on the forward strand.
TTGTTCCTGCTGCTTGGATGATGATTATCCCCAACGACGAGTGATTTGTCGAATCTCGAGCCCTTTAAACCCGTCTTCCTAGAGCCCTTTGCACACGCGAAACAAACACAAGGCGACGATCCAACCGTACGGGGATTCTCTTTTTTCTTCGTATGGACCACATCGTTCAGATGAGGTCGGGCCGAGAAATTTCGAGGGGGTGGGGGGGTCAAGAAGAGCACCGACCGCAACCCTTTTTCGTTTCGCGATCGATCCCCACCGAGGGCTCCACGATATGCGATCGAGAGGGGAGGGGCAAGAGGCACCAAGTCAATGTTGACATGAATTGCGTCTTGGAAAAATGGGGTGCGCGGGTAGGGCCCCGTCGTTCATTGTGGATTAGAGCGAGGAACGTGAGCTGCCTTCCGTCCTCGGATTGGACGACCCGGTCTGGTCTCTCCCTCCATGGCTTTGTCAAATGTTCATTTTCAGTAGATTTAAACCCGGATTGGAAACAAGAAAAAGGAGGGTAAAAACAAAGATGGCGAAAAGAACCTCTGAAAAAGAAGACCCAGATTGGAAAAAAGGAGAAAAGGTTAGAAAAACAGATCCCAAAAAGAACCTCTTCTTTGGGTAAAACACGCACCTTTTATTATAATAAGTGGGTTTTTGTGCATTAATGACGGGTAACATCTTGCAAGACCTTTTAATGTCTACTATTCTTATTATCTTTAAAATGGGTTTTTGTGCATTAATGGCAATCGTTAAGTCTAAAGATGTCATGCTCATGCAGATTCCTATTGGAGACACACCCTTTTCTTTTTTTGGTCGAAAAAGACAAACCTATTGGCTTACTGCGATTTTAAGAATGGAGAAGACCAACAAACGAATTTGGACTTAAATTAATTGTGCCTAATTACTCACGATCCTAGCCACTTCTCTCTTTTTTTTATTTTTTATTGGTACAAATACTGATTATAATGTTTAAATTAATCATTCCTAATTTTTTTCTCGAAGAGCAATCCGATGTTTTTACAGAACGAATGGCTCAAAACAAAATCACCATCGAAGTTGTAAAGAGAGTTTTTTGTTGTAAAATAAATTTGGCTAATCAATCATATAGGATAGAAGTTCTTGTTATTGTTGGTAAACAGTGTCGTTTTCTCCTATTAAGCTACTAATTAGGTGGATTATTGGCATTTTTTTAATTTGAGAAGTTGAAAAGGAATCAAAATTATCGACGTTTTAGTATAGAGTATTGAATCACTAGATATTGCCCCAGTGGCCACCCTTCTCGCATGAAAAGAAGGAAGTGTGAAGTTCGAATCTCCACGTTCTCGAAGAGTTAGAAATGAGGAAGTTTAGTTTTAGGTGTCACTTTTGACTCCTACGTTATGTAAAAAGATAGATTCAAAATTTGAGAGTGAGTTAAAAGTTAGAATAAGATAAGATAAAAAAAAAAAAAAAGTTCAGAGTGTTGGAAAGGCAATAGCCTTTTGACCTATCAAGAAACACCTCATATATAATATCGTCATTGTCGTGATGTCACTCTTTTGGTAAAAAACAAATCCCGAGGTCACATCAAGGTGAGCTGTTAAAAATTGATCCGCCGATGAGGCGAAGAAAAAAGGTTGAGAAGAAATGTAAATTAATGTGGTAAATTTGCAAATGGCATGACCTCCTTGGATTTTTTTTTTTTTTCACCATTCACTCCATCACAACGGTTCTGCTTCAATATATTATACAGATTAACGCTCAACAAGTCCTACTGAACATGTTAAATCCAGGTCTTTAGCCTTTGCATCGTGACCTCAACTCGGAGTAATTTGCAAACACATTTGATGAGATTTGAATAAGCGACCTCCAGTGTGGACGCCGCAATTGCAAAGTAGTTCTACCGTGTCAAGTCATTTATATATTAGCTAGCAGCTAAGTTCAATGAACGGATCGCACAATCTATAGAACACATCTTTGAATGTATTATCCGTCGCAATTCGTCACACACACTTTAACTTTAGGGAAAAGTGAGACCGAATCATTCGTCGTCCGCACTTCCTATTCGTAATTGATTAACGAACGAATTGCCCGATCTATAAGACGCATCTTTGAATATACTCTCCAAAGCGATTTGTCGTACGCACTTTATCCCCGGGAAAAAAGTTAGACCAAATCATAGGATAAGATTCTATTCGCAAAAGATATCGACAGGATAACGACCGATTCCTTCATCCATGATGATTTTGGGCACTTGTATCCAGTCCAGTCAACATATTCCATATCCCCCCAAAGATCCCGTGGAAGCTAGGGGAGCAAAATTTGGAAAAGTAAAGCCGGCCACATAAAATATTTATATACACGAGTCGAGGGACCAACCCATAATTCGTGGACTCGATCAAAATCAAAATAGGGTGGAACGGGGAAAGAACAAGTCCAGGTTTAAAATGCTCGAAAAATTATCAGTGTGAAATGCGTCGATCGCGCTGCTCATGTCGCTTAAGAAAGTGTTAAAGATCTTGGAAGCCTGCGAGCGAGATGGCGGTATGAACCTTCTTGAGAACAGCAGGAAAAATGTTCTCAGGTCTTCTTCGGGACAGGCGAGAAGTCTCCCCCCGTGGCTTAGCCTTTCTCATTGAGAAGCCTTTGATGGACGGTCAATGCGCGACTTGTTCTTTTGTGCCCTTTTTCTTTAGAGCTCTTTGGATGGCTTCTGGACATGGAACGACGGGGTCGAAGTACATCGTTAAGTCATCTTCGAAGGAAGGTGTTGTTTTGACTTCTGGTCCGGATGTCTCCGGACAGACATGTTGATGGGAATTCGGTTCCGGTCTGGAGCGTGAAAAATTCCACCACGCACTGATTTTTCAATTTGCTCTTGTCGCTGTATGGAACTAGTGCGGCAGTGGGAAGTTGCTCTGAAATTTCTGGAGAGATGAGTTCATATGATATTAAAGTAGGATGAGAAAGTGGGGGCTTCTGTACACATTGCGGCCCTAAAGCTCTATATTCCAAAAACCTGAGATGAACATAAACCCGTCAAACGGGTAAAGTCGGATCGAAAACGATTCGACTCAAATTGACCTGTTTTCATGTAACACGAATATAGTGACCTATAGCCGACTCAACCAATACCCAGCCCGACCCATATTATTAAAATACTTTCATATTTAACCAAATATATGAAAATTCATACCCAAATTAAGGTGAGAGCACGGAGTGAGCGAGCGCAAGATCAAATGAGGGTAAGAGTGAACGGAGTAAGTTGTGAACCCATTTAACACACGAATTATGCTGTGCTTTATCATTCTAAACCGACTTACAATCCATTTACTGAACGTAATCAACTCATATAACAACGCAAATCATCAAGTATTGATTAAAAAATGAGACCCATTTTGTAAGGTCTATTAAAACTAAGATATAACTAGGCCGCCACCTGCTTGCCATTGCCATGACATGGGGTTGGCCCACTTGCTATCGCACGGACTAGCCCATGGGGTCACCACTCACCAGTCACCAAGGCATGGTACTGCCCACAGATTCCCCGGGGCAGCTTGCTCTTGGGCCTATGCTTCGAACGGAGACCGGCCCAATCCAAAACGTAGGCCCAACAGGATACAGTTTCAAGGCCCAACCACGAACCGGGGTCCATCCAGATCACCGAGCGTTAATTTACGTACTGATTTTCGAATTAGTCCAATCGATAAACCTCTGACCTCTCGTCGCAACGTGCGCACTGCTCGTAACAACAACGACTCGATTTCGGTTGATATCTGGTCGATCATCGCCGTAATCAGTGTCAGGTCATATTCAACTATACTCAAGGAACTCAGCCGATCGGAATTCATACCAACCGATCGATTACCACACGATGTCCATACGTAGCCATAGGAAAAGCACGTGGACCGTACATGAAACTACATTAAAGTCAACAATTGATATAAGTCTAACAAAAAAAAAACAGAACCTTTTTTCATAAGGAGATACGGTCAAAACAAATATACAAGAAGTGAGGATTATCATCGAATGATTTGTAAGACATAACAAGCAATTTAGCCGTGGGATAGGTAACTTTACGTGGACTGATGAGTGTTTTTGCTTAGAGTTCATCGTCAATGACGTAATGGTACGATGAAAATAACGAGCTCCATCCACATTGGATTTATCAGAGAAAAATTTATCCAAAAAATCCTAAACTTATTGTACGAAGGTCAATTGGTCATAAATCTTTTAATTGTGTTAATTTAGTCTCAGACCTTTTACAATTTGCTAATGTAGTCCTTCCAACCAATTATCCAAATAATAGATTTTAAAATCAAATTGATAAATCATCAAAAGGTTTATAACTAAATTGGCATAGAAAGAGATTTAAGATTATAATTTGGCAAGTTGCCAAAAGGTGGTTTCGGACTAAATTTGCATAATTGAAAGGTTTATGATTGAATTGGTCACCGTATAATAGATTTAAAACTTTTCGGACAATTATCTCGGATTAATCATATGGTGCGAGCCTGAGGATGTTATTTCAAATCGATCCCTTTGCTCAATTTCTTCATCCCCATTACATTGCGGTGGCTCGCACGTCGTCTTCTTCCTCCACAAGCAAAGCATCGCGTGTTGCTGGCTTCGGATGTCAACGACGGAAAGCCATTAGAACAGCCGATGCTTCGCGGTCAATGCCTGCCAAGATACGACGTTGATCGATCGATCGAATTCCATTTCAACGGGGTACATCTCTCGGGCCAATAAAATAAAGAAGGAAAAATCGCAACGTGGGGCGACCAATCTCATGAAATCAATCACGAGTTTCGTTCATGGCCTGCAAAGTAGGGACTTGTAGACCATCCCTGGTAACGATGTGTGTACACATATCGCTACGGGATCTTCACTCATACGCGACAATATTCCTTTGAATTATTGTTGCTGTTGTTATTAGGTTGTCTAAGATTCTTTTGATACAGGGCACATCCTCTTATGCCCGACGACATGTATAATCGTGGCGGAAACCCACGATCCACGATCATCCCCGCCTCCATTGATCACGAACCGATCGGACTCGCCACCAGTTTTTGGAAACGCCGGGCAGAACGGAGAAGACGGATCGAGCTAAGATTGGACCCGATGCCTTCGTTGCGTGAGCATATACATGACTCCCACTTCGTCGTGCTAGGATGAGCTAGAGAGTTTTGCCTTTTTGCTAGATTTCTGGACAAACTTTCCGCGGCACGTGGTTGTGGAATTTGGGTAGACAGCCTGCGGAAGTCATACGAGGGGACTTTACGTTGGGAACAAACAAAGGACAAATGTGGATTTCGGGAGGATCATGTATATGCTCACGCAAGGAGAAAAGGGCATTGAGTTCTAGGAATGTACTTTGTGTGTGGCTGAAGTACCAAAATCATGTTGCATTTTGGTCCTAGAAAATAGAGAAAGCTACTTTGCTGTAAAGCCATTCCCCGCTCTTATTTTGCGCGTTCCATCGACCTATTGAAACAAGAAATTGCGCTTAAGCTTTTTAAAACCCAAGATGTAAATAATTATGTGACAATTTATCTTGTGATGAACCTGAAAACGCTGTTTTTTTTTTCTTAGATTTGTCGTATTTTTCAATGACGGGCAATACTTCGAAGAGTAATGTTAGGAATATTAAGATGTGTACTTGAAGGAAAGTAAACATTTTGGTCCCGAGACAAAGGCTACGAGGGAGTTGCATTGAAATTAACAGAAGAAACCTCATGCGTTCCTTAGCGTACACGATTTAATAGATATCATGATCGATAAATGTGGCAGTTCTCTATTTCGCATGAAGAATAGGATTGACCGATTATCGCGTCGTAGAGGCGCTTGCATGTACCTAGTTCCAGAGTACTTCATAATTCGGTAATTTGGATTTTTATGAGGTCTACTATCGGTATAAAAGTTACACATTTATCATTGAATGTTGACACATGGAACGGTTCGATTACAAAGCAAACTCCAACTACTTACACTGCTCACCCAACGGTAGTGAACATGTAAGAGTTCTTTTCGCGCGGGCTGTGATTCGAACGACAATTCAAAAGGAAAATGAGCAAAATGCTTGGAAGATGAAATGATGCTTGCCGGCAGAACTTCAGGTTGCATTTTCAAGTGTGCTCCGACAACATGGGACGTCATACCGAGTTTTGACCAAATGGTCGATTAAACTATACGCATATTTACATTAATCTAAGTTGGTGTACAATGGCGAGGGAGAGAGCCCAGGCAACAGCTGTGACCCCAGATGGAAACATTCTTTGGAAGGTTGACTGGCATCTGAGAAACTTCGCGGCTAAAATATAATGAGTACATTTTTGGATAGAAATAGAGTCTAGAATAGTTAAACGACCCACTCCCATTGCATAAACCGATGGTCTAGGAATAAAGAAGAAGAAGAAGAAGAAAGATAAAAAACAAAAAAAAAACAAAAAGAAAAGCCATTTCATCGGTCGACACTGGAAATAAATGGAACAAGGGGTGCGATGTATTCTATCACGACGTATTCTCGCAAAGACTCAATATGAGTACTGTTCTTTTGATTCGTATAATTAATCTCGATCAATTCTCGAACGTCGGTAATGAACCGTTCGCTATCAGATACTCTCTTTTTAGATATGGACCGACGGTCCAGCATATTTGGCCTAACGTACAACGCGAGACCTAGAGAAATTAGGTTGTAAACGCTCCTAAGCAGGATAAGCGTAGGTCCCATTGGGTTCTCGATTTTGTCTTAATTTCTTCACCATCGTGTTAATTAAGAATAATCTGGACAGGACCAAGCCAACTACTTCCACTTAACAACAACCCTTCAAGTAGTGGGTCCCCAGAAAGGACGTTGATCCGCTTCGAATACGAACTCCTCATATGAATTGTGAGTTATATCGTAATGAAAGTAACCCATATATATATATATATATATATATATATATATATATATATATATATGTTAACAATTCGGGTGGAATCTTGGCATTTCTCATTTGGAGAAGGAGTCAAATGACAACGATCAGGGGATTTGCGTATGGAGATTGCCAAAAGTATACCTTTTAAATTTCAGTCCATCTTCTTTTTTGCAATTAGACGTGTTCGGGCTTCTTTTTCCTTACTGGCCATCAATTATATGGATTATCCTTTTTTTTTATTTCCAAGTAATTTGTGCTTTTTCTTTTTTACCAAAAGCAGCCAAAAACCCCAAATTATGCTCACCGTAATACATGTATCCTGAAAACCCTAAATTAGTACATGTGTGACACGTTTATCCTCCGTCAAAATTATATTAATGAAAACCATTAAAAGCTCGCATCAATATTGACATGGAGCCCACGTGATTTAAGTGAAATAATCAATGTTTTGATTGAAAAACGTCTAACAAAACCTTTTCTCTTTCTTTGTGGTCAAAGTCCAACGGAACCTTTTTTTTTTTGGGTCAAAAGTCCAACGGAACCCTGACTGAGGTAAATATGTCACATAAGTACAAGTTTTGGATTTTTTATGTCACAAGAAAAAATTTAAATAAATGTGTCACGGTGAGGTTTTTTATGTAAAAACAAAATTCAGGATAAATGTACCGCTTTTATGTGCAACCAAAAAAAAGAAATTAACAAAGCCATCGCATATATTTAGAGAATGAAAATTTGACATATTTCTTTTCGCGTTTTATGGACGAAACAACAATTTTTATTTGATCCGAGACACTTGACTCTTAATCTTATTAACTTGAAACTATGGATGGAATTTACTCTGTATATTAGAGATTACTAATTTTTGTTGGGGCTAATATATGATATGTATACCAAAAATTACGATAGAGGGGGAAGGAGCCCCCGCCTGCCCCTTCTCGCTCCGTGAGTTCGATTTAAAAAAAAAATTAAAATTGAAGGATTGGATTGGACAAATTAAAAATGTGGAGACTTGATTCGAAAAGACATAAAAAGTCTATCCATCTCCATACCTTATTGTCAGAAATAAGTAGAAACTACCGTGGATTGGATTGGCTTTTTAGCGGGATGCAAACGAGGAGTATTAAGTAAGAGGTAAATCTTACTTCAAATCAAATATAACTAAGAGTGAAAATAGTCATCAACATGTAAGCTTCAGTGTTGATTTTTCCTTTTATATATTTAGCTCATAACTCAAATGTGTTAGAAGGGGCCATTAATTTGTCACGGAATCGCGAGTTCATTTCATTTCGCGAGTGAATCTTTAACCGGCTTGTACCGCATTGCTTAGTTGCGACATACTCATGCGGCGAGGCTTATGGAATGCTGAAATTTTTTGGTGGAGTTGCATTGATGGGCTTGACCTTCGGAGCACAAGAGGCGATGCGGAATTTCCTGTGAACTAGTCTAAGTATTCCGTAACGAATGCGAGACCTTTATTGGTAACACCCAAAAATGGATCTTTGATGCCGGTAATTTCCTCTTCATCCATGTACTTACGAAGAACAACTCGATAACTTACGTCGTGAAAATGCATAAGAGCGCGAGGGAAAACATTCGAAGCTAGCTAAATCTCCCTCATAACCTTCGGCACCTAGGTGGCTTCTTATATGAACCACGGCGCTTTAAACTCATCACTTAGTTAAACTTTGGCTTTCCTTCTCCGAACCGAACCCATGCTCATCCCCAAAGCTTCCCTATTCTTTCCACTAAATATAACCCAAAAATCCACCAATGGCATTCGCCGTGCATGGCCATGCTCGGCACGAATCTCGTGTTTAATGACCGAATTTAATGTCGTCGTCGCCGTCGTAATATAAGTCCATCTCGTCAGTCGGTCCAATTCTTTAGCCACAAGGAAGAAGGAACTATTCAATCGCGTGCCGCGACAAAAATAATTTTTACAACTCGGGATCTTTTAACCGCCGAAAATTGTTTTGGGTAATTTATTCCTATGTCTTCAAATTCCGGAAAATCCTAAATTCGAATTCGATTCGGATCGCGCGACGTCCCAAAAACGACTCGAAGAAGAGAACGTGGGGTCGAAAATTACACGGACGCAGCCGCCTCCCTCTGTTGACCTCATCATCGTCGCGCGCGCTACTATTCTTCTCCTCCGTCTTCTTCCCCAATTTGCTTACCTTCCTTCTGATCGCATGTTAACTTCACGTCGTCCGATGATGGAGTGAGTCATCAAGAAGAAGAAGCAAAAGCAGCAGAAGACGACGAAGAATCGTCTTTTAATCTCCGTCCTACCCAGCACAGCATAGCATTCCAGGCAGAGAATAAGAGGGAACAGGGAACAGCGGAGCCAGGCGAAGCCATGCACCCCTCCTCGAAGCCCACCCACCACCACCACCACCACCTTCTTCTTCCCTCCTCCGTCCATCTCCCCACTCTCGAGACCATCGCCATGCGCGGCAAGGTCCGCACCACCTTCCTCCTCCTCGCCGCCGCCCTCCTCGCCTTCTTCCACTTCCACCTCCGCCTCTCCGGCGGCAGCCCCCTGTTCGGGCTCTCCAACTTCTCGCTGGGGCGGCGGCCCTCGGAGCAGTCCGCCGTCGCGCTCAACTACGCGATCCCGGAGGTGGGGCCCGTCCCCTCCCGCCACGCGTCGTCCGTCCCCGAGGAAACGATCGACGCCGTCTCGATCCTGTTCCCCGCCTGGGAGCTGCTCGTCATCGCGCCGCCGGGGATGGCGGGCGGTCGCGACCGGCACTGCGTGTTCCAGAACAACGCCACGTCGCCGGCGACGCTCGCCGGGGCCCTCCCCTTCACGAACCGGACGATGTTCAAGTGCGAGCTCCCGCCCAGCGTCCGCCGCCTCCGGCCGTTCTACCAGCCGGCGCTGGAGCGGTCGCGGCCGTCGGAGGGGGCGTTGTTCCCGGCGAGAGGCGAGGCTGCGGAGGAGGAGCTCTTCCGGTGGAACTTCCTCGCGTACGAGTCGCTGTCCACGGAGGACGACGTCGTTCTGTTCGTGAAGGGCGTGAACAACCGGCAAGGCATCAACAGGTCCCCGGGCGAGCTGCGCTGCGTCTTCGGCGACGATCCGGCCACCGCCGTGAGGACCGCCGTCACGAGCTCCGCCCAGGAGGTATTCCGTTGCGCGCACCCCAAGCTCCCCGCCGCCAACTCCGGAACGGAAATCGAAACCAAAATCACGCTCGAAGTCGCGCGCGAGAATCGGGTGATCCCCTCGGTGGCGTACTACACCCCCGGGGGGCGCAGGTTAGCGACGGACGGCCCTCGCTCGCTACTGTGCGCGTGCACGATGGTGCACAACGTGGCCAAGTTCCTCAGGGAGTGGGTGGTGTACCACGCCAGCATCGGCGTCGACCGGTTCTTGCTCTACGACAACGACAGCGACGACGGCCTCCGGTCGGTCGTCGGCGACCTCAACCGCGGCGGCTACGACGTCCGCGTCCTGACGTGGCCGTGGCCAAAGACGCAGGAGGCCGGCTTCGCCCACGGCGCAATATACGCGAACGCTTCGTGCGAATGGATGGCGTACGTGGACGTGGACGAGTTCGTCTTCGCTCCGGCGTGGAACGGCTCGGCGCTGTCGTCCAGGCTCATGCTGACCTCGCTGTTGCCGGCTCGGGATGATCCGGCCCGGCACGGGCAGGTCTCGATCAAGTGCTACGAGTTCGGGCCGTCGCACCGGAAGACGCACCCGCCGGAGGGGGTGACGCAGGGCTACACGTGCCGGAGGAGGATAGAGCAGCGGCACAAGTCGGTGCTCCGGCTGGACGCCGCGGACGCCTCGCTGCTCAACGTGATCCACCACTTCAGGCTGAAGGAAGGGTACAGGACGAAGCAGGTGAGGCTGGAGGACGGGGTGGTGAACCACTACAAGTACCAGGCGTGGTCCGAGTTCAAGACCAAGTTCAGGAGGCGAGTCTCGGCCTACGTCGTGGACTGGACCCAGGCGATCAACCCGGCATCCAAGGACCGGGCACCCGGGCTCGGGTTCGAGCCGGTCGAGCCCAGAGGCTGGGCCGAGCGGTTTTGCGAGGTTAGGGACGATAGGCTGAAGGCATTGACGCGGAGGTGGTTCGGGTCGGAGTCGGGTTCCGGGTACGGCATGGCTTGGCAAAGATGACGACGGCGGCGACGACTCGACCATCCGATGATGCTCTCATTTTCTCGGCATGGGTTTTGACTCGAGGATATATGAGAGATTTGATGGTAAAACACGGGGGAATATACTGGAAGACGATTCTTTTTTAGTTATCAGGGTGCAAGATGTTGGAGGAATAGCGGGTTAGGGATTAGGATTCATTGAATTTTCTTTTTACCCATCTTAATAATTTGTGAGAGATCCAATTAGAGAGGAAGAGAATTCTTATATCTTTCCTTTTTGTCTCTGTGCATTTCCTCTTGCTTTCTCTGTTCAGATTTCGGTTGTCTTTCTTGACCATACAATTCAACAAGTTCAGCATCCACACTTTACAGGTCGTTGCAACATGTGGTTAAATGTAAAATTATCTTGGTAATCTCCCAGATCATCAGCCTCCCATGTCAATGTTCTTCAATGCTATCCGACCATCCGAACGTTGTTGTTGAGATTGTTGAATGTCGATGCTGGCTAGGGCGATGATGGTATGTTCCAAGTCGGATCAATTGATTTCAGAAGTAGCAAGAATTAATTTTTGTAAATAAAATATGGTCGCTTGAATTCGGTGAGAGAATCGTGTGTAGAAGAGTCGATGGTGACAGAATCGTTTTGAAAACGTTGTAATAATTGTCTTTTTTTTATGGTAAGAATGCAATAATTGTCTTTTGTTTCTCTTCTCTTGGACAACCGAAAAAAACAAGGTTCTAGTACTCCAGTCGAGATAGCAACAAGTGATTAACCTAATCCCATGACGGATTAGTGATATTTAAGTGTTTTGCAGTCGGCCATCTAGTTCGCGACCCAATTCTAAGTAACCCAATTGTTGAAGCTTCGATATACAATTTCTTCCTCTCAAGGCAAGTATGATGAGACCATCTTACTCTAGTTTATTTCTTCAGTTCGTACCTTTCCAGCCTTCTCGAATCTGCTCATCTGATCTCCGCAGCTGCTGCTGATCATGTTTCTCTAAGTTCTCGTTGTGATTTAGTCTGTTCTTGTGTAAGAACTGCCTCGAAGGGACGCTGGGTGGTGACAAGCAACCGAAATGAATTGAAGCTTTTCGCGCGTAAACGGAAATTTCACATTATTATACTATCAATTTTCAGGACACGAAAGCCTGTTTATGTATGGAAACATGCGTACGCGTTGACGTTGTCTGGTTTAACTTCAGTGGATGTAAATAAGCAAGAAAAAGGAAGAAGAAAAGGATGACCATCCTCAACAATCTGGTCAAGCTCGGGGTGTACCGACCGTCTGTGATGCAACTCAAAGGTACCAACAACTAAGACTGTTGGCTTGCCACTACAAGCCAAAGCAATATCTTGAGCCTTTTCGTGATGATTTGGCTTTAACTGTGTACCAGCATCTGCTACGCACACAATCTGATCTGGCTTGACCACAAACAAGGATAACTTCCCCTGTGGCTTTAAATGGCTTCATTAGCCCTGTTTTTCATGAGTTTAACGTTCAATCAAACAGCATCAACCCTAGCCAAAACCCAACTTCATACTCGGACATGCCTAAATCAAGTCTTGGCTCTCAAGACACATTCTCCGAGGTAAAACTACATATCCGTAGAGAAAAAGGAAATAGGGTTTTCTACTCATTGAATCTGGAGCCTCACGTCACGGAACCAATTTTGTGTTTTCAAATCAGCTTGTATACCATTGTAGTTCTACTTCTGTACAGAATTTCTTCAGAGTGGTCAAGATAAATGATGGCTTGAGGATAATCATGGAGCCAACAAAAAGCGAAAACTTCATTTGAAAAAATAAAAATACTTCTTTTATGATGCATTGTCCAACGAGCTAACAAATGCGCCACCATTCAAGATGAAGAGTGAGCAACCAATCCTTATAGTTGTAACGCTAAGTCTGGTTGCCGGGGAGAACCAAGCTGCAAGTTCGAATTCAATGAACCTTGCAGCTGGAATCCATTGTTGTGGTAAAGAGCAATTGGGACAGCATCCTGTTTATGCTCCATCGGCACTCCTTGCCAGTTCCACCATTGCTCTTCTGATGCTGCACGTGACCTGAAGGCGTTGAAGGGCTGCGATGTTCCGGTGCTTCCAGACAACTGAGCAGTAGTTAATTGGAGGACATCCCCAGGTGCTGGATGAGCAGTAGCATAGTCGCTTGAAACCACTCCTTGCCCCTCAACAGTCGCTGGAGCCTCGTATGTATGAGCGGTGACCATGGGTGGCATTGGTTTGGTCGCCATCCTGATTTCACCAGTAAAAGAGGTCGCAGGAGTGTCATCCAAAGACTTCAAATCACCAGCATTGATGAACTTGCTTTGCGAGTTCAGCCTTGCAATGGTCTCCATATCTTCTGCAGACTGAGGAGAACGCCGGGCATTGCTGAAGCTTTTGACAGCAGCTGTCATATGCAGATCTTCACAAGGATGCCCAGAAGATATACATGATTTTAGCCTCCCAAGATGCCGATGGTCCATGTATTCATCCTCTCCTACCCATCCAGGACCAAATTTAACCCCACGTGGCAAAGCGCTTTCAATCTTCTTCGAAGCTATCCTCCAGACAGAAGGACCAAGATCTGCAGCATATCGAGCTAAGCTTCTCGCATAGCCATGATTGAGATATACGCCTACCTGATTAATTAGTGAAACTGTAAGTCCACAACCCAACAAGAACCCAACTGCATTTTACAAAGATTGTACAGCATCAAATTTGAGAAAAATGTCTGAATATGCACACTTCTTTCGCAACTCAAGTCCTTTCTGTGTATAATAAGCACCCAGGGTAAGAATCCAGCTTATATCATCAATGAATACAGACATACATGCCCCCACCCACCCCTACCAAAGAAAAAAACGAAGCAGAATACCCACAGACCCACAGAGTACTCTACTCCCTGATCAATTGTAATTATCTTGACAATTCATAATTAATTATTTGCACATACATACCGCTGATAGATGCTTTACTTCTCCATCAAAGCCACCAGATTGTTCAAGTCTAGAAGCGAACTGCTGTTTATAGGTGTCGCGTTTATTCTCTTCTGAAGGAGATAGTTTCTTCCCATTTTTCAGGACAGCTTTCCAAACAGATGCTGCAAAGAAACAGAATGTCGTCAAGGGAGAAAAATCTGCTCAATCGATATCCAAGGACTTTTAACTTCAGTTTCGTACCTGGAAATTCATTCTCCAGATCAGAGAACCAGCTTGGTTGACTCTCAATATTGGGAGTCCTGTGGGTGCCGATTGAATCAGAAGGCCCAGGATTGTGGACTCTCAAATTGTAGGTGTTAGACCAGCATGAATTATCCACATTAGCTAGAGTTGCATCAGACGAACCCTCTCTACTGACACTGTTGACAGGAGGCTTATCAGGCAACTTCTTCAGGCCACTGCCAGGTGGTCTTCCCCTCCGCACAACTTTTGGTTGCTCAGGCTCGGGCTCGCTATCACTATCTTGCCTCAAATTCTCAAAATCCTTTTTTGCCATATCTTGCATTGCTCGGGCCTATGCACATGTTCATGACTTTCAAATGTGGAAATAGAGATCCAATCTGGAAACAGTAACATGAGTTGGAGACTGGCCTAACCTGTCTAAAGAAAACAGTATCTGGTGCATTATACTGCATTGCATTTGAGCATATCAAGAAGATGTCTTTCTGCAAGAACCAGAGTAATCAGTTACAACTGTCTACCAAATTAGCATCAAATGCTGTCAGAGGAATCAGAATGCTGTACAGACTTTCAGAGCACACATTCACAGATTGAGGTACTAAGAAATTGTCGTGCAAGCGAGCTTTCCCTGTGAAACTCAGCTTGAAGTGCACCAAACAGACAACCCAGATAGATCTGCCGAGGAGGTTGACCACTGAAGATCTCAGATACACTTATTCTTGAACATTTTACTCACAAAGCACGTATAACAAAATAATTATTTTATACGTAAAGATTCTATTTACGCACTTTTTATCAGCACGCCCATACCCAGTTCAATAATGAAATAATTACTATAAAAGATAGGAAAGGTTTTGTAGGAACAAAAATTGCAGACGCCATCGTCTCCACATGAAAGCATGCTGGAGTGAGGATCTATGTGACAGATGAGATCTATGAGAGCTTAGAGGCCATGAAGTTACTCTCCAACGATTATGAATGAACAGGTGCCAGATTAATTAAGAAACTGAGAGCACCACTGACAACTCCATAAAGTATTTTACCATAGTGACTGCAACCAAAGATGTTAAAATATCCGCTTATTCACAAATTTGACAGCTTCTCGCTCTGCAAAGTTCTTTTGTAAAAAGCCTCCCCTCTTTCCTCATGTGTGCTGCTAGTAGACTGAAGATGAAATCCTGGATTCATCATCTCATGCGAGTTTTCTCTACCTCTAACAACTCATGTCTCCTCTATATGACTTAATGGCAGATTCAGTTACATCAAAAGAAGAACAGGGGTACCAACGAGCTCATTGGACACAAGCTAACCTCAAACTGTTCCAAGTTGGCATAGGCTCCCTCGTCTAATTTCTTCTTCACTGTTCCAAAATCCATGGGATTCTTAATGATGTCATGGTAATCAGGAAGCTGCAAGAAAGAGATTTCAATATAAACGCAATGCAGGCTCCCTTATCATGAACAGTACACCAAGAGACGCACCTCTTCCGGATCCACTGGCTCCGAAAAGACCCCATAGGAGTCCTTTCTGCAGAAATAAATTAACCAATCAAAGTCCAATAAAAAATGCCCATTGCGGTACAGGGAAGAACAGAGCCAAGCAGCTCAAACAGCACATACTTTTGAAGCCTGTCCAAGATGAACACCAACAACTTTTTGTCGGGCAAAGGTGTAGTGGGACCAGACTCCACCAGCAACCCTGTCCACAAGTAAAATCACAAAGGAAAAAAAATGAAACCACATGGAAAAAACAATCAACCGAAATGCCACCTTAACAAGAACAGAAAGATTGATTGGTACCATTCCTCGTGTCTGTCACTTTCGAAACCTTTTCGCTCTGCGAGATTTGCCCCCAGCATCGTCGCCAATGAGAACCCCAGAAAGTGAAACCCAAGTGAATATTGTGAAAATAATTAATTTCAGCAGCCAACAACACAACACGAAAAGCAAGTACATCTTTTTCAGAAAAACCCCAGCAAAAATAATCGTTTTTAAAAGGGACGTTGCAGAATTAATGAACGGGAAAAGACAAGTTCAAACTTTTCCCAGACATGGCGGTCGATGACGATGCCACCCAGCCGAAACAGACAATCAGAGGCTGTATACGCAAACTGGTTAAAGGTGAAATCCCAAAGCTCTCGAATTAAAACCAAAGCCCACGAACCAGAAAATTCAAAAGGCTCAGATATTAAAGTAATAAAAGCCCCCCAAAAAGAAATTGACCGAGTCAAACGCATCGCCACTCAAACCTCACCCGATCCCCAACAAAATCAACACCCAAAAAGAAAACTTTTAATTCGCGCGCGAAGCCCAACGAACCCCCCCCCCCCCCCCCCCCCCCCCCACGCACCCTCACGTCATTCCCAAGAGGCGAAGATCCTAAAATTCGAAACCCCTAAAGCAAAGAGCTCCCGCCGGCGCACTCGCGCCCGAGGCTCGGACAAATCAAACCTTTCGCTCGCTTCAAATTATACAGGAAAAGAAAAAAATCAGCTGGTAATCACCGGGTAATCAGATCCAAAGCCGATTCCTCGCGCGGCGCGGGCCGCCTCGTGATTGTCGGCGGACGCGTTCGAATCGGAGCCGCAGGGGCCCGAGGAATTCGCCGAGACGTTCGAATCCAAGCCGAGCAGGAGCCTATGCTTCTTCTCGGCGCGCTCGTCGTCGTCGTCGTCGTCGTCGTCGTCTTCGTCGCCGCCGCCGCGGCCGGAGACCCAATCGGAGGGCGGGTAGGGCCCCCCGCCGTCGCGGCCGGGGTTCCGGCGGGCGGAGCGCCGGCTAGGGTTTGTTGGTGGCGGCGGGGGGAGCGGTTCGCCGCGGCGGTGGGGGGTGTCGCTGGGGCTCCGGCGGAGGGACGAGGCCTGCAGCTTCTGCTGCTTGAGGAGGCGCTTTTGAATGTCGAGCAGGGAGGGGCGCCCCTTCTTCTTCTTCTTCTTCGTCTCTGACGACCCTTTCCCCATCTCCTCCCTCTTTCTCTCTCCTCTCTGCGCCTCTCTCTCTCTCTCTCTACAAGCATCCGTTAATTCTTTAATATTTTTTTTATTTTCATTTTTACTTTTTTTTTCCGCTCTTTTTTGTTTTATCTCGTCTTTGCGAAATCTCGTTTGGCACGTGCGTGTCCCCGTGCCCCCACGCGGGTCTCTCGCTTCGCCTTGTGAACCGCGACGGTGGCTTAGGGCTAAGGGCGGCAATTTACTATTTAGGAAATTTCCCATGAAAACACTTGGTAAGTGTAAGTGATTATGCTAATCTTTGGTTGTTATCCTCTTGATGGTAAGTCCCTGGCGAGGATTAATTTTGCATTTTTCTCCCTTTAAGCGATTATGGATTGTTTTGCACAGGTAATTACATGCTTTCAAAGTTTTAATACGAGCGAGTTCATCACGATCCTATAGATAAATGGGTACGTGTAAAGTTTTGCCTATTTCCAAATCAACCTAATCTCGTATTAATGGATTGAAATTGCTTTTACGGTTCTTTGATCGAACCCCGTTTGTACATGTATGCGATCTTCCACGACGTCACACGTTCGGTTCTTGTCGTGAGCAAATCTCTTAATAGCTTGTGTCGTATTGTGCCTCGTGTGAGAGGACTTCCTAATTGCTAGCGATTTTCGCGACGTGCTCGCCAATATCGAACCTTCGGATCTCGTGTAGTGCAGGGCAATCATGGCTCAATCAAACATCTTCCAGCGGCGCGCGGCTTTTATTACAATCCATATGGATCGCTAATGGTGGTCACCTACTTATCCTTTCACTTATAAAAAGAAATGCTCTTTTTAGATACAAGAGCTACAAAAAGGATTAAAAAATTTGAGATAAATTCTATCTTATTGGCTCTTCTATTGTATTGCATATAATAAAGTTTTTAAAGAGAATATTTAAGTGTCAATACGAAGCATCTAGTGCTCTAAATCTCATTTTAGAAAAAACGAGCAAATGAAAAACAGTTTCATCATCAACAGAAATTTGAAGACAGGCGATAGGCAATAAATGATTGTTTTTCAAAATATATATTTTTCAAATCATTTATTTTCCGCAAAATAAACAGACCCCTGATCCTATGTAACTATCCAAAAGCACGAATAAGAAAGTCGCAATATGGGGGGACTGGCAATGGGCCGAAAGGAGACGAGAGGGGAGAGAGAGAGAGAGAAATGGCGGGATTTTCAGGTCAGTCATGAGCTATCGCGCGGCACAAATCCAACGCCTAATCGAAGGGGGTCGAGTTATATATTGCGTGGTCGAGTGCGCAACTGAATGATGGAAACCATCAACGACCGAGCAACATCCTAGAAGCAGCAGCAGCTAATTCTGGCCCTTTCATCCCGATCACGAACAATTCAGCACGGCCTGAACAAAGAGGTCCCCGGTTCGAACCCGGGCACAGACATTGGATCTACAAAAGTACTGTCTACACATAAAGTCAGGTCGCGATGGGCTTGGGGCTAAAGGGCTTCGTTCTCGGATGGGCTTAGCCAGGCCTAGGGCAAAAGGGCCTTGAGTTTCTGTCTTCGAATCAGTCCATTCACAACGGAAAATAATGTACACGAGATCCAATAGTAAGGCCCAAGGCCTAATGAGATTTTCCTTTTGCCCTTTTTTCCTAGCACCACTTGAGATTTTCTTAACGGTAGGACGGATGAAATTGACCTAAATTTCTCCTTTGAGGAATCAATTTAATGATCTCTATGGTGCAGGAAGAGTACCCTTCACAGGGGTCCTCCAAGAGGGCTATGCCGTCTATGAGCAAAAGGCATTACGGTCTTTTTATTGTATTGGGAACTTTCAATTTAAACTAGTCGAGACTTAAATTGTTTATCACTGTGATCATGTGAATTCATCATCTACTGCACAAGCTACAATTTCTCTTATTGCTACACGCCGTCTTCTGTAGTAGTTTTGAGAGCATTAATTGCAAAATTCAAATGTTTCACCAACATTTCACCGAAGAAAGGGACTACATTGATAGATGTCTCCCCATAATGTTAGCCATTAACGGAAGGGGAAAAGGACAAAAAGAAAACAAAGAGGGGGCTCTTCGTGACTAGGATTAGGATGGCCTGCATGTTGTGATCTAAGAGATTGAATCAACAGATGATGAAAGCGTGTCTATGAATATCTGAAACTTCACATTTTGTTCAAGCGTATATTAAAGGGGCAATATTTCACTATAGTCTATGGGCTGCATTTGTTCGTATTACACGACTCCCACTAAATCTTACCACGCAACAAAACGTCACGCGTCTTTCTCCGCCATCAGCAATATAATATGTCTGTTTGAGTGCGGCGCCTCTTGTTTCCAAACCATTCACCAGATGGCACGATGTGGCTTTCCACGTGTAATAAGCCGACTCCATGACCAAACTGACCATTGCAGATAAGCTTCACCCATTTTTCTTATAGCAAGAGGATCACATCTGCAGAATCCCATTTCATTTTCTTGCAAGCAAAGCAAATAATATAAATAACAATAATCAATCACTATTAACTGATCATATATTTATCACAAATCTGATCCCATTAATGTTTTTGCAGCAAGTGTTGGGACCACGGTCTTTTCCCATATCTTATCTTGCTTCAGGACTCGAAGACCATTCAGCAATTACTGCTTTTAGTTGAGCTACTTGTTTTTAAGACCACAGAGAGAGAGATGATGAAAAAGTCAGTTCACAGATTTAATATAAAGCAGTCATCACATCCCGACCAAGTCCCTGCAAAAATCATGCAAAAGATCGGCCAACATATAGATACATCATTCACCCCATACCAACCGCAACTGCCCACATTGGCTTTCTGAGAAAATTCTCCACAGAGAGATCATAGCAGGCAAATCCGCATTCAGGTCTTCTTTGGATACTTAAGTGAAATCAGAGCTAAACAAGGGACAATGTGCATAGCAGCTTTCGTTTGGCAAGCTCACCCGCTTTACCCTTTGATTCTGGTGCTGAACAGAGATGAGTATCACAACAGGCAAGTTGAGGCTTGAACCCTCTTTATTCCATTTGTTTGTACTCTTCTTCTGTTTTCATGAATACAGTGCTCGTTAGTTTATCGATTCTTCTCTCTGTTAAATTTGTGAAGACCAACAAAGCCAGTGGATTGGTGGGAAGAGATCGAGATATTGGGAGGAAGAGATGAAATTGCTGGAGGGACTTGGTTGGCCTGTTCAAGAGAGGGAAGAGTGGCTTTCTTGACAAACGTGCTGGAGCTTCATACACTCCACGAGGCGAAGAGCCGCGGCGACCTTCCCGTGCTTTTCTTGGAGGTACGCATGAGCATTTATTCTGTTCTCTGAAATTAACAGTCTCCCAGACCAGTCACTTATAGGAGAAGTTACAAAATTGGATTCCCATGTTTCTAACTCACTATCAAAATGGCTATCCTCAAACCCGACGCGAAGAAATAGATAGGTGACTTTCATTTCCTCTGTTCAAGCCAAAAAGGGGCGTTATATACTTTACCTCTTACGGTTGACTCTTGGGCTGCCATTGCACGCACCTGTAGAAATTGCACCTTCTTCAAGCTCTAGGAAAAGCTTATTGCTCGAGTCCTTAACCTTTATTGCATAAATGTGCGCATGATCAAGTCTAAACAAGTGGTTCGACTCTTGGTTGAAATTGGTGGAAATCCTTTTTTTGGACAATAAAGACAAGTTTTTTGGATATATGTACTTCAGCTGATGTACCTGAATGTTTGCAGAGCACAAAGAGTCCAAGAGAATTTGCAGAGGAGGTGGCGACAGAGGCTCATCAGTACAATGGCTTCAATCTCATTGTCGCCGACACTTGTTCCAAAACCATGGTTTATATCTCCAACCGTCCAAAAGGAGAGGCCGTAACCATTCAAGAGGTTTCCCCTGGAATTCATGTGCTATCCAATGCGAAACTTGACTCACCTTGGCATAAGGTAAAAGGCCATTAGCTAATAGCACTGTCAATTTGATATCCCAGAAATCAGGGGATTAGTTACTAGGGATGAGAGGCTTCCAAAATATAGAAGTCCTAAGATTGTAGCATACTTGGCCTATAGTAGCTCTTTCTCACGAGGCACAAAATGAGGGAGCCTGAACATTCCACTGTTCTCTCCATAATATAGCCAGATACACAATTTTTATCCATCTGCACATTTTGATAAAAGCTACATCTGCAGGCTCGGCGTCTGGGACAGAATTTCAGGGAACTACTGAAGAAATATGGCGAATTTGACTTACCAGTAAAAGAGATGGTTGAAAAATTAATGAAGGACACAGTTAAAGCTGATAAGAGTAGTTTACCCCATATCTGTTCTGTGGATTGGGAATTTAATTTAAGCTCCATATATGTCGAAGTTGACACTCCATTGGTAAGCATCTCTTTATTAAAGTCTTCATATTCCAGACAACTTAAAATTTTCTTTTGATGAACCGGTTTATAATTTACAGGGACGTTATGGCACTAGGAGCACAGCTGTTTTGTCTGTGAAAGCAAATGGAGAAGTGAGCTTGTACGAGAAGTACCTCGAAAAGGACCAGTGGAAGGAAAAAACTGTGAAATACCACATAAAGAAGATGAAGAAGACAGATTGACAGAAATCGACCACTCACTACTAATAAAGACTGAATCATTTGTAAATACAACTTTGGGTCTGTTTAGTAACGTTTCTGTTTTTTTGTTTTTCTGTTCTTTTGTTCCCCGGAACAGAAAAAGAACAGAAATTCGTTTGGTAAAAAAAATCTATTTTTTTGTTTCTGGAACAAAAAAGTGTTCCAGAAATAGATTTGGAACAGAAACAAGAAGCAAAAAAAATCTACTTCTTATTTCTAGAACAAAAAAAAAGAAACAATCCATCGGCCGCAATCCACCCACCGTCGCCTCTCGCCGTCCTTCGCCGCCACCTACCGCCCGCCTTCCGCCGCTGCTGCCCGCCTTCCGCTACCGCTGCTTGCCGGCCAACGCTCGCCGGCCACCTCCCGCCCATTGGCCTCCTCTTGTCGTCAATCACTGTTCTCCGCCGCTCGATGCTTGTCGCCGTCCTCCACCGCTGGCCGCCGTCCTCCATCGCTCGACGCTGGCCGCCTCCCCCCACCAACCACCCAACGCCGGCGATCACCCACCACCGGTCGTCGTCCTTCGCCATTGTTGGCCGCCACCCAGCGCTGGCCGCCTCCCTCTACCAACCACCCGACGCCGGCGATCACCCACCACCGGTCGCCGGCCACCCACCACCGGCCGCCATCCTCCACCGTCGACCATTGTGCTCCACCGCCCAACGCCGGCCACCACCCGGCGCTGACTGCCCTAGGCCGTCGACCATCTCCCGCCTTTGGCCACCCGACGCCAGCGGTCACCCACCATCAGCCGCCATCCTTCGCCACCGGCCGCCATACTTCATCGACCGACGATGGCCACCCTCCGTCGCCAGCCACCTCCCACCGCCGCCCCCCGCTGCCGTCACCGCCACTCGACGCCACCATGCTCCATTGCCTCCCACTGCCGGCCGCCATCCTCTGCCGCCGCCGACCACCGTCCTCCGCCCCTCACCGCCACCCGCCGTCCTCTGCCAGTAGCCCAGAAGGGAGAAACTCGTCCATGGAATAGAAATGGATCATTTGCGCCCTAAACGCGTTTCTATTCTTTTTCTATTCCAGGAATAGAAATTTTGTGCAGTTACTAAACGCTATTTTTTGCTCAGAAACTGTTCCAAGAAATAGAAATAGAAAAAACTATTTCTGATCAAAAATTATTTCTGGGAACAGAAATGTTGCTATGCAGAGCCTTTATGTACATAACGTGAATGGCATGTCTGTCAGCACAGAAGGTGTTAGCGCCTCACTCAGAATGATTTTCTTTTGAGCCCCTCTTGGATTGAGAAGAATCCATTCAAAAGATATAAAAGAAAAATATTACAACTCTCCTTTCGTGGGAATGTCACGATGGATTAATGGAGTCACAGCTCGTCAGTCAATCGATATACCATCTAGAAGCTAGAGGCTTCTCTTGGAACCTGCTACCAAGTAATTATAGGCCTGACCAAGAGAAAAACTTGAATCTGCATAACATTAGTATCAAATTCACATACATAAATGGAGAATATCTGCTGAAGTGTGGAACAACACCGTGCAATTCACCATGGCAAGATTGCTGCTTCATCACTATTCACATTACAAGCATTACAACTCTATGGAAAACTATCTTCTCTCGCTTTCTACTAGCAGTAGTTGGGACAAAATTTGTTTATCCAACTTGAAACCTGCCATCTCTGCCTCCTTGCAAACTGCCCTAACCTTAGCCAGCCTCCCCAAAATCAAATAAATTCCTATGATGGCACGGTATATATCATATGTTGGAGAGAATCCCGCCTCCTTGAGTTTCGAGAAGTACCTGACAGCCCTAGGGAGGTCATTCAGTGCTGCAAAAAGCTTTATTACCACGCGGTACGCTGGAAGATCAAGCAGGCAGTTTGAAGCCTCCATTTCCCAAACTACAGGCAATGCCTCCCTGTATTTGTTCTCTACATAACGGCTATGAATCAAGGTAGTGTACAAGACCACACTCAGTTCGCGGCCAGACTGTTTAAACCAACTAAAAAGACTTTCAACAAGTTCAAATTTTCTAAGCCTAATGCAGATCTTCATGATAGCAGTACAGTCCTGCTGGCTCAAGTTCAAATCTTCTCTTTCACCAAGCTCTTCCAATAATGCTAAAACAAGCGTGTCCCTGTCCGGCTTCTTTCCAAGCTCCAGTATTAGCTTTGCGTAGATGCTGGAATCCAGCAATCTGTTATGATCCTTGGCAACCCAGACGAGCTTCCAAGCAAGATTCAAGCTTCCTCCTTTGATGAACCCCTTCACCATTGCCTCTATTACACCACGACTTGCCAAACAAGCAAACTTTTCCAAGTTGATTGGCACCTTCAACCCATGATTCCTGGCTAGTACTTCAACGGTCGAAGCCAATATCTGATCATCAGGAAATAGATTAGGCTGTTTCTGAGCCCAACTGAAAGTTTGTAGAGCCTTGTCAGGTAGACACATGTGACCTAATTCCCTGATGGTCAAAGACAGCGATCCTTTCCGAAGAAAACGCGACCACTTGTTGAGAACTTTGGATGCATTCTCTTCGGGAGGAAGCTTCCCAATCTCCCTTGCCAGACCGATGAGGAACCGTGGGTCCCGGTACACTCGCTTGGAGACAGAAGCCCTAGGAGAAACGCCGATGGCCAAACCGAGTTTGACATGTTTTTTTGGCGTGGGGAGTCCCAAAGGTCTGAGTTTATAAGGAAGTGGGAGGGGAAGAGCTCTTTCTCTGCCTAACTTCCCAGGTTTCTGAGGAATCCTTCCTTTAAAAAGAGATGATATCGCTTGAATCTCGTCTTGATCCCACACGACATCATTATCTCCTCCTACTTCTTCTTCTTCTTCGATCTCTAAATCAACTCCTTCTTCATCAAACGGATCGACTTGGGTCTGTTCAGTATCGGTGTTCGTCTTCTTCAAGAACAGATCAGTTCCAAATGCAGGAGGGAGCTTGTCTCGCCGAGGGAAACGAAGATTCTTGGGCATTCTTTTGCTGTGAACTCTAGTACCATGGTTTGCCGCGAAAATTCTCAAGCTACAACTTAAAGAATTCAACTTGAGCGAATGCCCGCTTGAGAGCTCACATGGTGGGGGCAACACACCCGGCATGGCTTTCGAAGGCGAGAAAATGAACTGAAACAAATCGACTAGACCAAAACGAGATCGCCCAAATAATCTATAACTTCAAGATTACAGCTTTCTGCGCAGACAAGACCCGAAACCCCCACCTTGGAATTTCGTCGAGCAGTTGGTCTGCCAGGCGGATCGCGCTAAAATCGTCTGCAACCGGGTATTAAAGTAGGACGGAACGGAGAGGAGGTACAAACGTAGGCGTTTGGAAACCTCGAATCAAGGCAATGGCAATAGAATCAGCCTTCTTTGCCGCTCCCACAGTGGTGGATCGCCGGAAGGAAGAGGGAGCTTCGAAGAGCCATCCCACGATGGTGTGCCTCGTCCCGTGCGTGCATGGATAAGCTGGACCGGGCGGTCCATATTTGAATGGATTTCCTCCGGTTTGTCGAGCGAGTCCAAGAATCGGGTTAGATCCGACCAGGATAACCGAACCAAATAGGATGGTCCGAGCTTGCACCGTGATTCGCCTCGTGTCGTTTTGTGGCGGGTCTGTCGGATCTTTCCAATTTTTTATGCATATTAAGAACTCATACAAGTAAGTCGGTTTTTATAAGCTAGAGGTGCCTTATTTGAATTATGTTGGCACCTTCGAGTTGACAAATCTTTTTTCAAATGATTTCATTGAAAATTGCCCTCTTTTTGTCATATTTATTTCCTTTGTTTCATTTTTCAATTTTTTTAGAAAAAAATTGATTTCCTATATAAAGTTCTCGGCAATTTCCTTTTGCTTCAATGCTCCTTATTTTGTTCCTTTTCCCGATCTAATCAATTTTTTCCCAACTGGTCTTCAATTTCCAAATCTATCCATCCATGAATCTTTTATAAGTGTATATATTTGTTTTGATGTCGTTTTATTTTGTCGATAGACTTTTAAAAATACCGTGCAATTAAATCTAGGTATGAAAAATTCATTCCATTATTCAAAATCCCTTCTAAACTCTGGAATTTCATTTCCTATGCCATCCAAATTGAATTTCATTTGAATTCGCCTAACTTAGGGTTGAGCGGTTCTCAATTCGGTCCCACCCAAGAACCAGGAACTGGACCAGGAAGATCAGTTCCCAGTTCCTAGGATCGAGAATCAGACCAATTAGTCCTGGGACCGTGGACCGGATTGAACTAATGCGATTTGGTTCAGTTCCAATAGAACTAATCACTTATTCGTTTATTAACTAAGGATATTAAATAATAACCTACCACGATATGACAAAAGCGTTAATTATAGTGCTGCAACAAAATCCAAGCTTATTTCTTAATAGAATGTCTTAGGCAGAGTCTCAGAGGTGAGGACAAGAGTGCACTGTAGAGAGCCTTAGTGATTAGGGTTTCTATTTTTTAATCTCGGAATATTTGACTGTTTTTTCTTTATAGGAAACAGCAAGGACATTTGCCACAAAAGTAAATTGCTAAAATGCTTTCTATTTTCTTCATAAATTTTAAAAAAGTAAATAAATATATTTTATTAGCAAAATAAATAAATATATTTATCGATTCGATCCAGTCTCAATTCGGGCGGTCCATCATGCTCGCCTCTAACCTAACTTAATATGCATATCTCTCTCTATGAGAGCAAACCCTAGGATAGTGCAATTCAGTGACCTCGTCATAAGTTTCAATTGGATGTCATGTGATTTTTCGCGTCACTTCGCTTAAATTCATTTGGTTTCGCCATTTAGTGTTTTTACATTTTGAGAGCACTTACACCAAAGATCAAAATCGAACACACCTAGGATTTTGAGCCATTAAAGTTTGATTTCACGTGCTAGTATTCTCTACATGTCCAACTGAGAGCACTCACAGTCGCAGGCGGATCAAGTCTACCAACAGACACGTTGAACGATAAGTAGAAGGCAGTGAGCACTCTTTAGCCAATCCCCACCTTACATGGCCAAATTTTAGGCAATGCACTATTTACATGAACAATATGAAAAAGGTACGGTCGAATACAATAAAGAATATAAAAATTCGATGAAAGAATTGTCCTATGTTCATTGTTCAAAGCCTAGCATTCACTCTCTCTCTTTCTATCGTCGTCCTATGTTTTAAGTGAGGTTGCATTCTGGAGGGAGGCCTTGAGGGAACCTCTTGGAGTCTGAGCAGTAGTTGTAGATCACGTAAT
The DNA here is from genome assembly GCA_031216185.1 of Syzygium aqueum. Taxonomy (NCBI): domain Eukaryota; kingdom Viridiplantae; phylum Streptophyta; class Magnoliopsida; order Myrtales; family Myrtaceae; genus Syzygium; species Syzygium aqueum. Next base: position 34,462,426 of record CM062236.1, read on the forward strand.
TCTGCTGCACCCATCTCAGCCTCCCTTGGCCGGTCGTGTCCAGCACCTGCGTGAGCCAAGAATTGCCATCGCTGGAGGCGGTGTTCGCCCCGCAAGACGACGACCCGGAGGACCAGATGCAGGCGTCGGCGTTGAAGTTCCGGTACGAGGCTGTGAATGGAGCTCGTGCCCAATCCGTCTTCACAAGCCCGCCCCTCGTTGTCCAGTCGTCCGCGTTTCACAGACTCGAGTAAATCCTCATCGGTTGGCTACTGGGGAACAGGACGACGCTCGATTCCGTGTTCTTGAATTCTCTGATTGGGACAAGTCTGTTTTATCGCACATGTCAAGCGAGATTGCATTTTGGGGTTTGTCCCGATTCTTACATGATGCATTGCGGGTTCGAGAGGATGGAGTAGGTGTGGAAATCGGCAGTCGGGTCGAACCAGAGATAGAAGTGTTGTTCCCTGTTTCCCTTGCCTCGGCTGAACACATTGGTGTGAAGAATGCATGGATCGCCACTCAGGTTCCCCAAGAACTCAAATGGCCCGTTTGGTTCAGCTTTGGGAATGCTATTTGGGAGAATGCAAATATCTTTGAGTGAAAGCTCATTGAAAAAAAACAAATGGTGTTTAATAAAAATATTTTGTAAAGCCACTTTGAATAAAAAATATTGTGTTTGGTGAATTTTTTTTACAAATGGACTTTGAGAGAATTATCTTATTTATTAAAAAAAAAAAAGCAAAACCTACCCATCGCCGGAGCCGGGAGCCGGCCGCTGTCGCCCTAGGTCGGGCAACCCCCAGCGAGCCAGATTCGCCGCTGCCGGCGGTCGCCCGAGGCCAGGCAACCCCTAGCGAGCCAGATCTGCCGCTGTCGGCGATCGCTCGAGGCCAGGCGACCCTTGGCGAGGGTCGCACAACCTAGGCCTAGAGGTTGCGTGACCCAGGCGGGGCCTCGAGCAACGGTCACCTGGGTCGCGCTACCCAGACAGCCATCGCCTGGATCATGCGCCCCCACCGAGGATCGCCTAGCCTCGAGCGACCGTCGGTGGCGGCGAATCTAGCTCGCTGGCGATCACCCACAGGGGTTGCACGACCCAAGCGGCCGTCACTAGAGGTCGATCCAGGCGGCCATCGCCTAAGTCGTGCGACCCTCGCCGAGGGTTGCCTGGCCTCGGGCAACCGCCCGCGACGGCGAATCTAGCTCGCCGGGGGTCGCCCGACCCCAGGCGACCTCGCTGGCCCTTCTGGTGAAGAAGAAGACAGCTTTAAAAAAAAAAAAAACAAGTGAATAGTAGCATTCGTGGAATGCTGAAATTCCAAGGCTAGTCTCGATCAGTCTTGGGCTTTCAGCATTTGGAATGCTAGTATTTGGCTAATGCTAGGTCAAATGATGAACTAAACACCTCAGCATTTTGAAAAGGGGTTTTCGAGGCCCAAAGCCTTTTCCCAAAGCTAAAACAAACGGGCCCAAAGTCTATCTCGTCCCACATTGACCCTTTGAGGATAGCTGCAATGCATATATACCCAGGAGCACACGTATATCAGCAAAAGATTACGAACGACGGCTATTGACACATAGAGGCAAACCTTGAGCTTTTCTTTTCTGGTGGGGTGGTAGTGGATACTTACATAGTAGGTAGTGACAGTGCCAGCAGAATTCCCAGGGCTAGCTTGAGTTGCATGTCGATTTTGCTGAAAAGATATTCGTTCTTGGATTGGGAGCTGGAGCCCGAAGCCTTGTCGAGAGAGAGAGTGAGGAGATCTCTGTTGTCGAGTATATGAGCTCTGCCATCTCCCCGGGTTATGTCGAGCTCCTGGTGGAAGTTGCTAGCGAGTGCAGCCATCAGAGCATTGAGCAGAACGGAAGTCGAGAGAATGGCAAAGGCAGCAGTAGAAGCCATGGTGGTCATGAACACTGACTGAATTGAGACCGGAGGAGATGAACGGAAGAGAGGATGAACTCAATTTGAATGAGATGATGGATGTTGTTTGTGATGAGAAGTACTACGGAGCAATGGCTAATTTATACTGTGGGAGCAGTAGAGTTGAGCAAAGCAAGTGAAGGTTCGTTGATTACTTGTGCCAAGCCGACGAAAGGTCATAGGAAGGTTGAGGTTCGCTCAGCTGTGCTGTACCCATTTGTCGCATGCAAAGGGTGCATTTTCCAAGACACGATGCTTGTGCTTTCTCTCTTTCTACCTAATTGCATAACGTGTTTCGGCTTTAGTAAATTCAAGAAAACAAGTAGGGCCGGGCAGGTTATTACCAGCACAAATTCTCTTCTGGGCTAAATAGGCTGCATTTAGGAATGCTTTGGGGGAAAGCCTTTGGGGAAATACAAAGGACTTTAGGTTGAAGGGATTTTTCAAAATGCAAATTGTGTTTGGTAAATTGTAACTTAAAAGTCCTTTACAAAGTAACTTTACGTAAAATAGCGTTTGGAAAAATTATACTTGCAAAGCTCTTTTTTTATTTTTTATTAAAAAAAATTAAAACCCTTCGCCGGAACTGGCGAAGGGCGAGCAGCAGCCGGCGACCTAGATCCGGCGCCGGGCAGCCGTCGTTTGAGGCGGAGCTCGCTCGAGCAGCCCCGGCGACCATCGGCGAGGGCCGCCTGGGCTCGAGCGAGCTCCGGCGAGGGTCGCGAAACCCAGGCGAGCTCCGCCTCAAACGACGGCCGCCCGGCGCCGGACCTAGTCAGATCTGGGTCGCCGGCGCCCTCGCCTGGGCTTCGGGACCCTCGTCGGGGCTCGCTCGAGCCCAGGCGGCCCTCGCCGGCGGTCGCCGGGGCTGCTCGAGCGAGCTCGGCCTCAGACAACGGCCGCCCGGCGCCGGATCTGGGTCGCCGGCGACCCTCGAAGGTCGGTTAGGTCGCGCGACCTCAGGCGCCCTCGCCTGGGTCGCCGGATCTGGGTCGCGCAGCCCCTCGCGGCGGTCGTGCGGCCCCTCGCGGCAGTTGCGCGAGCCCAAGCGACGGTCGCCGGCCCGCGCGACCTCAGGCGGCCCCTCGCCGAGGTCGTGCCAGCCCAGGCGACGGTCGCCGGCTCGCGTGACCTCAGGCGGCCCCTCGCCGCGGTCGTGCGAGCCCAGGCGACGGTCGCCGGCCCCCCCCCGGCCTGTCGTCGGGTTGCCGACCACACCGGCCAAGAGATAGGTGAAGAAGATGATGAATAGTGGCAGATGAGGCTAAACCGGGAAAATAAAAAATTAGATGAGGGTAGTTTCGGAAGAAAATTTTTGTCACTTATTCGGCACTGTTGCTTGCCGAGAATGCCCAAATGCCAAAGCACCTTGGAGGTTGCCTTGGGCTTTTGGCCTTTTGAAGGCTAACTTTGGCTCAATGGGGTTTGTAAAAAATTTTACCAAACACCAAAATTTAGCCCAAGGGGCTTTAGGCACCCAAAGCCCCTTGGCAAAGCTAATTCCAAACGCACCCATACATTTAGGCTACGTTTGATCGACCGGATAAAAGTCAGGATAAGATATGTTTTATCCCATTCTATGTTTGGTGGTGATCCATAATAGGATAAAGTCGGATATAGACCAGATAAAAAAATCCAGGGGGTGAAATAGACTCGAATAGGATTTCTAATACCTATTTTTCATAAATGTTACACTCCACTCGCTGTCATTTTCGTCCCCACATCTTGTGCGCTTTCACCAAAAAAATTTCTCGACTTTTTTTCCTTCACTAACTCTTCCAGACCCGTGAATAACAAAAAATAAAAATAAAAATAATCCTATTCGATTTTAAATTCGTAGTCCATCAAACAAATAATGGACAAGATATGAAGAAATTCTAAGATTTCTTATCCTATTCGATCCAGTCCTATCCTGTTTAGAAATTTCAATGACCAAACACAGCCTTAGTTGTTTCTGGGTTAATATCATGAAAAACCCTAAACTAGTATACCTGTGATAATTTTACTCAAAACTATTTTTTTTAACCACAAAAAATCTCAAATTATTTTTTTGACCATAAAAAACCCCAAAATGGTACATTTGTGACAATTTTACCCTGAACTATTTTTTTGACCGCCAAAAACCTCATACCGACACACTTGTGATAATTTTACCCCCAAACTAATTTTTTGACCACTAAAAATCCCAAACTAGTACATTTATGACAAATTTACCTTCTATCAGTATCCGTTAAATTATATTAATATCATAAAAAATCACAAATTGATAAATTTGTGACAAACGGATGGGTAAAACCCAAAATCGATACACATGTCATTAAATTTAGCAATTTGACAGTAAAATTTAACAGAAACTAACGGATGATAAAATTGTCACGGGTGTACCAGTTTTGGGTTTTTTGTGGTCAAAAAATTAGTTTGGGGGTAAATTATCACATGTATACTAATGCGGGGTTTTTTATGGTCAAAAAAATAGTTCGGAATAAAATTATCATAGGTGTACCGGTTTAGAGTTTTTTGTGGTAAAAAAAATGGTTTCAAGTAAATTTGTCACATATATACCAATTTAGGGTTTTCCGTAGTATTGACCTTTGTTTTTTTAAGACCCATCATGGGCCGAGCTGGCATTTGCCCCAGGCCCTGCGTGGCCCGCTTCGGCCCACGGGCCCTGATTCCCTTGCGCAATTCTCTTCTAATTGTTGTGCAGGGCCTCGCATGCGCAGCCAAGTAAGCCTCCGACCTTGACCAATTCTTGAATTTTCCTTGTGCAAGCCCCCCCCCCACCACGTTAAGCTGGTGCAAGACTATACCACGTAGAATGACCAACGTTCACATCAGCAATTTCCAATCAAAATTAATCAGAATGAATAAATTAGCAAGCCGTAGCAAGATTTAGGACTAATATAGCAAATCATCAAAAGATTTAGAATTAAATTGACACAATCAAAATATTTGGGACTAAATTAACATAATTAAAAAATTTATAACTGAATTAGTCACCGTACAATAAGTTTTAGACTTTTTGGTCATCGAATTAAATGGCGTTTCGATCTTCCTCTAAATTAAATGGCCTCCACCGGGTGTGACTTGGGTATCTTTTTGAACTTTAGGCGAGGTGTTCGGGCGGTGCACCATCATTTCTTTCTACGGGTAAAAAAAAAACAGAAAAAGCGACGATAAGATAATAACGGTGCCGCTTAACGGTAACGGAGTCAATCAGTAGCCTTCGTTAAGCGCCGAACATTTCGATTGGAGCGTTGTTGACCGATGCAGTGGCCATCTAAAGTTCCGCCTCTATTATTCGGTGGGCGTGTGCAACTTACAGCTTGCTGTGATCCGAACCAATGATATTTATTCTCCATTTTGGAGGCATTCTCCCCTTCTTCTTCCCTGAACTTACATTTATTTTTCCAATTTCGTCCTCAAATTACTAATGTTTTGCGCAATAAAGTCCTTAGATTGTGGAACTTGTTACTATTTTTTTCCCAATTAAGTCCCCGCTCAATCACCAATTTTGGTAAATTTGGGCAAATCAAAAGTTTACAGACCACATTACACATTTGAATAGAGTTCGAAGACCATTTATATCAGTATTCTTATCCATAAGCGTCTCCATTCAAGCATCGAATTGAGGAGGCGACACTCGAGCATTACTTTGATTTTTAGCATCCAAATTTTTTTTCTTCCACCAAACACACATGTCAATGAATTCGCAGCGGTTTACTAGGCTAGAAGATAGTAATGATTGCCGCACAGTATCACAAATAGGATCAAGCTAAAACACCGCGGCATTACACCACTAAGATATGCGGTTCTTTTTTGGACCTAGTCAAGTCCTCAAAAGGTTTCATCTTTGTTCTCGTCAGAATCTTGGGATCACCGAGATGTAAAACATACAGAGGGTATTCCCCTTTCCCGAAGAAGATAAAAATACAAGGGGTATTGAGGGTGCGAGGCGGGCATTGATTCGTTAAAATAAGGAACTCATCCGCGAACCCCCACCTCATAAGACGGGAATAGGCCGCGGAGGCCTCTGTAGGAGCGAAATCTCCCCATCTTTGGCAAGGTTACCCCTTAACTGAACGTCAAGCACACACGTTACGAATTCAATACGGTCGACTAAGTAACGATCACCGCACAGCATCGCGAACGCTGTCAAACTAAACACCGCCGCATCACACCCCGATACGAACACCAGCGCGCGCACGACTGGGCTCGAATCCAAGCCCATCATCGCCCCCCAAAGCGCCTCATCCCACGAAGCACAAGAAGCACAACGGCCAAAAAAAACACACAACGGCAGGGGGCAAGCAGCACCCGACGATCGAGACGAGGAGCTTCGCCCAATGGGCGCGGAGGACGCGGATCGCTGACGTGGCGGAAAGGAATAATTTGAAATCCCGCCTAAACCCCCCCGAGCGACGATTTCACGATTTAACCCCTCGCCCTTTCCTTATTTCCGCCTTCCGGCCTCTCTCCTCCAAGCCCATTCAACCATTCTCTCTCTACGAAGGGAACCCTACGAGAAGGTCGTCGTCGTCGAAGAGGTAAAACAGCTCGATCGCTTCCGATCGGTTTCCGAGGAGGGATCGTTCGGTTTTCCTCCGCGTCTTTTGCTCAGGCCGGCGTTCGGTTCGGGTTTTTGCAGGTTCCACAGCCATGAAGGGAGGCAACTCGAAGTCGCAGTCGAGGAACGCTGCGTGAGTTACCCCGATCGCTTCTTTTGTTTTCGTTCGTTCGTTCGCTTTGTTTTTTTTGTTTTGGGGCGTTCCCTTGCCTGATTCGATGCTCCCGGTGCTCGCGAACGCCGAGTGCTTCGCGCTCGCCGTAGCTCCCCGCGGGGTTTCAGATCTGAGATCTGCTTTCGCTGCGCGCGCCCGAGGAATCGGGATGGAAATCGCTCGCGCGCGAATATGTTGCGTGCGTGCGTGTTTTTGCGTGGCGATTGTGGAAGTGATTTATGTTTTTTTTTGTGTTTTTGGGGGTGTGATGTGCGGTTGGTTGTGTGTGTAGGCTTTCGGTGAACAAGAGGAAAACGACTAAGAAGGAGAAGAAGGTGAAGGATCCTAACAAGCCTAAGAGGCCTGCCAGTGCCTTCTTCGTCTTCATGTAAGCCTGCCTGTACACGGTCTTCGACATGCTTTGGTTCTTTGTCTGGGATGTCTCGCAGGGTTCTCGCCCTGCGCATAAGATGCGCTCTCTCTTGCTTTTTTGCTGCTTCTGTTTTTTTTTTTTTTTGTGTGTGTCTACTTTTGTATGCTAAACTGGTTCGTCTGAGGAAAGTCAAACCTGTTGATTTAGCTAGAAATTACGGGGTCAAAGCAGAAGCGCATGGCTTGGAACTCTCTTTTCCTGGAACAGGACTCTAAATGTGTTTGGCTTAACTCTTAACTATTGTAGGGAAGAGTTCAGGAAGCAGTACAAGGAGAAACACCCTAACAATAAATCCGTTGCTGCTGTGAGTGGATCTGCCCCTTTCCCCATCCTCAGGCTCTAACGGTTACTCTTGCTTCTTGCGGGTAGATACCGAGGGCTTTTAGCTTACGACTTTCTTTTGTCTGTTGTAATCATTTGAAAAAAGGTTGGCAAGGCTGGGGGAGACAAGTGGAAGTCGTTGTCTGATGCCGTGAGTGATTTATTGATTACTGAAGTTGCCTGTCCTTGAGTGGGATGCGAAGTTTATGACTTGATCTTGTGGTCAAGCGTAATTCTATATATGGGCTAAACTTGGCAGTGTGGAAATTGCAGGAGAAAGCTCCTTATATAGCCAAGGCTGATAAAAGGAAGGCTGAGTATGAGAAGACCATGAAAGCTTACAACAAAAGACAGGTACATGAGTTGATAGGCTGTTTAAGTGTAGCTGTTTCTCGGTGGTATGAGAAAGTGTTTTCGATGACACCATTTATTCATGGGGTTGACTGCACTTGTGGTAACTAGGCTGAAGGTACCAAAGCTGATGAAGAGGAGTCTGAGAAGTCTATGTCTGAGGTGAACAATGAGGAGGAAGATGATGACGATGCCAGCGATGACGTGAGTTGAATCTCTGTCATTGTTATGAAATCAGCTCTTTCCAGCCTTGTATATATAGTGATTTGTTATTTCTTTGCTGATTGCAGGATGATGAGGATGAGTAGATATTTGGGAAGGGAAGATAGTTCTTATCTAGGTCATCAAGGCGGTTTAGTTATCTTTTATCAAGGCATCTGTAGTTTGATGCTCATTTATTTTTTGGTGGCCCTCTGATTTTGTTCCCTTTGAAGAATGAACACGAGTACTCGCGGAAGGGGGAGGAGAGCACAGCGGCATGTATTGTGCTTTAATGACTTTTAGATGGGGGCTTTTGATATTGTGTAGAGCTATTATTAAGTAAATTCGATTTGTGATTTTATCCAGTTGGTAATTTCCTTCTTATAATTCACTGCAATTTTACTTCAATGTTGAGCTAGTTCTAGTTTAATCGGCAATATTGTTAGGTATGCTTGCAGTCTATGGCATATTTGTCTCCGAAGCATGCAATGTGATGGGATAATTGTTTTACTGATTGATAATGGTTGTTTCGGTGCTGTGAAATAAACTTTTATGGAGTAGATGTAAATGATATGCTGGTGTAAATCTGAATGCCAATTTTTCTCTCTTGACAATGGAATTGTGATCTAAGCTGGGTTTGGATTAGCTTATTTACGTGCACGATCAAAGCTGATCTCAACGCCTGCATCGTTTTTTGTCTCGCATGAGGAGACCCTATCTTAATGGGCAAGTGTTTTTCTTGTCAGTCTCGTTGGCCATGAGAGCAATATAATTTGGTGAAGTCGAATATGCGGCTACTGGTGATTTAGTCTTAGAATCGTTGTGATGAATGCTATGTTGGCTTATAAAATTTTAATGAGGACGAAATAGGTGATGGGAAATTATTCAGCATCAGAGCCTAACCTTGGCTGTGGATAAACGGTTCATGGTGAAGAATTGTTGCTCCGTAGTGTTTTTGCTTAGACGCTGTTCTCTCGGTTATAGTTACGTGTGAGCTTGTCTGTTTGCCAGGATGCTACCTTTTTGGACAAGAGTTTTCGTGAAGATGTAGTTGGTTGGATATGTTCCACTCGCACTGGCGACCAAGTAGCGTGCAACCTAGGTGAAACGTTTGGTGGCCAAGTGCGGTGCGCTTTTCATCTTTTGCTAGAATTGCGAGTATCCAAGAGGGAGGAGCCCACTGTCTTTTGAGCATCTGTACCCGCTTAGGCTTTATGTAAAGCCGAAAGATTTTTCAATGTAAAGCAGCTAAAAAGGCATTCTAGTGTAACCATCGCCTTTTGTAGATAGGCATGAAGCCCGAGTGCTTGGTGCGCACGTACTTGAAATTCTGTGAAATGGCGATGTATTATTTCGGGACCCAAACTGGGCCTCATCTTTTTGATGGTTAAGGCACGTTTTTCCGTTTTATCGGCAATAATAGTAGGCATTCTGCATGAGGAATCATTTTAATTTTGCCGCCTTCCGGCAAAATCCTTAGCATCTACACAATGTTGAACACTGGCTCGCTCATTACAATCGACTTTCCTTGTATTGCGACAACATGCATGACAAGTCTTGATCTCAACATATACTGGATGTTTTGCCAGACTAAATTAACCAGTGTAGCAACGAAATTATTATTGAAAATAGCACGCCCCTCAATATCAGCAAATGAGTCCAGATGTGAAGAGAACAAAAACTTGAACTCCAAGGTAAGCACTGCCTACTAATCGCAAAACCTGCTTTCGGGATCTGGACCAAAGAGAACTATAGCACTTTACAGGTACGTTGGAGTAACAAACCCAAGAAGGGGAAAAATAACATCGACAAGAGCGCACACCCAAGATGAGAAGGCTCCCTTGCACTTTCGCCATAGACATCCGAGTGCCAAGCTCGAAAGATGATGCCCTGAGCTTGTGATGTAAAATCTGAAATCCTTTGGTCAATGCGTCAAGTTACAAACCCATCTCGCCCAAATGAATGTGGTATCACATGAGGATTAGTAGGTACACGTCTGCAGTTTCCTAAAGGTCACCATTTACAAAGTTTACATTTTGATCATTTCCCACTCGCGTGCGAACTGTCTTTGACATCTGACAGATTTTCCTCTGTTTGAACTGGTTTTCCATGTGTCATGCCACAAGCCAACAGGTATCTCCATGGAACGGAACTTGACATGCTTCTTAAGTATGGTAAAGTCGGTTGCTTCCCCGAAATAAATCAAGGCAAATTACCAATCAACAGCTAAATATATTTCTGCAATCTCAGTGAAGTTGCGGCAAAGTGCAATGATGCAGGTAAGAATAGCGTTACTGGCTGTCCAGCCGATGGTCAACCTCGTCAAATTATCAAGGAGAGATCATGCCCATCTCTAAATCTCTAGGAGATCTTCAATTTCAGAGAAGCCACATATATTCGATCAGATGCCTTACAGTTTATACTGTAGCCAAATGAGAACCAGCCAAGCAGTTGGATCATTCTTCCCAGTCAGAAAGCAGTGGTCTCCTTGGAAGCCGCAACTGCCAATTACAAAGGAATTATGCATTTCCAAACAAACAGCCAGACTACTATTCTAACTTCAAAAAGCAGACACGTGTTTCTGACCTTAGACTTTGTTGTCCTCCAGCCTCCAGAGTTCTGCTTTTTAGGACTGTATGCAAATTTCTCTATGGACTTTAAAGCATCATTCTCAGCCTGGTCTGAGCATTTTACTACAACCTGCAATTACGCAGAGAACTGCCAATTAACCGTCCATGGGGCAAGTTCTACTGTTCTAGATCATCCAATTCAAAAAAGTGGAGCACCCCAACCAGTAATGTTTTTCTTGTCAAATTGATTCCCTGCATTTTAATTAGAGAGAAGCCTACTATCTTCAAACTCATATCATTACCATCTCACCTCTCTTTACCAGATCAATAAGCAGACTATGGGATGAAAACTGTCACAAAAAATTACATTTTATCGGCTAAACTGAACTCAGATTGCATAACAATCTTTGGCAAAATGGACGCAAAAAATATTTCTAATGGACCTCATAAACCAAAGTAAATCTAAATTAATATTATTAAAAGTAAAAGAAAAATTAAATTACTTGTTCTGCTTGGAGCTTTTATAGATTTGTTTTCTGTGGGCTCAAACAGAATGTGAACATTAATAGAGGGTAAATTAGTCACTCTTACCAAAAAAAAAAACAGAATGTGAACATTCCTAATGCTAGCATAGCATGGTCAGGATACCAACCTATATGAGATTCATCATACTTTAATAATGGAACCATTGACAAGCCATACACTAAACTCACCTTTGTGTCAGTGTCCTCTAATGATTTCAGCTCCTTAATCTCCAATTGATTGGCAAAAAACAAGATCTGCACCTCAATTATTTGACTGTCAGAAACCAAATAGAAAACAAAGGGCCTCATAATAGCAGGCCAGAAATTGAGATCACTGCAAGTTGTCCACAATACACATCATGCCAAGTTAAGATACTACAAGAAATTCATAGATTTTATTTGGAACATACCTTGTTGAGTAAGTCGATATTAGAAGCATCAGTTGCCATGATCCGTACACCGAGACAATTTCCAGGAGAACTACAAAATGGGCAAAAGATGGTCTTGAACACACATCCATCTTCTTCACACCAAGTAGCTTGTCCCCGATATCCATCAGTTGTATCATCCCAGAGTTGCTGAGCTACTGATGAAACATCGGTTATTAACACTTGTATTCCTGTTGACGTGCAAACATTGCCAGCTCCGATCTTTTCTTCCACCAGTTTTGCCAAATGGACTTTGGACAGTGAGGTTGGTGAGGATGGGACAAAGAAATTGCTTTCAGGAAGACCAAAGGGGGCCCGGCAAAGAGAACAAGAAATCTGGTGTCTCTTGTCCCCAGCAGCTATGGCACGATCAGTAACTCGGAATGATGAAGCCACACTTGATTTCTTGCATATCCGTTCTGCCGGTTTATTTTCAGAATCAAACTTGATTCTCCGATTAGCATCTCCATGCGTTGTTGACTTTTCGGTTGAACTATAGATGTTGAAAGCATTTGAATGTTCATCCATGACAGTGCCAGCTAATGGAGAAGACATGAACTTTTTCCTTTTTTGTGCATGAGAATTGACACTCGAGCACATAGTTTCTTTCTCTGAGCTCAAGCCAAAGGTTCCAGTTGCAGCTTCTCTTTGAGGAGTTATAATAGTGGAACATTGGGTTACAGAATGAGCTTTGCTAAGACCTGATAAGGACACTGAATGAGGTGAGAATTGATCTGGGAAATCGACAGAAGACTGAATTACTGATGAGGGAGAAGTGTTATCCTTAGATAGAGATCCCCCAGCATGAGAGGCAAAGCTGCTATATATATCGCATGTATCCTTCACTAGTACTTCAGGATCCTCACGAAACTCATTGCTGTCTGCTACAGGGCACCTGCTTAAAATGGAAACAAAGAGACAAAGCTTATCATCTCGTAGAAAACTAGTGCAGAGTGACTTTTCCAAAAAGATGTTCAATTATTTCAACCTAGGAAGTCTATGGAATGACATAAGCTGTCAGTATTAGAAAAAACTTCACAGTGCATAATTTGCAAGTAACTTTGCAGAGCATTCCCTTATGAGTATATGCTTTCTAAGTTTACCTCGGGTTTTCCTCAAAATCACAGTCCAGGTCTATATATTCCCTCTTTCTGTCACAATCCACAACAGCCGTTTGGAGGGGATTTGGTTCAAGATTTCCTCGAGATGTTAGCTGGATGAAAGCAGCCTCTTGCTTTGAATCAGAAATTAGCTTCAGTTCCACACAATCAGAATCACCTGGATTCTTCTTTCTAGCAAGCAGCTTACTTTGCTTGATGAATGAAGCGGTCTCTCGATCCGTGCAAGAACCTGGTACCATATCCACGGTTTTATCACCAACCTGTCCCTGTAAGCAAAACGAGAAGAATCATTTACTTGGTAGTTGGCTGATTCTGTCATTCATTGACTATAGACACAAGCAGCAAAAATTAGAGTCAGAAAAGTAGACATGAATGAAAAGACATGAATTGCATTATACCCCCACATCTCTGAAGAACGATTTCAAACCCTCAAGTGATGCATCCAAGGACTCGTACAGATTGATGGATTTCTTGAGCCACTTTGAAATATAAGCTCTGTTCCTTTCTTCACGAAAGCGTTCATCTGCTTTCATAAGATAATTTCTTAGAGAATGACTAAATTCATAAGTAGACCACCTAAAGATTGCATCATATGCCAGTAAGCTAATAAAAGCGCCAATGGCAGTGATTCGAGAATCGAAACTATGAAAAGTCATATCTGGAGCAGCAATATCCTTGCTAATGTCAGGGCTAGTAGTATTATTAGTTCAACCCCACAGCTTCCGCTTAATATTGTCTTGTTCTACATTTAACTTTTTTTTTATATGAGACAGATGTTAACGATTTCTCCCTAAAAACCTAAGCTATTAAGTGGGAAATGTATGCATATCGCATTAGTTCATTTCTGATTGGTCTGTTACATTTGTAATCAGAATAACAATGTAATCTTGGACACAAAATGTATCGTGTGAGGCTGAGACATGCATCTCCAACCCGTGAATGAGGTTGCCAACCATTGAAGTGTGAGAACCTTTAATGAAGATCGTCAGACTGATTAAAGCAGGAAGGATGCTGTATAGATGGCTGAATAGGGCAGTTGCACATTTCAGCCCTTCCATCTTGGAAAAGGGAGAAAAAATAGATAGATGACAATGCTGAAGGATATAAGATAGCTGTGAACCTCCATTGTGATGAGGTATAACTTCATAAAAGCATAGCGTTCCCTACAAGCAACAGTCAATGCTGAACACCTGCTATGTCTCTGCCATTATCTTTTCTCCACGTGGTGTTACTTTTAGTCTTGCCCTGATGGAATCATTCTTAGCATGCATCAACTAAATACCATTTCTTTTGTATCTTTCCCCCCCTATAATTAGTGATAATTCTCCAAAGTGGGACGACTATATGGCTGTATCAGATTTCTAACATGTAAAACCAATCTATTGAGGAAAACAATCATACATTGTCATTGATGGTCAATGTTCTTAAACCTGCCTGGTCAAAGAACCAGTAGGCCTGGCGGTTCAAGGGTCAACATGTTCAACCGGCTTTTGAACTGTTTGAATGCTGTTTGTCTTAAATCACATATTTTATTAATTTATAGTACCATCTAGACAGTCATCCACTACATAGCTATGTTGGTTGAGGCACTCCTTGCTCATTTTGGTGGTAAGGGGATAGAATCCCTTGGCCTTATCTATTAAATGATGAGTAAAATAATCTGTTGTCATATTTGAACAAAGAGTCAATGGCCAAGTGTAAAGCGTCCCTAGTGCTTTTCCAAGTGAACAAAGGTTCAAACCTTGCTCGTACAAGGTTGATTATTTTTTTTATAAACCGGTCAAACCGTTGTGAGGTACACCAGGTTAACCGGTTCAACAGGGTCCACATCAGGTTTGACCGTTTCTTAACCACTCCGATTCTCGGTTCAATAAGTCCGGTCCGGATCTGAAAGCACTGTTGATAGTCTATTAAAACTTAAAAGCAGAACACTTACCTAAAAAAATGATGGCCCCATAATCAAGCACATGTCTTATGCAACGGCCTGCATAGAAGCAAGACAATGTAATACTTTCATCTCCAGAAAATGATAGTGATCCTATTAAATGCAAAAACACAGCACCAAAATTTCCAACGAGATAATGCAAATGTACAAAAGGTTTCTCAATATGAACATAGGCATATAGAAACTGTTACATCAGTGGAAGCACTATTCATAACATAAATGTACCTGCAGCCTGATTTAGAGCACGAAAGGCTTGTTGACAGTACCACTCATTTCCACCCAGAAGGTTCTTTGATGACTTATGAGTGTCATTATATTTCTTTTTTAATGCAACTTGGATGTCATTCCTGATAAGAAACTAGCATCAATCAACACATTTTGCTATTAGCGAATATTGTAGTGAGAAAGTTTAGCACTTACACATTGGGGAATGGAATGCCAACAATTATCTTGGACAGTTAAGGAATCAGAGGTAAAAATCAATTTTGACATTACCGACAACTATCAGAGGAAATTACAGAACATAAAGGTGGCATACAGTGAAAAAACAAATTTGCTAAAAAGGATACAACCGCGCGGGCATTTTCATCAGAAAAATCGATTCCCTCAGAAACCTGCAAATATCACATTCAGATGATCTTACATGCAGCGGTGATAATGTGAAGCTGAATGAGAAGTTCTAATTAGTACTACCCTGGAGAAAAATAGGAACTAAAAATTATTTGCATTTTCTTTATAACATGCCAGACATATCCATTAGAAATACGCCATTATCTGTCTTTTCCTCCAACTCCTTGACTTTTGATCTCCAAACTTCCTTCTCATTTCATTCCAAGGCAAAATCTTTCAGTATGGAGAAAAATACTAGTTATACTCTCATGTTTTAATCACTTCAAATTTAATCTCGTTAATCCTTCAGATTTTTAGAGGACTGAGACTCACCTTTCCTCTACAAACTGCAAGGAAAGCAGCTCCTTTCTTCAGTTCTCCTGAGGACCCCACTTTACTGGACTGGGTATGTTCTAGCCTCTTAGTTCTTCTCTTTTTATCAGCAACAGCTTTATTGCCTTGGCGAACTGAATCGTAATAACCTTTCAAAACAGCCTCAAAATCTTCCTGGCCCCCTCCCCTTGGTTCTGTGTGCATGGAATTATCAAATAATTAACAAACAAAATGAAATAACTAGGTAGTTGAAGTTCTAAGAAGTCCAAGTGTAGTGACTAGTGAGTTAGTGATACGAGATATAGTACCAAAGAAACAAAGTTATGTACTGATATGGCAGCAAAACTGGTTTGCAAGATAAACCAAAAAGGGGAAACGAAGACGAGCTCATATGAAAGGCTTACCCACAAAGAGGGACTTTCGTACACTTAGCCGTAACCATTGACCTGTTTCATGCCATCGACTACATAGTTTTTCCATCAGCTTGTAACTTGGGAAGAACACAAGAGATCCACCTGGAACAATCTTAAAAATTTCCTCCAAAGTTTTGCCAAGTGCATCCTACAAAATGATAGGAGAAAATTCCTTTGTGACATATTAGGTGAAGAGCTACACTAGATCAAGGACAAGAACGAGAAGCACAGATTACCTGGAATGCATACACATGTGCTGTTTTATAGCTCGCGTTCAAAGGATAATTTTCGGGTCCAGTTGAAACTACAGCAGCACATACCTGCCAAAAGGAGAAAAGCTTGATCATTGCCGTTGTCAACACACACAGAGCAATCGACCACATTCAAGGCACAAGAAAACATGGCTGGCACCTGTGATTTGACATTGATCACATGTGGAGCTTCCAGACAAGTGCCAAATTGAACACCGAGCTCAGTTGAGAAGGAGTTCGTTGGTGATAGTGTGCTACAGAGAATGGGAAATAACAATTATCATGAAGGACTTCCAAAGAGAACATAAATAAAGACAAGCCTGACATTTAGTTTAGAAACTCCATTTCTCAGCATGTGTGAGAATGCTCTTGTACATGCTCACTACATATTCTTCTAGCTGCGTTATTACTACAGTCTTTTTTTCCGTAAAAAGAAAATGCCAAGCTGATTTGCTTACCCAGATGTTAAAATTACTGACAAGGAGAGATCAGCGATGTCTCTGAACACCACTGCCGGATTTAAGCACCACAAACTAAAAATATGTATCGGGTAGCCAATGCTCTGTTCTGCATTTAGTGACATTATGTCTTAGAAAAGTAACTACTTGAGCATTTAATATTGTCTGAAATATCAAATAAATACATAAAATATGATCTGACTACATTAGCACAAATAAATTTGCGCTTTACTACAATAAAAGGAATTAACTCAGTAGTTATAAATATCTAATCACGCTTGATGCTTGTACATCCACCTGTCGCCCCTTAAATTCAGGAAACACACATTTTCCCAATTGCGGTATTTTTAGAGGCACCATTACATAGAAAAAAAATTATATACGTATAAATATATACACATATATCTCTATGAACATGATGTTTCTAAAACCTTCCAGCAGAAGAGTCGAATTGCGATGACAATAGCTCGAACTGACGGACGTGACTAAATGCATAAATCAAGGAAAATACAACAAGAATAATTGGCCTTTATGCCAGTGCCGTCTAAAAATCACTTTTCTGTCCAAACGTTTGTACTCAGTATCAGAAAATTTCCAGACTTCGCTACTGCAGATTTAAGAAAGACTGTCGACTACTAATTACTCACTTTTATCTCGCTTAATATACCGCTGCAGAGAAAGCTGATAATCAAATGTATGACCCCCATTTCGAGAGAAAAAAAAAGTAAGTGCGGAGAATAGCCCTGCGACAAAATGTCGATGTCAATCTGCAATGTTGCAAGAAAAATTGCTCAACGAGCCAGCTCAGTTTTTAGTAGAGACAAGAAACTGAACCTTCTAGCGTGATCACAGACAGGCCACTTAAATGGGGGTCTTCAGAGTCCAAATCTGTAGCAGCTTTAATTGCCTTAAGTAGAATAATCGAGTCAATAATAATTAAATTAGCATATCTAATAACGCATGTATAAAATCTAAATAGTATAGCACCTTTGTAGCACAATCTAACAAAATTGGGAAGCATTGCTGTGATATATGAACCTCTTGAAGTTCTCTCACGGCATCATCACCCGTCCAACTGAGAAAACATGACAGTAGCAACAGTTCAGGACCATGCCAGACAAAATCTCCTTAATTTCTGAAGATGCAATGGAATTCCATCTCTTAAGTCAGCATAGAGGTGTAATCTGGTAAGTAAGATTATTTTTCATGTGCAGTGCAAACTTAAAAGCAACTTATTTGTTAGAGCATTTACAACAATACTTATCGTATTTAGAATATTTTATTTAACTTCAATAGAGAAAATCTGACAATGAAGGAAACACCAATATTGAAACTAAGAGACCTATAGTTGGAGATATTAGCTGACGTAAAATGCCAAGTTTGCTCACAGCACCCGTAAGAATCTTCATCAAATAAAAAGCATCATAGCATGCTGCACGAGTAATGATAGACTATTTCGAAAAAAACAAGTTCATATGCAGTTATAAATCATCACGTGCAATACTGATAGACTTGTTTAAGTTGAACAGATGAAATTCTTTGTGTTTCATGCACTATAATCATTTTTAGCGTACTTGGGACAACTTTCTCTAGTAAATAGTGGTCGTGGATAGAAAAATAGTAATGGGTAAACAGCCAAAAAAGAAACAAGACAGTAAGAATGCAAACAGTAACTGAGGCTTCTCACCAAGAGACATGGTGCTGAAAATCTCGCTTCTCTAATGAACTCTTTTTCCGCTCCATCCAACTCATGAGGTCCTGTGCATTTGCAGTCCTTTCAGTTTCTTAACAAAATCTTTTGAGGTGCTATGTAGAATGAGATAAATAAAACAACAATATTACCTGTGCCATTTCACATAAAGGTTGATAAATCATGGCGTTGACAGGGCAAAGTTGCTCCAGTTCATCCTGCAATTCTGCCATAGGATGTAAAAATTTACAACCACCATCAACCGTTAAAACAGAAAAAATAATATCTGTCTAGCATACTTTGGAGAATATCTTCTTCAATATCCACGCTACCAGCTTCACGACAAATATCCTCTATATTGCTGTCAACAAAGTAACCAGCTTTATAAATGAGATTAGAAGCCAATATGGACCAAGTTCGACAAATAACAACATTTTCTCTACTAGATTAGTGGTGCTTTTTAACCACACTTGATGGAAAGATCAAATCCAACATGGTTTGTGCCTGTTGAAGTTTCTGAACGTTTTATTTCTGACTTATGTGATGTGACGAATAAACCAGGAGTCAAAATGACATACTGGGCTTCATCAAGAATTATGATTGCTTCCTTTATATCCACCTCCATCGCTCCCCGAACAACTGGATTAATGATGTAGTTATATGGACAGAAAACAAGTTGTGCATAATCTGCCATAGATCTTGCTGCATAATATGAACAGCCTGAAATGCAACAATGTTCCCTCAGAGATGTCATCAAAGCAAGACAGGGAGAGACAAGAAACGTTCTTTGAAACATGTAGCGCACCTTTCACAACTTGACCGATTTTCACAAGATCTTCTATGTCATGTGCCTCGTGGCAACCCCCTTTCTGAAGGGAAGGATGCGCTTTAACTTTATTAGCATTTCTGTGAAAAGTTTCAAGATAGTGATTTCTTTCCATGTCCGTAAAGCAATAAAGAACTTACAGGGATATAACTCACTGGAATTCGCAGCATCCACCATCTCGATTTCGCAGAAGCATCTTGCTGGAGTTCCAATAACATAATTTAGAGAGTCATAAATCAAACTTGACTTGACAGAGGAAAAAAACAACATATGCCCTCTGGATAAAAGCATCACCATTCTTCGTCAATGTTCTCTTTCCCTCGGACTTTTGAATTTGTGCAATAATGTCGCCGAGAGGCCTAAATGGAAAAAAGATGCAGATGGAAACAGAAAAGCTTCAACAAATGAACCTTTAAACCCAAAGCTGTTCAGATGTCATTGATACAAGAATGCTAAAAGAACAACTATTTCCAAGACCCAGTAAGTTCAGGACAGAGTTTTAATCTGTATTGTTTCCAATAAGTTCGCAACAGTACTTTCTTGATTCATTGAATCTCTAAATCACGAATGAATTGTTATGTTCGGAAAGAAGCAACACCAAGTGCAGCTGCAATGTTCCGATTTAGAAAACAAAAGATGCAACCCTCAATCCCTGCATGCATCCGAGAACAATGCACAGATCCCACAACATGGGGAGGTTGCAGTGGGATTGGATGCGCTTTATATGTAGACAGTGTAAAGGCCACGTTTATGGCTGCGTGCTCCTTCAATCTATTAACAAAGAGGTGGCGTAGCAGCTGGTAGGCTATATGAAAGGACTAATCCATCTGCTCATTTTCAAGCGTCGGGGACTGGGAAGAGCAACAGAATGCTCACGTCTTGAACCATAGTAAAAATGAAATTCTCTGGACTAGCACATCGTCGAGCATTAAACACGGGTTGTGAGGAGTGATAGAGGCCTACCAAAACAGCCATTGGCACCCGGTAAGTAGTTTTCCGATATTCCCGAATGACTTGAGAAATTTGAGAGTGTGTCCTCCTTTCAAACAACACCAAATCAAACATTTAGTCAGTAAGGCTTATAAAACTCAGTTGGTGATCTCCTGGGGCCGGTCATCATGTAACGTCAAAAACGTTCCATCCCCAGAGCACTTACTTCAATTTATTTCTAG
The DNA here is from genome assembly GCA_031216185.1 of Syzygium aqueum. NCBI lineage: Eukaryota > Viridiplantae > Streptophyta > Magnoliopsida > Myrtales > Myrtaceae > Syzygium > Syzygium aqueum. Next base: position 34,482,699 of record CM062236.1, read on the forward strand.
AAGATACATGGAGAAAACATTTCCAAGTATCTCATCACACGGAACATTTCCCTCGTTACATAGAGCAAAGCCAATTTATAAAGGTTGGGAGTTCAGCAATATTTGAAATTGCCATTATATTCATATGAAGAAGAGAACACAATGTAACTTCGAATCGACATAAGCACCAAAAACTTAAGTACAGAACAAAAGTTCGGTCAATTTGCAAAGTCACTGTGCATGGTTGCTAGATTTAGGTACTCCAGCCAACGTAACCAACATGTGCACCATATATCTGTAACCATCTCAATTTTTTTCCCATCCTTACAAGATAACTATTGATATCTTAACAATTCCAGAAAAAAAGAACTCACGTTGAATAAAAGATGGTGGGTATTGACTTTTTTTTACTCTTGCCATCTGGTACTGGTACCGACTGAACTGGCTCGAGATGTCCTGGCGCTGTATTGCCTAACCAAAATAACACATTGGTTACATGCTGGATACAGATTCTAACAGAAACTATACCAAATCAATCAATGTCCTCGTCTTCGATCAAGGAAAAAAAAATCAATATCCCCGTCCCCCTTGGAAAGAGACATTGATGCCTGCTGCATCAACCACTTGATGAGCTAGACTCAACATTTCTCCCACGTTTCACACGTTTAGGCAAAGAACGCCGCCGCCATTTTCCATCCACTGCCTAGAGCTATCATCGAACGTTACGTTTCCGAAAAACGATCAGCCCGAAGACTCTCACCTGAAGGCTCCGCCTCGGGAACAAACCCGCCGCCGTAATTCAACGGATCCACCAACGCCTCCGGAGCAGCCTTGGACTGCGATGGGTTCGCGACCTGGCCCTTGGACTTGTGATTCTGCTGCCAGGCGAGGGCGGAGCAGAGCAGCGAGAGCGACTTCCCGGTGCCGGTCGGCGACTCGAGCAGCGCGTGACAGCGGCCCTCCCTCAGGGCTCGGTCGAGGGTGGACACGACCCGGCCCATGAACGCGAGCTGAGTCCCGTACGGCTGGTACGGGAACTCCACCGGCACGCCGCCGATGTGGAGGACGTTCCTAGGGTTCTTCAGGGGCGGCTTCGGCCTGACGATCACGCCTTTCCCTGGTTTCGCACCCACCATCCTCGCTTCCTTGGCGTCTCCTTCGCCCCGAGGAACCCGATCGAAGGGTGAAAATGGAGAGAAGAGAGGGTTTATTGGCGTAGCTGAGCTTTTTTGGGAAATTTTGGCGCTCTGGCGGGAAAACGGAGGAGCGCGATCTGGGAGGAAATTTGAGTTGCCGACCTCAAAAAAAAAAAAATTTAATATGTGACGCGATCCTTGAACTTTTAATTTATTTAATATGATTCACAAACTTTAACTAGATATGTAATATGACCTCTGAATTTTTAATAGATTTTAATGTAGTTCCTGAATTATATAAAAATATTCAATGTTGTCGTTCTATTTGTTTAAGTTCGAGGATAATATTTGGCATTTTCATATGGTTCGGTGATTAAATTAAACGTGTATTAAAAGTTTGAGAATTACATTGATCGTTAAAAGTTCAGAAAACACATTTCGCATCGAGAAAAGGGAAAATGATATAAATAGTCCATGAACTTTGCCCTGATGTACAATTTGATTCTTGAACTTTTGATTTGTTTGTTGTCATCCCTAAATTTTTTTATATATGTTCAATTCAGTCCCTGAACTATATGAAAATGCTTAATATAGTCATTTCCATTAATTTAAGTTGAAGGACTACGTTAAATATTTTCATATAATTCGTGAACTAAATTGAACATGTACCAGAAGTTCAAGAATGACATTGAACAAAATAAAAGTTCGGAGACCACATTGAATATTAGCCTAAAGTTTAAGAATTATATTGAATAAATTAAAAATTCATAAATCAAATTACATATTGAATCAAAATTTAAAGATTATTTGTGTCATTATCCTTCTAGAAAACATCAGTGTTAGGGCACGTATGGAATCCATTATGGAATAGAAATGCGTTTGTTAAAAAATTTCCGGAACACATTATGGAGCAATTTTCACATTCTGGAATAAAAATGCGTTTGTTAAAAATACTTGATTCCAGAATGCATTCTTGATTTCAGAATGTATTTTTTATTCCAGAATGAGTTTTGGGCAAGAAAAAGAGAAGCTATTTTTTATAGCTTCTCTTTTTTAGAATGCATTATCTTTATTTTCTCTATTTTTCTCACTATTTTTTTTTGAAAATGCATAAAAATTAAAAAATTCCATAAAAATTTCCAGAAAATAAAAAAAATCAAGATTTTCGAGAAAATAGGAAATTTGGTGATTTTAAAAAAATAAATATAAAAAATAAAAAATTTCAAAATTTCACAGAATGACTTAGAATATTTTGGGTACCTACTTTGAGTGAAATTTAAATTTTTTGAGGTGTTCAAAAAAATAAAAAAATAAAAATTTCAAAACTTCACAAAATAGCTTAAAATACCTTTGGGCACCCACTTTGAGTGAAATTTAATTTTTTTGAAGTGTCTAAAAAAATAAAAAAAATCAAAAATTTCAAAACTTCACAAAAATGGCTTAGAATACCTTTGGCCACCCATTTTGAGTGAAATTTAATTTTTTTGAGGTGCCCAAAAAAATGAAAAATTTCAAAATTTCACAAAATGACTTAAAATATCTTTGGGCACCCACTTTGAGTGAAATTTAATTTTTTTGAGATATCCAAAAAAATCAAAAATTTTAAAACTTCACAAAATGGCTTAGAATACTTTTTGGTACATACTTTGAGTGAAATTTAATTTTTTTCAAGATACAAAAAAAATCAAAAAATCAAAAATTTCAAAACTTTACAAAATGACTTAGAATACCTTTGGGCACCCATTTTGAGTGAAATTTATTTTTTTTGAGGTGTCCAAAAAAATAAAAAAATTAAAATAGATTTTTGTTCTAGAAATCAATTTCTGGAGCAGAATTAGTCATGTTTTACCAAACAGATTTCTCCTCCATAAATCAATTTCTGGCAAGAATTTCAGAAATTAATTTCTATCAAGAATTTAATTTCTGAAGCAGAATGGTTACCGTTCGCACTTCTATTTTCCCTAAAAAGAAAAATTCACCGATGACCCACCCGTGACAAAACTATGGTTTTTGACTTGGGTCTTCGTTTTCCTTTTTGTTTTGGGGGGGGGGGGGTGGGGGGACCAAGCATTCATTTCTGTTGACTCGACGTGCTATTCATTTTTCTTGTTTTTTTGGCTTGTTACGCTAAGGCACACGTGTGAAGTAATCCACGTCTAAAAATGGTCATTATACATACCACGAGATAGACAATGTACAGGACACCAATAAAATTTCTTCGATTGACAAGTGTTCTCAAAACACTAATTAACAAAATTATTTTCAATAAAGACGGCTATGTATTTTGTTTACCGCAGCAGCTTGACCCCTATAAGTCAGAGTGAGCCATTCAATTATTAAGGCTCGTGCCGAATTTCACGACGAAAAGTCATGGAGCAAGGTCAAGAGCAATATAAGTTGGACTTAATTTTCAGATGAATTGAATCGGCATAAGAGCCGAAGGAGCTGGAAAATAGATAATTTGGAAGAAAAATTCCTGAAAATAATTATCGGTATCGCTTGAAATAATCAGTCGATCGAAAATATTTTCATTGTCGATGATAACTTATGCTTTGAACATTTTGGTGGACGACGAAAATACTTTTCTGTCTATTCATTTTTACAAGCGACACGGGCATGAGATTACTTTTAGAAACATGGAAACCGAACCCCGGTATCTAATGTGTACTCCTCGCTCTATAGGTTAAACCAAGTGCGCATCGAGGCGGATGTTGGCGACGTCTGCGGACGTACAAGGCGGAGAGCATTATACCACGCTGACCACGTTTAAAGCGAAGGGAACAAGAGAGGCTTCTCGAGATAGGCAGGCGGCCGATGCACGCAACGTTGCTGGGGTGGTGGCTAACGCCCGCGGACAACATCGGGGAAAGGTGGGGTCGTGCCGCGGAAAAGATCCGTTTTGGGCCGATGTCGCTACAATCTTCTCTGGTCCCTGCGACCCCCGCGCGGCATCATTACAGGGGAGGTTTCGTCGTCTGGCGCGTGCGACTGTGTGGGGATGTCACGACTTGGTTGGCGTGGTCCTCACCCTTCGGATCGATTGAACTGACCTCCGATCCCGTCCAGCCAACTTTTGACTTTAATCGTGGAACCAAAGGTGAAAAAGGAGCAAATTCGCTCGCCAAAGTCGTTGTCCCCGTTCGATTAACTGTCGATTCGGGCGGTCCAAAAGTAAGAAAATGTCCCTCGTGTTTGATCGCTTCCCACCATCAAAATCGGAGATGCCAAATTCTGTGTACCGTATGTTGATTTTACACGATTGACTTTCAAATCTTTTAGACGCCGGTGGACCGTAACCGTCTACGTTATGTTTGTATTGTGTTATGATGTGAAGAGAGTTCCTATTTTTTTAAGGAAAATTACTGCCTCTTAAATTTCATCAATGTTCGCAAGGAGAAATATCTTTTATTACGGGAAGATGTGTGTGGAAGGCAATACTTCGAAATTCATAAAGAAATCTTGATAATTGTAGCTTAATATATTATCAGATCTTTTGCAAAGCGCCATCTGTTTTTTTTTTTTTTGCTTTTCCAATTTTAGAATCACCAACGTAAATTCTCATATTAGCTTATTCCAACCTTCTACGTTTAAGATCCAAAACTTGATAGTTATGAGTTCGTGACTTATCGAACCATCAGGAGACCATAGTCAATTTTTTCCTCAATTCTCTTACAATTTCAAAATCGTATTTTTCTTTTTCCATCTCCGATCTCTCTTCAATATAGCAATTTCGAAATCACTTTCAGGCTCATAATTCAATCAAAATGACTTCAGCAACGACCAAATTTTCCTAATAGGTGGTTTAATTTGTAATTTTGATCGATATAAGATTAACGATAATAGTGCATCATATAAGTAAACCGGTAGTTTCAGGGTCTAATCGGATAATCATCTTTATCTCGTAAATCTCCCTACAATTCTAAAGTCGAATTAAATGGTTCCCCATCCCGGGACAACTTCAATTCTTTTCCTATTATAATCCAAATCGAACTCTGTTAATTTCTTTTTTCCCTTCATCTTCGCAAGTACGCTTAATTGGAATCCAATGCACTGGTTCGTAAATGCCCCTTTTACTTTTATTCTTTAAATCAGATAAGATATCCCCGCGAATCAAAGGGCGCAAAAATTCGGCCAAGGAGTCTCTTGTACGAACCGGAGCCAGAGACGAATCAGAACCGTCGATCACACGGATCTCACGACAATAAGCGGGTAAAGCGTTACGAGATCAACGCCCGTGATCACACCGGATCGGACGTGTTCTGTAAGGTACGGGCTTCCGTTTCTGTCCATACCGAGTGTGGTATGGTCCTCGTGGGGGGCCATCACGTGATCCTGTCCTCCCTGCCGTGCTTCTTCTTCCTTCGCTGTCGGGCAAAATCAAGCTGCAAACGTCACCTTCCTCTGCCAACTTCACCGGGTAGGAGTAGGCCAGAGAGACGCAACCTCCCTCAGTTTCGAACCTCACCGGGATTGGTGGGTCCAAGTCCCCTTCTCCCTCTGCCCTCCTCGGGTGAGAGAGTCCTCGCTGCGCGTTAGTTTATTCCGGCCTCTCCTCTCTCTACACTTTTGAGGACCGAGTTCGACACGGCAACAGGTCAGAAAAGCAAGTCGGGGGGGCGCGGGGGGGATGCTTTCGCTTAGTGGGTATCGCTTCTCTCCGCGAAACAAGAATCGAATGATTTCGGCGGTGCGGCTTTTCGTGCTCACCGGACTGTAATCTATTTTGGGAGAATCAGCATCCGGTTCCTGCTCTTGGGCAGCTGTTGTCTCGTCGCACTGTCGTGTTTAATTCTGTCGACTCTCTGCCTTCGTTCGCGAGGGAACTGTTGAGGAAAAACTGGAGAACGTGAGAGGATTGCAAGTCTCGGTCACATCACATCCACTTGTGTGCTAATGCTTTCGGTCCGCCAACAGAGGAAAGCTTGTAGTAATCGGATCAAATTCCCAGTCGGAGATGAGTTTTAATGGAGACCCACCACTATTCGTTCCTTGTTTTCTCTTCTCTTCTTTCTTCCTCTAGAGGTTCTCTCATTTTCTCCGAGCGGTGGAATGTCTGTTGAAATTTGTTCATTGCCTCGGTTAGGTTCTGGGAATTAGTCTTGTACGATGCAGAGGGCTAGTGGCATTTTTGGCTGATGGAAGGGAAATGCTGGTCATGCAAAATGAGAAGGGTTTGGCTTCTGTCGTTGCCATTTTTGTTTCTTGGAGTGTTCCCCTCTGTATTTAGCAAGAATGTTACTTCAAGACCTGCTGTCGTGAATGTTGGAGGCTTTTTGGCATTCGATTCCACCATCGGAAGAGTCGCCAAGATTGCCATTGATGAAGCTGTGAAGGATGTCAACTCTAATTCCAGCATCCTCCCTGGAACCAAGCTCGCCGTCGTGATGCAAAACACCAATTGCAGTGGGTTCCTTGGCATGATTGAAGGTCAGGTTTCTGTGTGTGTGATTTGATGAACAGAACAACTTCTTCTTGGAAATGCACTTCAACCTTTTTTTTTTTAATGTGTTTTCTTGCTATTGCAGTTCTGCAGTTCATGAAGTCTGATGTTGTTGCCATCCTTGGCCCACAGTCTTCTGTGGTAGCTCATATTACGGGACTTGTAGCAAACGAACTGCAAGTGCCTCTGCTTTCATTTGCGGCCACAGATCCTACCCTATCATCCCTCGAGTTCCCCTATTTTGTTCGAACGACGCAGAGTGATTTGAATCAAATGGGCGCTGTAGTGGAGCTTGTTGATCACTATGGTTGGAAGGAGGTGACTGCCATTTATCTCGATGATGATTATGGCAGAAATGCTGTGTCAGCATTAAATGATAAGCTTGCGGAAAGACGCTGTAAAATCTCATACAAGGTGGGAATTCCACCGGGGCCAGTTAAACGTAGTGAAATCATGGATATTCTTGTCAAGGTTGCACTCATGGAATCAAGGGTCATTGTTTTGCATGTAACTCCTGAGTCAGGTTTCATGGTGTTCTCCATAGCAAACTATCTTGCTATGATGGGTAATGGCTATGTTTGGATTGCCACGGACTGGCTTTCATCTTTTCTAGATTCTGCTTTTCCTTTGCCATCTGAAACCATGGAGTCCCTGCAGGGAGTTCTCGTTTTGCGTCAACATACAGCAGATTCAGATAAAAAGAGAGCATTTGCCTCTCGGTGGAATAGACTGACTGGTGGCTCCCCTGGCCTGAACTCTTATGGACTTTATGCTTATGATTCCGTTTGGCTTGTTGCTCAAGCTCTTGAAGCGTTCTTTGAGCAGGGTGGTGTAATTTCTTTCTCTAAAGACTCCAGGATAAACTCTACTGAAAGTGGCGGCCTCCACCTCGAAGAAATGAGGATCTTTAACAGTGGACCACTCCTATTAAAGAACATTCTACAGACTAATTTTGTTGGTTTAACAGGTCCTTTTCAGTTCAATTCTGATAGATTTCTTATTTATCCTGCCTATGATATTATCAATGTGGTTGGAACTGGGTTACGACGTATTGGTTATTGGTCCAATTATTCTGGGTTGTCAACTCTACCTCCTGAAGAGCTTTACAAGAGGGCACCTAACCGTTCTAGTCAAAGCCAGCAGCTCTATGATGTTATTTGGCCAGGGGAGACACTGTCAAAACCTCGTGGATGGGTCTTCCCAAATAATGGCAAGCAATTACGGGTTGGTGTACCCGATCGAGTCAGTTTCCGTCAATTTGTATCAAAAGTTCGCGGGACAGACAATATGTTCACAGGGTTTTGCATTGATGTTTTTGTGGCTGCAGTAAACTTGTTACCTTATGCAGTTCCATATCAATTCGTTTCTTATGGAAATGGTCGTGAAAACCCAAGCTACACAGAGCTTGTGAATTTGATCACAACGGGCGTGAGTACTCATAAGACCTGAGCTTTGAAAGAATTTTCCAGAGTGTTGGTTTGCTTTGGTGGCTTATGTTTTCATGTGCTGTTACAGTTTTTTGATGCTGCGGTTGGTGATATTGCCATTGTTACCAATAGGACGAAGATTGTAGATTTTACACAGCCATATACTGCATCTGGACTTGTCATTGTGGCCCCATTCAGGAAATTGAACACCGGTGCTTGGGCCTTCTTGCGCCCGTTCACCCCTCTCATGTGGATTGTGACTGGTGCCTTTTTCCTTGTCATCGGGATTGTTATATGGATTTTGGAGCATAGGACAAACGATGACTTTAGAGGCCCTCCTCGAAAGCAACTAATGACCATTTTGTGGTGAGTTCTTTTGTAGACATTTATCCTAACAATATGGTATTGTACACATGATCCAGCATGGAGATGCCCTCATGCACTCTGTCCAAAATCTGTGTAAAATTCATTTCAAAGTTTGTCTGTTTTACAGATGACACCTATAGGATTGTTGAACATGTGTGGGCAAAATAAGAGATTCCGAGGAGGCTGCAGGGTTCTGTTATCAGCTTGACTGCTGTTGTATGAGTTCCATATGCCAAGAATAAGTCAATAATACAGGCTAGTGGGTTAATACTAATAGACCATTCTTTAGGCCGGATGTGCTACTCTAGTCTCGAAGAATAGATAAAAGAATTTTTGTGAGAGACCTTGATAAGTTCTCTGTCAATGAATTACCTTTTTCTTTCCTCTTGAGATGGTAGACAACACGCACAAAACAGCCAAAAGGGGTATAAAGGGAATCGATAAAGTCTCAAATTGCTACACCAACAGGAATGATGTTACCTACTTTATTGATACTATGTCCATGCTTAGGGAGGTGCAGGGTAAGATTATGTGGTGCTAATTGTGTCAACCCGGCAGACTAAATTTCTGTTCCTTGTTTTCCTTTTCAATTTTTTTTTGAGGGGGAGGGAAGGGGGTGGGGTGGCGTTGTTTTCAGTCTTCGTTCCTTGTTAAATTAGAAAATTCCACTTCTACCATGTTGTGAAGACACTCTATCAAAATTGTCGGTGCTTGAGTTATCATGTGCTTGAACTGTGTGTCCGAGAGAAATGACGTGTTTCATCTTAGTTTTTCTTCTGCAATTAGAATTGCCCTGTTGTGGATGTGATTAAAGCTACTTTCAGCAAATGTAAAACTCTGTCCAATGTGATGTTGTATGCACATCAGATTTATCACCTATTAACCTGCTTAGTTGTTGTATAACCGATTTTTTTTCCCTGACTTGCTGATGTCTCAGGTTTAGCTTCTCGACATTATTTTTTGCCCACAGTAAGTTTCTCTGCTCGTCCAATTTTAGATTTATGGAATGGCATGCAGCAGCATTTATTGAGCTGGCTTCACTATATCTTTCACAGGAGAGAACACCGCAAGCACTCTTGGTCGAATGGTGCTAATCATATGGCTGTTTGTTGTTCTGATAATCAACTCAAGCTACACTGCAAATTTGACTTCAATGCTCACGGTGCAGCAGCTATCTTCGCCTGTTAAAGGAATCGAAAGCTTAATAAAGGGTGATGAGCCTATTGGGTATCAAGTGGGTTCTTTTGCTGAACATTACTTGATAGAGCTTGGGATATCTAAGTCTAGGCTCATCGCCCTGGGATCACCAGATGAATATGCTAAAGCACTGGGAAATGGTCCAGGGAAGGGAGGTGTGGTTGCTCTGGTTGATGAACGTCCATATGTAGAACTGTTTCTCTCGACACAATGCTCATTTAGGATTGTTGGTCCAGAATTCACCAAAAGCGGCTGGGGTTTTGTAAGTAATTTGTTTTGAATGCTCTGCTATATATTTTCTTTTTCCCTGAAAAACGTATCTTTTGGCTCACCGATTTGAGAAGAAGATAAATTAGATAAATTGCAGAAGACTTCTGTTTTCCCTGAAGTTTTTTCACTTTCGGAAGAATTTGGGACTTGCCAAAATGAGGTCCTTTAGAAATTGATTAAGCAAAGTTGTTTCTCTTGTTTATCCTCTGAACCTTTTGGATCTGTTAAAGGAGGAGGTTTGAAACAGCTCCTTCCACTTTTGTTGATATTACAGTACAAGCGAGAGAACAACTCGCTGAAAATCTAAAGCAGACTGATTGCATTCGGTAGCTGTGGACTGATGCATATGAAAAATGGAAAATCTCATAAAGTTATTTTTGAATTCTTGGTTGTCATTCTGGGAACATCCATCTTGAATCATACAAAAGACCCCATTTAAGTAAAACACTTGTCTAGCATCCTCGACATTCCACATCCCAAGATCCCATTGAACTCTTGTATTCCCCTTGTTTCACACGCATACTCTTTTCCATGATAGGCATTTCCTCGGGACTCTCCCCTAGCAGTTGACTTTTCAACTGCGATTCTAGCACTCTCTGAGAATGGCGATCTCCAGAGGATCCATGACAAGTGGCTTTTGCAAACTGGTTGCAGTTCGGACAGTGCGGAGATTGAATCAGGCCGACTTCATCTCAAAAGTTTCTGGGGTCTCTTTCTCATTTGTGGCATTGCTTGCTTTATTGCTCTCTTCATATACTTCCTGCAGATTTTGCACCTGTTGTACCACACTGCCCCTGCCGAATCAGTTCCAGATGGTTCAAGCAGCTCGCGCACTAGGCCTCTCCAGAGATTTCTGTCGATAATGGATGAGAAGGAAGACCCTTCCAAAAGAAGCAAAAAGAGGAAAGTGGAAAGGGCGCTGTCCGAAAATGATAAGGACAGCGATCTGGAAAGAGATAATGGGAGGAGACGAATGGGGATTCAGGATGAGCAGCAATCGTCGGCCCCCATCAACTAATCACCTCTTAATAATATGTATGAGATCTTTCTTGCCCGGGATATAGATCTCACCTGCTTATACGGATTTCCCTTCATTTTTTGTCGTCACCACTTTCATACTATCTGTCCTATGTTTCTGTACGGATTAGAAAATTTGAATGGTACTGTAAAGCCAAATAGCCAGTAGCATAGATAGATTCTTGCCTGAAAGGATTGCCACACGAAACTGTATAAGGTCAACGATAGTGCACGACGAAGTTTTGCGACATAGTCTTCAGCAATTAAGCACCCTTATTTCTCATTTGACCAAGATGCTGCAGATTTAAGATGTCAAAGGGGGGACCGAAGGTTTAGAAATTTGAGCTGTGGATGTTGTATCTGTAGATTCTTTGGGGAGCGATGTGCTCCGTGAGACGGCAAAATGAGCAAAAAGGACAGGGAATTTTTGCTTCTTTTTGCTTCACTGAATTCAGAACGATGCACGCAGTGACTGACACGGATGTTTGCGCATCTTCGTCTTCCGGAGTTACTCGTAGTCAGCTAAAAAATGTTGTTCCGTTAAAACCATATACCTGGCGTCATTTGGAAATACAGAAGTCCCTAATGTCTGTATTAAAGCAATTAGAAGGAAATCAGATCTGGACACTAGTAAAAAGATGTATCATTGTGTTGGGCCTGGTCATGTACAGAGAGGCTTGCTAACATCATTTTTGCGACTTGATGAACTTACTTTGAGGCTGTTGATTTTGCGACTCTCTCTATGAGTTTCGAACCTCTAGACCAAGATGCTCTCTACGAGTTCGCTTGTTCGTGTGACTTGATGACCTTCTTTTGAGGCTCTCCATTTTCTTTTTTGTTGTCGTGTTCACTTTCATTGCGTTCAACTTTCATTTGCTTAACTAAAAATGAAACAAAAAAAGAGACATTGGCCTTTTTTTGGGTAGACCGTGCAGGGTATTTTTTTGATCCAAAACATGGAGAACCCGTTTCGAGCGATAGGTTCCAAGTTCTGTAACTTGGACGGAATCAGGAACTGAAGGATTCATCAACAGTAACAACGCAGCGAAACATAGAACCCTAGACAGGATCCATGTGTATATTGAAATCGAAAAGGAATTTCAAAATGTACCTTTTACAGATCGAAGATAAATCGACAACCGATTGTGTCTGAATTAGCGCCCCAAGTGTTACGCCTCTACCGGTATCCACACACACGAACGGAATTCTCCAACGATCCACGTGCTAGCGAAAGATCTTGAAGTTTCTTTTTTTCAACACCTTTTGATTTTCGATACTATATCGAAAAACCGTCGACAGAGAACAATTCTCTATCTATTTATATAGCCTCATTATCCAGCGGAATTAAAAGAAGTGGGCCAGGCGATTTGAGCCCGCTAAACCGTCCATCTTCAATCGTACATTTAATCGTTATCTCATAATGAGCACGACCACGTAAATAAGTTGAATAGGAGAATAAATTAAAATCCACTTCTTATTTTAAGTAGATCCCGGCGTACAGAAAATATTAACTCAGTTCGCTTTTGTGTGCGATCTTGTAGATTTACTAAATATTAGCAGTGTGCTCAAAACTCTTTTTGGTCCACAAGTCATAAGCGGTCTCTAACAAGACATTTTGACTACTTAAGTATAATGAAGGTCGATTTTTCGATACAACCTAATTCGTAATTAATATTAAAATATCAATCTTGATTGATTCCTATGACAGATCACTAAACGAAACTTCTCGCCCCAGCAAAAGGGAGAAGTAGAAAAGATGAAAAGCATTACGTGGGGATGGTGACCGGACAAATCGAACTCGATTATTACTAAACTCTGGTTTAATGGGGAGAGGGGACAAAGACCCCTGACAAGCTCTCACGTTGTCCAAGAGAGCACATACCCAACTAGAAGCCATAGCGTCAAAAGAGGAAACGAAAAGCACTGAAAACGAGTGTTCCCAACCCCCACCTCGAGTGTGCCTGGACTTCATGATTGCTTGATTTCTCCGAGTTGACATAAATAGTGCATGGATCAGGCCTCTCTCGAAGCACACCCATATTTTACTTCACCTCAACTTAGTGGAAGAGAGAGAGATTACATAAAGAGCTCTAGCTCTTCACTTGATTCATGTCCATGCCTCTGTTGAGTAGCTTCGCGCCAAAAACCTACACGGTCCATGTCATTCCGACTTGAATGCTCAAGCTGAAGCAACCATGCAAACACAGGATGTCTGTCATGTAATTTCACTTAATAAATTCCTACCTTAATTATTACTCAGTTCTTTGGTATTGACGAGAAATGTATATGGCATTTCATATGTCATCAAGCATGCGGAATTACTCAAGTTCTGGCCTTTTGTTTTGGTTGCCAGAATCTTCTAACCTTTTTGACCTTGTATGCCTTTAACTTTCATTACTTCGGAGCTCCAAAACATACTTCTGTCGACTCGTGTGGCCTTGTTTTATATCTCATCTGTCGCTGAGCTTAGTCCAGTGCGCAAGAAGCGCTTGTTGTATGGAAGTTTGTGGAAATACATAGATTTTCATATGAAGTTTACCGTTGATAGACACCCATTATCCTCCAGTTTCATATTTTTAAGTTATCCTCCACACCCCCCCCCAAGCAAGTGATGATTAGCATGTAGATTCTCTTCTCAAATTCTTATTTTTGTAAGTATCTAGGTTAAGAATCGTCCAAGCGAATTACCGGAGATTTTAGATAACCAAAAGACGAAGTAAATATCTAGATAGAAAAGGAATATGTGTTCCCTCGTTAATTGATCCGGCTAATCAGCTCGTGTTGCAAACATCTCAACAAACCATTACATAGGACGTAACACTTATCCATATATATTTATAAAGGTAAAGAATGCAATATGGTTATATAGGTGATCGACGGACAGCAGAAATACACTCGATAATTGAGCTCATTGGCCAAGTGAAGACCGGTGCCACTGAAAAACCTTTGTGCAAACTTGTCAATTATTACAGATATCACTATTCATTTACGGGGCTCGAGTTCGGACAGATCAGTGGGCACTGAAGGGAGATCTCTGTGCAGTGCAACACAAATTATTATTAAAATTTTTTTTTTTTTTGCAACACAATCTAATTGGGCCAAACGTGGGCGGGATCGGGTCGGGTCGGGGGGATCCGTCGGGCGGCCCGGAAGCTGAACGGGTTCTCAGAAGCTAGCCCAGCACGCTCCTCCTTTTGCTTCAACATTTCGAGCGCTAAAATTAACGCAGCGTGACCAAAGAGGGAAAGGCCACAAAACCAGAGAGGCCACGCCACGCACACTCCGCAATCGCAGCTAGTCCTCTCTGCGTGTGAGTGCGGTTTTTGGGCGGTCGGCGATGGAGTTGGACCCAGATGATGTTTTCAGGGACGACGACGACGACGATCCCGAGAACGAAGCTCTTCGGGTTCTGCTCCTGTTCTGCCTGCCTCTTTTTCATCTGTTCCCGGCCGCTTTGTTGGCGGGCGGGCGAGCGAGCGAGCGAGCGAGCTTTACGTGTTTTGATTTTTGTTTGCAGGAAAGAGCGTCGAGCAAAGAGCTCGTGGTGTACTTGGTCGACGCTTCCCCTAAAATGTTCTCCGCCAAATGCCCTGCCGTGAGTTCCCTTCGCCTGCCCGGTTTCGTTCTTTCATCGTCATCTTCTTCTTCTCCTTTGATGGAGACGGCTTCGTGGGTTCTCGCCATCTCCTGTTTTCTGCACTGTGTATTTTTAGTCATGACCCTTTTGACCCTTCTTGGGATCTTTGCCCTCATGGTTTTGTTTTCTCAGTCAAGAGTCGTCAATGGGAGTGCTGGAATTTGCCTGATGTAGCGTACGTTCAGTAATCATCGTTTCCTTGTTTTTTTTGTTGATGGAGGTGGTGTACTGTAGTTGGTATCTTTTAGCGAGTGCCTTTTTGCCGTATGCACGAAGCCTCGTTCATACATGCTAGATACGATTTTTTTTTTGTTCAATACACTTTTATTCAGGAATAAAAGTGTCTATATCCCGGGCATGCGCAAGCACCTCTCAAAGTGGTGAAGGATAAAGCTATGTCCATGGGGATTATAGCTTATACTCATTTGAACCGGAAGATCCAAAGGAAATGGGGAATATCTTCTGCAATCTTTGCTATCAATTCAGGATCATCCTAGGATGTATTTCTTTTTTTGGTCCGTTGTAATGCTTTTGGCTTATGTATAGTTCCTGCTAAGGTCCCTAGACCCCATTTAGGCTATTATGCCCTTGTTGGGTTGTGGGTACCGTTAGCTTTAGGTTGTACTGGTGTTTGTAATTAGTTATATATTTTCTTACCATTACCAAAAAAAAAAAAAAACGTTCAATCTTCTTAGCCTTGTAATGTTACGGTTTTTGTTGTTATTTGATGTTTTTTCGCTAATGGACGTCATGCGACTAGACTTTTGAATTTGTCGCCGACTCAACTCTTCTTTATTTTTTAACGAGCAGGAAGATCAGAAGGATGAAAACCACTTTGAGATTGCCATTAGCTGTATCCTGGAGTCATTGAAGACTCAAATAATTAATAGATCATACGATGAAGTTGCAGTATGCTTTTTCAACACGGTAAATGCTGATCTGAGGATCTTCAACATGTTTTGAGTGCTTTGGGTACCGCTTTCAATGATGGAGTGTCATTGCCATTAATGTTTAGTTGAAATTTGTGGATTCATATTGAAATGCAGGGAAAACTTGCTCATAATGTCAACTTATATTTAAATGCCTGCTCATGACTGGAGTTGTTGTAGATACTCATGGTCAGTTCTTCTTTGGCAATGACTATTTTCTTCAAATTTGCAGAGAGAAAAGAAGAACTTACAGGATTTAAATAGTGTATTTGTGTTTAATGTTGCTGATCGGGAGTTCTTGGACAGGCCAACGGCTAAATTCATAAAGGAATTTTCCCATTTAGAGGGTAAGTGCTGATGGATCAGTTCTGTTACTCATGCATGGTAATGAACATGTTGCAGTAACAGTTGAGTGCATTGGTGCAATGGGAATATTGTTGATTTAGACATCTCGAGATAAGTTGTGTTTGACTGAAACTTCTGTGATGGAGTACGGAAGTAAAATTTTCGTCTGATTCTTGACTTAAAAAGCTTGCAGAGTTCTTTACGAAAGAAATTGGCAGTCAGTATGGCATTGTGTCTGGATCTCGAGAAAATTCACTTTACAATGCTCTGTGGGTGGCGCAAGCTCTTTTACGTAAAGGGTATGCTACATAAACTTCTCGAGAGAATGTGAAGCAAGAATTCTTATTTTTTTCATATTTTGCTCAGGGAAGTTGTGTTTATAATGCAACTTCTGCAGATCTGCAAAGACAGCTGATAAACGCATACTTATTTTTACTGATGAGGACGATCCTTTTGGGAACATCAAGGGTGGGGTGAAAGCCGATATGACCAGGACCACTTTGCAGCGTGCCAAAGTATCGACTGCTATTCATATGACAATTTGGTTCCTACTAAGGAATTTTGCTAATGTCCAATTTGGATTTTTCTAGGATGCACAAGATCTTGGAATATCAATTGAACTTCTTCCCTTGAGTCAGCTAGACAGGCAGTTTGATATTTCGCTTTTCTATGCTGTATTCCCTTGCCACTACCCTCTTATTTCTCAATTTGTTATTGACGACTTTCATTTACATTAATGGAAAAAACTTATGAATTTCAGGATTTGATTAGATTGCAAGGAGAGGATCTTGCTCAATTTATGCTTGCTGCCGGAGAGAGGTAAGCCATCTTTTCATTTCCTTCTTGTAGTTTAATAGTGCATGCTAGGGACTATTTCTTATTTCTTTTGATGGAATCTGGAACTGTTGCCTTACCTTCTTATGATTTGAAGGAAATCAATTTGGGGCTCTAGTTGCCTCAGAATGTGAGGGAAAATTAGCTTACTAGAAAGCGATAACTGAGATATCGAACAAGCCAATAACATATCTATTGTTTGGTTTATTATCATGTAATGTAAATTGAGGAATTTGTCAGTTGAGTATCCTGTTGACTATTGAAAGGAGATAATCTGTCAATGAAGAAAACTTGGATGCCGAGATCAAAGTAGTTAAAATGGCTTTCTAACTAGGATTGCTCGGGCCTTCCAAAAAAAAAAACAAAAAAACTAGGATTGCTAGGGTGTTTACAAAATTGTGAAGATTTTATAAACTATGAGAAACATCCCTAAAAATTTTATTGGAATAATAAACTTGTGTGAAAAACATTTGAGTTATATAATTAAATGATTTTTAGATTACATGGAGGAAAATATACAGTAAAATATCCCATTTCATAAGATTGAGCTATATAATCTCATGACTTGTATAAAACCTGTTTTTTATAAAAGGATTCAAATCTTTACTCTAAAACTAACATTTTGAAAATTTTAATATGTTTGGATGTTTGGAGAAATTCTCTTATGCAGATTTATGTTGGTTTTGTCATGAGCTGAGTTTAAGAAGAGGAGCTTGTCGAACATCGTGCAATTGGGAAATTAGTGAGCATGTGGTACACTATAAAAGCAAGGGTTTACAATGACACATCTACTTGGAAGGTGACTTTTGTCCCACTTCGCATTTCTGAACACAGTGGGCGAGCACTGGATTATAAAAGCAAGTCTCAAGGAGTTCAGGTGGTTTAGTTGGGCGCATGTCTTACGGATGATGTGGGCCTAATTACTTGTGGGGCTTTTTGGAGCCTGTGAAGCTCCAGTGCAATATATTGTGTAGGACATACTAGTGGGTGCAATCTGACTGGTGCTTTTAGCGAGTTGACTTGGGATCTAACCTCGATCTTTCCTATACTTCGATTTTAGCACGATTTGACAAGGTGCTATGATTTTGACTCGTGAAAGTTCAATTTCACGAGTCAAAACGTGATTCTAACTACACTGGTTGAGATCATAGCAAATGAAGAAGAACATTGTTGCATATGAGTGAGCTTATATGCAACCAAATATGGTTGAGTCAATGGGAAGTAATAGCCAATAGTTAGGTCGATATAAATTGAGCACAAGTCACCTGGCTTCAAATGCTGTCACCGTGTTTCACATTCTCCACATTTCAAGTTGCCATTTAAATCTCAATGCAGTCAAAGATGTGTTTTTCTCAGATGATGGTAGGGGGCTAACTCTCCATGTTATCACAACTATCCTGTCCAAGGTTATTAGTGAAGTATATACTTACAAACATAGGCTTGACTAGTCAATCAGCGGCATTCACATGCTGATAATGGATATGTTAGGTTATCCTGTCATTCTCTCACCAGCAAAGATATCTGGTAGGCGGCTTGTGATGATAATTGAGTGTATTGTTTACCGTCTGATGCTGTCTCAGGGTTGCTGATGTCCTTTTTCCCTTTAGATGTCTCCGTTTATGATTTATTTATCTCTTCTTTAAATTCAGAATGGAAGATATGAAATATCAACTGAGAAAACGTATGTTCAAGAAGCGCATCGTGAGGAAATTAACATTTTCAATTGCCAACGGAGTGTCCATTGAAGTGCATACATATGCTTTTATCCGTCCAACAGTTCTAGGTAATATTGTCATCATTTTCTCGATAGATGTAGCTATGGTCTAAGCCCGATCCTGAATGTTATCTCGTGTGCAATTGATTCCTATGTTGGTCACCTTTTATTTTTCAGGGTCAATAACCTGGCTTGATTCAGTCACAAATCAACCTATCAAGGTAAAGCGAGGCACTGTGTTGCTTTTTGTTCCTTCTAGTGGAATTGTATGCCATTGGTTTTATACTAGCATTATAAAGTCAGTAACTTGTCTCGTGTTTTGTGCTTTTGTGGATCTGTGTACTCGTTTGTTTGAAAACTTATCTGTGAAAGAGATATTTTTATCCTACTTGAAGTTGTAGCTTCTGAGCTTTCTATTTCTTTTGATGCCAATTATCTGTAGCTACCAAAATTCCAATTTATATTCACTCTATTTTGAATTTTTTTAAGATGAGGGTGCTTCTAAATCAATTTTGGGTCTTCCTGAAACTATGCAGATTGAAAGATCATTCATCTGTGCTGATACTGGTGCACTGATGCAAGAACCTCCGAAATGTTTTCAAACTTACAAGAAGTATGGTTATTGGTTTTTCCATCTTGCCTCTTTTTAAATGCTTTAGTACCAGAGGTCTAATATCTTGACTTTTACTATCTGGCCTGACTTCTGCTTTTGAAGTCAAAATGTCAAGTTTTCAGTGGAGGAACTTTCTGAGATAAAAAGAGTCTCAACTGGAAAGCTGCGTCTTCTTGGGTTTAAGCCACTTAGTTGCTTAAAAGATTATCACAACCTGCGGCCATCTACGTTTATTTTCCCCAGTGATGAGGTAACATTCTCATAGTCTTTTAGGACAATGTATGTCTTTGCTAGTTTATTCCTCCTTTAAGAACCATAAACCACTTTTAGATGCCTTGGGTAAATTCCAAAGATCTTTTATATGAGAGACATGCAATTTTCTTGCCTTTAGCAGTGCTCCATTACTTTAAACTCAAGGGCACCTAGTGAAAAATATCTGAACTGGCACCAGTCAGCTCTATATTGGAACCATTTGTCTTGCCATTTAGTTTCAATAATTCCTCTCTAAAATTGCTACAACTCTCTGTTGCATTTTATCGGTACACGCAAAGTTCAAACTCAAATGCTAATCCTTCCCAACATACTTTGTTGAGTACGAATATTAGGTGTGTCAACTTGACCATGTTACCTATCAGAGGTATCCCTGGAACTAAGTTTTATCTAGGGTATGTGTTTTTAGTCTCTGTGTCTGACATTCCTGCTATAACTTACAGAGTAAATTAATATGAAGAGCGTTTGTCAGTGGGTTCTCTCCACTTTGCGACGTGGAAGATTCATATTATGTGGTTAGATAAGCCAGCGGCCACATATTTTTAGAGCCTGATACTAAGGTTTCCTCTGGAATTGGAAAGTTATTGTAACACTCCAAGATAAATGTATCGCTGTTGATTGATTGACTTATTTATAAGTGGTGGCTTAGCATGGGTACCGGCTGGCGTACCTGTGTCTAATTCTTGCTTTTCTTGTAAGAACTTCATGGCTTATTCATTGAACTATCGCTTGAATTAACCGTCATTAGCGAACCATTAAGTATTTGTATCCTACGTTGGCGATGTCGTCATGTTCCCTTGGTTTTCTTGTGTCCTTGAGTTTTCTTGTCTTTTTATCTAATTCCTTGCGTTTGCTTTTATCACTATTCAACAACAGGAAGTAATTGGGAGCACTCGAATTTTCGTTGCTCTGCACAGATCCATGATACGGCTGAACCGGTTAGTTAGACTTTTCATGCGAGATGCCTATTCACTTCTCTGTTAATCATCAAATGCTTGATATCGGAGAACGTTTAGCTTTGGTCATCATTTCAGTCGTTATTCAGGATAGAGCTTTAACACCTTGATGCACATTCTGAATTTTTGCTTCAGTTTGTCATGGATAATCATTTCAAGTTGATGCTTTCCTTTGATCGAGAAACTTTTTGCCTTGCGATGTTGAAGTTGATTTATGACGTTAAACTATACGTGGCAATATTCAGTAGAGCAATAATGTAGCCAGACCTTTTGAGATTCTGTTGACTATAGTAGGTTAGCTATTAAGGTCTGATAGGGTAACACATGTTCTAAGATGATGCTTTTTGTGCTGTTGGCTGGTAGATAATCTGACTAAACTGGTGGTTTGATTGTTTTCTTTAACAGTTGTTCTCGAGCAATCTGTACTGAACTATTAGTGCTCTTAATTGTGGTAAATTTTGCTCCATACAATAATTTGTTTTGTCATTTCCAGTTTTGCAGTTGCATTTTATGGCACTCCATCTCATTCACAGTTGGTTGCCCTCGTTGCTCAAGTAAGATGTCACTCAAATGTCTGGTTATTATGAAATTCGTATGATATAATAAACTGGTATGGCGGTATTGATGGGTTTATCGGGTTCTGCTGCTACTAGTGAATTTAAATATTCTTATCTTGTCTGTTCATTTGAAGTACCTAACAGTTATCCTTGTATTTAGCTCGATGATTCTTGTCTACTTTTATGAATTCTCAAGTTTGGGTTCTCGCTTCTTGATAAAATAGAGCATCAACAATTTTTGCTCGCTTTTGGCTACCACACAGGAAGAAATTATTGATTCGGGAGGACAGGTTGAGCCACCGGGAATGCACATGATACATCTTCCATATTCTGATGACATCAGACATGCTGAGGAGGTAATAATTGTTTATTTTGATATTGTTTCAATTCCCCATCTTTTTTCTCTGATTTTATCATCGCTTTTAAGAGAAACCAATGCTGTAGGGCTAAATATGTCATGATTAAAGGTCTTGACGATATTTTTGCAGCTTCACTCGACTACAAATGCAGCTGTACCTCGAGCAAATGAGGATCAAATTAAGAAAGCTGCTGCTTTGATAAAGCGTATTGACTTGAAGGACTTTTCAGTCTACCAGTTTGCGAACCCTGGTAAAAATTTCTGTTTCTTCCACTGGTGGTGCGTGCTGTAGGTTTACTTATACTAGTTTCCTTAGGACGAGTCCTATTTAATCTGTAAGTTGTTTATATTAATGTATGTCCATTTGATTGCGAAGTTGTTACGGTCAATGTATGGATATAGCAGACTTTAAAGAGCTAATCTGGCGGCTATTTATAGGATGGTCATAATCAATGTTCATAGATGATCATACGTACAATGTATCTGATTGGATTAACTGGAGATAATGTGCTTGTTGATATATATGTGTGTTTACCTTATGGTGCTAGGTGTGGTTTGTTGGTTATTTGCCTTTGGTAAATGAGTGAATATTACTTGCGGTGTGAGGACTATGAAATTGTTTCGAAAAGGAAAAAAATTCTCTCCATATTCAACAACTTGTCATCTACCTTATGAAGCAAATCTTATGGCATGCTAGTTTATCTAGATAAAACTTAGTTCCATGGTGCCATGTATGTTGGTTTCAGTAAATAAAGTCTGCAGGACCTTGTATTATGTGCCATCAAGATATATTTGCCTTGATGGTGAACTGTTGGGAAGCAGTTTGAGTTTGTCATGAAAAACTGGACCCTGAGATTTTACTAAAATGCAATCTCTTGTTAAATTTTCAATGTCATTCAGTAACCGAGACATATTTTGCAGCCTTGCAGAGACATTATGCGGTTTTGCAGGCTCTTGCTCTTGAAGAAGATGACTTGCCAGAAATCAAAGATGAAACAGTGCCTGATGAGGAAGGCCTGTCTAGGTAAGGAAAAAGGTTACTCATGTCGAGAGTGTTTGCATCCTCTATGTCAGGATGGAAAGAGAACTTGATTCTTGGAATCACCTTTGGCTGCCTTTTTATACTTGCCTGCAGGCCAGGAGTTGTTAATGCGATAGAAGAGTTCAAGCTGTCTGTTTATGGGGATAAGTATGAGGAAAGTGATAATGCTGGCCATAAAAAGGTGAGCGAGGCATCCAAGAAACGAAAAGCCCTTGCAGATAGTGCCGTTCAGAAATCTGTACAATATAATTGGGCTGAGCTCGCTGACAGTGGCAAGGTGAAACAGGATCTCTCTCCTTTGTGTTTCCTCTGTGCATTTTTTTTAAAATTTGATTCCTGTAAATGCAATTATGGCCTGCAGTTATTGGGCAAGATTTCTCTCGAACCAGTTAAAAAGAGTTCTCCAGAAGTTGTTTTCCCTGTTCTCTAACATATCTTGTGGATTATTTGTCTTGTTTATTTGTTGAGAAAGTGCCTTCTGCAACCGAATTAGAGGTTTTAGGTGATTTGCATGAGGAGAATCATGGATATTAAGGCTCTTGTGGTTAAGTTTGGCAGAAAATCAGTACAGAGTGACTGCATTCACTGACCTTCCTCTTGTTGATGTGCACCCCTGCAGTTGAAGGATTTGACGGTAGTGGAGTTAAAGTTCTACTTGACTGCACACGATCTGCCCGTCTCTGGGAAGAAAGACGATTTGATCAAGAGGATATTGACTCACATGGGCAAGTGAACTTGTAATGTAATTATTGTATTGCTTTTGATCACTTGATAAGCAGCAATAGAATCTCAAGACTGCTGAAGTCCAACCTTGTCAAGTGAAAGTTAGATGGCATTCATCGGTGATAAGCTCCTTGCCTTTGTAAAGATAACATATAGCTTCCGACCGAGAGAAATGGTTCTCTAGAACAGCAGGCGGAGTGATGGTCCCCGAGACATGCCTTGCATCTATGTAATGGGATGATTGCCTAATAGAGGGAGCGTAGCCTTAAATCTATGTAGTTATCAGTAACTACGAAGTTCAAAAAAATGTTTTTATGTTTCTTCTACGTACAGAACAAAATATTACTTTTGTTAAAGACCGGCCCGCTTTCTGTGAAAACGAGGACTGAGGTCGAAGCACTTGTTCTGCAGCTTCTGCTAAAAGGAAACCATATGCAATCAGCATCCTAACCTCGGCTTGGAGAATCCAAATACATGTGCTCTTACGACTGCTGAACCAAATTATGTACAGTAGTAGTGCTTAATACACGAACTTAGCATATTATGTTGCTCAGGCATTAGATAATTTTGGTTGGTAGATTCAAAAACTTCCAAATTGTATCGGACACCACAACAATCCAAAGCTGATGCAATTCCCATCGTGTAAAGCCACTATGCAACAAAGATGAATGCAGGACGTCAAATGCTAAGAAGCCATAACAAACAACACATCTTGGCATGGAATGACAGATACAAAGCTTAATGCGGCCGATAGTAAGGGTACACGGTGGTTGTCCACCCAATGCTTGTGGTGCACTTGGTCGATGCCCTAAAATGCTCTCCACCAAATGCCCTTCTTCTCCCGTGAGTTCCTTCGCTACCGGTTTGAATATTTTTCGTCATCTTCTTCTTTTTTGGTGGGGACGACTTCGTGGATCCTCGCCACCTCCCGTTTGCTGCACGTGTTTCTTTTGTCATGATCCCTTTGATCCTTCTCGGGATCTTTGCCCTCGTAGTTTTGTTTTCTCAGTCAAGAGTCGATGGGTTGCTGGAATTTGCCCAATCTAGTATGCGTTCAGTAATCTCTCTGCATCTGATGAATATCGGACTTGGACGCATTTATCTAATACGGCTCGAAGAGTGAAGAAAGTTTCCATCGACGGTGTTTCCGGTTCTCATCAATAAAATATTCACAAACGCACAAGCCATGCATGGGGAGACTCCGATAAATTGCAGACTCGGGACTTCGATACGGTATTTCGGCGCATGATACTCAAGATCACGGTCCGTCGCTACTCGCAAGCATGTCAGACTCTGGTTTGGTCGTAAGTTCATGCACAAGCGTTCACGAGCATCATATATTCATAGGGAGGCTGCAAAGCGACCTAGGAAACAACTTTTGCCCAAAAGAGAGAGACAAAAAAAAGGGCTAAAAAAAAGAAGAAAGGAAAACACAAACCACCGAAAACAAAGCCAGCTAGAAAGAGCTCGCGCTTGTTTGTCACCATGCAAAAAAAGTCATACTTTTTGCTTTGGTCGAGGAAAAGGCAAATCGCTTTCCAAGACAATATATTGATAGAGAACCCACACGATAAATAAATTCAGACGAGGAGGGACATTCAAAATCTCTAATCGAGTGCACTTGACAGCTAGTGGTCCGGTGGGTGCTTTTTCCATCGATTACTTTGCTTCTACTGCTGAGAATACCGGCACCTTCCGTAACCTGTGATCATCGACAAGACAAGACAAGGCGATGCAAAGTGCAAACCATGAGAATGTACGGTCGAAAGCATCGATTGAATGGTCGTCCGTCTCGTGAACGTTCATGTGAACAAAACAACTAAAATTTGACTTACTGGGATCGCTGAACGTGACGAGGCCGGTGCCCTTGAAGTCGCAGTTCCAGTAGTTCCTCCCGTGCATCTGGTAGTACGCGTTCATGGCGTACGACGCGTGCGCGTGCACCTTCCCCGCCACGTAGCACTCCCCTCCCTCGTACACCTCCCTGCAGTCCACCCCCCCTGCCCCGCAGCAGAAGTCCACCACCGCCTGCAGCACCCCCTCCTCCGCGTGCGGCTTCGCCACGCACCACACCGACGGCCCCCTCGCCGCCGTGCTGCCGCTCCCCACCGCTTTCTCCCCGAACCCTAACCCTACATCAAATCATATCATTTCCATGGACACGGCACACTATCATGTATTATATATCGTTTCGAAAACCCTTTTTTGGAGGGAAAATGACTTCCTTCCTTCCTTCCTTCCAAACCAGTCTTAAAGAAAAGGTTTGAAATGTTGTACCTCCGCCGCTGCAGAACTGGCAGCTCAAGTCCACGTCGTACGACTTCGACCCGTCGCCGTTGAACAGCCCGAAGTTCCTCTCGGCGACGCCGCCTTGCTTCTTGTTCTCGTTGAACAGCGCGAACACGAAGATCTCCACCCTCTCCTCCGCCTTCATCGGCGTCCCCCTGTTCGCCTGCGCCCGCTCTATCAGCCTCGTGTTGTACGCCCTCGCGTTCTCCAGCGTCGCCGCCCTGTCCCCGTCCTCTCCCTTCGATGGCCACCCGGACTCCGACACCGTGATCTCGATCGACCGGTTCCCGAAACCCAGCGCTCCGATGGCCGACCTCACGGCGTCGATCTGCGCGTCCAGCATGTTCGTGTACACGTACCCTTTCGGGTCGCGGACGGTCGTCTTGTTCCCGAGCAATGCGTACTCCAGATTGACGGAGGTAGGGTTATCGCGGTAGGCGAAGTAGGGGTACGCGTTGATCATGAACGGAGCTCCGGTATCGGCGAGGAACTCCACGATCGAGGTCATGGTCGGGAGCAGAGTCATCGCGAAGGCGGACGACGACGGGGGGAACGACGACCCGAGCACGGCCATGCTGTGCGGCGTCGAGACCTTGATCTTGCGGTCGAGGCCACGCGCCACCAGCGCCGCGTGCAGGTTCTGCATCGCCTGGACCAGGTCGTTCGGCTCGAGCTTGTCGTCGCCGGAGGTGAGATACTCGTTGCCGACGGCAACGGCGACGACGGACGTGGCCGGGAGGAAGGGAGTGACGCGGGAGGCGAGCCACTGGGCCGCGGCGGAGGGGTCCTTGCTGAGGTTGGCGACGAGGCGGTTCTCGACGGAGACGACTAGGTCGATGCCGGTGTTGGCGAAGGCGTCGAGGATGTCCGGGTTGGAGTCGTAGATCTTGACCCGGTCGATGAGGGTGGACTGGAGGAGCTGCGCCACTTTCTTGGGGGAGGGTAGGTTGTTGCCGAGAGTGCCGTAGTTGACGCCGACGGCGGAGACGCCGTGGGCCGAGCCGAGGAGGAGGAGGAGGAGGAGGAGAGAGAGCGGTGGAAGGCGAGAATGGAGGTGGGGAATCTCCATGAGAGGGGGAGCCTCGCAGGTTTCAGATGATGAGTGGGAGGGGCCTGCTTGGGGAGAGTGGAACTGAACTGGGAGAGCGAGTGTGGAGAAGATGATGATAATAAAAGCAACGCAAATGCTACTAAGTCATTGCTTGTCGCGTAATTACTGCGTAGCAGAGATGGGTGTTTTTCGCAAAGGGAAAATTACACAAGCAAAGTACGGTGCAATGAAATTTTTAAATTTTTAATCTTTTCAATATAACTCGTGAATTTTAATTTAGGATACAATATGATTTTTAAATTTTAAACTGTTTAATATAATTCTTCAATTAATTTAATTAATTTAAATTCAGAAATTATAGTATGAATTATATTAAATAAATTAAAAGTTCATATATCATGTTAAAGAAATTATATTAAATAAATTAAAAATTTTAAAATTATATTATAAATTGGGTTAAAATCGAGAGATTGTTTATATGGTTTATTCCTTTACGAAAATGCGATGAAATTCAGATTACGTTAATGAACGTATATCACCATCACCGATGAGGGTTTTGAATGAAGGTGCATTGCCTGCAATTTTGCAGGTGGTGGTGGCAGCGGCAGCGGAGTGGGGGTTTCGTCAAAAAGCAGCATCAAAAGGGTCGTCCAGTGTGGGCCACATCTGATGATGATGATCGGGGCCGTTGATTAGGGGGACGTGATTGGTGGCTCTGTCGGGGATCCGACCGGGGGTGTTCTTCTCCTCTGCGCTCGTGTCTCGTGGCATCGCGTCTCGAAACGCAGTCCCAGGTTCCGTGTTGTGTTGGGCTGGGCCGGCGTGTAGTTCTCCCACGTGTAGTTTTGCCCCGTCACTCTTTCCAACACGACACCGCTTCGCGATAATCTATAATAAATAATAAATACAAAGCTCCATTCTCACCGATTTCCATTCACATTACTTGAAAATACAAAATTAATTTAAGTACAAACATGTAAAAGAAAAAAAACCACATTTAGAGTTAAAGGTGCCTACATCGAAAGCATTGACTTTTCCATTCACTGGATAAAACCTTATTATTCCAATTTTGGTACATTGTTGTTCCTCAAAACAATTAAAATGGATTGGTGCAATATGTAAAGACTGGTTATTAGTTATCAATTAGATATGTTGTCGGATATGTAATTACTTAATCATACTTATTGACCAATAGAAAGAAGCGGACTGATTAGAGCAAAGTTAAAAATACTATTAAAAAGTAAAAAAAAAAATCTAAAGGTGGCATCTAGAAACCATTACATTTTACATTAAGTAATTTGAAAGCTTAACTTTTCCACTTATCTAGCCTCAATGCTCCTAAAAGCATCTGAATTGGACTCGTGCAATGCAGCTTAGTTGTTTCACTTACCTAACACTACTAATGATCATCAAAAAATTAAAATGGACGCGCGCAACATATAAATAGGTTATTAGTGATTAATTATACACCTTTTACATTAATAAGATATAAGAGTTTAATAATACCACTGATCTAAAATTGAGGATCCTAAAAAAAGTTAAAAATGGATTCGAGTATATCTATAGTTATCCATCTATTATCTGCAATTACACGTATAAAGAGAGGTTTTGGTCATTAGACCTTCAAATGCTGAGTATTTTTGTTGTTGAGACATCTATAATGTTATAACCCCTCACTTATTTGTAATCTCTACACATGATTTTATGTAATGGTGTAACTGTAGATTGGGGTAAAGGCATAGTAATAACCTAGTCTCCCATGTTTTTCCTATTTAATCCAAGAAAAGGTCACGGTTGACATACCGCGTGGTAAAGATGGAGACACATGGTCACCTGTGTCTCCTGCTCATACACGTTTTTGGGTCATAGGATTGGCATGCTGAGAAGGAAAGGCTTAGCCGCTTAAAGCCACAAGGAAAAGGTCAGGTGAAAGGTAGACGGGAACAGATTCAGGATTGCCTGAGTTGATGGAGCCATTTCCTCCGTGCAAGAGACGTGGGCTCTAGGGATCCCATCTTCCTCTCCTGTAACAGAAAGTGCTAAGGAAAAGGTAAAGATACAACACCACACTATCTTTTGTTGCAAATCCTAGACAGTAGCTGCAGGATGAAAAGGCATCCGAGCCACCTCCC
This sequence comes from Syzygium aqueum, assembly GCA_031216185.1. NCBI lineage: Eukaryota > Viridiplantae > Streptophyta > Magnoliopsida > Myrtales > Myrtaceae > Syzygium > Syzygium aqueum. Next base: position 34,510,981 of record CM062236.1, read on the forward strand.
AAACAAGATCGTCCAGTCTGGGCATCTAAACTAAGTTCAAACAATAAACCAACAGATATGCTTGGTTATATACTCAAGTGTCCACCACAATTTTTCGGCTAGTTCATGTCCCTGGTTGGGGTCCTGGCTCGGGTGGGATGCCACTAAATAATCAAAGTTAACTTGTATTGTAATTGTTGCAATCTCAGAAAACGGGGACAATGTCTGCAATAAGAATAAAGAGTAGTTGGCCGGGAGGAGGAAGAACAAGCACTGCTAGAAACCTAATAGATTCGAGCAAAGAAAAAATTCAAACTCATTGCCTTTGAAAATCAAACGACTGTTTTCATTATGAAATGAGGAATGCCAATCATGTAGAAACTTCCACCACATCGGAAGCAACAGCTGCACCGTTTGGTGTATCTTCCGGCTGAAGTTGAGCTGAGACATCATCGATAGCAGAGTTCAGCTGTGCAATCTTCTCTGCCAGAACTTTCCTCGTTTTCTGCAAAACATGCGATATTCCCGGAAGGGTAGTTTAATGGTGGACACACAGGATTCTTGTCAAACATATTAAAAATAAGAATCATATTGTTGAGACTTGTGATACAAAGAAGCAGGCAATTAGTAGAGAATCCAGGAACCGATGGCGGAGCTCACCTCTAAAGCCTTGTCTTCATCGTAAATGAATTTTGGTAGTTTCTTCATTAATTCCTTTCTGTCAGTTCCAGCTAATGCCTTGCTGATCTACACATAGAAGGAGATTCTAACGAAAAGTTTGCTCTGGCTTTTAATATCCAGCGGAAGAATGTGTTTATTGCTAAAAATGCCGCAATATAAACTTTTACAAAACAAGAAACCCATATATTTGTAAGTTTCATGTCGGTATAATCATGTCCACGATCAGTTTGTATGCTCTGCAGTAATGGAATTAGTGAGTAGTAATCCAGAATTGCCTGTTTCACTATCTACGTCACATGCTCACAAATAACAGAGTTCAATTCTCCATAAAATAAAGCGGAGTTCTATGATAAAAGGATAGTTATATCAGTTTCAGAAAGTGTCACCTGGGGTGCATACACACAGCCAAGTGTGCCCATTACAATTCCTCCAAGAACAAAGCCACCAATGAAAATGCCCGTGCCGCTAGACCTTCCACCATCTCTATTACTGACCAGAAAAGGACAGAAAGTTAGAACATTACTCTCCCATGACATAACCTTTCAGTCTTATCTTTGGAAGATGTTGTTTCGGTGCGAAAGAGTTGCCATTTACCACGTGCTTATTCAAAGCAAAAGAAGGTGCAGGAAAAGTAATAGATATATAGTGTATGTAGCTAAGTATGACAAGTTCAGAATAAGTTTAGATTCATGGTCTTTCCCCAAGCACCTAAAGTGCGCATATTACTTCACGTGCTTTATCAAGACCAATATTCTCAGAGGTTCTCGTGCATACTTATTCAATCCTCATCAGGTAATGGCTATGCAACATTGTTGGACTCCAACAAGCAATCGTTGACCCTAGGACGGAAACTGAGATCGGGGAACATAAAATTGCAGGAAGCCGGGAATCATAATCATACCTAGCTTGAACAGTGAGTTTCCTAGAAGCCCAGACTTTCACTTTGCCGGCATGATCCGAAGTGAACGACAGCTTCTTGCAGCCTATGCTCCCAATAAACTGGCCTGGTGTCTTCAGAGACGTCCCTACCGAAACAAATCAGAACGCGCTATTTAAAGACGGCGAGGACGGCTGTATATAAGAGCGTTTCTTACAGCAGAACGGAGAGCGTTTTTCCATCAGCGACAAAATAACAAACACTTGACGTTCAAACGCAATTAGCAAGCGCATGACCAGCACCCAGCGACAACTGCCCACCATTTGTCTTGACCGACAACAGCAAATTCATGGAAGGGTTCGGTAAATTCTAAACTTGGAAACGGGTTGTTCATCCAACTGCGATCTCCGCTGTGCCACCAAGAGGGCACGAAAACGACCGTCCCAGCAAATTCGTCAACTCTCTCTCTTTCTCTCCCTCTCCCCGAAACGATCCATCTCATCTTGAAGAAGAACGATTCATGTACAACTACTTCCCAGCCACGAATTCCAATAGCTAGAGCAACTTCCGCAGAGGAGCCGCATTCGAGCAGATCACACCATGGAAGTAATGTAGGACAAGACTCACCAGATGAGAAGCCGTCCGCAGGTTTGCTCACTGGCCTCGACGGGCACGGAACTGCAGCCATTGTAGCACGGAGTTCAGCTCAGTCAAGATGGAAGACGAGATCAAAGAAGAGGAGAGAGAAGCAGAGGGAGATGATCTCCTCCGTTTCGATGAGTCCGATGTTGCTGCAAACTATAAGGAACGACTTTCGTTTTCTTCATCTTCTCTTTGCTATTTGGGCCCAATTCTTCAAAAAAAGGAAAAAAGGCCTCAACCTTTTTTTGTCTCGCAAAAGATCACCAAATGTCAGTTAAATTTCAAATTTAGTCCAAATAATTTGAAAATTTCACGTTCGAGAATTAGATTTGTGATTAGAGTCAAATTTTATACTCTTTATTGAGATAATCATTCAAACTAAAATCGATACTTTCTTTTGGAATTAGCCATTGTTATTTGGGCCCATGCTGGCTAAGTAAGAGCGTTTTTATTTTCTTGATTTCTTATCTATTTATAAAAAAATAAATTGAAAAAAAAATATTTTTTAAATCGCTTGTACCACTTACGAAAATGAACGAATGAAAATATTTTTATTGTACACAAATATATAAGTATAAATTATTATCGATAATGAAAATATTTTTTATTGAGCGATTATTTTCAGAAAAATATTTTCTAAATAATTTATTTTTCGCGGGACAAACAGAAGCTAACGCTAAATTTACTTTTTGAAAAAATTCGACGTTGCCAAAAAAAAAAACTCTCGAGCCAATCATTTTTCGGAAAACTTATTCTCTTTTCTATTGTTGGATGAAGCACGTGCTTGTAAATTAAGATACGCGGAAATGTGGCTTTCGATAAAACTTTCATTTCTAATATGTTTTTTTTTTAATTTGTGAGAAAAATACTCATTCGTCTTAATGATTATACACACACACACACATATATATATATATAAACTATTTATAGCATTCTTCTCAAGTAAAATAATAAAAAAAATATACTTCAATTCTTGAGTCTTGACTCAGTTCGTGCTTATTCTTTGATCAGATAATTATGCACCCTCTCGGCAAAAACATAATTTTACCATAAATACATTATATATCAAATATCAGAAAAGCATTGTCGACCAAAATCATTTGATTCGACAGTAACTTTTGATATGCAGACCAGACAAAAACGAGCATCCCCCGCGATTGGAGAACGATCTTCAATTCTAGGACTTACCTGCGACGCGACAAAACGGGGCATATAATTTCATTCCCTCTTCTGTCTCCACATACGTTGCCCCAACGCTTAGATTCTTCTTCGCCCGATCGAAACTTCGAAACCAGCGTCTCATCAATCTCTCCCTCTCTCTCCCGTCGGATGCGAGCATCGGTATAGAGAGAGAAGTTTGAGGCCATGGCAGGTGCTGCAGGAGAACAGTCGCTGCAAGAGTCGCCGACGTGGGCGATCGCCGTCGTGTGCGCGGCCTTCATCGTCGTATCGGTCTTCATCGAAAAGTGCATCCATTTTCTGGCCAAGGTATTGTATTACGCTGATCTGGAAACTAGCGCTCGCGTTGTTAGCATCGCCTGAGAAATTTCTTTGATGGCAGTGGTTCCAAAAGAGCCAGAAGAAGGCCATGATGGAAGCCTTGGAGAAAATCAAAGCCGGTATAACATCGTGTTTCCGTCTCTCTATATCCTACGTAATATCTTGTCGCACGATGAAATAAATTTCAATAAAGATTTATATACGTATATCATGCTCGATTACGAACATAGCGTGTTCAAGACTGATGAGACTTCCATAATTTGGACGCGCAGAGCTCGTGCTCCTGGGCTTCATGTCTCTAGTACTCACCGTGAGTATAGGCGTCCTTTCAAAGATATGCATCCCGGCTAGTTATGGCAAAATCATGCTTCCGTGCAAGTTTGATTACGAGAACAAGGACGATGGCGACCATCCTTACAAAGAAGACGGCAATCACGACGGTGACCATGATCACGACAAGAGAAAGCTTCTTTCCCTTGCCGCAGACACGATGCAGCACCGATCTTTAGCGGCTTCCGCCCCGGACGGTTACTGCTCCGAGCACGTACGACCTCCTCCCAAACTACCAACACCCTTTTGACAGTTTGTGGTAACTTCTTTGTTCTGTTATATTTATGGTTTTCAAGACATTGATTTTGATGGATTTGAAAGCAGGGGAAGATGTCGTTGATCTCTCAGTCAGGGCTGCACCAGCTGCACATCTTCATCTTTGTCCTGGCCGTCTTTCACGTTCTCTACAGCGTTGTCACAATGGCACTAGCAAGGGCCAAAGTGAGCCTTCTTCCTTCGTTCCAAGTTTTAAAAGGACAAAGATGCACTTGTTCCTGCTGTATCATGGTCTACAAGTTTACCTATTATGGGCCTATAAATTACGACCCGAGGCCCGAAGTTTCGCTGCCGAATGGCGACAGCAAAATTTGCACTTCGGGCCAGGATCGGGTGCAAGAGGCGCGCGGTCGCCGTTCAACATGTGGGAACCATACGGACCTCACTAGATAGGACGGTAACTAGGTGCCTGGCGCACCCGATTTTTGATCCATCTAAATATATCCGTACATGTAGCATAAATGCTTGGCATTTTAGACTCGTTTTTGTTACAAATCGTGATGCTATGCGATATTGAATGGCGATTTTCTTAATTTAAGGACAACGTGACAATTTAGTACATATACTTGGGCCCAAAAAAGCCCGCGAAGGAACCGGTCGATGAATGGGCTGGATCGGATCATAGCCCGTTTCTCATCTGTGCAACCACTAATTTGAGTCCTCAAAAGGTTAAATTGAACGATTTTCACGAGTCCTCATGAAATTTGGTTTTGGACGTTTGAACAGACGAAGAAGTGGAAGGCTTGGGAAGCAGAAAGCTCCTCTCTGGAATATCAATACACTCATGGTGATTGATCCTAACTAAACCATCTTTCTTTCGAGCCGAACCCAAAACCGCAAGTTTCGGTATCGTAATTATGATGCGGCCGTAAAATGGTAACAGCAACTCCTGCTGTGATTTCCAGATCTGGAGCAATTCCGATTCACTCATCAGACTTCTTTCGTGAGGCGTCACAACGGCTTCTCAAGAATCCCCGGAATTATATGGATCGTGAGTCTTGCACTTACACAGCCTCTTAATCCATTCTAGTCGTATCTTTTACTTCAGGTTAGTCAATTTGGGCCTCACTTTGTTCGTAATTGACCCTCAAATCCTCAATTTTCACCAGGTTGCTTTCTTTAGGCAATTTTTCGGATCGGTATCAAAGGTCGACTACTTGACAATGCGCCACAGCTTCATCAATGTGAGTTTAGAGCGGGGGAATTTTACTAGAGTCTATGCCACTACGTGCACATGAAAATGCTCAAACTTCGCATTTTTTTTTGCATTGAAATGAGAAATCAAACTTGTCATTTGCTTTTTACGGGGAACAAGTGCAGGCCCATTTGGCTCCTAATAGCAAATTCGATTTTCACAAGTACATCAAGAGGTCCATGGAAGACGATTTCAAGGCCGTGGTGGGAATCAGGTGCTTCTGTCCTCTATGAAGGAAACTGGAGATGTTCTATTGCAGCAGCAACATGTACTGACAATTTTTATCAGAAGCTGATTTCTCCTTTCCATCTTTGGTCCTATTTTGCAGCTTCCCGCTATGGATTTCTGCTATTTTGTTCCTGCTGCTCAACGTATACAGTGAGTATACCGTTCTAGATCCCAAGCTCTAGCAATGCATCCATTTTTCTGTACCCTGTAAAATTTTGATCTTCTTGTGTGATTTTTTTGTCAGAATTGTACGCGCTCACCTGGCTATCTTTGGCTCCACTTCTCGTAAGTTCATGCATGCTCAACCCCCCCACCTTTGGGACAATCTTTCGTGCACATGTTCCTACGTCTTTCAAACATTACGATCAGTTTAGTACCTCGGCTCCCGGTAGATACTGAAGTATTACCATGCTTCTCTTTTTCTTCTTTTGATTCTTTGGTGGGTCGAGCAGATAATTGTTTCGGTGGGCACAAAACTTCAAGTGATTATCATGGAAATGGCTCAAGGTATCCAGGACAGGACCAGTGTAGTCAAAGGAGCTCCAGTTGTTGAGCCAACCGACAAGTTCTTCTGGTTCAATCGGCCTCAGTGGGTTCTTCTCCTGATCCATTTCACCTTGTTCCAGGTAGGTAACACCGTGTTTTATGCCTTGGAAATAATAGGTATTGCCCCCGCTGACAAAAGTACCTTATCCCTTCTTTTTTCCCGATACAGATTATCTTTCTTTTGGATTCGTCCTTGAACTCGAAACATCTAACTTCGTTTGTCTTTCAATCATTGCAGAACGCCTTCCAAATGTCATTTTTCCTATGGACTTGGGTATGAATTGTTTCTCGCGTGATCTGATAACATCTACGAATTCGTTTTTCTTTTTAATCGAGGGTATTCTAAAAGAGTACCCCCGATTCGTAAATGACGGCGTGAAATTTGATGGTAATAATCATTGCGTCGTGGGTGGATTGATGCAGCGTGAGTTCGGGTGGAGATCATGCTTCCATGAGAACGTTGGAGCTATTTTGTGCAGGGTTCTTCTGGGGTTGGCACTCCAGTTCTTGTGCAGCTACATCACTTTCCCTCTCTATGCTCTAGTCACCCAAGTGAGCTCTACCAACAAAACCTTTCTCGTAGACATTCATTTCCTTTTCTCATCCTCTTCCTTAGGCGAATTTGCGACTATTTTGGAAAGAGTTAAACGATTACGCGAGGTTTCAACTGTCTAAACAGTTAATAACACCGTAATTGATATGACGGTCCGATGAGAATCAAATAGAAACCCTTTTCTTTTCTTTTTTTTTTTTTGGACTTTGAGTGCAAATAATCAAGAGTCGGTACGAGCTCAAACGCCCCGAACTATGCTCACACAGATGGGTTCGCATATGAAGAAGGCAATCTTCGAGGAGCAAATGGCCAAGGCCCTAAAGAATTGGCACAAGGAAGCTAAAGTGAGGAGCAAGCAGCTCAAGAAGGCCCGGCTCAGGGGCGATAGCTCATCCCCGTCGTCGCCACCATCGCCACCATCGACCACGGGCCACGCTGCGTCGCCATTCCCCTTGCTCAACAAGCACCGAGCCGATAATGGCGAAAGCCTCCCCATCTCACCAATGACCGATCACCCATCGCCTTCTTCACCAAATAAGGATCGGCTCTCGAGTCCGCGGATGCAGATGGACGAGCCCCACGAGACACGCCCACCAAGCAAGCGCCAGTGCGGAGTCGCGCAGCATCGAGTTTTCCTTTTCGTCGAGCCCTAACAATTAGATCTCTTCTTCGCTCTCGATCCGCACGTACACTCAAAGAAGGTTATTCGGTCTTCGCTCGCCATTCGGCTATTTTATTAATTCATCGCGATTTATCGAGAGTGTTACTTCCGTTTACGAAACCGACACGGTCAGATTCGCATACTTAAATGCTCTATTTATTAATTACCGTACACGGAAGAGATTAATTATAACATCTCGGGCCAATTATCAATGATTAAACAGAAACGTGCAAAACTAATCCAATGACATCTCTCCCTCCTGCTGCTGCTGCTGCATTGGAAGGATCTTTACTGCCAATTTTCAATTTTGCTGACAGGGACACCTCGGCAGCAACCAAATAAACAAAGAGATTCCAAATCGAGAAAACGCTTCCCATATATTCAAATGGAATCGGAGGGGCCCACTTCCCTGCCGGGGCAATTTTGAAAAAGGAAGGAAAAAAACCGAACCAAGACAACTTCGTCGTGAGAGCGACCGCTCTTTGTCTTGAGCAGCTCGAAATTTTTCAGACAAAGACGAGACGGAAATAAGGGAAAATGCTTTATTTTTATTTTTTATATTTTTTTAAATTTTAAGTCCACGTCGAATAAAATAGAAGGGGGCGTGGGAAAATGGTTCTTTTTAATTTTCTGAGGCAGCTCACATGAGCTATGGGGCATGCGCCCCTCATCAAGTCAAAGGCCCAGATATTTCGTTTTATTTAGGGGGGAAAATTAAATTAATAATATCCCCGACAATTTCGAGCCCACTTTTTTTCACAGGAAAAAAGTCATCTTTTGTTTTTCCCATCACGTCGTTTTCCGAGACGTGTATCGCTTTTCTCGATGCGGCTTATGTCCAAAAAGGAAATGAAAAGTTCGAAATTCGGTAATTCCCTCGAGCTAGTCATGAAATCGCCAGCCCATCTGATCTCCAGTGTCTCGAAATTTTTGCCATTTTCCTTCTTCATCTATTTTGATTGCGTGAATAAAAAATCAGGAGTGATCGATTTTTGGTTCGATCTGATTTCAAAGTGGAACGGGAAACTGAGGACTAGATCGGTTGGTCCTAAAACTGAGGACTAGATCGGACTGGATCGGTTTAATGAAATCGATCACATAGAAGTTTAGTTCACATTTTCAATGAATTTATATGAATGGAGTTTATTTAGGATTTAGCTTACATTTTACTAATTTTTTTTGAAGAAATAAGTTCCTTTATGAAATTAGAAATCGGATCGTTCGAATACCTGTTTCACTTTTAGAAATTGAGAATCGAATAGACACTCTCAAAAGAGGCGAATCCAATCTAGGCGGCCCGTTTTTCGCATCTACAACAAAAACTACGGGTCGAAGGAGTGGAGAAGAGAAGAAGAGAGCGAGAGGAACATGAAAGCAGAGGGCACACATGGTACGTGGGAATCTGATTTTGACCGTTCAACCGCAGCACGATGACATGGGAGTATGGGACGATGCTTCCTCCAAAAGGGGTCGCGCCATCGGACTCTCTCTTTGCACTCGAGGCAAACGGAATATGATGATGGCAGTCATGATCAGTGGTGCCGAAAAAAGAGAAATTGCGCGACATTTGCAGGAAACTTCCCCAAATAAAAAGTTTATCCGCAGGAAGTCTTTTATTTAATAAAAAAAATTGCATTCGGGAAAAATTCGACTTTAGAGGCACGGCTTTTGCGATCGGAATTAGGGCAAAAGGGATTTTGTTTGGGAGTACGAATCAGTTAAAAGGCGTGCATATTCACGTTACTAAAAAAAAAAAGAAAAATTAAGAGCGTGTTCGTTCCACGGAAAATAATTAATTTTAAAAATATTTTTTCTAAAATGACCGTTTATACCGCTTATAAAAATGAACCAATAAAAAAATTTCATCAGCTGCGTAAATATTAAATCATAAATTATTATCGATAACGAAAATATCTTTCATTCGTTAGTTTTAAGCGATGCGAGTAATCGTTTAAAATATTTAAAGTACTTATTTTTCGTAAAACAGTTAAGCGAAAATTTTCCACGAACCAAATACTTTAGGGCCGGCTCCAAACGTAGGACCGTTCCTCTGATAATAGAACAGTTGTCGAGCGGCCACCCAAAAAAAAAAAAAAAGAAATAGGAAAGTGTAGGGAGAAATGATTTTTCAATTCATTTATTAAAATAAAACCCATTAAAACTAAATAAAAATATGGTCCAACACTGTTCTATATCTTTCTTCTTCTTACTCTCTCTTTCCGTTTCCTCCTCCTCCTTCATCCTCCTCCTCCTCCTTCCGAGGCTCTGTGATCGGAACTCGAACTCACGCACTCCAAAGCCCTAGTTTTCCTCTCTCCCTCTCGCTGCAGCGGCCAGTATCGCCGAGTCGCCCGGTCGAGTTTGACTCGGCGCGTTCTTCAATGCAGCCTCCTCGGGACTTCTCCTCATCGTTGTGGCGGCGCCGATAGGCGAAGGAGAAGTTCCGGTCGCCGAAACACTCGCCGGGAGCCTCCAGTGTCGGGCCACATTTGCTTCGCCGCGGCGACCTCGAGCGCCGGATGCTCTCGATCGACGAGCTCCGACCCCGGTTTCGGCCATGTCTAGGCGTCACGGCTGGGAACTCCCTGCTCATCCCTTTCAGGTAGTGCCGCGCTCTCGTCGTGTGTCCCGCCCTCGCTCAACTGCTTGCGCCAGCGACTAATTGCACATTGGAGTTGTTCGCTGCTATGATGACTCGTTTGGCGGTTTGTCGCGTGTGGAGTTTTTTTTTTTTCCTTTTTGTGGATCAGTGAGTAATGTGGACCGAACTAAGGTTTCCTCGTGATTTTTCTATGGATAAGCCGTTGTCCCGGTGCGGTGATCGTGGTTTTTTTGTTCCTTGTTTTTGGAGCTGGATCTGGTCGCTGATTTGCGTGGACGCTTTACGACTTTGATTGAAGCCGTGACGCTTTGCGTAACTGTTCAAAGTCAAATTTAGATTCCCTTTTTCTATTTTTTGGAAATGTGCCGATTTAAATCATCCACCACGAGATGGAGCACCACAGTGATCCTTACATGGATGGCCGTGTGCCCAATCAGAAAATCTTGAACCAGTTCCAAAATTCGTGGGAACCATTTTCGCGGACTTTCTGCCTGAATATATGTTGTCGTTTAATTTGATGGGAATCGGGTTCAATTTTGAATCCGGCTAACTTCCCCGAAGGAAAAGCTTTTCATGTTGTTGCTGATGTCGCCATGGCGTCGATAATCTTTCAAAAAGCCTGAAATTTGATTATGTGTTCCGATTACTGTGGTCATCGTTTTGCCATAATTGACTCGTCTTTGTCTGTACTTGCAGGTGGTGGCGATAACAGTGTTCTTCTTGCTATCTGTGGCATTTTATGCCTTCTTTGCTCCCTTTCTCGGAAAGGACATATACGAATATGTCGCGCTTGCTGTTTATTCATTGTTGGTAGGTGCACTTGGTGGGCTATTTTTTTCCTGTTTCGTGTGAATGTACTGCTGCTTATATGTCTCACGCTTATGAGATTTTTCGTCTAGGCTCTCTCTGTATTTATACTGTATGTCCGGTGCACTGCCATCGATCCTGCTGATCCTGGGATTTTGGTTGAAGTTGACAGAACTTCAGCATACAAATCGCATACCGGAACCGATTTAGCTGGTTGGTGTAGTTTTTGTTGTTTTATTATAATTGTTATTATGATCCAGTGAAGAACTTGCTTGTCAAACTGTAATCAAACTAATCAATGTTTCTCTGAATTTTCTTTCCAATCCGTCCTTTTCTTTTTCTGGACCAAATCCACACACAAGAACGTTTTCAGGGTTATTTTATACTCTGGTCTCTGCAAGAGGCTGAATAATGAGTCACTCAATTTACTGGTGTGAGAAACACTATCTGTACTTAGTCTTTCTGTAAATTTTCTCAGATGAACTTCATCTATGACCAGGAAATACTGGTCCAGTGGAAGAGCCTGGCAAAACAGGTCTGAGGAATGGAGAAAATTCTGATAGTCATAATACAAGTTGCTATTTGATGTTGGGGAGATTTTTCTGTGGATTCCTTGTTAAGGAAGATTGCCGCAAGGATGAAGATCATTTGGAGGAACAAACTGGAGATGAGGATGCTCTATTTTGCACTTTATGCAATGCCGAGGTAAAGTCCTGGAACCTGGCTTATGGCTCCACCAGCCCATGGTCCTATTAGAAGAGGAAACTAAGGGTAAAAGGTTGTTCTTTTTTAAGTTTATGAGAGGAAAAGGTGGAAGTTTAATTTACTGGAATCTTAGGCCTGGACTCTTTATGGACCTAGAAGATAAAGAAGGGAACATTTTTTGGTTGCTACTAATATCCTGGATAATTTCCATAATATTTTTTTTTTATATGTGGAGCTGGCTAGGCACTTGGAAGACATGGCATGGGGTTCCTATCATAGAAAACTTTTGCACTGGTGTAACATATGTAGGCTAATATAAATAAACTACGGAATTCTGCAACTGAGTTGGTATCCCTGCCTCTATAGAATTTGAGGTACTTGGATTAGTTGTTAAGCTATGGACTCATTTTCTAGTTGGAAACCTTATAGGACTTTTCAGTCTCCTTGGAGTCTTTTGATGATCTCGCAGTTAGATGGGGAATCCTGAATTTGGAACTAAATGGTGGTCTGTCCTCCTGTTTGTTTGTCTGCCTGTTTGTCTTGTTATATGACAAATTGGGAATTGGGATGCGTATCTTGACTGACACAGTTATGATGGAAAATGCATGAACAACAGCATTTCACTGATAAAAACAAACGGTTGCCTCTTATAAAAAAATTATATGCTCGATCCCATTGGACAGGAACGGCCTATTTTTTGCTGTTGTTTTATTGCGGTTAACCCAGCAAAGATAGATTGATACTTCTTCGGACGTTTCATTGTTGTTTCATTTTCCATACAAAAGTGCTTAGTTCCAATGGGATACAATATTTTCTGTTCACATGAATAGTATTTCAATTTGTTTGGTTGAATCCTATTGGTGATTTTACCCTGCTTTATGTGGTACATTCGGAAAGAAGAGTGACAAATGACTTACTCAAGAGCTTGGATTTCGTTTCTCACAGGTACGCAAGTTTAGCAAACACTGCAGAAGCTGTGCCAAATGTGTTGATGGATTTGATCATCATTGTCGAGTAAGTTCTGTGTGCTCGTCAATGGCCTTATGGTGGTTAATGTCTATAGTTTCCATGGATGTATTAACATAGGGATGGGTCTATAAGAACATGGTCTCTGTATTTGCAGTAGTGATGTAGGGAAAGAGCCTAACATTCTGATGCCGATTGACGTAGTTGGCGAAATAAAGATAGCAAAAAGAACAAGGGAAGGGGCTAAAAGAGAGTTAAATTGAAGCTGGAACAGAGAAACTTATTCTGGGGTTTATAAAAATCAATGATATTTATTGAATGAAGAAAAAACTAATGACAAAAAGACTTAGAGACCTATATATACTAGGCTTACAGACGAAAGACGATCTCAACCCATGATCTTAAATAAGAATTCTAATTTAAACAGCTGGAGCTCATTAAAAGTGACATGATTGGCACGTGACTATTTATTAACCTAAAAAGTAATAGAAGGCATGAAACAGAAAAGACCTTATATTGTAAAAACTGAATTAGGCTCCCACATCAAATAGGATCAGGTCCCATAATGCTGCATTTCTTACCATCATTTGCACCGGTGTTTTGAGATGTTATGCTTATGTTAGCTTTTCTATGTTGGAGACTGTTTGACCGTATTGCACCTTCTTTTCAGTGGTTGAATAATTGCGTGGGAAGGAAAAATTATGTCACCTTTGTGTGTCTCATGGCTGTAAGCCTTACTTGGGTGAGTTTTCGTTCATTGTCAACTGTCCATAACTTCAATTTACCTACAGACATGTTAGTTTTCTCCTCCTAGTCACATTTCCCTAATGACTTTTCTTAAATGGACCGATGCATTTGCTTGTGCCTTATCTGCATCAGCTTGTCATTGAATTTGGTGTGGGAGTTGCTGTCCTCGTCCGGTGCTTTGTTGATAAAAGGGGCATTGAAGATCAGATAATTGACAGGCTTGGAATCGGATTCACGCGGATTCCCTTTGTCATTGTGGTGGTATGTTGTTTGCTATCCTTTGCCGCTTCGTTTCATTACATAACTATATTTATATGAACGAAAAAATGGGTATCATTTGGTCAGTCAACTGACTCTCTCGTGCTCTTCATGCATTGTTGTTTATTTGAAGTACCCTTTATTCTTTGGGTCGCACTATTCTGTGTATGCTTTGGTGGAGTCAGGTCAGAGACTCTTTGATGTTCTACTCTGCTGCTGACTATCCTGAAATTAAGGATGTCCTCTGAGCAACTTGCTTTACTCAACACAATTAGTTATGGAGATGATATTGCTTTATCACGGGTTCTTTCCTTGCAGACCCTATGCACTGCTGTTTCTTGTCTGGCCACTGTCCCTCTCGGAGAGCTGTTCTTCTTCCACATGATTCTAATTAGAAAGGTTTGGCAATGAAATATGCCTCTTCCTTCATCAAAAAAAAAAAGCCTCTTCCTAGCCAGCATTCTTCCAATTGGCATTATAGTATACTCATTCACTTGATGTAGGGTATAACGACATATGAGTATGTAGTTGCAATGAGAACACAGAGTGAAGCGCCTGGACCATCTGTAGGTGGTGATCCGCAAAGTATTGCTTCTTCCCCAACTGGTTCAGCTGTCACTGCTGTTAGTGGAAGAAGCTCTCTTGGAATAGGCTTGCAATATAGAGGTGCTTGGTGTACCCCTCCAAGAATTTTCATGGATAACCAGGTATTTGTTCAGTATGCAGATGCACTTAAAGCTGTTAATGCGCAACAATTTGTTGGGCTTGCCTGGAGGAATTTAGTAGGAGGGAACTTATATAATAAAGCTAATGTTGTGTCCGTATTTGTTATTCCGATATACATGAATAATAAGATTCAAAAGCATTTTGTCTGGTACAAGAAATAAATTTGAAGCTAGATCGACAATTGGGTTAATTGTAAAATGGTGCTTTCTCTTCACCTGCGTGTATGCGTATGGCGCTGGAATATTTGTTATAGATCAAGATGACTCTTCGGGCCAAACATGTTTTCTCTTGTTTCATTGAGCAGGATGAAATTATCCCACACTTGGAGCCAGGACGCCTCCCCTCGACAGTTGATCCAGACGCTACACAACCTTCGGACAAGGGCAGAAAGATGCCCCAACGACCTGTTCGCATAAGCGCATGGAAGCTTGCAAAGTTAGACTCTAAGGAGGCAGTCAAAGCTGGTGCTAAAGCGAGAGCGTCTTCATCCGTTCTACGTCCCGTAAGTTCTCGACATCATCCATATGATGCAGACCGCTTATCCAGCAGCAACATTAGTGGAAGAAGTAGCCCTGTCAGTTCTGACCTAGGGTTTCACCATAGAAATGCTGGAGCAGGGACATCACGAGCCAAAAGTTCATATCCACCAAGCCGGGCTAGTAGGGAAGATTCAGAAACCTGTGCTCAGAGTCTTAGCAACATGAGCAGTCCTCACCTCTCCAATCTTACTACTTCTCCTTTGGACAACCGAATTCCGAACCGAGATCACTTCAACCCGATATATCAGTCATCAGCATGCCAATCTCCATGGTCAGCCAAACAAAGTGAAGGGAACGAAAATTCTCTCTGCGAAAATGTGCCCCAAAATCATGGCAGGAAAAACTCGGGTGCAGCTGAGAGCACGAAATCTTCAGTGTTTTGGGATCAAGAAGCAGGGCGGTTCGTATCATCGTCCAAAGGTGTCGGCTCGTCGCAGATACCAGCGGCTGAGCTTCTGTACACTGGTCAATCGATATTCTTCAGCGGCCCTCTCGTCAATGAACAGCGAAACAGAGGAACAGGGAGTGGGATTGTGGCCGCTAACCGGGAAAGAGGGTCGACATCAAATTATTATCAGCAGGGTAGATCGCAGAGGGGTGGTCAACTCCCCGTTTTTCTTCCGAGTGATTGCCAACGACCGTCTCAGTTCCCTTGAGCACTCGGATGAGTACCTTGTTCGAGCGTAGATTTTAGAGGATCCATTATCTTCGAGTCCACTCCATTTCCTTGTGCAGGTTTTAGGTAATTAGCTGGTCCATGTACACTTAATTGCATCGAATGCTTTCTCTCATCCATTCTATCAAAAGCTACATTTTCCCTTTCAAGCTTCTACGCGGGTACATATTTTAGATTGACGAAGCAATCTTGAATTCGTAAGACCTTATACTACAGTTCTAAGTTGACCGATCCGATTAATATGAACTTTTCTTTTTGTTAATGGCGGAAGGCCTTGCTATCAAAATTACCGCGATTTCGTCACCGAGCTTGGTTCAGAGGATCGCAAAAACTTGGAATTCTTAGCATTTACTGGAACGTGGAAAAGCAATATGAGATAGGCAAAAGTGGTTTAGCGGTTCTTATTTTGTCGGATGGCCAGCAAGGCCGGGAAGTGTAAAAGACATAAAAACCATAGTCTAAAGTCTCCGTTGACAGATACTTTTGTTCTTGGGCAGAGTAATGTGACTAGTGTAATAACAGATTCCAGGAGTTGGATACTCTTGAAAAGGAATTAAATGATACAAATGATTCTTCAACTTTTATCCAACGTGGCCCCATGACTTTTGGTTTATATTCAATTTAACATTTGGATTATATGAAAATGTTCAATTTAACCCTTGAACTTGGATTAATAGAAGGGCAGCATTGAATATTTTCATATATTCGAAAGATTAAATTGAATATATACAAAAAAAAATTTATGGATCATAATGAATAAATTAAAATTTTATGGACTACATTACACATCGATGTAAAGTTAGGGACTACATTGAACAAATTAAAAGTTTTCTTAGAAATACTACTAATCAGCATTAATTTATAGCTATGTATAATATGTAAACGAGTAAAAGGAGCAAAGCAAGTCGTTGTAGTATAGTGGTGAGTATTCCCGCCTGTCACGCGGGTGACCCGGGTTCGATCCCCGGCAACGGCGACAATTTTTTTGAAATGTTACTATTACTTTATCTTCCACTCGAAGTCTCTCTTTTCGATCTCGTTCGCGCTAAGAAATTCACAGCCGTCTCATTCGCCCCCGCAACAACATGAATGGAAGGATGTTCAGTTAACACAGTTTGTGTCTCAGAGGTCCCTTTGTCTTTGCATGAAAACTGTCCTCTTTATACCCAGCTAAAGTTTCGGGTACGTTGTAGAGGAAACCAGAACCCACATAATTTTTTTTGCATCTCCCCTCCGCCGGTCGTTGTTGCTGATTTGATGTTTGTCATGCCTTGGTGCATTCGCTCATGGTATATTTTTATTATTTTTTTGTGGGTGTTAAGGTTGATTTTAAGCCCAGATAGTGTTGTTTGAGGCCCTAACAGTAATAATTAGTAAGGCAATGTCGATCACCCCAAGTAATGATCTCTCTTCTTCTCTTCCATGGAAGTTCTTTGAAACTCCGGTTTGAAGGGCTTCGCCCATTTTTTTTCATTTTGGCAAAGAAAGACAGACTCCTTTTAAGGATTGAAAGAAAAGGCACTTCGTGTGTGCGTGTGCGTGTGCGTGTGCGGGGCTATCCTATAATTGGACATGGTGTAACTAAATTCCCTATTAACTCTCCTGCGTTTGTGGGCTTTGAGGAAGGGGCAAACTCGAAATTAGGCTGCGACAATCGGGTCATTCTTGATGAACAACCGCCGAATGAGTCTCTCCGTACATCCCCTGCTTGAATACCGTTATGAGGGGGGGGAGAGGAAAACCTCCATTAGGCCAATGTCCCCGGGAGGAAAGATAAGAACAAAGGAGAGCGGGGGGAAAGAAGTTGGTTTTTGTGATTTCAGCAAATTCTAGAATTCATTTCACTTTCTTCATGCTGCTGCCGAAACTTTGAATGAATGTGACTGTTACCTTTTTTTTTTTTTTTGGTTCTTGAAGAGATCGATCAGCATTAGAGTTGGATGATCTAAGTTTTGTTTGAGCTAATTTAGAAATGGCTGGAGGTGGCGCAACCGCCGGATCGAGGGAGCTCGATCAGACGCCGACGTGGGCTGTCTCGGCTGTTTGCGCTGGCATCGTCTTGATTTCCATCTTATTAGAGAAGGTTCTTCATTCTGTGGGAACGGTAATAGATGGAACTCACTCTTGTTTGATGCTTTTGGCATGCTCATGTAATATGCATCTTTCCCTTCTCTTGCATTCTTGCGGTTCCATTGGATCGCGGGCAAAGCAAGAGGGTCAGACTCCTTTTTGCTAAACCTAGCTGACATCGCCTTTTGTGATATTCGAAGTATGCCAAGCAAATTTTGGTTTAATGATGCGTTTCTTCGTGAACTGGGAAGAAACAAGATGTCATAGATTTGACATCTAAA
The DNA here is from genome assembly GCA_031216185.1 of Syzygium aqueum. Taxonomy (NCBI): domain Eukaryota; kingdom Viridiplantae; phylum Streptophyta; class Magnoliopsida; order Myrtales; family Myrtaceae; genus Syzygium; species Syzygium aqueum. Next base: position 34,528,826 of record CM062236.1, read on the forward strand.
TATACTTCTGAACCTTTCTTCTTTTACCGAGCTTTGTCCATCTTCCTATTGCTGTTTTCCTGATTGTTCATTTTAGTAACTCATGTCGTGCATCCAATAGATATTTCGTAAAAAGCGTAAGGCGGCCATGTTAGAAGCACTTGAAAAGCTGAAAGGAGGTGAGGCTGCTGCTTCTATTTGCTTCTTGACATTATGCTTTTAGGCTTTCCGCTTGTACAACCTATATGTTAATCGTTGTCCCTTTTCCAATTTGCAAAAATCACTTGTGTAGCCACTTAATCTGGTTTTAATGCTGCAGAACTCATGGTTCTGGGATTTATTTCGCTGCTATTGACGTTCGGGCAAAACTACATAGCTAAAGTCTGCATTCCAGAACATGCGGCAGATACGATGTTACCATGCCCCCTTGCTCACTCTAGCCAATATGGAGACAATGAGGCTGGTGAGAAGGGGGGAGGAGGAGGAGAAGTAGCAGAAGCAGGAGGAGGAGGAGACAGCGACAGTGAACATCACCGCCGGCTCCTCTGGTACGCGCATAGGATCTTAGCAGCTGACAGTGGAGGCGCAGGTTGTAAAGCAGTAAGTATGATTTGCTAATGGTGCTTTGAGGGTTGGTGTTCGAATATTTGCAGTGTATAACTTTCTCACCAAACTTGGACAAAGTATGAGTGCCAAAACAAAATTGGCAAAAGTAAGGAGGCAGGGCAATCACACATTATAATTTGGTTCATTAGAAGGTTGATCATTCGAAACTAGAAGAAATATGATCTTGAAGGAAGTGTATTACAGAACGGGGATGAGAACATCGTGGTCCTTTGCTTTGGACTTTGTCATTCATCTCATTTAATGACCTATCAGCTATACAAATTTTTGGGCCAATATTTGAGCACCGTTTCTTAAAAATCTGGATGGTACACTATCTTGGCACATGTTCAAGTGCTTTCTTTTAATTTTCAGATGCGAATCACGTCCATCATACCCCTAACCTAGTTAGTAAATAAATTACCTGAGTCACTGCACTGGTTTTACTCCTGAGCAATTGCCTCTCTGGTCTGTCACATGTATGACAGCATTAGCGCTCCATTTCCATGGAAAACTCGTAGTTCTTTTCTGCAAAAGAATTTTCTGGAAATGGTTATTTATAAATTGTGATCAGTCTTTCAATTCTGTCTTAGTTTCCTCTGCAGATTGCTAGATCATAAAATACAATTGCTTACTATATGTGCAAACTTTCTCCTAGATCTTTACTAATAGTTGTCTTATTGTAGGGGTACGTGTCAATGGTCTCCGTTAATGCGTTGCATCAGTTACACATTTTCATTTTCTTTCTAGCAGTGTTCCATGTTCTATATAGCGCAGTGACCATGACACTTGGAAGATTGAAGGTAATAAAAGAATCTGAAAATTCACAATGTAGTCCACTTTCTAAACTTTCAACAATTCTAAGGAGCGAATTCGAATTTTCTCAATGCAGATTCGTGGATGGAAAGAGTGGGAACGGGAGACAATGACTGATTTTGAGCTCTTGAATGGTATGAAAGTGCACGTTATTGATTCCCAGTGTGGAATCTGTAATCTCCCCTGATTGAAAGCCTAAAGCTCATGTACACTAGCTGCGGGTTTTTCCCCATAGAATCATCAAAGAGTTCCATATTTGGGTCTGAATAATGGAGGTCTTTTCATGCTTTTCCAGATCCCTCAAGGTTTAGGCTCACCCATGAGACCTCGTTTGTAAGAGAACACAGTCACTTGGGGAACAAGACACCGTTTCTCTTTTATATCGTAAGTGATTTTTGCAGCATTTCTCTTCCCCTTGTTAGCTTTTCGATTCACAAAAGTTAGATATGGATGTTTCGATCCACAGAGTCACAAAAGTTAGTTCTGGAGAGTTATTGAAAGATCATCTGTACAGGTATGCTTTTTCCGGCAATTTTTTCGGGCGGTTCGTAGGGCTGACTACTTGACCATGAGACATGGATTTGTTACGGTGAGTTCCTCCGAAATTCATTTCGGTTCATATCTCCCTTGTGAATTCTTTATTATCTTCTAACAGGTTCATTTAGCACCGGGAAGCAAATTCGATTTTCAAAAGTACATAAAACGGTCACTAGAAGATGACTTCAAAGTAGTGGTCGGAATCAGGTAATGCATCGGAACGACTATATCTTTAAACAAGGTCTCTTGCTGCATATGCTTTGGTGAGTCTTCAAGTATTTTCACTGTCTGACATAGTTCTACTGTTGTTTTGACAGTCCGCTTTTGTGGGCTTCTGTAGTGATCTTCCTACTTATGAATGTCCACGGTAAAGTTCCTCTCAATCAAATTAAATATAGCATTACTATAAATTATGCTTCTGTTTAATCTATAAGTTAAGGAGTTCGTTCATAACCATCTGACTTTCCAGGTTGGCAAGCTATGTTTTGGCTGTCTATTCTACCTGTAGTGGTAAGAAAATTTTTGACAGTAAATGTTGAAGTTATGTTTGACTATTGGAAGAAGCCTTGCTTTCTTTTGTTGCGCTATGTTTGAGATATCATTTTTGTACCTTCTTGAAGGTGATCTTAGCTGTCGGGACGAAATTGCAATCTATCATAACACAGATGGCTCTTGAGATCCAAGAGAGACACGCTGTAGTTCAAGGGATACCCCTTGTACAAGTCTCCGACCGGCATTTTTGGTTTGGTTGGCCACAGTTAGTGCTATATCTAATCCATTTCGTCCTATTTCAGGTAATAATTTCTCCTTTATTTGGAAGTTGGGATTATTGGGCAGTAGTGATCGAGTTAAACAAATGTTTAGATGCTACCTACTCACTTGCACATCTGCAATGACACTGCAATGGGCATAGTAGCTTTCTTACTGGGCAATGGCATGTCATGATGTTATTGTATAGCTCTTGTTCTCGTTAGCCTTGCATTTCTTCAATATCATGCTTTGTGGAGACTCCCTCACTAGTTTGTACATCCTGTGCAGAACGCATTCGAGATTACCTACTTCTTTTGGATTTGGGTAACTAATGAACTCCAATTTCTAACCATTGAATTCATTCATTTTGCGAGTTGGTTTTTCTAAATCTTCCTCTTGATGCAGTATGAATTCGGTCTGAAATCCTGCTTTCACGACAATTTTACCCTTGTTGTGATACGGGTTGCACTGGGGTAAGCCATTATACTTTGTATATGATTTCCACCTTAGTATGTACGAATCAAGTTGTTCCAAAAGTATTCTTTCAAGCTTACTGTGTAATTTTCATGCAAATGACTGAACAATGAACAATAGCTTTAATCTCTCAGGGTTGGGGTCCAAATTCTCTGCAGTTACAGCACACTCCCCCTTTATGCTCTTGTCACTCAGGTAAGGGACTGCTGCCGCATCCCTCCATATCAACTGGTGCTAGCTAAATTTGTTTCTTTGCATTTTTTTAGGATATGTTTACGGTAGACTCAAAATATAAAGCAAACTCAGGAGAGTTTTAGGAGTCAGTAAATAGCCTCACCTAGTCTGAAATGCAAATGGTTGCGTGCTTGCCATAATGTCTGGCATACATCGCATTAAGAAGACAAGAAGATTGCTAATCATGTATGCATTTTCCACCTCATTTGGGAATATCAGATGGGATCGACCATGAAGAGATCAATCTTTGACGAACAAACTTCGAAGGCCCTGAAACAGTGGCACAAGAACGCCTTAAAGAAGAAGACTGATGGGAAAGCAGAAACTCAGACTAGGACTCTGGGTGGAAGCCCTGGAGATTCGCCCGAGCATTCACCAACACATGCACACCAAACTCATCCTAGAAAGATCCGTCCCTCGGATAACGACACACGGTCTCTGGACACCAATGCAGCTAGCATCACAGCCAGCGTGGATGTTCCTGGGGAACGCAATCCCCAGAATAATGAAAAAGGCTTTCCGTTCCGTCAGCATGATCTACTGTCCAGTCCTTAATCATATAATTAACTTCGGCAGTTGCAATTTTCTCATAATAACTGCGAGCATGCTGAGAATTGTCTCGCCACGATGCCCTCCAAAGTCGAAGGTGGATGTTTGTTGTGGTTGTGGGGGTGTCCTTGTTTCTTGATTAGGTACTATTTATCCCGCAAACTGATAAAAGGGAAGTCAATGCCATCATCTGTCGAGCCGCACGCCTTGTTTCTGCATCGGCTCGAGTACTTTCCGAAGCAAAAAAAAAAAAACCCAGGAACTGAATCTCGTAGGTAGTACTCTCAAAAATTTTGTGTACAATTGTGGAGTGGTTTGTAGGGTACCAAAGTTCTGCTCCCCAGTCAGCACCTGATTGTGCTTGGTCATATTACTTGCAAATGTGCTGGAAAGTTGACTCTCTTGCTTACTGATGAGAGATGACTTGATCACAGAATGCGAAACCTGTAAATTACATTACTTGATGGTTGAGTATATATATATTCATGCGACTCCAATTTATGTGTCGTTCCTCTATACCTCACTTGCTGTGCATGAAAGATTCATTGTCTGCATCGCGTGCTTATCTGCATCGAGTCCAGTTATGCTTCCTTACGGTTTAAAACGAAGGTGTATCGATGTCGTGATCGATCATCTTGCTAACTTATCAAGAATCGAGAAATCTTGTTGATAATGCCACAGCAAATCGTAATTTTATGAGTGAGTTAATTTTATTCTGCATTTTACAATTATGAGAAAGATCCAAACACGATCCAAAAAAAAAATGCAAAAATGGTGGGGATTGAACCCGACGTGAATCGAACACGCAACCTTCTGATCTGGAGTCAGACGCGCTACCATTGCGCCACGGATCCACGGTTGTAAAGTTGTCCCACAGAAATTCTATATATCTCTGTCGAGGATCTGGTGACCAAACCGATCAATCTCGCTGCTTTTGCAAAATGGCAATGGTAAATCAAGAACCCTAAAGAACTCTCGCTCCCACATGACCGAAACGATGACATTTTCTCAGACCCATCTTCGCTCCCGTCATGCCCTACCTAGCATGTCCTCGGTTTGGTCCCTTCACATTCCTTCTGCCTCTCTTCAGGTGGCGTCAAACGTCGCAGTTCCCATGAGTTTTTCTTTTTTTTGGCCATTTCTGTCTCTTTCCAGAAAAAAGCTTTTTGACTGCGCGTGTGGGTTTGTGCCGTGCAGCAGCCTTGCGTTCGGGTCTTGAAGCGCCGGGTTCTCTCGGATTTGAGAACGGAGTTCGGGTTGAAGCGTGAGAATGTCAGGTGGGATGTGGTTAGATCCGACAGAAGGTTCGTGCTGCGGGCGGTTGTGGATCCAGTGAGCTCCGGCGAACCCAGGTCTGATCAAGAAGAGGTCGTTAAGTCAGAGGAAGGAGACCCACTTGCTAAATTCCATGGCATTGTCACTTCTTGGCCACCGGTTGTTTACGTGGTAAAATCTCTCTCTTTCTCTCTCATTTTCATTTCACTGGGGGTTGATTTCAGTTCTTAAGGAAGAAGCGTGAATGAACGCATGGAAAAAATGAAATTTTTTGCTGTTTGCACTTGTTAGAGCTCTACGATGCTGTTTGTTATTGTAAAGCTTTCTCGCTTATGTGGTGAATGAATGATCTGAAATGTTGCGTTTGTCTCCTACTGGTTGTTGGAACTTGAATTGGTTTAATCTGTGATCGGAACTATCTGAAATAGGCGATGTTTTGGGTGGGTTTGGCTTAACTTAGTGAGTTTACTTGTTCTGTTGAGAGAGTTCGGGCGTTCGTTCTAATTCCTTTGTGGGTGTTTCTTGCTTATCAGATGAAAAGAAAGTCTCGTGCTGGATTTGCTTTTGGGTTATGCATTGTGACTGCATTCGTGTTCGTTGCTGTGAGAGTCTTGAAAGCAAGGAAGGCGAACTACAATCGTTCGGGCTCTGTAGCTGATCTTGTGAGACGTGGGCAGTTGAGATCTGATAGAAGAGGCATGTATGATTACTAATCCTCTAATTCTTTTTTCCTGGCACATCTTTTTTGGTGCATTCATCTATGGATTCTGTATGTCTCTGTACCATTCAGCTTGTGTTTCGCCTCATGAACAGTTGTTTTAACATCCCCTGTGATTTTCATCACAGCTCCAGGCCCCTCAAGTATGATGATCCATTCAACAACCCACTAGTCAAAGTTGGTAAGAGTAACTCAACGCTGGAGATGTGTGGAAAGGTTTATCGGTTGGCTCCAGTTACACTTACTAAAGAGCAAGAGGCAATTCATAAGAAGAGAAGGTCACGGGCTTATCAGTGGAAGAGGCCCACCATGTTTCTGAAAGAAGGTGATATGATACCGCCTGATGTCGATCCTGACACGGTGAGGTGGATTCCTGTGAATCATCCTTTTGCAACCACGGCGAGTGACATAGATGAAGACTTGGCACAAACTAATGTGTATCAGAAGCATGGCGTTCCCTTCCGTATACAAGCTGAACATGAGGAACTGCAAAGGAAACTGGAAGCTCTACAGATGGTAAGCACTATTTCTCCATGTCAATCAGTTAGCCATTCTGTTGTTGATAATGGACTTCCTTATTTGCATATTGCAAATGATTATCTTCAGTTCGTGTTCTAGGTTTTATGTTCTGCTTGCTTTAAACACCATTATGTATTCAGAAACGTGATTCATGTCATTCTATTGTGCTCACTGCTTGTGTCCGTGCTAAAAATGACTCAAATTTAATCAGTCTCTGGGAAAATTAGACTTTCCAAAAAATGGGTTAAGTGTCAAATCTTGACAATTCTCAGTCTTTTGTGTTTTTTGTAACATATTTTTTTTTTATTTCTTCGGTAGATATTCTGGATTCTTGTTTTGTTGGATCTTGTTGTTGTGCTGTGTCCAATCTACATACATGAAGATCAAGACAAATCTACATATATGAGTTCACTCATTCATAAGGAGAATGAGCTGCCTCCGGGGTTTTTATACATCATCATGTTTGATGTATTCATTTACTTGTGATTGTTGCAGGACCAGAAATTTGATAAACTGGTAATTGACCGGAAGAACGCCCAGGATTTTGAAAGACCCTTAAAGTTCCAATCATCGCCAGTAGACGGTGAGCAGAGTGCCTCACAGAATCAATCTTCAAATTCTTCCGAATCGGAGCACTCATCTTCAAGTTCTTCTATCAGCCAATCATCCGCTGAGGAAATTCAAAAGCCGTAGGCTTCCTTTTAGAGCCTGCTTTCATTTTTAACTGAGAAGGAGCTGAGAGCTGGGACAAGAAGAGAAACATAAGCTGGTTGGTTGTAAATTCAATGATTTTGTATCTAACGTAAATATCCTTACATCGATGCGAATTATTGCATTTATCTGGAATGCCCTGATCTCTCTCTCTCTCTCTCTCTCTCTCTCTCTCTCTCTCTCTCTCTCTCTCTCCCGCAGCACTTTTTCTTTCTCGTGAAATAAAATGTGCATGAAATTGCTTCAAGCTAAAATGGTATCTCAGCTTTCAGATCATCTTCGCTCGCTTCGAATCATGAATTGTTTGTTATGTGCACCGTGATAACATTACACTTCCTTTTGCTCAGAGGTTTGGCATGATCATACGGTTTTTTTAAGGAACAAGACACCTATTTGCTGGTACTCAGGGAACATACGAGCATTGTTGGTATTGCCCCTGAAAGCAAAGGACGTGCCAAAAAATCTTGCTTTATGCATCACCATACAAAACAAGAAGTTCATAACAAATATGACAGTAACCTTGAAGCCATCACATGCTCTACTCTCTAAATAGTTATGAGAACCGAAAAGAGCAGTACATACAGACAAGGGGCTGATTACTTCGAATCACTAATTTTTTGCAGTAGCTATTTGCTTCGCTCCGAGGGAGAAGAACTCAATGATGACTTCAAGAGGCATGCCTTTGGTTTCTGGAACTTTCAAAAAGACGAAGACCCAAGATATGACGCACACGACAGCATAAATGCCGAAGATGCCGGCTAAGCCGATCAAATCGAGCAACACAGGCAGCGTATCGGTCACGATGATGTCTCCTATCCAGAAGACTAATGCACATATTGTGATGCAGAGACCGCGCACCCTTGTGGGGAATATCTCAGAGCACAGGATATTTGGAATAGGACCATAAGCCGTCATGAAGCAGCAGAAGTAGACCACCACACAAACGGTCGCAATCAAGGAGCTGACCACCGAGCTCGAACCCACCAGTTCGACGATTACTAATACTACAAGTGTCATGATGAGCACCGGAATCGTAGTCAAAAGGAGCGTCCTGCATCAATGCAAATTGATTGATTGCAACACCACCAAAAATAAAGAGGTGAAAAGTTGGAACATCTCCATATTTCATGAAATTATAGAGGAACGTAGATATGCCATCAAGTCCAGTGTCCTGTTCCTCCAAAATCAGAGAGAGAGAGAGAGAGAGAGAGAGAGAGACAGAGAGATGTTTACCTTCTTCCAGAGGTATCCATAAGCCTCATGCCCACAGCTATACATGGTAGCATTAAGAAAGTCGTGAATGCGCTAATAAGAAATGACGCGGATTCTGAGCTGATCCCTAGGTTTGCAAGAAGATCTTCAACTCCAGCATCTTCAAGAATTTGAGGAGTGTAGTAGAGAACTCCATTTATTCCAGAAAACTGTATTATAAGCGTGTCAGCAATGCTTCAATGTCAAATTCATGATCCCATTTATACATGACTTGCTAAAACAATAAAAGCTTTGGCTTGTCGCAATTTGCCATTGAGGAAGGACCAAATACGAAGATCCAGACAAACCATAGGGTCATTTACTTGATCCCAGAACTGGACCAAACAATGGAAGATGGATGCCTACAGACTTATTGCAAACACAGAGAATGCATATTGCCATCAGGTTAAGGACTCCGTGTCCCCCGAATAAGAAGGCTTAACCATAGCGCAGATTACATGGATCGATGGTGTTAAGAAAGTTCTCATGAAAAACCTTTGTTGAGGTCTATTGTTACCCAAATGAAAGCTTATAAAACAAAGCAGTAAGAAATGGACTAAAATGAAACCACATGATGATACCTGCTGAAGTATCTGTATTCCCATCCCAACAAATAATGCATGCTTCACTCCTGGCTCAAGAAGAGCGGTCCAAATTGGACCCTTCGAGGCGGTTTCAGATGGATGAACCATAGCCGGTCCTAGTGGATGCTGATCCATAAGTTCCTTAGAATACAAAGCAGGCTGGCTAACTAAAGCAGCAGCTGGGACAAATTCATCTTCAGCAGGGACATCAACCCCAGGAAGCGAAACAAGGGAACCACGTCGTGACCCCGGAACTCCCTCCTCATGCAAATAGATTCTCTTAAATCCTCCCTCTTTTTTCCCATCCTCGCCTTCTCTCTCAGTCCATTTCCACGCCAACTGCCAGCCGCCACCAATTCCTGTGCTTCCAACCTGCTCCCCTGTTCCTTGCATCAGACTACTATGGCGCCTCGTACTCAGAATACTTCCGTGTGAAGCAGGAGGGCCCATTTCCTTCTCAATGCTTGTTGTTTGGCGCGAGATCAGTGGACTGTGCAAATTCTCATCGGAGTCCCCTCCACCAGCCTCGGAAGCGTAATCCTCGCCTTCTTCCCTTTGCACGCTCTCTTCATCCCACTCCTCATCTTTGACATGATGGTCCGCTGTTGTACTGAACATGCTGCCAAAATTAGGGAAAAGCATGCTTTTCATGCTTCCTGTCTCGGGAAGCTTTTCGTGGACACTGCCAAAGAGAGTAACTAGAGGGTCCATAAGAGGCACGTTTTGGTTAGTCATGGTTCCCTGGCGGGAGATAAGGGCAAGAGAACTCTGTCCAGCCACAGGTTTAGCAACCCAGGAGAGACCTTCTTCAGGTCCATATAATTTGATCCTGCCTTTTTCGGCGGATGGCTCGTGATCATCAGCCTCATCAGCAGGACCTATCATGTATTCTTCTATTGATGTTTCACCACCAATTCCAAGACCTTCAACTAATAGAGCCATCTCACCTGTAAAATATTTCAGCAAGATCTATGAAAAGAGGCCAAAGATATTCATCTAATCAGGACAGATATACTAATCTCCAACCAATTCAGCCTAGGAAAGGAGGGCATGCCAAACCTAGTAAAAAAATGTCAGAACGTCTATATTAGCCAGGCTGATTAATTGATAAATCTTTTGTGATGCTTCTTTATCTACTCTAGGATTGACTTCGTCGGCATGAAAAGCTTATTTCCACTAAATGCATGTTATGCTGCAGAACATCTGCATGCGTCAAAGCTAGATGTGCATGTTAGATTATAGCAATCATGCATCGCCAGTGCATAAGTCATGGCCTGTCATGGAGCCATGTGAATCACTTGTAGATGAGTAATTTGAAGAGTATATGGGAGGCTGAATTGAAGATCAAAGCTATCGAATGGTTGCCATGGTGAGAAAACATAAGGATCCATCTTTAATTCTCCCACTGCATTGAAATTCCATATTCGTGACGAGGATAACGTCACTCAATCCTGGGGCACACATTTTTAATTGACTACATGTCCTTAAAAACAGGACAATCCGTGCCAGCGATGAGCAGGAGCTGGCCAACTTGGCAGGTCCACTAAATGCAAGCTTCTAGAAGGCTCACCTGTACCATTATTGGACATGCTTCTTACCTTATTAATCAGCCAAAAAGGAGAACGTATTAAGTGCCAAATGTGTTCAGCCAGCATACAAGCTGGTGCCGCTCATTGATGTCTTGAGAATCGTACAGAACCGATCAAATCAATGAGCCTCTGGTACTATCTATAAACACTAATCTTATTAATCTAGCACAATAATCTTTATTAAGCTTAGAAAGCAAGAACACGGAGATGAACCTGAAACATCTTCCCTCCCACGTAGTCTCTGGAGAACTTGTTTTGCCTCGACCATCTTCCCTTTACTTACAAGCCACCGTGGGGACTCAGGCAAGAAAAAAACCGTGAACACAAAATAAATAACTGATGGAATCGAAAGAACCCCGAGCATTATTCTCCAGCTAGGTGAAGCTGACAGAGACATCCCAAATATCATACAGTATGACAAAAACATTGCGCCCGAACCCATGAACTGTGGAAGAGTATTGAGCAATCCCCTAATATCAGCTGGGGCAGTCTCAGATATATACAACGGGACGAGAGTAACGGCAAGACCGATTCCAAATCCATCTAACAGTCTTCCTAAGCATAAAACGTAGACATTGGGGGACCATAGCATCACCAAGCCACTAATGAAATACAGAATGGATGACATGATAAGCATTGGGCGGCGACCAAGCCAATCTGATACAGGCCCTGAGCATGTAGTTATGACCGTCGCTCCAATGAGTGACACAGCCACAACAAGGCCCTCTACAGTTGATCCCAAGTCAAGGTCTTCTTTTATGTAGACTATAGCTCCTGCAGGATAACATCAAGGAGAAAAAAAAAAAGAGAGGAAAATTTTGTCAGTTCAAATGCCAACAGACATCTACAGCACACCATACATTTACATTCTTGTGAGAACTGCCAATAACTTCGAAGGTTCTCTTGAAATAAAATAATTCAACATTCATCCCGCAAAGTAAGTTGTGACTACCTGCAATGGTGGCATTGTCCCATCCTTGGAGGAAATTACCAATTGTTGCAGCAAGGGCCACGAAGACAGCTCCTTTCATTTTTTCACCCACAAAATCAAGAACTCAAAACTCAAATTCGGCTCAGCAGAAACACGAATCAGCGTTGTCCGATGCTCACGAATCAATCAACCATAATTACCCTTTTGCAGGCCAAGAGTTAAATGGATTGCAAACTCTAACGAATCTTATGCTTCGTTTTAAAGTATCCCAGCAGACGTGCAATAGATGAAAACGGCAAGACTGAGATTGAAGAGATAATTAAGGGAATTCTTGTCTCCTTTGTACGAACTCAAAGAGCGAACTTGGTTACCAACCATTCATTCCACGAACTCCTGCAACTAAGCCCACTTCAAAAAAATTCGCCAGGTAATCGCTCACACCCGTTTCAGCTCACCAGATCATCATCTCCCGCTCAAGCCTCGTCAGCTTTGCACACAAAGTTAAAGACTCTCGATTCTTCAAGAGAAGAGTACTCCAGAGCCAGAAACACCAAAAGAAATCAAGAACAGAAAACGGGAAAAAAGAATCACTTAGAAAACGATGACATTACACTCGTCCAAAGTCGGAACAACTGCAAAATGCAGAGCTAAGCACTCTTGAGAGACTTCGAATATGGCGAGGAAGAACGTTCTTTATGGGACGTCAGGGAAAAGCAAACGGCAGCCCACAGTCGCTACGCGAATTTCGATGCCTCCAAATGGTCCCAGCAGTCGAGAACGATCGAAGTGTTTTATCCGTCGCTCGTCTTTCCACACGATACTGCAGTACGAGCACAGTAAATTCCAAACAGTCGAGCAAGAAAACAAACGATCCTGCGTACGTCGTGCAGTGTATTCACTCATCAAGTCCATCGCTGCCCCCGAGGGAAGAAGACAAAATGATCTCTTCCTTCAATTTCTGCGCTACTTGGAAACTTGCGTGGTCTTTTGGTCTGTCCAATTGTCTCCACTTACGTGGCATGTTGCTGCTTTGCTTACGTAAATTGCTAGATTTGCAAAATCTTACCCTCTTTTTCTTTGGAAAGTTCCTTTGCCTGATCTCCGATCCGATAAGTCAACTACATTTATCGCCGTTAGTTTTGTGAAATGCCCGTGGACATACTCGTGGAAACCATAAAATAAAGGGAAATAGGTACAAATAGTCTCTAAAATTTAGCCAAATATATAATGTGATCCGTGAAATTTTAATTTGTACAATGTAGTCCCTGAATTTTTTGTACATATTCAATTTAGTCCCTAAACTATACGAAAATGTTCAATGTAGTCCTTCCATTAAGTCAAGATCATAGACTATATTGAACAAGTACCAAAAGTCCAGGAATCAAATTAAACAAATTAAAAGTTTATGGACTATATTACATATTAAGCCAAAATTCAGGGACCAATTGTGTCATTATCCCTAAAATAAACGATTGCGATGCACTTAATCTAGATATTCAAGTATGGAGAGGAAATTCCTCTTTCTTTGCATCGACATTTTCCAAGAGAATTTCCTATCAGAGCAGTTTTATAAGATACGAAGATCACCAACATATAAACTAAAATATTCCTATCATTGGAAGAAAAAAATATTTGATCCGACATAATATTTGTATCCTTTTTGAAGTGCCTTTCACTTTTCGCTTTTATTAGATTTTAAAATCTTACGGTGCGTGTACCTTAGATTTTTTTAATGTAAAATGCTCAAAACCTTTCAAAATATGCTTGTGTTACCATGAAATTTCGTATAACTTTTTTCATACTTTTTAAAACTAAATAATATCTTGAATTTTAAGTAAAAAATAAAACTATATTTCCTTTAATTTCTTCTCTAAGTAACAAACACATCACTCGGATTATTGTTTGCCGAAACGTAAAACTATATTTCCTTTGATTTCTTCTTTTTTAAACTAAATAATATCTTGAATTTTAAGTAAAACGTAAAACTATATTTCCTGTAATTTCTTCTTTAAGTAACAAACACATGGCTCAGATTATTGTTTGCTGAAAAGTTGGAATTGATTATACAAATAACATGCTGTATTTTCTTCTCTCGATTCAGGTTGGGAAGAATTTCTCCAACCGCCTCTTTGCTTGATTGGTTGCAATTTGTGGACATCAGTCACGCGCAGAATCAACTAAACATAAATACGAACAACGTTCGTGACCGTAACTTATCAGTTAGAAAGGTGGTTGGAGGGAGTTTTTCTGCGAGTAAAACCGTAGGTCCGGGTGAAATTGTACTCGTGTAAGTTCTTGCAACTAGCAAGGACCGTTGACCCACTGGTATGGAACCCCTTCCATGTGGATATTATTCATCTCTTACGCAATTGGATCCCTTCGGTCCACTTGCATCATCTTGTTTGCTCAACTGGTGGTTGGCCCACATGCTTATAATCTCTACTTATACCAAGAGTTTCGCCTTGATCGATTTGCCTTTTTATTTCCTTTTTGTTCCTGTAAAATGGACAAGACATGCTTCACCATGCGATTATTGGACCAAATGAAACTATAGTAATCGCGTTTATGCCATTTTCCCTTCGAGTTTAGAGCAAAAGTGAAAAATGACATCAAATTCCCGTGCTTTTGATCTTTTTCCTTAATCGTCTCTGAATATCAGACGAATCCCCAAATTGATATCTCCAGAAGAATCATGCTAGTTGAATTATGCCCTTTTTTAACTACTTAATCGACAGAAGGTCTTTGTAATCATAACCATCTGTCCATCTGACTTATAGAGAGCTAATCTTTGCATAAAATTCAAATCCGGCATAACTTGATTTGAGCAGTAAACGTTGCCACACAAGTGCATTGATTGGGAGATTCTTGGCCATATTCATACTCAGGTCGTCCTAACATAGACCGACTTGATGGATAGTTACGGCAAAAAGAAATTAATGTCTATGTCGCACCACTTTCTTGTAACCGAGGGAATCATATCTGGCGCAAAGGTCACCACGCACTCACCTCTCGATCTGGCACCGTCCACGTATACAACGACCACTTGATCTCGTGACGTTCCAAAATGTTCGATTCTCTTTCTTCTGTTTCCTCCTCGTCCAGATCTTGTTCATACTTAGGACCGTGTGTGTCATTGTGTACCCGTGTAGAAATCGTACGTCCAGCCCAATACATGGGGGCTAGCAATTCGTGTTCACACGCCAAACTCGAGCTGCATCGGTGCAAAACATCATACTGTATGCATCATTGCGTGGGCTAAAAAGTGTTGTTTTTCAAGATTTTATGAATCCTGGTCAATATCTACCGTGATGAACATGTCGTGTTAATCTCTCGGAAATTGCCCACCAACAAATTAAATACTGGCTCATCAAACTTCCTCTGATTTTAAAATCCAGGGTACATGCATCTATACGTACATATCGTTTGCAGCGAAATATTATTGTTTAACGTTCAACGGTTTCGACTCGGTAGCTGGACCTGAACAGTGCCCTGGCTTGCATATAAGAGAAGGATTGATACCAGTTGTTGGGGTCTGAGTTTATTAGCTAGGAACATGATGGTGAGTGGGCTGTGCACTTATGCTGATTTTGGTTGAATACAGAGGAGGACAAGGTGTCTGAGAAAATGAGCCGAGGGGACTCTGTTTTCTGGAGTTTGATGACACCACATGATGCTTATGCAATGGGTAACCCATGGTTTCTAGAGGAAAGGATGATTATGTTCACTGACCGGGTTTAGCAGTTGTGTTGTCAACAAGTTCGAGTTCTCTCAAGTGGACTCAAGTTCTAGCAGTGTTAGTTTCTTGATGACCCGGACTCCCGCACCGACCGCACTACAAGAGTCTAACCGGCTAAGTACTAACTAGGAGAGAACTAGCCAAACCCACATACTAGCCTCCATATCAGTCAAGGGTGTGATAAGGTGGAGGGCAGAGGAACTCGAACTTGAGATCAGTCACCCACAAGCCCAAAGCCCTTATCACTCCACCAACCCCTTGGAGGGTAGCAGTGTTAGCTTTTGGTTTTCAGAAATTTCCCATCCTCATGCCCTCCCCAATCATGCATTTCATTTTGGTTTACACTTGCAGATGTCTTCCTTTCAGTAAAGGAAGGTAGTTTACAAGTGTTTTTTCTGGAGGTGACGGTGCACAGTAGTGGAGATGGCGGCTAAATTAGATTTCGGGATCGCATTGCTTTCCTCTGTCAAATATTCCGGTTATTGAACAGCTCTGCGATACATTGTACTCATCGTGAAATGGAATTTTTTCTGAGCTATAGATGAAGTATAAATGCCTCTTATGCAGTAGCACCAGTATCCTAAAGATCATCAACTCGAGAATAGCTTCAATTATCTGGTCAAAATCTCTTATTTGGCAATTCTTATTCAATCTTTAATCTGAATACAAATGTAAGGCTGCTTATTTGGCAGGACAAGTTAACCGACCTTCCTAATGTCTTATACACTATCCACTTATCTTCATGAATACACATTTGCCTTCCTGGACATGGATCATGTCCTAGATACTTAGGAAACAACTCTCCTTAAAAATAACAAAATTCTCACTTGGCAAACTTCACATCTGGATTCCGCATTGGTTTGAGCCACATATTGGCCATTACTCTCGAGGAGATGCTCCACAACATATCTTGGCTCTTGGATGATGCGTGCTTCATCTTTTTGCGGGGCTTTCCGAACCCATAGGCCACCAACCACTGGATGGCTGTTAGCCTCTGCTTCTCGCTATCCCACATGTTCTTCTTTCCTCCTGTCTTCACCATCAACCCTCCAACATGTAAACTTGTCACTTTGTATCTGCTTTCTTTGGCATCCCTATTACCTTTAACTTCTGCTTCTATGGCATGAATTAGCACCACCACAGGGCCTCCAACGGCCTCATACCGCCGCAAAGGATCACGCAGCTGAACAATTACTGCTAGTGTTATTGATGTTGAAGGCGTGGATCCATTGGACTTCACCCAGTCCTCGAGAGGGACAGCAGATGTCAGGGGATGTTGATTGCCATAAAGCGGAGAGACGTCGAACGGGGCTTCATCCTCAGCCATTTCAGCTTGAATCTTCAGAGCACTGATCGTCATGGCTTCGATCTTTTGCATAGAAAAGGCCAGGATCTCCTCTGCGGTAAGTGGATTCTTATTCACATTCCAAAGCCCTGTTGAGATTCTCTCTTTCCTTCCTGTGCTCATAGCGGTGGCCATTGTCTTCACTGCAGCAATTGTTCGTGCGGCACTGGAGGTGGCAACTTCCTTATTCCGACCTTGGATGATCGCAGCAGCTATACCCTCGAAGGCTATCTGCTCGGCTGTCTTTCCAATGAGCTCATCCATGGGCATTAAGGACATAAATTGAGAGCTCAATTCATCGGTGCTCGTGGCCGCCATCCTTTGGAATAATTCAAAGCCGCTTTCTGAATTTTGCAATTCAAGAACCAATGGCTTCGACATCTGCATTGCTAACTTGGGAGTGTCTTTTCTTGCAACTGCTACATCAAGGGGATTCGTGGCGGCTAGGTAACCTCCATTCCTTGTTTGAACTACACCACCCAAGCCTTTTCCAAGATCCGGGAGGTACACTTTGGACTCTGAGTCCGAAGCATCATCGTCTCCCTCAAGCTGCAATGGAGGAATTTCTGGTAAGCTCAGCTTATATTCGTTTTGTTCTTCGTCCTCAAGCATCTGAAGAAACTCCTTCGTTACCGTTTCTTCCTCTGCGTCCAATCTCTGTGACTCGGTCTCTGTTTCATCCCCTATTTTCAGCACCTTCTCTTCTGCTATCATGGATTCGAGTGCTTTTATCTGCTGAGCAATTGAGTCGAGTTCGGTTAATCTGGAGATATGAAACTGGTCGTGTACAACTTCCTTAACAACCTCGCTCGATGCTGATCTTTCTTCACCGGTTTCTTCAGATTCTGCACCCCCAGTATCTTCTTTGTCCTGTATCTCAACTCCTTTGTCCACGACTTCGAAGTCTGGCATATCAAGATCTTCCATCTTTGCTTCGGGTTCTTCGGATTTCTGCACTGAGGAGGAAGTCGAAGGAGCTGGGGCCGGCTCGTCAAGATTCAGATCATCCATTCCTTGAATTTCCTCAATCTTCCCTACTTGGGAAGGAGTCCAAGCTGCGGAACGGCTCTGCATCCTCGGGCTCGGTATGCTAAAAGATGTTTTCGACTGCTTGCGGCCAAAAGATGAGAAGTTCTTTGACTTCTCCACTTTTGATCCTTCGGCCTGACTGTAAATTCCAATTCCTCCATCCTTTTCCATTATCTGGAATCCTAATTTCAAAACAAGCTCGCCTCCTTTGGCCTTTCCTGATAGATTGAAGCTCATGTCCCATTGCCTCACCCGCGTGCCTTCGTAATTCTTCTCCACGGATTCCTGAATCAGTTGGCTCAGATCCACCGAGCTCCTGCCGAAATCAAGCTCTTTGGCATCGACCCCAAACATGTATATCCAAAACGGACGGGGCTCAAATTTTAACTGCTTTGCGTTGCCAGGAGTGCAGTACACATGACACTTCACAAACAAAGTCTCTTCGAAATCGGCAGCTCCCTGTGAGACCCGAGAGGGCATTGTGTGGACCGCTCCCTCCTTGGTCTCTTTCTTCCTAACGCAGACCGAGAGGCGCAGACCGTTCATTGATGCCGGGAGGCCTTGTGCAGTGACCACTTCCACAGAGAATAAGCAGCTCAGTTTCTGCATACCAATGTGCGACAGAGCTCTAATTGGTTTCCAGTTCCAAATCCCTTTCTTCTCGACCGAGCCCGGCTTATCATCCAGCTTCTTCAACTCTCTCTGAGTCGAAACTCTGGCTTGATCCTTCTGCTCGCCGCCATCGTCATCAAGCTTCGGTCTCGAGCGCCAGGGCGACAGGGACATGCGCCTCGACCGTGGCCGTGCCCCTGGCTTGTCCTCGACCTTCCCGGGGGCGACATCATCGGGGGCAGGGATCGAGGGGACCGATGTCCTGGGGAGCGCGAGGGAGGCGGTTCGGCGATTGGCCAAGGTGTGGGACTGGTAAAGTGATTGGCTGAGTGTTTCTAGCTCCTCCAGCAGTTGGGTATTGGAGTTCCTCCTTTCCGAGTGTTCTGCCGCCATTGGAGCATGAAAGAAAGGGCAAGACGAGAAGGTGGTAGGGCTGCGAAAGATGGGTCTGAACTGAGGAATGGTATGGACGACGATGATGTCAATTGGAGGTTGAAGCAAGGAGTGGCAGGATAAGATGAGTTTATGTGGCTCAAAGGTCTTGAGGTGGAGAACATTAGCATGACGACGTGTCGTGATGGCTGATCGGTGTGGCCAATGCTGGGCCTTGAGAACCAGGCGACTTGGCATCTGGGGTGTAGTAGTGAATGTGTGAAGGAGAAGGGAAGAGCGTGTTTTGTCCTGTCGATGCATGAGTAGAAAGAGACAGCCGAAGGAACGAGAAAAGAAGAAGAGGAAGAAGTGAAATGAGGTCCCGGAGAAATGGGAAATGCTTGGCTAACGGCACCGTTACATTTGATAAGTAACGGTGCAACTTGAGCCATTTGTTTTACCTTGTCTACTATGGGCAACCGGAATAGAAAATCATGGCCTTGCATTTGTGTAAATATTTAAAGAAACAAATCTAATGACATTATTCAAGAAAAGGAAATCCAAGAGGAAATTGACTACAAATTTTAGACGGTGGAATATTGTTCCGAAATAAAATCAATGATATTTAAGAATTCATAAATAAAGCATACTAACTACCCAATGTGCACATAATATTGATATATTGGATTTTCAATTTTTTTAAAGTTTATTCTTTTTACCGAACAATTAGCTATAGACCTGATTTTCCACCGACATCACTTTATTACCTTGATATGGTTGTCATGGAATATTAAGATAAACACCACATAAAACAGCATAAATGAAAACAAAATTAAGAGATATATAGAGGGGTACTATCACAACTACCATAGCGCAGGCTCAAGCTCCAATTTCTATCAACCATAAATGTTCGAGCTCAAGTTTATGAACTCCATAGCCACTCTAGCTTGTAGGAGCTTGGAACGGTCATGGACTCAAGTCACGAAGTTCATAGCAATCATGGCCCATAGATCTTTTAGAGCCACGAAGCTTGAGGCCATGATTGCTCGATTTGAGCTCTTGATCATGGTCAATCAACTAGTCATCGTGCTAATAGTTATGAATCATAATTTTTGTATTGTCATAGGTATTTTAATGATTTTCTTCACGTTAATCACTTTCCTTATTTTATTTTTATCATGGAAGGAATCTCACGGTCATCCCATTAAGAGACAATTTCCTTCCAAATTTTTGTAGGAAACCGGGTGAACAATTTAACCTGTTTCATTGAGAAATTGAAAGGCTGGGAAGGCACCGTCCCTTTTTCAAATGTAACGGTGCCGTTAGCCAAGCATTTCCCCAGAGAAATTAATTGCGGTTGCTCCTGGTGTGTCGCCACTTTCCAGTTCATAGTTTTCCAACAGAACCTCCCATGCCAATGCCCACTTCTAACCTTTTTCGCTCCCACCTTCTGGTTTTGTAAGTCTGAGAGCGAGAGACTAAGAAAGTTGTTGCCTTGCATGCTCTCTTGTCCGGACTCTCTTCGTTATGTTCCCATCGCATGTTGCCTCTCTCTCTCTCTCTCTCTCTCTCTCTCTCTCTCTCTCTCTCTCTCTCTCTCTCTCTCTCTCTCTCTAATGGCCAAGGACCATGAATGGTCGTCGGGGCTAGAGGACCTGGATATGGAGCAGCTTCTGATATGTTTTTAGAATGGCGAAGGAGGTAGGAATGATCCGAACCATGCACTAAATATGACGAGAGCGATTTTGAGATATATATGTGAAAACTGGAATTAACTCAGAGATGCATTTTGATGTAACAGCACTACTCAACTTTGAAAGCGTGATAAAGTGGAAACACTCCTAGGATGGGTGACTTACTGGAAAGGTACCCACCCGTACGCCAAAGGACAAAGTTTAATATGAGACGGAACAAAGCGGATAATACCCTAGGCAAGTTAATTTATGAATCTCTCTCTCTCTCACGGGCGGGGTGTTTATGGTTCCTGATGAATCAAAGATGTTCTTGGACAATTCCAAAATGAAAAGGTCATTTCCACAGTTAATGAAAGAGTCTCTCTCTGAATTTTTTACAACGTAAACATCCGTTGCTTTGCTCACATGATGAGATGGATTAGGACGAATCGATTGAGATTTTAATTACTAAGTTAAGCACAAAAGTTCGACAAAAAAAAAGGTTAAGCACAAAAGAACTGTACATCAAGAAATTCGTTCGAGTTTGTAATAATGAACATTGGTTTTGTGCATCGAGTGTAATTGAGCTTTCTTTAAATGGACTTCTGTTACTTCAAATGAAACAATGGTGCATCCAACCCACGGTCGAGAATTGTTCAAAATCCATTTTTTGAGTGGTGCAATCGACACTTGAGATTGGTGATTCTAGAGACATACAAGGATGGCCCTCGATTTAATAAAGGGTGTTGAACAAGTCTGACACTCGCTAAATTAGGTCTTCTCCTCGCAAAAATAACAAATTAGAACAAAAAAAAGAAAAAGAAAAAGAAAAAGAAAAAGAAATCCTCCTTCCATGCTTATAAGTAGCTTGACACAAGATCACGAGCATTTCTCAAACTAAAGGGCCACCTCAAATCTGAGAGAAACAAGAAGATGATGAGCTCTAGTGGCAACGAGCAAATGACTCGATCTCCTGAAAAGGGTGGAGAAAATAAAGCATCGTTAGAAGGGCTTCTTCCCTTGGAAAGCAGTCCCTATGTGAAATACACGGATCTGGAGGACTACAAGAACAAAGCTTATGGCACCCAAGGCCATCTCGAGCCCAAGCCCGGCCAAGGCGGTGGCGGCACCGATGCTCCCACGCTCTCTAGGAGCGGCCTCTCGGACATCAACGTGTTGAGGGTCGAGAACAAACACGTTTCGTCTCAAGATATTTAGGATGTAGCCTTGGCCTCCTGCCACGAATAGTAGTTCGTGCTAGGGTCGAATATTAAGGATAGGAGACGGCCACGACTATCCTATTATATAGGATGATTTAGCACTTTCGTGATTCAAGTTCTTCCCTACGACTATGATTGGATACATGAAGTTTGTACTAGCAGTAGCAGCATAGTTTGTACTACGACGTGTTGTTGTCATTTTCCATTGTGAATTGCAAGCAAGAAGGAAACTTCCTGTTTGATGGAACCAATTATCTGATAAAGACATTGGGAACGAACTGAGGTAGATTCCATCTTTGATTAGAGATTTAGGCATCAAAAGAGACTCGAAAGCTTGGAAGATTTCTCTATAGTTATTTGTGGTGCTCTTCTGGGCTGAGATTAAGAGGGCATTCCTTTTGGATTGGGTCTTAGGAGACATTTGGGCTTTGATATTTTTGTTTTTGTTTCAATTGGGCTTGTAGTAGGAGGGTGTAGTCCTCCCTCTTCTTTGGTAGCAATCAAATTCATAGAATTACCCCCAAAAGAAAAAAAAAATCTAAACTTCTGACATTCTCAAATTATAAAAAGAAAGTACAATAGAACAAGCGTGATTCCCATATTATATTCTCAAAGTGTCATTTATCTGACATCTAATTTATTCTCGGTCTCGTTACATGTACTAGATTATTGTATCTTATCGTCATTAGATTTATCAGGGTTTGACCGCGTACGCTGAGAACTCCATGCATCACGTAAGATTACCGGAAACATGCAGCAAATAGACAAATCCTTGAAGATCCGTGAGAATGAGGACATTAGTGGACGTACCAATTGCTTTATTTTCTTTCTTTCTTGGAATATTTAAAAAAAGAGTCATAAACCTATCGTATGGATATTATTTCAGTCTTAAATATTTTGACAATTTGCCAATTTTGACCGAAAATCTATGATGTAAACAATTTTTTTGTATTTTTTTTAATTTACAAAATTCCTCATAATATTTTTCTTTTTTCTTTTCCTTTGCCTTTTTTACTAAGTCTGGCAAGGGCCGCTTAGAAAAAGAAAAAGAGAAAAGAGAAAAATTTAAAAAATTTAAAAAAAATGCAAAAATTATCTCCATCAACGTTGTTCATGTTATGTATGTCATTTTCTCAAAAAAGAGCTAAAGATGGATTTTATCTTAAATAAGGGCTTAAATTTGCCGGCCGGCCAAACCCCATATCCTCTGGTACGTCCGCTTCTTCGACTCCTCCCCAGATCTCTGCAAAGGACCCAGTCTCAGCAACCCTTATTTGAGTCCTTCAAGTCCTCCATTTCGACCGTCCGCTTCGCCAAGGGCTGCTTCGAGGAGGAGGAAGGCTCCGATCTCTGCCTTGTCGGCGCAGTCTCGATTTTCTCTATGGACTTCGAAGCTATAGGATTGACGGTGTAGCGACGTGACTCGAATTCCGTCTCTCGAACCCAGTCAATGAAGGCCCTCCTTATGACTTTTACTACTGCGGCGGTGGCGGAGGAATTGCTCACCGGAAGGAAACAGATGTTGGGCAGTTTTTGTTTTTAGGGAGTTGGTTATTTTCAACATAGAATTTTTTTTGAACAAAATGGCCTCAATTTTGGGGGCCGAAAACTAGCCAACCGATAAAGATTTGGCCCACCTACGAGTTCAAAGTCTTATTTGAAACTAACTTAGACATTTATTTAAGATAAAGATTAATACCACGAAAAACCCTAAACTAGTACACTTGTGACAATTTTATCCCAAATTAATTTTTTTAACCACAAAAAACTCCAAACTGATACACTTGTGATAAATTTATCCTGAACTATTTTTTTTACCACCAAAAATCCCGAACTGGTATACTTGTGACAATTTTACACCAGCTAATTTTTCAATATTATTTTTTTTATTTTTTCAAATTTTTTATGAAATTTTTTCTTTTCTTTTTTTCCTTAATCTTCTTCATCTTCAATTTTTGGCCGATTGCTGAACCGGCGACTGCCTAGAGGCGGAAGCCAGCGAGGTCGGCTTCGCCTTGCAATGGCAAGGTTGGCCTCGCCCATTGCCGGTGAGGTCAAGTCTTGCCAACGGCCGGCGGGACCGAGCCCTCGTTAGATCTGGCGAGGCTCAAACTTGCTAGCCGCTGGTGAGGCTCGAACTCGCTAGCCACTGGCAAAGTCGAGCCTTGCCAAATCTGGCGAGGGCTCGACCCCGCCGGCTACTAGCGAGGTCGGCCTTGCCCAACAACGGTGAGGTCGGCCTCACCCAGCACCGACGAGGTCGAGCCTCGCTAGCGGCCTGTGGGACTGACCTCGCTGGCTTCCGCCTCTGGTCGGTCGCCAGTCCGGCGATTGGTCAGAAATTGAAGATGAAGAAGATTAAGGAAAAAAGAAAAGAAAAGAAAAAACAAAAAAATAATAAAAATAATATTAAAAAATTAGTTGGGATAAAATTGTTACAAATATATCAGTTCGGGATTTTTTGTGGTAAAAAAAATAGTTCGGGGTAAATTTATCACAAGTGTACCAATTTAGGGTTTTTTGTAGTCAAAAAAATAGTTAGGGTAATATTATCATAATTGTATCAATTTAAGATTTTTTGTGGTATTAACCCTTAAGATAAAGTACTTAAGCACATTTTGGAGGGGGACTTCACTTCATGCCTCTTACTCGTAATTTTCCCTCAGCAACAACATGGCTTTACCAAACGATGTCGTGTCATGTTGTGGGACCTCTCCCCCTCACACATGCAACACCCCCCCCCCCCCCCCCCCCCGGCTTCGCGTCTCCCCGAAAGACGTTCGCATTGGAACTGCGGGAACCGCACCATCGCGGTCCATCGCTGCACATGCATGCACAGGCGGGTCCGCCCTGCTCCTCCCATGCTCAATCACAGTTAAAATCTTTACGTCATCCCGTTTATGGCAAAAAAATCCCTCCAATCTCACCCACTGGCGTCACATCAAAAATGCCTGTGCAAATTTATTCATGTTCACCCACATGAAGAAATTCACTAGAACCGACCACTTACTTTAAAAATATCAAGAAAAACTGCACCGCTGCTACTAACTCCCGAAGCTCAAATATCCCACCAGCAGTACGTGTGGCAGGAAATCTCCCAAATCTACAAAGATTAGGTGCATGGATATGCAATGTAGGACCAATGTGACCCGATGGCAGTTTTTGCATTTTTGCAGCAGAACAGTACAGAGAAACACACGCATAAAGTTTGAGGTTCCCCATATCACAACCGCGCATTTCCCTTTTCTGATTACAACTATGAAATTTCTAAAACTATATAAATTACATTACATGAGAGAGAGAGAGAGAGAACAGTGGCTAAAGAAATACTGGAGTACTCTCTCTCTCAAGGATCCAACGGCCAGGATTCTCTGATGGCAGGATCCGCCAGCATCTGAAAGGACGGCCCGACCCTGTTGAAAGCCATTGTTGACGTGGACATATCATGATGAACAGTGTGGCCATGAGGTGCATTATTATTGTTTGGAACAGAAGATGTAGTCGTGGTGTGAGTGTCCATTTCAAAAAGCACGGGGTTTTGGTGATTTTGATGAAATGGGACGTGGTGAATCTTGTCCACGACACTGTGGAAGCCATCGGCATCACCACCATCATCAACATTTAGCTGGAAATGGGAAAAGTTGGTGTCTGTTTTGCACTGGTTGAGCATAGTGTGCTGTTGGTGTTCCTTCAAATTAGTAGCTGTGAAAAGGTCTTGATGTGAGAGGAGGGACTTGAAGAGCATCGATGATGGTGAGACTAGGGATGGGGTGACGATGATGTTTTTGGTGTCTGTGTTGTTGTACGAGTCTTTGTGGGTGGTGACGGTGATTGTGGGTGAAAACGAGGGTGCTTGAAGATCGGGCATTAGTGGGACAAATGGGTTGTTCATTAGGGTTTTGAGATCAGCGTCTCTTTGGTGAATCAGAAAAGGTTGGGTTTGGTTTTGGTAATTATTGGCCTGAGATTGATGCTCCAGTAGAGGGTTCGGTGGTGGCGTTGATGTAATTGGGGTTTCAAGAAGCTGAGGAAGAGAACCAGTGCTAGGGGGTGAACAACAAGCTTCAAGCATGTAATTTTGGCCTTGGAAGAGCAGGCTCTTCTTCTCCACTGTCTTGTGGAATATCCGGCATATGACCCATTCATCCTGCCAAAAGGGGACAAAATGACAACTCCCACTTCATAAATTAATTCCTATCATACGAATACAAATTGCCAATGAAGAATTTCATTTGCTTCCCCGCCATTCTTAAAAGGTAACTTTTCCAAATATGAGCAATATAATGCTAAAATGCATGTAAAACTGACTTCTTCTCTTTAATTGAAATATGCACGTATGGCTTTCTTTCTTTCTTTTTTTTTTTCTAAAACACGTATGGCTTTCTTTAGCGCTCCCTGATAGTTGCTCCTTTTCTTATAACCGTCATGGCCTTAGAAAAATATGCAAGGTGTTTTCGGTGTCCGCATCAACAAAATTTCGTCTCATTTATTGTCAAAACTCATTAAGCTACTGTATAGTAAAAAACTTCCTTAACCTAGGGTAAAAGAAACAACAGAAGATTGTCCCTGTGGGTTTGTGAAAACCAAGACCCATCATAACAAATCCGAAATCCCCCGTGGGGGTGAAAGATTGTGAAACCCATCAATTCATTGTTGATTATCAATTCATACAACAAGTCAACCCAGAAAAGGACAAACATAGAAAGAGCGAAAAAATCATAACTTGATCCACACGGCCGCACGTGCGAGGAGGGGAGGGTCTGTCGTACCTTGCACGTGTGACGGCAGGAGAAATGGCCGTCGAGGCGGTACTCGTGCATGACCCACTTGGTTTTCTCGCCGCGGGGGGCTCGGCCTCTGTAGAAGACGAGCGTCTTCTTCGTGCCGAGGAGTGCCCCGGTGGCGGCACTGTGGACCTCGCGGTCCTTTCCTGTGGCTTTCCAGTAGCCGGCGCCGGTGGCCCGGTTTGTCCGGAGCCCCGTCGGGTACTTGCGGTCTCGAAGGCTGAAGAAGTACCACTCTCTCTCCCCCATCTTTGCCACCTCTGATAGGTCGAGTGTTCACGAAATGTTAAGAGGCCCGAACATTCGACGTCATTAAGCAACAAATAGATTCACACTTCACACAACATGGACACCGTGAGTTATAGAACAAATTATGATGGCTGATCAGTTTTTGAAGCATGAATCATCAGAATAACAAGTGATTGACATTAGCAAATTCTCCACATTGCTAGTAATGTATATAAATTTAGTAGCGCACCACCACATTTGGCAAAAAATAAAAATTAGCTCAATAATAAGTTATTTGCATTGGTGTGCGAACATGATCACTACATATTCATCCAGAGTTTATAGACTTTCTTAGAGGCCCTAAAACGTTAGTGCAGCAGTCTCTCGTAACTACTAATATGGTATTTTCAAGAAAAGAAATGAAACTAATAATTAACGATCTCGTAGTGATAGTAATGTTAGTAGCTAAGGCATCTGAGGGAGATGAGTCAAGTCCATAAATGAGGAAGGTGGAGAAATGTCCTTGCGAAAAATTTATTTTCATCTCTAGGCTTCAAGAGTACAAATTCACTAAGTGGAAGCTAATGGTTTGAATAATAAAGCAAAACAAAAATCTCATTGATGTGGAGATGCTGACTTAATCTTCCAGGGTTTTTTTTTTTTTGGTTAAAAATCTTCCAGGGTTTATTGCAAGTAAAACTACTAACTTTTATTTGCATGAGGATGCATGCTGAGACCTAGTAGCAAATTATAGGAATATCTCTAGTTAGCAACCCTGACGAAATTAATGCGATAGCTTGGTGTTTTGTGCGTGCATTGGCCTCTTCGTTTTTCGAGGCGCAAACTGCGTTCCCTTTTAAGCTCTCTCTGATCCCAGGTATATACAACGATCTGCTACATTGATGACTCAACTAGACTACTGTCGACAGACACTTTTCATCTGAAAACCTGTTAATTACCGATCTCTAGCACAGACTTTATGTACAGATTATATCTGCAAATGCTGATTTTCTTTCTTAGGTATACTAACCCAAAGGGCTGAGAGGGAAAAGCAAATGATAGGTATGTATGTATTTATGCAAGTACCAGGGAGATCCCAGGGTTCGCATCGGTTGAGGTCGACCTCGGCGATGTCGAGGCCAGAGAAAGCGCCGTTGAAGACCTTGGAAGCCAAGTAGAAGGTGATGAGCTCTTCGTCAGTGGGGTGGAACCTGAAACCTGGCGGTAGCCCTTGCTCGTTCCCCTCTTCTCCGCTCAGCTCACGCAGCAAATCCTCCATTCCCAGCATACCGACTGTGTGTGTGTGTGTGTGTGTTCGATAGAGACAGGGATCGAGATCGAGAGAGAGAGAGAGAGAGAGAGAGAGAGAGAGAGAGAGAGATTTCTTGGATGAATGAATGAAGGGTAAATGATGGTGCGTTTCTCGGGGAGCTATATAGGCAAGAGCACTGAAGTCGAAGGGGGAAGATGAAAGGGGAGTGTTTTGCAGTGCGTGATGTAATAGCTAGGTAAAAAAAAGTTTAAATTTTTTTTGGTAAGGAAAAAAAAAAGTTAAAATTGATCGTTCGTAATATTAAAAATAAAATTGCTACACGAGTGTGTATTTATTGCAAATTGAATCTCTAGACCATTAAAAATAGTTAATTTCTCATGAGTTTACCGTATATCTCACAAGATCTGACGATTTAACTTTGTTTTAATACTCGTGTTGCGCTGTTAAATAGTTTCCCTTCGTGACATGTTAATACTTAGAGTTAAGCTTCCTTTTTCTTAAATTAATACTAAATTTTGTAGATGTGTACTCTGAGTCACGCGTGCATAAAAAAGTGATGGATTTTGTAGCGAATTAACTGTCTGCGTCTATGCATAGAAACAAAGGTTTGAACCAGTCGTTTACCTATTTTGTTAGTCTAAAAAATAAAAAATTCCAAGATGATTATCAAAAAAGTTCTTTTTTCTTCTTTCAGAAGCACTCATGTGAAATTTCCGTACTAAAGAGAAACTAAAAAAAATGTATTCATAAAGGGAAACGAGTTGTGTGATGGGGGAGAGGATAAGATGCAGTAAATGCAAGCATGCGTGGTTGTGTGCGCTTAGTTGAGCTTGTAAGCTCTCTGAACGCTGCGTTTCCTCTCCAAATTCTCGTTCTCTACACAGCAAATAACCATATATTTCTGACGAAAAAACTGATTATTTGTATATTATTTATAGTCATTCACGAGATTGCCAGATCTTTGAGCTTCTGCAAAGTCTCTTCTCATTCGGTGGATGTAACCCAATTGATTGTTTATGGTCTGCTGCTAGTTGAAAAGCTTCCAGGATACCATTCTTCTCTGGGAAATACCATTTATCCTACCGCCCGTCTTCACTGTAGCAATTCTCCTGTTGAGAGACGAAGCACACGAGAAGCTAATATCCCTCTGTTCCATCGCATTTGCTGGTCAAATTGGGCGTTGACATAAGGTATAACAGGAGAGAGAGTGGGAAATAATCCGCGAAAAATAGCAGAACGGAAAATAAAATGGACGAAAAAATAAGAACAAGAAGTAGAAAGTGAGCTATTTGTCAGACCCCACAATAAATTAATATATATTAATGGGTATCTAATTAATCAATTGACATTATGATTTATCCTTTCGGAAAAGGGTTTTGCAAACAAAGTATAAGATACTGCAAGTGCTTAAGCCACTAAACTCTCTTTAAGCAAGATATAAGGAAATTTTCACTTTCCATCAAGTTTACCTTATCGATAAAATTAGAGCCCGTCATTGGTTGACTAGTACACTAAATAATTTTCTTTACGATGAATAATTTCACCTGAAAAACTTATTCACATAACATCGATAGCACAACCAAAAAAAAAAGGTTAACTTTTGCTACAATGGTATGTTTTATTTACGATGAATATGAACATTCAAAATGGGGATTTTCATTTGGGATAAACGTCAACAATCAAAAGGGAATTATCTTGAAACGATATTAATTAAAAAAAAAGGGGGAGGGGGGTAAATTACTTTGAAGAAAATAATTGCACGTTAAAGCGAGGCTTACGTTCATGTCTGTATGCATCTGACCTTTTTCTGTGCGCCATTAATATCCGAATCTGATTCCGCCGGCGTTGCACGTATGGTTTATCATCACTTAATAATTGCAAAGCTTCGTGCTTCAACAGCGACTTGACGAAAGTAAAAGCAAAAGAAAGAAGATAAAAACGACTGCAAGAATCTAGCCCCCTCGATTATCTTCTCTTTTTCTTTCTTTTTCTGGCGCATTTCCCACCATGCCCATTAAAAATGTATCGAAAAAACCAATTAAAAATATGTAGGTTTTGCATATTGCATCAGCCTACAAGTCCTAGCTTTTTGCAAGAAGAGAGAGCAACAACGTCTTCTTCTACTTCCCCCCCACCCCTACTGTAAACAATAAATTTTCACTAGTCTCGAGACCTGCAGACTCCATCATCGATTCCAGCGTTTTCCCTTTTTGTTTAATTTGTCCGTTCGGTCGGTTTTGCCAATTTGCATGGGGTTGGTTAAGAGTTCGCAGATGAAGCGCGATTACGTATCACGCAATTGATCAGAATCTCATTAGTCATTTACGGGGACCTGTTGTGTCTTCGTCGTGCTCGTTACTGCTTGTCAATCGTCTTAACATGCGTCCTCTCGTAGATTTGTGTTACCGCAGACTGAGATTTTTCGAGTCTTCGCAACGTTTTACGACGATTAGTTGTCCCATTACAACGCCACATACGCAGTGTGATTGTTACTGGAAAAGTTGCTCTTTCTTGATACTGGTTTGGTGTTATCGATTGGCAACGACTCTGAAATGGGATTGGGTATGCATTTATAAATGGTTGGGTTCCAATGGCTCGAGTAGGATTGAGCGAAACAAGAATAAGGGGTGAATTCAAGCGATTGAAGGATTGCGAGTGTTGAGTTGTACGATGCGAAAGACGTAATACTTTGACAGCTGATACTTTTAAAACAAACGGTTGCGCATTCAATTTCAACATTTTGATTTCAGTTATTCATATCACTTTTTGCCCTTTTAAAAGTCCTTTTTCTTTATACCACTTTAGCTTAAAATATCTTTCTCCCTAGAGACATGTTTTATTGGTTTGCATGCATCTTACTTTAATAGCATTAATTTTTAGAATAGGCAATTGTGCTCGATAATTTTGAGCTAATTGACTCCTTGGAGGTTATGCTCGACACCGGACGAGCCTAAATTAACGTTAGAATGAGCTAGGAAAGACTATATCGAGATATGGTGAAATCCCGTTCCATGCTCTAGAATCTCGCAATCTGGAGAGGGTAAATGTGCTCAATTTAGCCCCTAAAGTATCCTAGCACGTCTTAATTGAAATGTAAATGCGTGGCAGAAATGGTTTTGGTCATGTGATCCCATTTAATGCAATGGGTCGCAATCTCGTTTATTGAACCCCATGAATTGATTAACATCCAGTCCGTTCCCTACAAGGAAATTAAAAGAGGCTCATATAGATCACGACCATTTGACTGGTCATCGAATGTTAACGATAGCTTATGAACTAATTCTGGAAAAGAACTGAGGGTATGAAGATCCTAGCAAGTTTCTTAGCAAAGATAAACAATAATTTACCATTCTTATATCCTAATTATAGCAAAAAAAATGTTCCGGAGAATGCACAACAACATATAGATTTCCTAGGTCCCTAGCGTTGGGTGCCCTGCGATAGTAAATACAAAACCATAATAATTAGTCCTATACATCTATAGTTGTATGTCGGAATAATTGATACTGCAGCTCCAATTCAACATGGCATCGACGACCGGAGACATCGTGGTCCTAGCAGCCGTCGAAACTTTGATTTCACTTTGTCATTATTGGTACGTGGCGATTTAAATGCTTTCGGGTATAGCTAGCTAGAGCCCTTTGCTGACCGATTAATTCGCACCCGTCCATTCCTCTATTCCCGATCCGACAATAATGCGCATAAGAAAGATGTCTTTGTGGGACATGATGTGTGCAGATTGGTCGTGGACATTGTAGTTTCGAAACTACCGATTAGCTCACACCATCTTCACACATACCAAGCTAGATCGCCATGGTTACTGTTGCTAATGTTCCCTTTACAATATGTCGTCTATCGCATAGCGCATTTGTGGATGGCTTGGTGTTTTAGGTTTCGTTTGTTTCGCGAAAATTATGACAATTTTGAAAAATGTTTTCTAAAAAGTCATTTCCAAGAAAATGACAATATATTCTAGGGTTTGGTTGAAACTTGTAAATGAACTAAAAAATATTTTCCGCCGCTTAATAGATTTGATTTTCCTTTGGAAAAATTACCAAAAAATTCAAATTTTTAATTTTTTAAATAATTTTCCTTTTCTTTCGTTTTCTTTCTTCATGAGCCTGTCGCAAGTGAGGGATGACCTTGCCAGTGAGGGATGACCTTGCCGGATATGTCAAGGTGGAGCCTTGCCAGCCTAGGGTGAGCTTGTCCCTCATCTGTGGCCGGTCATTGGCGATTGCCATGGCCGACAACTGGCTGAGGAAGAAGCAATAAGAAAAAGAAAGAAAAGAAAAAATAAAAATAAAAATTCAATTTTCTTTTAAAAAATATTTTATTAGAATGAACGTTTCATTAATTAAGGACTCGAGTTCAAGCGCTGAGGACCCGAGCATGGCTTTTGTGGACCTAGGCTTGAGTATCGGGGACTAGAGTCCGAGCATCGGAGACCCAAGCCTGAGCATGACCTATATGCACCCGGGCTCAAGTGCCGGGTCATCGGGTATAAGCACTAGGGCTTTGAGCTTAGCCTAGATAAATCTGGACATGGGCACTAGTGACCGCCCTTGGCGTTGGAGACCTAGTCCTAAACGCCGGGGACATGGGAACTAGTGTTAGGGTTCCCATGCTGGTTCTTAGGTCCAAATGTTGAGTTTCGAGTCTAAGCGCCGATACTTAGTTATATTTTGAAAAATGTTTTCCAACTTTTTCAAAGAGGAAATTATTTTCCTGGATTTAAACATAAGATTTCTGTTGATCAGGAAAATATTTTCTGTTGATTCATATTCTTAAGCGAAGAAAACATCGAGGTTAAACAGTGGAATTCTTTTTTGGAGCCGGTTGTATCACGGCCGTCCGTTAAGGGGGTCCTAGGTTGTTCTCCATAAAAAAGTATGCCTCCGATGAATCTGGTCTCGTTTTATCCGGGTCTTCTATGAGAGAAAATCCCGCTTCAATCTCTCCTTTTCTTTTCCTAACACTTACAACGAAGGGATTCTTGGGGAGAGAGAGAGAGATAGTACACAGGAGTCGCCGATGCCAGGGGGTGGGGGAGGAGGAAATGAATATGGGTGGGTGAGACAAAGAGAGAATCAATAAATGAAGGAGGAGGGCTCGTCGTCAGGGGACGTACCCGGCCGACTGTGCGTTGTGAAGTGGCAGGACTCCAAGAGAGAATAGCCACCGACCCTGCTCCAATAGTCTGCTCGAGGACAATGACGTTTCGTTTCGTGCATGCCTTTTCCTTTCATCGTCTTTGTACAGAAACTAATATAGAAAGATATTGATGGGTCCGCGAGCGTCTGATCTGGAGGGGGCCGACTCGATCTAATGCAAAGAGCGTTTTACGGTCGCATACGTGTTGTGCCCGAGCGATGCAAGAGGATGAGTCCCGACGTACTCACCGTGGCGGCGCCTGCTGAAATAATCGAGGCCGGGCGGTTGTGATCAAGCTTGCCGTTGGACATAAAGAGCCTTGCCAAGCCTAACAAGGACTTGATTATAGGAAAACCGATGGGGTCGGTCAAGCTGAAGGAGCAACTAGAGCTGATCCTGAGAACGTTTTTGAGTGTCGAATTGACTAGTGCAATCAGGTTGTGCTCGTGTTGCTTCCTAAGTTAGACCTAGGGGTGAAATTGAATCGAACTTTTCATGAGTGACTGAGGCTTGACTCGAAAACTATTCGAGATCAACTTGTTTAAACGGATCGAATTCGAGCTCACGATTATTAACTCGACAAAGTCGCTGGTCTAATCAAACATGATCGAACTTCTATTCTTTTTAATTATCATTGACTAATTCAAGATAGACATTTATATCCTCAAAATCGTACTCGAGCTTTTTCAAGTTTGAGCTCAAGTCGTATATATTTTGATTTTCTAATCGATTTGAACATGGGCGGAAATTTAAATTCTCGATCGAATTCAATTTGGGGTTTTGAGCGCGGACTATCCAAGTCGAGTCAAGCTTTAGTTTTGCACTATATCGGCTTGACTCGACTCGCTTACACCCCTAGTTAGACCTACCGAAGCTATGGTTGAGTAATTTGGACAAGCTCCATGATAAAACCTGGACCAAGTGATTGAGATCGAGCTTGGTATTAGACATTGACGGGGCTCACAAAAGTTGCTCATGCAACTAATTTACCAAAACAGTCTTAAACTTATTACAATTATGTTAATTCAATCTTAAACTCTATTTTTTTTTGTCAATCGAGTCACATAAAATTTTTACATTTGTATCAATTTATTTCATCCGGCTAATTTTGACTGACCAGCGTTAACGTAGACAATTTTATTAATATTTTAATATTTTTAAAATTATTAATATTTTTATTTATTTTCCTTTTCCATAATTTTTTCTTTTCTTAATTTCTATTTTTTTTTCTTCTTCACTTCCTTCTACCTCCCACCGGTCACCGGACCTCGGCAACCGGCTGGGGCAAGGGCCAGCGAGGTGAAAACTTATGCATGCTTTAATGTTATAAACCGAGGTGAAAACTTATGCATGCTTTACCAAATATATCTAATATAGTATTTGGTAAAATTTCTGAAAACATCTCCACTTTTCGTTCCAATATCAATTTCCATCCTAAGTTTTCAAAATTTGCAATTTGCATCTCCAGGCCAAATCCCCACGTCAAATTCATTATCTCTCGTGTACTACGTAATTGATTCGTACATAATCAAAACAATGTACTGACAATGCTCGCATGTTCACATCGAAATTATGTATTTTCTAGTAACATATCGTATTATATGCTGACGAGAAAAAAATTTTGGACTAATGAGCTCACCAACTTTGAGAAATCGAGTAGCGGAATAAATTCCAAGGTCTGAGCACAATTTCTCAAAATTTTTTTTTACCGCTTGGGTAAAAAGGGAAAACTGACCGATCTTCAGAAGATGTCAGCAACGCGGGACACACGTGTGAGGGCTGGTTTTGGTTGGCTAGGACAGCTTGCATGCACGCAAAGGACAGGCCTAGTAGTCCTAGCCGTTCAGATGGGTAGATCCGTAGGTACTACGGAGTTCGCTTCTGTTTGTCGTTTTGCGATTCTTTCCAATTTTTGCGAGAGGATGGATAAGCCAAAATAGGGACCAATGATAATTCCACGTAGGCTTCCCCCTCTTGCTTCGGGCTCCGAACCTAACCTGGCTACCGCGAACTTTTTTTTTTTTCCTGCTAGCATAATCAGAAAGCCGTTTCCAATTTGTTTTGAAGCTCGGAGAAATTGCATTTCACCGAAGTTCTCGGAATTTCACTTTTGATCCTTACAGTTCATTCTATCATAATTGGGATGATGACATAAATAGTCTCTAATCTTAAATTCAATATGTATTGTGTAATGTGATTCATGAACTTTTAATTTGTTCAATATAGTTTTTGAACTTTATTGTGAGATGCATTATTGTTCTTGAACTTTTGATTTATTTAATGTGATATTTAAATTTTTAGTTTATGTTAAATTTAGTCAATGAACTCTATGAAATTTTTCAATATTATCCCTAAACTTAAATTAATTAAAGGACAAAATTGAACATTTTCATATGATCTAAAGACTAAATTGAATAGTATCAAAAGTTTAGGGACTATGTTAAAAAAATTAAATTTTAGGGATAATATTGCATATTTGGATAAAGTTCAAGGACCACATTGAATAAATTAAAAATTCATGGACCACATTGCACATTGAATCGAAGTTATAGGATCATTTCTATCATTTTCCCATCCTAATTCTACTCTTCATATTATTCTCTGATAAGGACTTGAGTCCTTTTGCAATATCTTCGTTCAATGTATGCCGGAAACATGTGGCACCTGCTATGTTGCTGATATGAATCTGTGCGGAAGATGATCGTTCTATGAAGATCTGTGAGTTACGAATTGCTGACCTTGACCCCCAATCGAACCTGTGATTGGTAATCTCGGTATGAACGCGACCTGTTGACGAACCTGTGTCAACCAATCCACGCTATAACGCCACGAACAAGAGAATTCGCGATCTTGCTCGATAAGTTGAATTCGATCGCCACAAGGAAACCTTGATAAGATCTGGCTCTCAAGAGAACTCAAGAAGAAAACTTTTTCTATATAAAATTCTGCCTCCTCTAGAAATCTATAAGCAACCTTATATAGGGTGCTAACCCTAATCCTAATCCTCCTAGGATTAAAATTACAAAAATAACCTTAATTATTAAAAATTCGTCCAAAAATAGAAATAGGCCTAAAAGTTCACCTAAACGACTCCAAATCGCTAAAAAACGTCATCAATCACTACTAAAGTAGTGTGTATTGATCAGCGGCTCGTTTCCAAGCGTCCATCCAAATTTGAGCCAATTCGGAGTTCGTCAATTCTAAGCTCCTTCGAAATTCGCTGGATCAAAAGTAATCATGTTGTGCCAAGGAGCTTCAAAATCTTCAAGTTTTGAATTCGGATTATCTCCGTTCCAAATATCTTGAACCATGATGCCGACAGCTTGTTTGAATTCCTTCGCTCTCGCTCGAGTGATCGGGCCTAACGGATAGAACAACGGGTCCTTAGCACCTCCTCCTCGATAGGGTTCGATGTTCACATCATTCCCTCCCCCGTGTAAAGGATTTGCCCTCAAATCAGCATCTGCATCAAAAAGAGTCAAATCAGAAACATTGAAAGTAGCACTAATACCATAGTCACCTGGAAGGTCAAGCTTGTAAGCATTATCGTTGACTCTTTCCAACACCATAAATGGTCCATCCCCTCGTGGTAGCAATTTAGAGCGTCGTTGTTTGGGAAAACGCTCTGTGCGCATATGAACCCAAACCCAATCGCCGGGCTCAAACACTACTTTCTTGCGCCCTTTGTTGGCTTGCTTTACATACTGCTCTGTCTTAAGCTCAATATTCAGCCGCGCCTTCTCATGTAAAGTCTTCACAAATTTAGCTTTCTTAGCTCCATCTAAATCCACACGCTCAGCAACAGGCAAATGGGTTAAATCTAACGGAGTTAATGGATTAAAACCATAGACAACCTCAAACGGTGTGAATTTAGTAGCAGAATGCACGCTCCTATTATAAGCAAACTCAACATGCGGTAAACAATCTTCCCAAGACTTAATGTTCTTTTTAATGATAGCACGCAACAATGTCCCTAAAGTTCTATTAACTACTTCTGTTTGACCATCAGTTTGTGGATGACAAGTAGTAGAGAATAAAAGTTGTGTGCCTAATTTCTTCCACAATGTCTTCCAAAAGTAGCTTAGAAATTTAGTATCTCGATCAGAAACAATGGACCTAGGCATGCCATGCAAACGCACAACTTCTCGAAAGAACAATTCAGCAACATTCGATGCATCATCAGATTTATGACAAGGTATAAAATGAGCCATCTTTGAAAATCGATCAACAACCACAAAAATAGAATCCTTGCCATGCTTAGACCTAGGCAATCCTAACACAAAATCCATGGAGATATCAACCCAAGGATGCGTCGGGATAGGCAAAGGTGTATACAAACCATGTGGTTTAATTGTAGATTTAGCCTGCTTACATGCGATACATCTCTCACAAACTCGTGTGACATCTCGTTTCATGTGTGGCAAAAAAAAATGTTCATGCAGCACTTCATAAGTCTTATTGATTCCAAAATGCCCCATTAAACCACCACTATGTGCCTCTCGCACTAACAACTCGCGCAAAGAGCATCTAGGCAAACACAACTTATTTTCACGAAAGAGATATCCATCATGCCTATAAAACCTTTCAAACGCAGCATGCTCACAAGCTTCAAATACTCTTCCAAAATCATCATCGCTAGCGTATAAGACTTTGATATGCTCGAAACCTAGACACTTTGCTCCGAGAGTAGTTAGAATTGCATACCTTCGAGAAAGTGCATCGGCTACTACATTTTCCTTACCTTTTTTGTACTTGATTACATATGGAAAAGTCTCAATGAACTCCATCCATTTGGCATGTCTTTTGTTCAACTTTTGCTGCCCCTTCAAGTACTTTAAGGTCTCGTGGTCGGTGTAAATCACAAACTCCTTTGGCCACAAGTAACGTTGCCAAGTTTCCAAAGCTCGCTCCAAAGCATACATCTCTTTATCGTAAGTCAGATAATTCAATGTTGCTCCGCTTAACTTCTCGCTGAAATACGCTATGGGACGTCCTCCTTGCATCAAAACGGCTCCAATTCCTGTACCAGAAGCATCGCATTCTATCTCAAAAGTAGTACTGAAATTCGGTAAAGATAACAAAGGAGCATTAGTCAACTTATCCTTTAACAGATTGAATGCTCTCTCTTGCTCTTCTCCCCATGTGAAACCCACGTGCTTCTTGATAATCTCGGTTAAAGGTGCGGCGATGGTGCTGAAATCTTTTACAAATCTACGATAGAAACTAGCTAAACTATGAAAACTGCGCACTTCTCCTACTGTCTTAGGTGTTGGCCATTCACGGATTGCTTTCACCTTTTCTTCATCAACCTGTATTCCATTAGCACCAACAACAAAGCCTAGAAATACTAATTTGTCAGTTACAAAACAGCACTTCTTTAGGTTAGCATATAATTGTTCACCCTTAAAACCTGCAAAACAGCTCGCACATGCTTAATATGGTCATCAAGGTTTCGACTATATATTAGGATATCATCAAAATAGACAACTACAAATCGACCAATAAAAGCACGCAAAACATGATTCATAAGTCGCATGAAAGTACTAGGTGCGTTAGTTAAACCGAATGGCATAACTAACCACTCATATAACCCGTACTTAGTCTTAAATGCAGTTTTCCATTCATCCCCCTCTTTCATCCTAATTTGATGATAACCACTTTTCAGATCAATTTTAGTAAATATGCAAGCTCCATGCAATTCATCCAACATGTCATCTAGCCTAGGAATAGGATGTCGATACTTTACCGTGATGTTATTGATTGCTCGACAATCAACACACATTCGCCAAGACCCATCCTTCTTTGGCACCAACAAAACAGGAACAACACATGGGCTAAGAGACTCTCTCACATATCCTTGCTTTAGTAATTTACTAACTTGCTGCTGAAGTTCCTTTGTCTCTTCAGGATTGCTTCGATATGCGGGTCGGTTAGGCAATGGTGCACCAGGAATCAAATCGATTTGATGCTCTATGCCTCGAATCGGTGGTAAACCTCCAGGATGTTCATCAGGAAAGACATCTTCAAATTCCTGCAACAAATACACGACAGAACTTGGCAAATTCGGGTCAAGTTCGTTAGTAGTAAACAGTGCCTCCTTGTACAAAAGTACAAGTATCGGTCGGTCCAAAATCAAAGCTCTCCTCACTTCGCTCGATTTTGCATAGAATTCTTTTCTCTCTTTTCTTTTCTCTCGGTTTTTACCACTCTACTCTTATCTTCCTCTCTTTTTACTTGCGTCTCAGAGTTTCCACGCAGGCCCTCAGTTTTATCACTTTTTCTCTCTCTCTCAGCCTCACGTTGTAGTTTCAATTGATCTTCATACACCTCAGTAGGTGTCATTGGCACCAATGTGTATGTCTTCTGATTCATCACCAATGAATATCTATTAGTGTACCCGT
Source organism: Syzygium aqueum (assembly GCA_031216185.1). Lineage (NCBI taxonomy): Eukaryota > Viridiplantae > Streptophyta > Magnoliopsida > Myrtales > Myrtaceae > Syzygium > Syzygium aqueum. The sequence continues at coordinate 34,568,173 of CM062236.1, forward strand.
CATGATGTACCTTTCGATCATACTGCCATGGCCTACCAAGCAAAAGATGCCCTGCTTGCATAGGTATAACATCACACATCACCTCATCCTTATATCGCCCTATTTCAAATGGAACTCGGACTTGCTTCGATACTTTTACTTCACCACTATCATTCAACCACTGCAATCTATATGGTCTTGGATGCTTTGTAGTCTTCAATCTCAACTTCTCCATCATGGTACAACTTGCTACATTTGTACAACTACCTCCATCAACAATCAAGCTACAAATCTTACCATTCACCAAGCATCTTGTATGGAACAAGTTGTCGCGTTGCTGGTGATGCTCATCCTCTTTGACTTGAACACTAAGAGAACGCCTAACCACCATCAATTCACCCTTTGCTAGCATCTCAACATCACTACAATCCTCCAATGGTGGCATGTTATCATCCTCTTCCTCCCTCTCACTTTCTGATTCAACATCATTATGTCCAGTCATGACCATCACCCTCCTATTAGGGCACTGATTTGCCATATGACCCCTGCCCAAACACTTGAAACATTTAATATCACGAGTCTTAGTGTTAGGGTTTTCAGTTTTACCTGAAGCCGGATTTGAAACAATTTTGCCATCCTTCTCCTTTAAAGTTTCAGTCTTGATATTGTTTCCCTTCCAATTCGGCTTCTCGTCTCTCTTCCAATTAGACTTCCAATTCGAGCTTGAACCTCCACTACTCTTGTAGTTTCGATCCAACTTCAATTGCCGCTCAACTTTGATGGCTTTGTCCACTAATTCCTCCAATTCAACGTAGTGTTGCAGCTCCACCACCCTTGCTATATCTCGGCTCAAACCACACAAAAATCGTGATATTGTGGCCTCACGGTCTTCCACCACATTAGCACGGATCATAGCAATCTCCATCTCTTTATGATATTCTTCTACACTCCTATTACCTTGTGTGAGATTTTGCAGTTTGTGGAACAAGTCTCTGTGGTAATGACTAGGTATAAAGCGCCTCCTCATCACTGCTTTCATCGCATCCCACGTTTCTATTGGTCTTTTACCATTGCGTCTCCTGCTAGTCACAAGTTGATCCCACCAAATTATAGCATAATCAGTGAATTCAACAGCTGCAATTTTTACCTTTTTGAGCTCCGAATATTGCTGGCAATCAAATACCATCTCCATCAGTTTCTCCCATTCTAGATACGCATCAGGATCATTCTTTCCTTGAAAAGATGGAATCTTCATCTTAATGTTGCCAAGTTCATCATCTTCTCGACGTCTAAATCCTCGGCGTTCGTTTCTCCTTTCAAACCTGCCATCTCGATCATCTTCTGTATCGGACACATATGCATCATCAAATTGCCGCTGCCATCTAGGTTGTACCCTAGGCTCCTCTCGTTGATTTTGTGGCCTCCCTCGTGGTGGCTCTTGGTCATCTTCAAGTCTCGTCTCACATCTTGCAACTCGATTGCTAAGTACTTCAATTTGTAAACTTAATTGCTGGATGCCTGCTAGAATCGCATCATCCCTTGGATGAGTGCGATTCTCCCTTTGATTCACACTTCCCTGGCCTGAGTTTGACATTTTTTTTCTTTTTAAACCTGCAAGAAAATGTTAGAGATAAAAGAAATCTCACTAGTCACTCCCTCACGTTTTTCGCTCAAAGTGTTTATCACTCCTCTCGTGTTTAACTCAATTTCGGCTTTTTCTTCCCTCAATTAGACTCACACGCTCTTGCCTTTTACCTCTCGTTTCCTTCTAGCAAGCTCCTTTTTTTTTTTTTTTTTTTTTTTTTCAGACTTGATTCCAATCTCACAAGCTCCTCACAACAATCGATAAACCACCAAGCAAGATCAAATTCAGCAATATACAGCTCAACTCAGCAATTCAGCAAATTTTTTGCTAAATTCGGATTCAGATTTAATTTCTACTACTGAATTTTGGTTTCTATTCGGTCCAACTATCAATGATAAAAAAAAACGAGTCGTCCTCTTGAATGTTTTTTTTTTTTCGAATTTTTTTTTGCCAAATTTTTTTTTTGGCTTTTTTTTTTGCTCTTTTTTTTTTGACGAACTCAAGTACAATATAAAAAAAAACAACTAGGACCGAAAACCCTAAATCAAAATTGAAATCATAGCAAGAACAAATTCAGAACCGTAATTCAATTAATAACGAAACCTTAATTCTATAAACCCTAGATTGATGAATGAAAGCAGTAAAAGTAGGATAACTAGACCTTGTAGAACCAGCTCTGATACCAGATGATATGAATCTGTGCGGAAGATGATCGTTCTACGAAGATCTGTGAGTTACGAATTGTTGACCTTGACCCCCAATCGAACCTGTGATTGGTAATCTCGGTATGAACGCTTCCTGTTGACGAACCTGTGTCAACCAATCCACGCTATAACGCCACGAACAAGAGAATTCGCGATCTTGCTCGATAAGTTGAATTCGATCGCCACAAGGAAACCTTGATAAGATCTGGCTCTCAAGAGAACTCAAGAAGAAAACTTTTTCTATATAAAATTCTGCCTCCTCTAGAAATCTATAAGCAACCTTATATAGGGTGCTAACCCTAATCCTAATCCTCCTAGGATTAAAATTACAAAAATAACCTTAATTATTAAAAATTCGTCCAAAAATAGAAATAGGCCTAAAAGTTCACCTAAACGACTCCAAATCGCTAAAAAACGTCATCAGTCACTACTATAGTAGTGAGTATTGATCAGCGGCTCGTTTCCAAGCGTCCATCCAAATTTGAGCCAATTCGGAGTTCGTCAATTCTAAGCTCCTTCGAAATTCGCTGGATCAAAAGTAATCATGTTGTGCCAAGGAGCTTCAAAATCTTCAAGTTTTGAATTCGGATTATCTCCGTTCCAAATATCTTGAACCATGATGCCGACAGCTTGTTTGAATTCCTTCGCTCTCGCTCGAGTGATCGGGCTTGACAGATAGAACAACGGGTCCTTAGCACCTCCTCCTCGATAGGGTTCGATGTTCACATCAGTTGCAAATTATGCAATTGGTCCCTATACTTCCTCGATGCACCAAAATTTAGTCCTTGTACTTTGTTTCTGTGACAATACCAGCCTTCAACTCCTTGTACGATCATCGATTGATGATATTTTGAGGGCGATTTTTTTTCATTTCAATTTTGAGTGAGAATTAAGTGATGAACATCTAATGCATGATATGTATGTGTAAAAGACTTTACAGTTGGTATTGATGGTTTTATCATTAATAAATCAAGGGTTAAAATCGAATCAAAGGAATTCTCAAATCTCATCAACTGTCCAAAGTATTTCGCCTATTAGATAACGGGTTAAACCCATGGTTAGAGTAACTAAAAGTTGTTTATGCTTTTCCAGTAATAGTAATAGACAAGACAATATGGATTTGAATTGAAATTGAGAATGTCATCGTTGAAGATAGTAGAAAAATTCCTAATGAGGCTGTTCTATCAAATTGGGCGCACTTATTATACAAAGGACTCGCTAATCAAAAGTCGTGTGTTGATGTGACATATTTATGTAATTTCAAATGGAAAATCAATAAACCCAAATATATTTTTGTTGAAAAATGAGAGAGGGACTAATTTTCTCAATAAAACAATGCATTGGAGACTAAAATTGATCATTTTTGAAAGTACGTGCGACGACAAAAAGCGAAATTTTAGAATTTGTACACGAACGTGCAGTGTGTCAATAGCTGGTGTTGACTCAACAATTTTCGGTTATATTGAGGAAATTTACCCAAAAAGTCATAAACTTATCGCACTTGTGCCAATTCAATTTTAAATATTTTAATTTGTCTAATTAAGTTCTAAACCTTTTGATAATTTGCCAATATAGTCAATTCGGCTAATTTTGATCGGAAAGCACATGGCCACTAGGTGTCCCACATGGCATTGCCACCACTAATGTAGATAATTTTTGCAATATTTTTTTTTCTTTTCTCTTTTCTTTTCTTTTGTTTGTTGCGGCCGACCAGGGCCGCTGGCAACCCTCGCCCAGCCCTCTTCGGGCATTGTCGATGTCCAACCATCGCCTACTGCGAAAAGGGAAGAAAAAACAGAAAAATGATAAAAGAAAGAAAAAAAAGAAAAAAGGAAAAAAATTAAAAAAAATACAGAAAAAAATAAAAATATATCCACATCAGGTCCGATATGCCACATGGTATGGTTGGCGTTGGCTAAACTGCCACGTTAACATTTTCTGGTCAAAATTGGCAAGAACTATATTGTCAATTTATCAAAAGGTTTAGGATTAAATAAACATATAAATAACAGATTTAAATGGTCCCAAAAAAAATAGGTTTATGACTCTTTTGGTAATTTTTTCTATAATTTCACCAAAGGATAGAATAAGTGTTAGAACTATAGCCAAATAAAAAAATAAGTGCCAAAATTTAAATCCCCCAAAACTAACGGGACTAAGTAAGTTATTTCCCCTGTTAAGTTTAATTAAACTTCAATATTTACAATTCACGGTAAAGATTCCCCTTCCGTGTACTAACACATAGATCGTTAATGCTGTCAATGCTATTTGTCCCCCTACAAGTTTTAGGAAACAGGATACTACGATGCAAGACAAAAAGCTGATCAACTTTTAATGACAAATTTCAATTTCTGATGGAGCTCGTGCAAAGTTTTTTAAGCCTCCAATTAATTCTGGCGTATCTGAAGGTGGTCCGGCACGTGAAATAATTAGTGCGTGCAAATGCACGTGAAAAGATAAGAAAAAACAAAGAAAAACAAAATCGCATTAAATTGACGATGGCGAGCTGCGAATCCTGTCGATCGGGGCTGTCACTGCCGTCTCCGCCGGTGGTTGATAAAGACGGAGACATCATCATTTTGGTCCATTCAAGCGTTGCTATTATTCATAGGTAACATAATGTCCCACTCATTTAATTTACATGTATGTTCTGTTACTTTGAGAAAGCTTTTACATACGTGATATTGGTAATTTCACGGGTCCACATAAGTGTGATGGCTATATCAACAAATTCCTGCGCCATAAAGATGTAAGTGGTTTTGTATAGTAAAGTTGCAAAATAGCGAAGAAGGACTAATTGAGTCGAGCGCATAATTGCTCTCTCTAAAATTTAAACTCTCCAATCACATAATGAAAAGGAAATTGATAGTTGCGTGAAGGGAGGGCTCTGGACCTTTGGTTTTGATATAAATGTTGAAATTAGTAGCGTAATGTTCGGTGTGATTTCATAACTTTAACAAATGAAGATAACTTTTGATGATCTGCTCGGTGCTTTGTCTGAGTAGGGTAGACACATGTAATTCATCACTATACAATGATGCGATTCTCATCATTATTGAGAGATTCTTGTTGTGGCCCGGATATTCATAATGTCTTTACTTTCTAGCCATTATTCTCTTGATTGGTTCGGTTATTAGGGGAGTATAACCTAAGCCAAGCCTCACATGAGAAGGGGAATAAATTCGACACTATCTAGTGTTGCTATTTAAGGCCCTGCAATTTCTAGGGACAGTCTCTCTCACATGATAGACTCCATTCTATACACCGCTTGAGAGATTGGTCACAACAAGAGAAAAAATAGGGTACTTGTCTCGTTTAATTTGGATGATGTTCAGTTGGTCTATCGTAGTTTTGGAAACTAATACTCAGGTGTCACAGACCATAATTCTTTCGTATTATCGTACCCCTGTGAGTGAAGCATGGGGTTATTGAGTAAAGAGTGAGTAATGCAAAAGGGATGAATATAACTGAATTGTGAAAATGATGTCAGGACAGTTCGTGCTAGGACTTCTAAGATGAAATGAATATCTACCCTTAGAAGCTTTGAGGTGGGATTGGTCTCCCATGCACAAACTGGTTTGAAACTAATGCCACTCTCCTGATGAAGTCATGGTAAGCCAAAACCAATTGTGGTGCTTAAAGTATTCAGTGTGTATAGCTCGATAGACTAGACATCCAAACTTACTTAGGTGTGGTACGATTCGATATGAAAAAGCTATTCGCCGTATTATTCTTTGGAACAACTATAGAACGAGGGCTAACTTGGTGTGAACGACCCGCCAGGCGTTGCACGGGCTATTCCGCAATTAGGGAACTGCCGGTCCGTGACAAATGATATCAGAGCAGGATTCCTATAGTAGGTGAGAGAGTCATAGAAAACCTATAGTCTACTCGGTCCTACAATGGTAGAGAGTGAATCGCCAGTGTCAAAAGATGTTCGAATAAAGTGCAGCTCTCGACTAACTTCTAGGATAATAACGGGGGCATTGTAAATAACTGATTCCTCACTGAATAGGGAAAATGGTCTTGGATTGATTTGGCGAATCTCAAAATGAGTCTGCTACCACATTATCAACAATGAGAGAAACCTCCATTGATCTGTTGCAATTATGAGAAATTGGAAGTAGGTGAAGAATGGTGCTATTGCCAAAATGTTGCAGTTGGCGAAAAATGCCACACTTGTTAGGGGAAGCACAAGTAACCAAATGTGCCGATTGGCTTTGATCGAGAAAGTTTACTAGTGGAGAGAAGTTGTTTTGTTGGGCAAGTGTCCACCATTCATGTAAGTCCCGAAAAAGCGGCGTTGATGGTGAGAATTGATGCATGAAAGCGACAAAATAGCCCGCAATGAGGGCCTTGAGGAATTGAGTGGGGGAGAATGTCATAGACCATGATTTTCTCGTACTCTCGTACCTTTGTGAGTTGCTTGGGGTTATCGGGTAAGGAGAGAGTGATGCAAAAATGATAAATATAACTGGATTGTGAGAATGATGTCAGGACAGTTGGTGTTAGGAGTTCTTGGATGAAATAAATATATCTTTAAGAGCTTTGAAGGTGGGGTTGGCTCCTATGCACAAATAAGTTGAGAGTTGATGCCACTTTCCTGATGAGGTCATGGCAGGCCGAAACTAGTATTGGTACCTAAAGTATTCAACGAGTATCACTCGATCGACTAGATGCTCGAGTTTAGCTGGGTGTGGTACGATCCGATACGAGGAAGCTATTCGCCGTATTGTTATTTGGAACAATAGCAGAATGAGGGCTTGCTTGGTGTAAATGACTCGTCAAGCGTTGCATAGGCTATTTCGTGACCAATGAACTGTCGGCTTGTAATGCATACATCCTTTAAGTTTGAATGGATCATAAAAATTCCCATGTGGTTATTTTTTTTTTTCGAGAAATTATCCAAAAAATGCATGAAACCTTTTGATGGTTGGTTTAGTCAAAAAAATGTATTCTTTTAATTTGGTCAATTTAGTCCTAAACCTGTTTTATGGCGGCCAATTCAATCATCACCCTTTCAATTTTATCAATTTAATCTCAAACCTTTTGACGATTTGCCAATATTATCTTTCTAACCAATTTTGGCCGGAAAATCATTAACGTGAATGCCGGCCGGCTTACGTGGCACAATTAGTGCAAATGTGGACAATTTTTAAGTTTTTATTGAATTTTTTATTTTATTGATTTTTTTCTTTTTAATGTTAACAACTTGTGGTGGCGAGCGGCCCTACACCAGTAGTTTACAATAACCAAAAAAAAGAAAATAAAAAATAATAAAAATTAAAAAAAATTGTAAAAATTGTTCACTTCAGCATCGACCGTGCCATGTAGGACGGTCGGTATCTATATTAGTTAAAAATTTTAGGATTGAATTGACCATTATATAATAAGTTTAAGACTTTTTGAACAATTTTTTTTTTATTTTCATGTCTTCAACAAGTGCACGAATTCGAATCACAAGAGAGGGATGCACTTTGCGTGAGAAGTATCGATCACACTCGTGTAAAGGGGGTGATGGTCATTACACTAGTGAGGCTACATTGATGGGCTCCCCACATTCTATACTTTTATGATGAGAAAATTATCCAAAAAGTTATAAACCTAATGCATTTTTGCCAATTCAGTAATAAACCTTTTAAGTTTGCCAATCAGCTCTAAACCTTTTCACTTCTTACCAATTGAGTCAATCCGGCCAATTTTGGCTGGTCGGTGCTGACGTGGTCACTGGTCGGCGCCGGTCGTTCCACTAATGCTGACGTGGCAATTTTTTTAAATTTTTTTCAAATTTTTTCTTACTACTTCCCTCTGGCTAGCGAGGTTGACCTCGTTGACCTCTAGCGAAGCTCGCTCCCACCGGCCACCGGTGAGGGCGAGCCTTGCCCAACGACGGCTATGTCATGCCTCGTCCAGCCAAGGCGAGGCCGACCTCGTCGTGGTGACCCAAGCGAGAGAGATGGGTCGCGATAGGGAGGTTGGCCTCACCTTTTCTGGGCGAGGTCGACCTCGCCGACCCTTGCCTCTGGTCGGCCACGTCAGAGCTGGCTAGCCAAAATTGGTCGGATAGACTCAATTATCAATAAATGAAAAGGTTTAGGACTGAATTAGCAAACTTAAAAGGTTTTTGAGTGAATTGGCAAAAGTGCAATAGGTTTAAGATTTTTTGAATAATTTTCCCCTTTTATGATAGCACCGTATACAAACTTTTTCATTTTCTTTGATTTTGGAGTGAGGGGAGAGAGCGCCTTGCTTCATATGCCTAGGATATTTAGATGCATATCATATTCACTCAAATTAATATAGATGGCTTGTCCAAAACTACTCCTTATTTCGAGCTGAATAGAACAATTTGCACGTGTGCTGAATCTCGCCCATTTTGTTACCCCGTTCTCATAGATTGCTTACACGATCTCATCTCGATCCATCCATTTAGCTCATAGATTGCTTACACGATCTCATCTCGATCCATCCATTTAGCTGCTTTCTTTCAATTCACATTAGGTAAAAATTGTAACATTTTTTTTTTCGAAGGTAAAAATCACAACATAATCAGCAATAAATCGTACCCTCTGAATGTTTTTCACTAACGAAGTTGATGATTGAAACGTGGTCGGTAACCAAAAGATACTTCTATTCGCCATTTGACTCAAAGGAGATGTGATCTCTTGGGAGTTATGCTTCAATGGTGAGAAGAGGAAGTGACTCTTCTTGAACATCCTTATCATGACGTGTAAGGTTCTGGGCCCTTGTGGAATAAGTTGCTATCGACCGACCCAGTTCAAGCAATCTTTTATTTCATCGGAGGCCCACCAACTCATTTTCATCAGAAACGCACAATTTCTTGCTTCCACATCACCTCTCCATATAGCATAGTCCAATACACTGCTAGCTAATTCTGAAACAAATTCCCATGTTTTCCTTTCACGCAATTAGTAGCTTTCTCTTTGATCCAACACAAGTACCTTCCACGATCAACTTCTCCCAAACGAATATGGGATTAAGATATATAGATCGTGTTAGGTCGATCCTCTAGAAATATGATACAAAGATCAAATTAAAAGGGGTTGATTTTCTAAGATCACGGCACAATATCCTCAGAGAATTAAAGGGCTCAATTTGCCTGTGCCAGTTAATACCTCTATTCTTAACCATTTGTTTATTTTCTAAGGATGATGTAACGATCGAGAGAAATAAGGACGGGGATTAGGTGATCGATTAATGTGAGAAGTTGTCCAAGATGTGGGCAAGAACCATGGAGAGAGTGGATCGTGTTTTGAGACATATCTCCCATGCTAAGGATTGTTGCAATAAGCTGGGCGTTCCCAATAGGATTGCAGAGCTCTTTCAGCAAAGCACTTGGGAATGGATCACAGACGTGACAAACAAGACTTTAATTTTACTTACCACAGACCCAAAATCTCTAATTTTCAAATCTCTACTGATAAAGCTGCGAATTCCATGCTTCTTGCTGCTCTCAAATATTATAGTCTTGTTCTTCTCCTGTCAGACCAAATCACGAGGTGCAGTGCAATTCATAATTTTAACCCGTCATCTAATTCGTCGCTGCATTAGTATGCAAGGCATGGATGAGAGAGTGTACTATTATCATGAGTAGATTCAAAGTCAGCTAAACAGAACCAATCTTAAAGCGTCCGTTTTCAAGCAAACATCAACACCACAGCAACTTTAATTGAAAGCAACCCTGGAAACACAATCTATATATAGAGCTTTCTTCTTTCGAAGCCCATTCATCTTTCCAGCTATCTACTCAAATATCCTGAAAAAATCCTAGCGAGAATGGCTACTCTCTCTCTTTCTAGATCAATGCTACTCCTCTCCGTGTTCTCGGCATTTGCTTTCGCTTGCTCGGCTATGGATCGAGAATTTTCGATCGTGGGGTATGTGCAAGAAGACTTGAAATCCATTGACAAGCTGATCGAGCTCTTTGAGTCGTGGATGGCGAAGCACGGGAAGCGGTACCAGAGCTTGGAGGAGAAGCTGCAGCGGTTCGAGGTGTTCAAGGAGAACCTGAAGCACATTGACGAGACCAACAAGAAGGTAACCAACTACTGGCTCGGGCTGAACGAGTTTGCGGACTTGACCCACGATGAGTTCAAGAAGATGTACTTGGGATTGAAGGCTCAGGGGAGAAGAGACTTCTCTGGCGATGATGAGGAGTCTAGCGACAAAGATGTCGTCGACTTGCCCAAGTCTGTCGATTGGAGGAAGAAGGGTGCTGTCACTCCTATCAAGAACCAGGGTTCTTGTGGTAAGCAACGATCGATCCCTCTTGATCAACATTATTGTCTAAAACTGATTTTACCGAATCAAATATGGTGATATCAGATGTATACTACTTCGCCCCTTGAAAACTATTAATTGCTCGCACTTATGTAATTAAACAATAAAAAGGAGTGCGAGTGGAGTTCTTGATTGTGTGTCGACAAATGTAGGGAGTTGCTGGGCGTTTTCGACTGTAGCTGCGGTCGAGGGCATAAATCAGATAGTCACGGGGAACTTAACTTCACTCTCCGAGCAAGAGCTCGTCGACTGCGACACAACTTACAACAATGGGTGCAACGGGGGTCTCATGGACTATGCATTCTCTTATATTATCTCAAATGGCGGGCTTCACAAGGAAGAAGACTATCCTTACATCATGGAAGAAGGGACCTGCGCTCTGACCAAGGTAAAGAGAGCATGGCTAAATCTTATGCTTCGAGCAAAACCAACTATATGTATAAATATATGAGAATGCGTTGCCTCATACTGAATATGCAAAAAGGATTTGGATTCTAGATGCGTTTTAGTGCTTAAACTTAACATATAGTCTGACTGATGATGTTCCTTTTTCGTTCTTTTTTCTTTTTTCCCCTTCTCGGCCATCCTTTTTAGGACCAATCAGAGGTGGTAACTATCACTGGCTACAAGGATGTGCCGGTGAACAATGAGCAGAGCATCTTGAAGGCACTCGCCAACCAGCCACTCAGCGTTGCCATCGAAGCCTCGGGCAGAGACTTTCAGTTTTACAGTGGGGTAAGTCTATCAATTACATAAAGACTTAAAGAGACAGCAGGCTCAATACCTTTGCTTTATCTACAGTACTCAGGAAAGATTATTGTACAAACTCATTCTATCATTCACGTGACAGATCGAACCAATTATGTTTTAAAAAGCATGTGGACTAACGTATGTTCTTTTGAGTGGAGCCCGACTCACTGACTATTGAGCTGCGATCACTTCGGTGTACTAAAATAAGTCTAACCAAAGCGTTCTCAAATTCTGACGGACATTTCTGTTTCTCCTTTTTTTGTTTTTGGTGTTGCAGGGTGTTTTTGATGGGCATTGTGGGAGTGAGCTAGATCACGGAGTGGCGGCAGTTGGATATGGATCATCAAAGGCCCTGGACTACATCATAGTGAAGAACTCATGGGGACAGAAATGGGGAGAGAAGGGTTACATCCGGATGAAGAGGAACACTGGCAAGCCTGAAGGGCTGTGTGGAATAAACAAGATGGCTTCTTATCCTACCAAAGCCAAGTGATGATGCATTGTAGTTGAATTTCCTCGAACAATGTCTTTAATGTTCTGAAATTGCATTTTTCTATTCGGGTGGTGCTTGTTTTGTTGTATTCAGACCGGTCATGTGGTCAGTAGTGGAATGATCATATCTGATAATGATTTGATTGTTTCTTGGGTAAGTTTATGGAGGTAGAGCAAAGTTAATAAATGGACATGCCATTTCTGCTCGTCATGCATCTTATACACAAAAATAGCACATCCATACACGAGACCGAAGAAGAAACTAATGGAGAGTATTTAGCTCATTGATGAAATCTTCCTTTTACCGTGTAAGTGCTCACTCTACAACTACAACAAGGTCGATCTGTCTTTGAATACAACTGCAAATAAGGAGAAAGAAAGGGTACAAAATTTACATTTCGACTGTTAGCACACCAAATAAACACATGACACTGGAACTTTTTCTGACCTAATTAATATGTACATAAGAGACGATACAAGACACAAGAGTATAGATTTTGAACGATATATGATGCCGTGCGTGTGTTGCATTTGATCCAATGCTTCTTAGAGAGAGAGAGAGAGAGAGAGAGAGAGAGAGAGAGAGAGAGAGAGAGAGAGAGAGAGAGAGAGAGAGAGAGAGAGAGAGAGAGAGAGAGAGAGAGAGATTGACTTTCATGCAGCATCAAGTCCATCGCTAGAATTCAAACGCGACCTAAGACCATTATCTCCGAAACATCTCAATATACTCATCTCCTTACCATCCTCGTCCTTCTCATTCTCTTCCAATGATCTCCCTGCGGTTTCCCTAGTGAACAAGTAGGTAACCACCGTCCCCACTATACAGACCCCACCCAAAATTATCAGCGATGCCGTCATCCCGATCGCCTTCGGATACCCATGCACCTTCCTATTGTGCGACGCCCACAGAAACCCTATCGACCCGATAATTGCCCCAACCTTCCCAGCAGCTCCCGAGATTCCGTGGCACGTGGATCGGAACCTCGCGGGGAAGAGCTCAGCCGGCACGATGAACGTGGTCGTGTTGGGCCCGAAATTGGCAAAGAAGAAGGTGAGCCCATACAAGATCATGAAGCCGTTGTTGGTGTGCTTGTTCCAATAATCATAGTAGGGGATGCCAATGGCGACGTAGACTAGGGCCATGCAAAGGAACCCCATCATTTGGAGCTTCACCCGCCCAATCCGTTCGATGAAGTACACAGTAGCCCAATAGCCCGGGATCGTTGAGCAGGTGGCGACGATGGCCTGGAGCTTTGCAACGTTGAATGCGGCATCATAGGCATTGCGCTTGTGATTCTTGAGGATGTGGTTGTAGATCTGGGATTGAAAGAGATTGCTGCTGTAGAAGACAACGTCCACAAGGAACCACGCGCATGCACACGAGAATAGGTCGCGGCCGTGGTGGCGGAGGAACTTCCTAGAGAAGAGCGGGTAGGAGGGCGGTGGGGTCGAGGGGAGGGGCTGATCCTCCGTGATTTGGCTGAGCGACACGTCCATCACTTTCTCCATGTCCTTGGCTGCTTGGAGCACATTTTGTTCTACGAGAGCCGTGTATCTGAGAGAACAGAATACGATGAAACATTTGAACATACATACTAGAGCATGCCTTATATGTCATCTACGGTTTTGATTTAAAAAAAAATCAATCGACGAGACTCTTCTACGTCAAATACAGAAAGTGCATGTAATCTCCACACGAGCTCTTATCAGCCGAGAATTCTTTATCTGTGCTTTCTTTTTTGGCCACTTTGCAGACAAAGAGTCAATTACTGCCTACTGGTACCAGTTCATTCTATAGACAATAGATACGACAGGACTCTCTTTACCACAGTTTCGCTTTGACTAGGATTCGCTGCCAACTTTGAAAGTAACCATAACATAGTACGCGACTTGTTAACGTGCCAAGTAACTTCGTGGAATTGTTTGTGAAAGGTAGTCAAACTTGTCATGGGATGGAGACCGCAGCAAAGATGGACTCGCAAGCCCCTCGCCTGCTTCGCTTATTAATATTTATCTTTTGGGTTTTTCACTAGGAAAAATACATTTCGGGGTCGATTTACTATAGCTGGAATTATATGCTGAGAATTACGAGGAACAAGAATTGTAAAGCCTCGACTCTATTTTAAATCCACGAAAGTGAGAAAGGCCAAAAATAGCACGGTCGAAGATTTAAGAACTGGCTAGCCAAAAATCAATTAAGCTCTTGATATATAATAAAAAGACAAGAATCCTCTAGGACCACAAATAATAGGAAAGTGACTTATATATATGTGCCTATATTGTGAAATCCACGACCAGAGAAAGGGTTTGTTGATCAAGACAACAACGTGTTGATTAAGATTTCCTATGAAAGTAAGAAGTTCAAAGTGCGACCAAACGTTGTAACGAGCTCTTATCAGCCGAGAATTCTTTATCTGTGCTTTCTTTTTTGGCCACTTTGCAGACAAAGAGTCAATTACTGCCTACTGTTACCAGTTCATTCTATAGACAATAGATACGACAGGACTCTCTTTACCACAGTTTCGCTTTGACTAGGATTCGCTGCCAACTTTGAAAGTAACCATAACATAGTACGCGACTTGTTAACGTGCCAAGTAACTTCGTGGAATTGTTTGTGAAAGGTAGTCAAACTTGTCATGGGATGGAGACCGCAGCAAAGATGGACTCGCAAGCCCCTCGCCTGCTTCGCTTATTAATATTTATCTTTTGGGTTTTTCACTAGGAAAAATACATTTCGGGGTCGATTTACTATAGCTGGAATTATATGCTGAGAATTACGAGGAACAAGAATTGTAAAGCCTCGACTGTATTTTAAACCCACGAAAGTGAGAAAGGCCAGAAATAGCACGGTCGAAGATTTAAGAACTGGCTAGCCAAAAATCAATTAAGCTCTTGATATATAATAAAAAGACAAGAATCCTCTAGGACCACAAATAATAGGAAAGTGACTTATATATATGTGCCTATATTGTGAAATCCACGACCAGAGAAAGGGTTTGTTGATCAAGACAACAACGTGTTGATTAAGATTTCCTATGAAAGTAAGAAGTTCAAAGTGCGACCAAACGTTGTAACGAGCTCTTATCAGCCGAGAATTCTTTATCTGTGCTTTCTTTTTTGGCCACTTTGCAGACAAAGAGTCAATTACTGCCTACTGGTACCAGTTCATTCTATAGACAATAGATACGACAGGACTCTCTTTACCACAGTTTCGCTTTGACTAGGATTCGCTGCCAACTTTGAAAGTAACCATAACATAGTACGCGACTTGTTAACGTGCCAAGTAACTTCGTGGAATTGTTTGTGAAAGGTAGTCAAACTTGTCATGGGATGGAGACCGCAGCAAAGATGGACTCGCAAGCCCCTCGCCTGCTTCGCTTATTAATATTTATCTTTTGGGTTTTTCACTAGGAAAAATACATTTCGGGGTCGATTTACTATAGCTGGAATTATATGCTGAGAATTACGAGGAACAAGAATTGTAAAGCCTCGACTGTATTTTAAACCCACGAAAGTGAGAAAGGCCAGAAATAGCACGGTCGAAGATTTAAGAACTGGCTAGCCAAAAATCAATTAAGCTCTTGATATATAATAAAAAGACAAGAATCCTCTAGGACCACAAATAATAAGAAAGTGACTTATATATATGTGCCTATATTGTGAAATCCACGACCAGAGAAAGGGTTTGTTGATCAAGACAACAACGTGTTGATTAAGATTTCCTATGAAAGTAAGAAGTTCAAAGTGCGACCAAACGTTGTAACGAGTTTGATGACCAAACGTGAATCACGCTTTTACATTTGCAAAGCCGCGAAGCTCCTTATAAATAAAAAACACAGACCGGGGATTAGTCAAATGATCCGATTAAATTAATCTTTTCGTGTTCATCCCTTGTTTTTCTTGCTAAAAGTACCAAAGTCGGCGGACTCCCGATTAAAGTCAAGCCCTGCCAAGAACTTAAACATCGATCTAGACAATTTTTTTTAAGCCACGAGACTTGCGATGATTTTGGCCCTAGCTAAGATTGACTCATGCCCATGGCCATGGATCACACCATATACAGCTAGTAGTGCACAAGGTACTATATTTTGTAAACTGAAGAAGTTTTATTTTGTTAATGCACCAGGAGACGATGATTACCTTAAGCAAAAGCTTTATCAAGACCTATTACATGAGCCTTAAATTTCATATGATGCTCTCTTCAGGTACATTAGTTTATGCAAAAGGGAGACCGATATAGTCATCATGAGTGAGACAGGACTTAGTTTGACTGGGTAAAAATTGAAAACAAATTGAACCGAATAAGGATTTCTACGTAACCGAACCGAACCAGCTGCCAATCAACCTTCAAAATCAATTTGCCATATCAAAGCTTATGAAAAAGAGAGAAGCTAATTGGTTTCGTTTGTCAATTCGGTTTAAGATGACACCAATCGTCGGTTTCTCTCAAGGGAGCTTAGAGTCCTTATAACCAAACCAAACTGGCTATTTCGAGATGGTTGTCGCAATTCAGTGCCAAGCTCAACCTTGATTACCAGTTTAAGTATTTCCTGTATGCTTACGGTAATCATGCGCACGGAAGTGTTATAGAAATGTAGTGGACAGAATAAATGAATGCATTTACATATTATGCGCAATAATGAGCTCAGGAATGACCTTAAACAATCATTTAGAAGTTAATATCTATAAGCACAGAACTATATATCCCATCAGTGCTGTAGAGTAATTAAATTGTGGTAACTGAGAAGCCTCGAAGTAATTTGAGTCCCCATTTAGCTAAGACTTTAAGCATATTCAACAAAAAACTATGGAACATAATGGCCCGTGAGATAATAAATAAATAAACAGACGTCTGACGAGGCAAGACGACGTAAGTTACCTGGCAGTTTCGGGCATCATTATCCGCCAGTAAAACGTCAGCGCTGCCGGGACAGCGCCGAGCATCAGTATCAGTCTCCACGCGATGTCGGCCTCTCGAGGCGCCGGGTCATCGGGCGACAGGTGGCCCGATGCCCGTTCGAACGCCTTGCACACCACCATCGTCACCAGTGAGCTCGCTAGGATGCCAAACCCCTGCATCGAGAACACCGCCGCGATGAACGCGCCGCGCGTCCGCTTGTTCGCGAACTCGGACATGATAGTGGCCGAGAGAGGGTAGTCCCCGCCGATCCCCACCCCGAGCACAAACCGGAAGAACCCGAGGCTCCCCAGCACGCAATTGCGCGTGGTGCATATGGAGAACCCGCACCCGACGGACCCCACCACCATGAGGACCAGGGCAAGGCCGTACACGCGACGCCGGCCGATCCGGTCTCCGAGGCGGCCGAACACAAGCTGGCCGATCACGGTGCCGAGAAGGGCGATGGCCACCATGGTGGAGGTCACCGCGGCCGGGGTGTGGATTTGCTCGTGGTCGTCCTTGGGGTTGGGGTAGTAGATGCGGTCGATGAGGCCCATGATGGGCGGGATGCAGAAGAGGTCGTAGGCGTCGGTGAAGAGGCCCATGCCGGCGATGATGATGGCCTTGAAGTGGTAGTACTGGGTCCTCGCGGCGTCGAGCGCGGAGAGGACTTTCAACGCCATTGTCGTATCGAAAGGGTTCAAGCTTTAGCTACAGAGAGAGAGAGAGAGAGAGAGAGAGGGGCAGAGAGAGTCGAGAGGATGATGGGTCGTGATATAAGCGTGAGATGAGTGGAAGCCACTGAATGGGAAGGGTGCAGAGCAGTTTCGCCGACCTCGACGGGTTCCTCCCTCCTTTTCTTTTTTTTTTTTGTTCTTTTTTGGTTTCGCTGACGGTGATGGAAGCGAAGAAGAGACGAGGAGGAGGATGATTGGCGGACGCCTTTAGGACGCCGCAAGAGCCCACGATTCCGCCAGATATGCGAATCTAGTCAGCTTCGTTGTTGTTGTGTGTTCGCATTTTCTGCAGACTTCGCTCAAATTCTATATTCCTTCCGCGTGGAAGTCGAATTCTGTATTCCATTTTCCTCTCCGGGTTTTGCCAAATTCCAGCTTTGGTGAGAGAGATAGAGAGAGACTGACTTTGAAAGTTCTTGACTTTGAAAGTCCTTGCCCCGGGGGTCGTCCTCGAACGAGGCTTGACTTTTCGCCCGCCACGTGTCCCAATCATGCGTCATCTCTCTCTGCCACGCCAGCAGACAGAGGCGTGTGCGGCCGCGTCACCGGTTGTTCCTCCAGCGTGGGTGGGGAACGGGAACTCCCGTCCCATGAATGAATCCATGTCCTCCTAAGTCCAATAGGAAGAAGAAGAAGAAGAATATACCTCGTTCTCCCCGAATTTTAACTGGAAATTCTATTATTCTTTTACAACAACAAGAAGAATTCGAAAGTTGCCATTTATTATTAGGGAAAATACCATAAAAAATTCAAAATTGTATCACTTGTGATAAATTTATCATGAACTTTTCTTTATGATACTAAAAACCCTAAATTATGACACTTATGACAAATTTACTTTGAATTTTTTTTGACACAAAAAATCTCAAATAATGCCACTCGTAACACATTTAGCTTATAATACTTTGGCCCATGGGCATTTTTATCTTTTTTATTTTTATTTTTTTTATTTTCTTTTCTCTTCCCTTCACTGGCCATGGCGGAAGAAAGTTGGCAAGGGTTGCCTTCGCTTGATCTGGCGAGGGCTGCCTTCGCCTAATCTGGCGAGGGCGACCGTTGCCGACGTCGGGCGAGGGTAGCTCTCGCCTAATGCCGACAAGGGTCGCCCTCACTAGATCTAGCGTCGGGTGAGGGCGACCCTTACTGGCGTCAGGCGAGGGTGTCCCTCGCTGGCGTCAGGTGAGGGTCTTCCTCACCCGATGACCCTCGCCGACTTCCCTTCGCCATGGACGGCGGAGGGAGAGAGAAAAAATAAAAAAAACGGAAAAAGAAAAAAGATGAAAATGTTTGTGGGCCGAAGTATTGTGGGGTAAATATTACAAATGATATAATTTGAGATTTTTCGTGTAAAAAAAAATTCAAGATAAATTTATCATAAGAGGTATAGTTTGTGATTTTTTGTGTCATAAAAAAAAATTCAGGGTAAATTTATCATAAGTAGAGTAATTTGAAATTTTTTATGGTATTTTTCATTATTATTATTATCATTTCAATCATATTAATTCCACTTTTGGTGCTACTGGTCGTCACGTAACGATCGCTGGGAAGACCGGCGGGTAGACTTTGTCTCTCTCCCCTCCCTCGAAAACGACGGTCCCCTCGGGCAACACGAGGAGCAGTTTTAGAAATTCAATCCGATCGTCGATGCGACGCGGACCGACGAATCGTGGCCGTGGGATGATCTGACGAAGACCGGGTCAACTCCCGTAAGGAGATTGACGCCCAGCCACTATTAATATTCTTCTTCTCCGATTTTAATTTTCCATTATAATTTAGGTTAGGATGATGGGGAAGTCGGTCCGGACAGTTGGAATCGTAGGCCATATCTAATCTCGGAAGGAAACACTGTAGACCCGGTCAAAGAGTACAAAACTCGGAATATACCCGAAGAGCGTATCCGAGCACGTTCGTCGTCGGTTCCTTTATAGTCAACGCGTGTGTGGCTCTATCACAACTTGATGTGATAATCCATTCGAGATTCATATAGAGGTTTCAATATCCTATTCTATTTCACTATGTTTTCATGTTATGTCATTGCGTGCGGAAAGTGCATATCCTTGTTCTTCTCGCAAATCTTTACGACGTATTTCTGCCGGCATTTGACCTGTTGCCCCTATACTAAATCGTTTTGCTCCATAGATAAATCATGTGTAATTTGCTTTAATCGATTATCTGAAACCGAATAAGATATTTGTCTCTGTTCCGATTTGTTGACATAGTTGAAAGTTTGGCAATTTTCATTTTTCTTAACCATATGGCCTATGTTTGACCAGAAAAAAAAAGCCATATGGCATATATGAAGGTGTTGAAGAACGAGCAGTGGTGGTTTTTTTTTTTTTATAATAGTAATTCGTAACCATATATGTAGGTGTCAATATTGCTTATTATCTTAACCATAATGTATCTTGAGATGATAATAGTGTATTAAAAATGTATAAGTAATTTCCAATTTCATCGTAGCTAGAAATTTAGACAATAAAATTAATGTGAAACGTTACTCCAGCATGATATGCTCGCTATGTGAAGAGTTTTCAAGGTCTTCCATCCTAAAATTTCATATTAAAAAAAATTGCTAATTTCTTGATTGGTTTGACGCTCTTATGAAAAAAAAAGGGACATTCTCGAACAACCATGTTGTGAGCCAACACCACATCACATCAATTATTTGATGTTGGACTTTTTAAACACAATTCATATGTGCATCCTAACATACCAATTCCTCATCTTTTGTATATTTTCACCTAAGACAATCTTATCGTCTCGAGATACATCTCCATGAATATAGATAGATGAATAGATCGTTTTGTGCATGTTTGATTGAGGATGTATTTGTAACTAAACTTATTTACCAAAATAACATATTAAACAGAAAGAAATATATGAAATAAAAGCCCATCCACCAAAGAACATATATTGTACACATGCATTTCCCTTTAATTGAATTTCAAATAAAGTAATATTAAATGATACCTAACCCACGGCTCTAAAATAGGCAAAACACATAAAAAAAATAAAATGCAAGAAGAAATTTCCGGCCACCAAGTTACGGTAGCTTAGAGGCTTGTTTTAATATATATAGACTACAATCTTACCCGGGCGGATGCACGAGATCTATCAAAGTTTACCCATCAATACGTTCATTTGTTTTAGAATTTATTTCATAAGTAGAAAAAAATGACCCACAAACTATTCAGTACATTATAAACTTCATGGTGACATAGCAAATATTAATTTTTTTTGGTCAAAAAAAGACATAGCAAATATTAAATTACACAAAAAATTGGGAATATGAAAAAAAAAACACATATAATTCAAAGCACACATTAAGAAAAGATTCGTGTGCTGCTACTTTTATCTTGGTTTACAAGTTATTAATTTATTTTCCTAAGCACATATTAAAATGGAAAGTACTTGTTATAAGCAATACGACCTTATTACTTAGATTGTGCTCTATGAAAGAACTAAAATGTAGATCCTAAATTGAGAAATGATTTTTCTATCAAGGGAAAAGAGCGAAAATAGTAAAAACCTTTAGGTTAGCATCAAATTTGTAATTGATCTCAATAAAAGTTGTAGCAACCTTGTTATCGGTGAGGCTAGCTTGAGAAAGAAGATTAGTGGCATATTTTCTTGTGAAAGATAAAAACCAGAGGAATCTGAATTAAACTCTAAGTCTAAAAAATAGATGAGTCACCCAAGATCTTTCATTTCAAACCGTTTACTAAGATATTGCTTCAGTTTTGAAATGTTAATATGATCATCATTAAGAATGACCACGTCGTCCACGTATTCTTAACCATGTCGTCCACGTATAAGAGCAACATACGATACCCACAAAATTTGCCCCGAATAGAAAGAGCATGGTCATAGGGACTAGATTTGAAATTAAGCGGTTCCATGGTTAAGCTAAACTTGGAATATTATGCACAATGAGATTGTTTTAGGCCATATAATGTTCGACTTAATCGACACATCTTGTTGGAAGAATGATGCACCATATAAACTTTTTCAGTGAGATCCCCATGCAAGAATGCTTTTTTAACAACCATTTGGAGAATCATCTATGGTAGCAGCAACGACAAATGGATATGCATGTGAACTCTCGGTTTTGGGGTTAATTATTCATCCTGGTAGGTTGCTTACACTACAAAAAAACAAGGATTTGGCCACTGAAAATTAGCGACGAAAAATTAGTTGGCGATAATTGCGACGGAATTTGTGACGAAAAAAATTCATCGCTAATTTGGGACGAAAAAAATTTGTGGCTAATTTGCAATGAAAAATTTTTTGTGGCTAATTTGCGATAGAATTTGCTACGAAAAATTTTTTGTGGCTAATTTGTGACGGAAAATTTTCCGTGGCTAATTTGCTACGAAAAATTTTCAATGACTAATTTGCGACGGAATTTGTGACAAAAAATTTTCCGTGGCTAATTTGCAACAGAATTTGCGACAAAAAAAAATTTGTGGCTAATTTAGCTACGAATTTAGCCACGAAAATAAACTCTCGCTTCACTTTCTTGACTATCTTTTTTATTTTTGTGGCTAAATTAGTTGTAAAATATGTCTTGAATTTTATGTACTCGATCCGGTTCATCATCTGACTTGACATATTTTTTGTGCGACCCAAAAGTGGAGAAAAAATTGAGATTTAGTTCGTGACACGGAAGGTTGGGTGGATAGGTTCAATCTGGAGCAAGCAAACAAATCTTTATTGCGGTTCGCTTAAGCTGGAGTAAGCGAACAAATGTCTCGGGGATGCCATCGAAATTTTTTTTTTGGGAGTCCTATTTATACTGCGGTTAGGTTTTTTCATTGATTTAGTCACAGAAATAAATATAATAAGAAAATACCGCGATACTTAATTTTCATAGGCTAAATCCATGGCTAATTAGCCATGGAAATAAATATAGTATGGAAATGCCACGATACTTAATTTCTATGGCTAAATCCGTGGCTAATTTAGCCACGGATCTCTAAATTTTTTTATCTGCCCCCCTCACTGTGGCTAATTCGACGCCTCATCGTCGCAAATTCGCAGGTCCAATCCCGAATCCGGCGCTGCTTCTTGCGGTCTCCGGCGATGGCCACACACGTCTAGGGTTTTCCCGGCTCCAAACCTGATCGATTTGGCAGCGCTTCCGACGATGGACGGTGACAATATTCCCCTCCCCCTTCTCGCATTGTTTTCGCTTCTTGCCGGTGGTTTCCGCCCCCCTCGGAGCTCGGAATCAGTGGTTTTCTAGTTCGTTATCTTGAGTTTCTTCCAGCAGTTCGCCTGAATTTGGCGAGGTGCGATCGAGATTCGCCATGGCTAGCTCCGGTGATGGAGAGAACAGCGAGAACCGCCGGACGGGACCGGACCGCGATGAGCCCGGCGATCCGTCGTCGATCAACGCGTCCTCGGTGGAGTGCGGGCTGAGCTCGAGGGTTTCGAGGGGGCCAGCCGAGGAGAATGGGATGGCGGAGATGCTGACGGATGTCTTCATCGGGGGAGGCGACGGAGATATGTTGATGCAGCGGAGCGATCGGGAGGATATGGTTTTGCAGGCGCTCGATATGCAAGTGGTTGGGACCTGCAACGCGGATGAGAGATTGAAGCCGTTGTTGAAGTTGAGTGGGTCGAGCAGCGCGGCTAAGGATCGGTTGTTGGCTCACCTCAGTCGGCTACTTACTGTTTCGATCCGGATTAAGTGTCTATCTGGCTCGTAGCGTTAGGACTAAGACTCCGTTTCCTTCACATTTGATATCTCGAGTCCAAAGGGACAAAAAGCAGAGTGGGCTGTTTCATGTCTCAGAATGAGATCATGATGACTGTCTTCCCCATGTTCCAACAGCATATCGAGCCCCATCTTGTTCATGCACATGTAAGTGAATCTGGGATTATAAGGCCGAAATGTTTAATTTTAAGTGAATTTTTCCTAATTTGCTCTATCATTTAGATAATTTACCTTGGAGAAAGTTGAACTGTTAGATGCTCCTTTGTTCTAATTGTCTTCTTTGAGGGTTGACTTTGGTCCTGCATTGCAGCTCAATTCGGAATGACTTTGACACGGTACTTTCTCCTGAGAGTTCACTGTTTCTTTTGAAGAGCAACAAACAAGTAATAGCACTACAATGGCTCTGTTGCTCCTATCTTGAATAGTTATTTTTTATGTACAATGAAATAAAATGCCCTTCTATGCTAGGTGGCTTATCAAGATATTCTAAAAATTCTGGACCGTGCAAAGATCTGTAGTTCTGCTCAAAATTTCATTGATATATTCTTGCGGCTTCCTGGAATTCCTACTAATGGACAGTTGCAAGAGAGTGACTGCATACGAGTCAGGATATGTGAGGGCAGATTCGCCGTACTGATACGAGAGGTTTGTGATGAAGTTGCAATTATCATCTTTCTACTTCCTATAGCTAACGGAAGTACTAGCTTCTCATTCTCTTCTAAACAATATATGTCAGCCTATAAGGGAAGGCAACTTCATTATTCAACCCAAAGTAGATTTTGATATCAGCGTCAGTACAATTGCTGGTCTCTTGAACCTTGGGTGAGTTATATAATAGCTGGTCTAATTTACTAACTCCTTTATTTACTGCAGAATTTTATATCAATTGAAATTTAAGTTTTGTAAGATCTTGTAATGTATCCTTATTCTCGTGATCTGATACCAGTGAGCTTGACATGGTTGTGTTCTCTCAAAGTAGATAGCGGGGATTCTGTGTGGCATTTCAAGCACAACCCTGCCTAAGAGTCATTCTAACTTTACGAGTACATAAAAATTTGCAAGCGCTTCTCTTTAAAGATAGCATTTATAACATGAATTATAAATAAGGAAAGTCTACTACTATAATTGACTGCACATAAATTAAACTTCAAGTTTCTTCTTATTTATAAACACAGGGTGATACAACGATGAGTTTACATTCGGGAAGACTAAATACAGGGATTGCTCCAACCCGAACTATCCACATCTACTCACCTACCACAACATGCTTCAAAATTTGATCACCCGAGCAAATGACTCTGTCTCAAAAAGTGCCAGTCGTGTGTTCCCAAAAATGGTCCATCCCCCAACTCCTCACTCGATCTCGCTACTGGCATCATCATCTACCCCATCCTCCCCTGGGTGTGGAGGAGGTCCCATTAGCCGCCCTCTAGTACAAACATATACAGCTACGAACCCTAATAGTATGGGTCCCACTAGGGACCCAATGTCCACAGTCATAATGGAAATACAAAAACCATCCCTAGAAGGTCAGGGTCCACAAACTCAGACAGATGACTCTCGAAATTAACAGGTGCTCCATAACTAATGGAGGTCGACGGGGGAAGTATCGGCGTTGCTACAGATCTGTAAAAGTTTGTCACAACAACAGTGAGCTAGGCTCAACAAGTAAAATGTTTGTCAACCTATACCAAACAAGAATAGAATACATATCAACAGGCATAGGTATCACAGTTTTCTAGCTAGACTTACTAATAATAAAAATCATATTTTGTTGTGCTCATGCTAATAATCATCTCAAGTGTGATACTTTAACTCAGCAATCATAATCAACAGCACGATTCAAACATACACATGCAACTTCACTCTTGCTTGGGTATCATTATCTCACTCCAAGTCACATGCCTGGTGCACTCGCTAGACATGCAAGGAGGAAAACTCCCGTCTGGCGGGATTCGGTGCGCACTCCGATTCGCCACAGTGTACGCCGGAATTCTCAATGGCCCGCGCAGGCTTCATGATCCACTGATCACGGCATCCCGATCAAACTCCCGGGGCATCTAGGGTATTCTCATCCTAGGCATCGTAGTCCACTGACCACGACATCCTGCATTTCCTACCGCTCCTCAGGGCATCATTGGTTCACTGATCGACGGCATTTAATAACCCAGCAAGCGCACACAAACTAATCATTTCGTGCGGTACATAGTTCATCAACAACAATCATCCTTTCTCAATATCACATAATTCATAATTTACCACTTTAGTAGGACATATTGTAAGTCGCATTCGCGGTCTCGTTCACTAAAGCACCGCCTTGACTAATCGTCAGCAACACATCCCACGCCACGTGGCTAATCACATCAAGGTCTAACATGACTCATTGGAAAGATCAGAGTTTATACATTTCATCTCCAGAAGACATCAAATTGAGATTCCAGCAATTTCATTTGGAAAATAGTAAGTCTTTATAAATTGGTAAAACTGAGCAGCCTTGCACCAATTTTAAAATCAGACTTAAATAAATAGTGAATGAACTTTAAAAATTCTAAATTTTGGATATGTCACCGAAGACACCTTGATAAACATTTTTCATGATGGATTCAAAGTCTAATTATGTCTTTAAATGCCTCGTTCAGGAGCTTAAACTCAGACTAAAAACTGTTCATCGGGACAGAATCCTCGTCTCTAAATGCGCTCATTTCAGTATTCAAATCATCTCCAAATATTCTAAAATTTAAATATGTTGTAGAGAAAGACATCCTCAAAAACTTTTATGAAGGAAGTTTGTTCAGAATCATTCTAGAAAATTTTATAAAAATTCAAGAATGTGGAAAGGTCACTGAAACAGAGCACCAGGGCAGTCAAGCACGGGTTAGAGATTTGGTGTTCGTGCTACCCAAAACAACTCCAAAAATTCTGAAATTAAAATATGTTATACTTCCAGATGTTTTAAACAACTTTCATGAACGAAGTCTTGCAAAATTCTAACCACAGAAATCTCTGTAAAATTGGAAAGCAGTAAAGTCCGGTAGAACCGAATCTGGAAATCACAACTCAAGTTCAAGAATAACTCATGACTTGATCTACACGAATTTGGTGTTCAAAAACACCCAAACCAGCAGCTAATTCCATCACCACCATCCATTTCCATCAATATCCTAAACCCACGCCAACATGCAACCCATTCCGATCTACTATAGGGAGGCAGAATTTCACTTGCCTTGACGTCGGCTCGCGAGGACGGTTGTCGCGGAAGATGGGGGTCGCCGAGCTTTTCAGCTCTTTGGTCGTGTCCTCGGCTCACGGCTTGCAAGATTCGTCGGTGCGAGGGGCTTGATCGGTCGGGCGGAGTCGACGAGCAACTCTGGTTTGTCGAGATGAACCGAACGGCAAGGAAAAATGGAGAGGGGTCTGTTGTAGTAAAAGACCGAATAGCTAAACAGAAGTGGGAGAGGAAGAAGAAAAAGAAGTTGGCTGCGAGAAGTGTGTTAATCGGCTGAACCAGCAGAAAAGAAGGGGAAGTCTGCCGAGAGAAAAGTAAAAAAAAAAAATCAGAAGATGGGAGAGGGGTCTAGATTTTCCTTTTCTCCTTTTTTGCTTGCTGCACGCCACACGCCCCTCTTGGTGGCTTACCTGGCTTGGTCTCCTTCGCCAGTTGACTGAAGAAGAACAGAAATTGTTGACTGAAGAAATGAAATGGGACAGCTGGGCGGTGGGGGAAGCAAATGGCGTGAAAAAAAATGGAAAACAAAGTAGAAGAGTGGGCTGATCATGTTGCATGAAGTCGGTGGAAAAGGAAATGGCGTGCAAGAATTCAACTCGGATGGATAACGTGACTAAAGTTCATAGTGTAAACAAAGGACATGACAAGGTCAGGACGGTTAATTCGTAACACAACGTTAATGAATAAAATGATAGATAATTGTAAGATGGTCCTGCGGTGATTGACAACGTGACAGTACGGTGATTTCGCAATAACATTCGCGTCTTCCGAAGTTGATGCTTCCGTAGCTCGTCGTCCATTATTTAAATTCCCACGTAACGTTCCGTTACGTACGTTCGTTAAACTAATGAATGGAATTTTGGGATGTCACACTCTATCTGAGTAATGCTTATTTAAAAGTTTTCTTATATAATAACTTTAGGATCTCTTACTATCAATAGTTTTGGGTACATCGTAAGGTGTTCATTTTTTTGAGTTTCTACTGGATATTGATGCCTTTAGAGTGATAATTGAACAAAAGAATGATCCCTTTAAAGTTTTCATGCCATATACTGACCTTAGATTAGTGTGTAGAAGCCATCTTTAGTTTTGACTGTTGTGAATTTTCTTGAATTTTTATAACTGTCTGCTTAGGAGCATTTTCTTATATGCGGGATTGACAGTAGAATTGATGGTTCTTGTTTTCTGGTTATGTGTGAGAATATGCCAAATGCTGAATAGGGTGGTGTCTGCTGTATATTCTCATACGAGAGAAACCTAATCTGTAGAAGTTTCTTGATATTGATTTCTGATTCTTGAGGAAGAACTGTAGTTTTGTCTCTCGTTAGGTGGAACAGTTTGGAATGCCTAAACGAGGAAAAGTTTTGAGGATAGAAAATGATGCTGATTTTAGAGAGATTTGTTAAGTATCCAACATTGTTTGTTTTTGAGTCTTGATTGGGCCTTATGTAGACGTTATCTCCTTCCACCTAATAATTTAAGCTTTTGGGTTTAATATCTTAACAAAACATTAATATTTTATTTCACCTGTGGTCCTTGTCTGTCTAACTACTTTCATCATTCCACTTCCCGTTTGCACCTGAAAGGGTATATTTAATGACCTATATCACTTGTCTACCAGGCTTGTTAAGGCCTTATATATATTTTCCCTAGGCCGTATAGCTTAAGGGCATGTCTACAAGGTATATTTAGGCCTTGTCTCTCTACACCTTATAGCTTACTGTGCACTCATTTGACCATTTTAAACCCAAAACACCTAACACTGTCATAATGACAGAAATGTTGACACATACATCAGCGTTTAGTTTTTTCATTACTTTTTGAAATTTGAATGTTATTTAAATTTTGCCGGGAAAGGAAAAAGGTAGTTTTTGCCTACGTTGAAATGGAAGTGAACAAGCTCTAAGTTTTTGGGTCGGATATTCTGACAAAACTTTTCTAGAAATGGACCTGTGAATGTGGTGAAAGCTTTAGTATTTCCTTAACTAATGAGACTTTCCACGCTAACAGAAGTATCATTACCAGTAGTTCGAGGGTAGTGTCAGGAAAACTTCTCTCATTCTTTGATCACTTACTGAGATGATTGTCTAAGGCAGTTCAAACCTTGCATTGGACCCTCCAAGCTAAGAGTTTCAGAGTTATTCATAGGAGTCACAACTCATGTCTTCTTCTGCACGGAATAGAAAGGTGAAATGAAGATACCTGCATCTTCTAGCCAGGATACGACTCGATGGAACATAACATGTCGAGCATGCATAAGCCTGTTTATTGATCTTTGATCAGGGGAGAAAGATTTTCTCTTTTCTGACATTAAGACCTCTAGTAGCTTGATACAGTTGTATAAGAAATTAGATTCAACTTCCATAGTTCCAAGAGAAAATGGTTCTTGGACTTCTTACCACTTGCTTCAAGAAGTTTACATTAAAGTGTTTGGACAAAGAGAGATGTTGTGATCTGTATCTCACAGCAATTTACGAGGTGCCTTTCCCTCTTCTCCTTCTCCTATTCTTTATGTGGAAACAACTTTTGTGTCTGTGTACTTGTTCATTATCTTTGAGTATTGAAGCTGTGGTGAGAATGAGGAAAAAGCCTCTCTGGAGAGATAGAAGAAGACTGATCCCATTTGATTGCCCTCCCCAAACCTCACAAATAGGAGCCTCGGTTGCTGCAAAACTTTTTGGAATTACTAAACAACTATTCTTTCTTTTACATTCCCACACGTGTGCATTCCTCGTTTAAATTTTTACCTTTATCTGCTACTTTGAAGAGCTCTTCATACATGCACAACTGTTATGGATGCACTCTAGCTTCCCTGTGTTTTGGGTTCGGTCCACTTGTAGCTGGTGGCTTTGGTTTGGCAATCTGTTAATAAGACTCTCTCTTTCTCCCTTGTCTTCTCCAGGTATCAAGCTGTGGCATATATCGAAGCTTCGGCCTTCATATATCACGATGAGAAGGTCATAATAGTTGACAACCTTTTATTTTCCTTTCCTTGCTGGGCACAATAGTTGACAGCTTATTAGTAGGCAAAACTTCTTGCATCTTTGATATGTGCTCAATTTGATATGTTCACTAAGTGGCATTCGATCTATGTGTAACTGGGGTCCTTTGATTTTGCTGACTTTTGGAGCTTGCATATTTAGTCCTGTTTTTTCTGTATGTGCAAATTCCATGCAGTTAATCTCACGAACAATTTTTGTTTGTTTCACGGAAAAAGAATGATTTGAAAAATATTTTTTCAAAAATGATTACTTATATTGCTTGAAATAATTAGCCAATGAAAAATATTTTCATTATTGACAATAATTTATATCTAAATATTTTCGTGAACGATACAAAATTTTTTTGTTCATTCCTTTTGTAAGCTATATATGAACGATTATTTTTACGAAAATGTTACCATTCAGTTTTAGTGAAAGAAACGAAGTCTTAGTTGCAGCTTTTTTTTTGCCAATTGAATTTTGCGACGAATACAATTTGTGGCAAATTAGTCACGAATATTTTTTTGGGGCAAATTAGCGACGAATTTTACGACCAATATAGTTCGTGGCTAATTTGCCACGAATTTTACCATGAATTTTTTTTATAATAAAATAGAATATTTTTGTTGTTTTTTCTGGGCAAATTAGCGACGAATACAGTTTGCGGCAAATTAGCCACGAATTTTTTTATTAAAAAATATTTTTTTTGTTTTTTAGGGGAAAATTAGCTACAAATACAGTTCCTTTCCAAATTAGCCACGAATTTTGCTACGAATTTTTTTTTATAAAAAATTAGAATATTTTTTTGTTTTTTAGGGGCAAATTAGCGACGAATTTTGTGACGAATACAGTTCATGGAAAATTAGCCACGAATTTTTTTATAAAAAAATAGAATATTTTTTTTTGTTTTTTGGGGCAAATTAGCGACGAATACAATTCGTGGCAAATTAGCCACGAATTTTGCCAGAATTTTTTTTATAAAAAAATAGAATTTTTTTATAAAAAAGTAGAATTTTTTTTGTTTTTTAGGAGCAAATTAGCGACGAATACAGCTTGTGGCAAATTAGCTACGAATTTTGCCACAAATTTTTTTATAAAAAAATAGAATATTTTTTTTGTTCTTTGGGGCAAATTAGCAACAAATGCAATTCGTGGCAAATTAGCCATGAATTTTTTTATAAAAAAATAGAATTTTTTTTTGTTTTTTAGGGGCAAATTAGCGACGAATACAGTTTGTGGCAAATTAGCCACGAATCTTTTTTATAAAAAAATTAGAATATTTTTTTTTTATTTTTTTAGGGCAAATTAGCGACGAATTTTGTGACGAATAGAATTCATGACAAATTAGCTACGAATTTTGCCACGAATATTTTTTTTTATAAAAAAATAGATTTTTTTTTATTTTTAGGGGCAAATTGGCGACAAATACAGTTTGTGGCAAATTAGCCATGAATTTTGCCACGAATTTTTTTTAATAAAAAATAGAATATATTTTTTTTGTTTTTTAGGGGCAAATCAGCGACGAATTTGGCGATGAATACAGTTCGTGGCAAATTAGCCATGAATTTTTTTTATAAAAAAATAGAATGTTTTTTTTTGTTTTTTCTGGGCAAATTGACGACGAATTTTACGACGAATACAATTCGTGATAAATTAGCCACGAATAATTAGCGATGAATTTTTCCACAAATAATTAGCGACAAATACAATTCGTGACAAATTAGCGACAAATTTTGCCATGAATAATTGGCGATGAATTTTGCTATGAATTTTTTTTCGTCGCAATTTGGCGACGAAAATTGAAATTTTTTGTTGCTAAATTTTGCGACGCTGTATTAGCGACAACATTTTTTTCTTCGCAAAATTGGTCACAAATTCATTTAGCGATGAATTTCGCCAAATTTTTCGTGGCTAAAACTTTATTTTTTTGTAGCGTTAGTTCATAATTGATAGCAATTGGATGCCAAATGACCCTGTCGGCAAAAATGCTTACAAAATGTATCCATTATATGTACTTTACTGGCTTCAACACAACATATTGGACAAGAAATATGAAGAAACCAGCACTTGAAGAGCATATATGGAAAAAAATAAGGCAAAAAGTGGACTCAATACGACGAAATACCTTGGTAACCTGGTCGAAAATCACCAAAAATCGGCCAAAAACAAGTTAAATCGATTAGAATATGTCTCGAAATCGGTCGGACCAGTTGATCGAACCGGTCAATGTCAATCAACGGTCTGTCAATGGTCGGTCAACGCTAGTCAACGATCAACAGACGAAGGTTGACGTAGCTTTGTTAACATGGCTGAAGGTGATGAAATTTCAGGATCTGACTAATCTAAGGTCATTGAGTCTCGTGGTGGTGTTTTTATTTTATTTTATTTTATTTATTTATTTTTTCTGAAATGAGCAGCGAAAGTGTTTTGAGCAGCAATTGAAAGTGCAAACTTGATAGAGAAACAAAAGTGACATGGTCGATGCGACTACTTCATATTGACCATCGTGGAGAAACGTGGCCGATGTGATTGGTATTGTCTTAGAAGGCTCTGTTACCAACTTAAGAGTTGTGATGAAAGAGAGAAAAATGTAATATTCTGTAAAATATCAAATGAAGAGTATATTAACCTATTTATAGGATTTACAGAATGACTATCGAAAGTAGAGAAATATCAAATATAATCAATCAAGACCAAACAATTTTGACCAAAAAAAAAAGTAAGACCAAGTAATGGAAATGTTTGGAATCTATTCAATATATCTCTAATAAAAAGCAATCAATGATTATGCATATTTAATGAAATACATTATCTTAGCATTAAGGATTGAATGGCGAGGTGCAAAACTTTCTATAATGCATTCATTCGGGTCATCGTGCGAGGAAAGAAACATTAATTTGCTTATTTACTCCAAATTCCGACACATACTTTCATTTCTACCCTTAATAGAGCTAATAATTGGTATATTTCATGCCGTAATATTTGTCTACTAACTTATTGGAATTGCTAATTCATCACAGTCAAGGAGATAAAAGTAAAACGATTGACTACAAAACTTGTCAAATGATATTTAGCAACTCCTTTTAATTAATAAAGTAAATTCGTTTTTTAAAATATTTTTGTAAACAAAATTACGCAATTTCTAAAGTTGCCAATGCGAAAATCAGTACTTAATGTTCTCCATGTTTTAATCTTCGCGCGTGGAAAGAAATTTTGTCACATTTCATAAATAGATGTCACTTGTACATTTATGAATTGCTAATATCCTTAACAATGACAAAATTTTCTTTTTAGCACTCGTGGCCCGACTAAGTTTATGAATTGCTAATATCCTTAACAATGACAAAATTTTCTTTTTGGCCCAACTAAGTTATGAACTCCAAAATTCAAAAAAAAAAAATTAGTGAAACATCTCGAAGTTGGCTCATCTCCTCATCACTATCTCCCACCCAATCAGTTTGATATACATAGAATTGGCTTTTATCAGGGATAATTGCTAATGAAGATCCATTTCACTGAAGGAAACAGAAGAAAAAGATGAAAAGAAAGTTGATATAAATCTCTGCAATGGCGTGGAAATTGCGCTGAACGAGCCTGAGGTGCTGTTCTTCGATCAAAATCCGAGTCCGTCTTTGAAGGTGCGTATTGAAATCTTCGTCAAAGCTTACTGCCCGCACATTCCGCGAGCATCTTCCCACCACTGACTTTTTGAAAAACTCAGAGGCTGAACTTTGACTGGACGGAGATGACAAGAAAAGGGCCATTGTCACTTTTGGCAGTAATTTTGGCTAGAAAAGAAGGGGCGTTGCTATTTTTACAAAGTATTTGGCACACCTCCGTGCCGTTACAGCTTACAAAATTTTAGGAAACTGCATCGCCCGACTTTAAAATGCTGCAATTTTAAAGTACGTAAGATCGATATATAAGTCACAACACATCACAACAACTACAGCCATGTTATATGAGCTCGCAGGTTTGCTTTTTTGCTGGCTTCGAATACTCATAGAGTTTGCAGTATCTTGGATAGAATTATAATATACAACAATATGTCACGAATGGAATGGAAGACCTCTCAACGAGCAAATTGAGCCAAGATCGTTGAGGGCCAGCAAAATTGTATCCTAATGGTCAAGTTGAACCCAACTGACATAAGAAGTCTAGGCCAAGCCCAACCATCAAATCAACTTGGACACACCCCATCCGGAAGAGCAGTATGGTCGCATCCATTGTCACCAAGGCAGGGCCGAACATGATGTTCATATTTGGTTTGCCATAGGTAAGACAGACCAGAATAATGCTGATATTGTTATATACCAGTAAGAGCTATTTTCACCAACACTCTTTCATTTCAGTTAAAGTGAGTGATAAACATGCTCATAACTCGATTAATTAATGGACTTTATTGAAGAAAGTCTTCTCCTTTAACCAGAAATGGAGGAAACGTAGCCCATAAACAAAAATATCAAATCACACTATTTAGATAAAGCCTTGTCCAGCAACTTGTCCAAATTCATGGAAGATGACCCATTGTCACCAACTGCTTCTTCTGCCATCTTCTTCCACTCCAGGCCTTGCTGCTCATTTTATTCCCCACGTCTCCTTCCATCACCTCCCTCACAAGCCTCTCCACTTCATCTCTCTTCACATTACCATCCATCTCCAACCCAACCCCCCAATCATCACATATATACTTGCAATTCGTCTGTTGGTCTCCGAAGCACGGCCAACACAGAATCAGAACTCTGGCCGACAAGCTCTCGATGGTCGAGTTCCAGCCATAGTGCATCAAGAAGCCTCCGATTGAAGGGTGGTTCAGCACTCTCTCTTGCTGGCACCACCCAGATAAAAAGCCTCTTTCTCTTGTTTCCTCAACAAACTCTCGGGGAAGAGTTGTCGTGTCTCCATTTACTGCATTAGACCTCAAGACCCACAAGAAACACTGATCGCTATTAGCTAGTCCCATCGCAAATTCAACCAACTGTTGGTGTGTCACAGACACTATACTCTCAAAGTTCACATAGATCATAGACTTAGGCTCCTTCAAGTCCAACCATTGGAGGCATTGGTCGTGCTCTTCCAAGAGATTGCACTCAATATGCTTCGAGGCAAATGATTTTTCTCGCGCGATTCGGTTGATCATCAAGTGGAGTGGTCCGATCGTATAAACCCTAGGGATCATTGAGGAGAGGGCGTGTAGCACATCCGGCTCAAGCGCCTTGAAGGTGTGGACAATGGTCGCCATGGCGTCGCCTGTCTTATTGCCGATGTCCAAGAGGAAGTTGAACAAGGTGTAATCGGAGCCAGTGATTCGGATGAAGTGAGGCATGTCGCGTAGCCTCATGTTTTTCATTCCCGGGATCCAGTTGATAGGGGTGTTTCCATACCCGTTCATCAATTGGGATTTAGTTGCATGCATTCATATCCATGCAAAATCATCAAACGGCAACAAATCTAATTACGGCGACTTTTTATCATTTTTGAATAGGTCACAGTTCACACATAGTGCAAGTCTCGGATATTTAGGGAAAGTTACGAAAAAAGTCGTAAACCTATTATATGGATGTCAATTTAATCATAAACCTTTTAATTTGAACAATCCACCGCGGACTATTGGAGGGAAATAAGAAAAAAAGAAAAAGGAAAGAAAAGAAAGGAAAAAAAGAAAGAAAAAAAACAATTGTTTTTTAAAATTGCACAAATTATCTATATCAGCTATGGCCGTGCCCCGTTGAACAACCGGCATCCACATCAGTAATTTCTGGCCAATATTGGTCGAAAGTATTACAATGGCAAATCGTCAAAATGTTTAAGACTTAATTGATCAAATTAAGATACTTAGAATTGAATTAACATTTGTATATCATATTTAAGACTTTTTTTTATAATTATTGTCGCGACCTAAAAAAAAGGCTAATGGATTACTAGATTAATTAAATTAACTAATCTAGCTCGAGTTCTTCCAAACTCTACCAAATCGCAATTTAGGTCCAATTGTGAGCATGCAAATATTTTCAACAGGCGTCGCCACTAATCATTTAAGGTAGGTTAATTAGAAACCTAAATAAAATAGCGGGAGTACTATTTTATTCCTGCGAACCAGAAATTATAGATTCGGGGACTTGGTTACGCTAAATTCCTTAACGCCCTTTCGGTACCAATTTCAAGAAAAATACTCAATTTGATAATTTTGAAAAATTCTAACTTAAAGTTCAAAGGTGCATAAATTTCTTTTTGATTTTCTTTTATTTAAATGAAAGCTAACCTATATGTAATGACGTGCAAAATTGACATGCGATTAATGCAACCTAACGTGCAAACTATATGTTATGCGATGGCGTGACATATTTCTAATGACGGGCATATTATTTTTTTGTATTTTTTTAAATAAAATTCGGAATTAAAAATGCCAATTATCTAAACATGCAATTTTAAACTAAAGAAATTAACCTATTCTAGAGCAATCTTTTTGGTATTTTTTTAATCAAAAATTCGAAATTAAAATCAAGTAAAAAAATAAAATCGCTAAATCTTTCGAATTAAGTTTCGATTTGAAACCTGACAGATCGACCTTAAAATTCGAAATACCCGTTATGGAAATAATTCTATCTAAAGCCCGATAGATAGATTTATTTCCACGTGTGCGGTTGCGGATTAGGAAATTTTCCTAATCGATCACATATTGAAAAATTTTGATATCTCAAATATTCTGGATATATTCAAAGGATTTTGAAAATTCTAAATTCTATCCAAATTAGACAAGTAATGGATATCTAAGATTTTTTTAAAAAAAGGAAACAAATCCTAATTGTGATAATGCAAATTATTCAAATATGCAAAGTCGGATATCAATAAACACAAATTAGGCAATGAAATATCCAAATTAAATCGGGATAAGATAATTACCCGATTTACCAATTTCTTTCATAATTTGAATTTGCGATAATCGAGATTGCGGATCGGCGGTGCGTTGGTGAGTCGGGAGTGTTGGGAACGGCGGCGGTTTACGGCGGTGCGGCATCGCAGCGGTGGGCGAATGGCGCGGCGCGGCGTCGGGACGGTGATGCCCGAGCAGTGGTGCACGAGCGGTGGCGCGCTTTTGTAGCTCTTAGCTTGGCTGGCTCGTCGCGGTGGTGTTCTTGCATGAGCGGCGTTGGAGCAACGGTGAATGACAAATGACGGGCGATCGGTGGCGGACGCGGCAACGACGATGATACTTTCAGTGATGAGCGACAAGAGAGGGGAGATAGCAGGCGACTTCTCGGATTGGCGATTGACCATGGAGTTCTAATCCTGGACGTGAAGACCGTGGCAGAGAAGACCTGGCTTTTGAAGGTTCAGACTTCACTGGTGCCCTCTTGGCATTCTCTCCTGTGAGATTTCATATACTGTGGAAATGGAGGCGTGAAAAGTCCAATGTGCTCCCACGTGGATGAGATGGCAATGTCCATCAATCTCTTTTTTCTCAAACGTGGATCTTGCCAAGAATTTGACAGGACCGTATGCAAAACCAGAATTGATAAGGCTTCGCCTGAACTGGACAGGGGAGATTGCGCGCAGTGGGAACTCGTCGAAAATCCTAGACTCGATGGTAGGCGTTGGGGAAGAACAGCAGTGGCGCGAGCAAGGGGTCCACGGTGCGGCGACGCGGCGTGCGGTGGCGCGACTGTGAATGGCGGTGACGGTCGCCGATCTCCTTCTCTCCCTCTCTTTTCTCTCTAAAGAATTTTCTGATTTGAATTTCTGAGAACCCCTGGATTATGAGACCTAAACATATATTTATAACGCTAACTTAGGTCAATTAGCCGGGCTTTCTAGTCCTAATGGGTTTAGGCTTGGGCTTAGGCTTTAATTATCATTTAATTTCAAGTGGGCTGAATTAATGTGAGCTTTTATTTAATTAAGCTTAATGGGCTAATTTAAGCTCAAATTAAAACAACCGAGCCCGTTTGACTTGTAATTTTCGGCCCTTGCCTCCGAGTGAGTTGAGTCTCATTTGATGCCCGAGCTCAATTTACATGACGAATTTTAAACTCGCTTATCACCGCCAATCCGATGCGGAATGCAATTAATCTATTAAGAACCTAAACTATATGCTATGCAATTTTAATATTTTTGTTTAGGGGTTAAAATTTAATCCCTAATTTTCTATGCAATTAACACTAAATGATACGCCAAAATTTAGGTGTCAACAATTATCCACGGAGATTTAACCCATCGATTTGTGCTCTTCATGTGTGATCAAAGTCATTCATGTAATGGTAGATGATCCGAGTGAAAAATTAATTTTCAGGAGAATAGAATACTGTGTAATTGCTGGTCAAGTGAAATCTGATAGTATGATGAATGCATAAAGTAAGTGAACTCTTCAGAAAATGCAACGCCAATAACGATAAAACCTATATAAGGGAATTTAAGGCTTACGTATGATGAACTATGATCGACTGTACCACCGCCCGCAGCGGCTGCGTTGGCTTGCGCTCTTGTCCCCTCACGACGGGATGGGAGTTCGAACCCCAGCGTAGGCGTTAGGGATTCTTAAGTGTGATGCCGTGGTGGTGGGTCCTGCGCTAGCGTCGCCCCGGGTTTAGTACCGATTAGCCTGTCGGGCGAAAGGGAGGTTCCCGAGTCATCAAAAAAAAAAAAAAAACTATGATCGACTGTTTTAATCGAAGTCAAGATTATTTGTACATGTGCAGAGTAGAATGCAAATAGCGCGGGAATCTTATCGAGTGTGGCAAATCTCCCGTACCATAGGTATCGTGTAATTACTAAAAACACACGTATATGTTCTTAAGGATGGCCTTAAAAAAATGAAAAATATGGTGATTCGGACATGCGCCTTAAGCAATGGAGGAGGAACGCGCACCCTTGGCCTAACATATATGTTGTTAATTAATTATATCTCAAGCATGTTTATCCCATCATTGCCAACAATATCCTTATTTATTACCTGTGAGTGGTCCAAGACCGTTTTCTCCGAGGGCTCGCAATTGTTTCGTCGCCACGTGGGCACAGCCGGGTACAGTGAACAAGTGTACGAGTGGAATCCCAAATTTTGAAGCCGCAGGACTCGTCGTAAATGTCATGGAACCGTCCGAGACAATGCAAGTCACCAGAAGGACACTCGGGTTCAAGCCCAGGCTCGATACGAGATCGCTGAAGGGGCCAATCATGTAGTTTCTCATTGAGTTGCAGAGCATCGTGATGTCTTGCATTGCATCCGCGTTCAAAGGAGGAAGACTGGCACGCCCCGACCCTAGAGCACGCAACAACCGCTATTCACTTAAGTCATTTGCATACGACATTCCATGACTAATCTCTGACATTTCATTTTATCTTTTAATTACGCATGCGGAAGCGACAACAATAACCCAGTCATAACAATAAACATCAGGAATAGTAATAACAATCAATAACAGTCATGCCAAAATGCTATTTTATTTAATTACTAGATTAACCCCAAGGAAACATATTTACAAGCCCTTTAAGGGTCTATTTCCTTACAAGTCTACCAAAAAGATATTGGGCTGGGGTCAATCTGCTTCATCCAAAAGTGGGTCATCCAAAAAAGAACTGATCCCAGGCATGTCCTTCAATGACAATCAACATAGTGGTTCAGCGAGTCAAAATAGGGCGAGTCAAAGTAATGCTCCTATTGTTGTATACCAATAAGAGCTATTTTCACCAACACTCTTTCATTTCAGTTAAAGTGAGTGATAAACATTCTCATAACTCAATTAATTAAAGGACTTTGGAAGAAAGTCTTCTTATTCAACCGAAAATGGAGGAAACATAGCGCATAAAGAAAAATATCAAATTACACTACTTCGATAAAATCTCGTCCAACAACTTATCCAAATTCATGGAAGATGACCCTTTTTCACCAACTGCTTCTTCTGCCATCTTCTTCCACTCCATGGCCTTGCTTCTCATTTTCTTCCCCGCCTCTCCCTCCATCAACTCCCTCACAAACCTCTCCACTTCATCTCTCTTCACATCACCATCCATCTCCAACCCAATCCCCCAATCATCACATATATACTTGCAATTCGTCTGTTGGTCTCCGAAGCACGGCCAACACAGCATCGGAACTCCGGCGGACAAGCTCTCGATGGTCGAGTTCCAGCCACAGTGTGTCAAGAAACCTCCTATTGAAGGGTGGTTCAGCACTCTCTCTTGCGGGCACCACCCTGATAAAAAGCCTCTCTCTCTTGTTTCCTCCACAAACTCTCCAGGAAGAATCGCCGTGTCTCCATTCACTGCATCAGGCCTCAAGACCCACAAGAAACATTGATTGCTATTAGCCAGTCCCATCGCAAATTCAACTAGCTGTTGCCGTGTCATGAACGCTATACTCCCAAAGTTCACATAGATCACGGACTTAGGCTCTTTCAAGTCCAACCACTTGAGGCACTCGTTGTGCTCTTCCAAGAGATTGCACTCAATATGCTTTGAGGCAAACAATTTTCCTTGAGCGATTCAATTGATCATCAAGTGAAGTGGTCCGATCGTATAAACCCTTGGGATCATTGAGGAGAGGGCGTGTAGCACATCTGGCTCAAGTGCCTCGAAGGTGTGGACAATGGTCGCCGTGGCATTACCTGTCTTGTTGCCGGTGTCAACGAGGAAGTTGAACAAGGTGTCATCAGAGCCAGTGATTCGGATGAAGTGAGGCATGTCGCGTAGCCTCATGTTTTTCATTCCCGGGATCCAGGCAATAGGGGTGTTCCCATATCCGTTCATTAATTGGGATTCATCTGCATGCATTCATATCCATGCAAAATCATCAAATGGCAACAAATCTAATTACGGTGACTTTTTCTCGTTTGTGACCCAAAAAAAAAAAAGAGCAAGTCACAATTCACATATAGTGCAGTAATGGATAATTAGGGAAGATTACCAAAAATGTCCTAAACCTATTGTACGAATGCCAATTTAATTTTAAACTTTTCAATTTGGTCAATTTAGTCATAAACCATTGACGATTTGCCAATGTAGTTCTTCTGGCTAATTTTGGGCGGAAATCATTGACGTGGACGCCGGTCATCCTATATGGCACGGCCAGTTTTGATGTGGTTAATTTTTGCAATTATTGCGATTTTTTTCTTTTCTTTCTTTTTTTTTTCATTATGGTTCTGCAATCCTCATCGACACTAGGCGTGGGCCGCAAAGCCCTCGTCCATATATAGCAAGGTCCACAATGCCCTCGCTAGATTTGGGCTAGGCCTATGGCCAGCGACCTTCGTCGACACTACCGAGACTGCAAACCGGTGGAAGGAAACAAGAAAAAAAAAGAAAAAAAGAAAAAATTCATTTAAAAAAAAATTGAATAATTTGTCTATGTTAGTGCTGGTCGTGCCATATTGAACAACCAATAACGATAAAACCTATATAAGGGAATTTAAGGCCTAGGTATGAAGAACTATGATTGACTGTTTTGATCGAAGTCAAGATTATTTATACATGTGCGGAGTAAAATGCAAATAGCGCCGGAATCTTATCATGTGTGGCCGTTCTCCCGTGCCACACGTATCGTGTAATTACCAAAGACACGTTTATGTGTTCCTAAGGCTGGCCTTAAAAAAAGAAAAATACGGTGGATTCGAACATGCACCTTAAGCAACGGAGGAGGAACGCGCACCCTTTGGGCTAATATTTATGTTGTCAATTAATTAAAACTCAAACATATTTATCCCATTATTAGCAACAATGTCCTGACTTATTATTACCTGTGAGTGGTGCAAGACCGTTTTCTCCGAGGGCTCGCAAATGTTTCACCGCCACGAGGGCACAGCCGGGTATAGTGAACAAGTGTATGAGTGGAATCCCAAATTTTGAAGCCGCAGGACTTGTCGTAAACGTCATGAAACCATCCGAGATGATGCAAGTCACTGGAGGGACACTCGGGTTTGAGCCCAGGCTCGATACGAGATCACTGAAGGGGCCGATCATATAGTTCCTCGTCGATTCGCAGAGCGTCGGGATGTCCTGCATCGCATCCGCATCTGAAGGAGGAAGACCATCGGGGATTGTCAGGAACTGAAAGTCGCTCAGTGTTCCTTTCACGAACTCAAGGCCTCGGGCTCTAGCGAGCCGTCGGTGATTGAACTCCGTGTTGACGAAGGAGATGTGGAAGCCCTTGTGGTGGAGGAGCTTTGCTAGCTTGAGCATGGCCCCGATGTGG
Organism: Syzygium aqueum; assembly: GCA_031216185.1. Lineage (NCBI taxonomy): Eukaryota > Viridiplantae > Streptophyta > Magnoliopsida > Myrtales > Myrtaceae > Syzygium > Syzygium aqueum. The sequence continues at coordinate 34,609,731 of CM062236.1, forward strand.
CTTTGTGCAGGGCTTGGAATGCAAACTGCGTGTGGCTTTGTGGCCGATTCGAGTCCGGCGGAACCCATTGTTTCTTCTCACTGGAGAATGACGAATCAAATGACTTTTCAAAGACAACTCGGCTTGGTTTAACAATCCTTGCGTTGAGCTTCCCTCCTTATATAACTTTGTCAACTGTTTTGTCCTTATTTTATGCGTGATTTCCAAGTATGGCAACGCGTTATAATTTGTCGTATTTAGTTGGATTTCACCTCCTTGTTTCTTTTGGCCCCGCTTAAAGAAAGATTGTCGGGTAACGTATGTTTTAAGTAATGCGTTCGACATGCTATCGTCGAATTTTGAACATTCCTAAATTCAATTAAGAGAAAATTACTAAAAAAGTTCTAGATTTATGGAAGTCGGGCAAGCCACCGAGCGTCGCATTTCTCTTTCTTGGGATGCAGTCAATAGGGGTGTCTCTCCATAGCCGTCTGCTACATGATATCCATATGCATGTAGACGGATCACGAGTCAGAGGAATCGAAATTGGATTCCTATGCGGCCTAAGAGCCTGCCGCCATTGACATGAGTAGTTTTAGTTTGAAACATTGAACAATCATCAAAATCAATAATGATGAATATGGCTTATCTAAAACAAGATTACATTGGCCGGGTATTTGATATTTAGTTCTATGATAGTATCTATTTTAATATTATCGCGGAAAGACAAGATATTGCAAATTAAGTCAATGTGAAAATCACTAGAGAAATAAAAGAGGAACAATAAAAGACACAAATGATTTACGTGGTTTGGTTTTTACATCCACGGAAAGAGCCAACAACGCTCACAATACTCGAGTGTTATAATCTGAGTATTAGAGTTACAATTGCTCACAATGCTCGAGTATTTCCAACCATTAGAGTACACTCAAACCTCAAGTATTTTCCACACTTAGAGTGCATCCAAACCCCAAGTATTTATAAATAAATAATTTAATTGGATGTAAACTCACAACACAAATCAACGTATGTTCCTCGTGTACACTGCTCCTTCGTGCGGCCTCCGTGGAGTTCTTCGCTGTGCGTCGTTACCCCTGTGCACGACCGCCTCAAGCCACGCGTGAGCCCACTGTTACCTATGTGTGGTTAAAACATATATCTTTTATTATTATTATTATTATTATGATGGAGCCCTTCTTTCAATTTTATGTGTAGCCGAAGAAAAGAATTTTCAACGGAAACAAATTTTCACGTGAATTTGTGTCACCTTCTAGAAAAGGAATTCAAATCCAAATAGGAACGTCATCGGTCAAGATTTCTTTTCTTTTCAATTAGATTCGCTTCAACAAATCGATTTACGATCTTCGATGATGTTTGCTCATTTAAAGTCCCATCGACTCGTCGAACGGTATGATGGAATTGAGTAGGCTTCTTTCGTTTTCCTGGACAACAGGATTTTGTCATCATCGATGTGTAGGCAACATCGCTTTCATGGGTAGCAAATTAAGGAATCTTGCATAATGCAGAGGGGGGCAACTCAGTTAGGCAACTGCATTGATGTCTCATTCAAAGGGAGCCACATGATATTGATTATTGATGGGTAATCCCTAATGGGTGCGCTAAAATTAATTTACGTAATTGACTATTTATAACTTGACGCGTTGGACTATAAGTAGAAACTTAAAACGGGCAGATACAATGCTTGCTCAAGCAGAAGATTAGTGTCTAGAGAGAGCCATCGGAGAGGAATTTGATCATTTTATAAACTTTCATGTAACCTATGATTATAATTGATTATGAATTGGGAGATTTGTAATTTGAAGACCAATGCTTATATTTATTAGAATATGTCTCGAATTTGAGTTTGTATTGAAAATCTGAATTTGTCATCATCAATGTGTATGCAACATTGCTTTCATGGGTAGCAAATTAAGGAATCTTGCATAATGCAGAGGGGGGCAACTCAGTTAGGCAACTGCATTGATGTCTCATTCAAAGGGAGCCACATGATATTGATTATTGATGGGTAATCCCTAATGGGTGCGCTAAAATTAATTTACGTAATTGACTATTTATAACTTGACGCGTTGGACTATAAGTAGAAACTTAAAACGGGCAGATACAATGCTTGCTCAAGCAGAAGATTAGTGTCTAGAGAGAGCCATCGGAGAGAAATTTGACCATTTTATAAACTTTCATGTAACCTATGACTATAATTGATTATGAATTGGGAGATTTGTAATTTGAAGATCAATGCTTATATTTATTAGAATATGTCTCGAATTTGAGTTTGTATTGAAAATCTGAATTTGTCATCGTCAATGTGTATGCAACATTGCTTTCATGGGTAGCAAATTAAGGAATCTTGCATAATGCAGAGGGGGGCAACTCAGTTACGCAACTACAGATATTGATTATTGATGGGTAATCCCTAATGGGTGCGCTAAAATTAATTTACGTAATTGACTATTTATAACTTGACGCGATGGACTATAGGTAGAAACATAAAACGGGCATATACAATGCTTGCTCAAGCAGAAGATTTTAGTGTCTAGAGAGAGCCATCGGAGAGAAATTTGACCATTTTCTAAACTTTCATTTAACCTATGACTATAATTGATTACGAGTTGGGAGATTTGTAATTTGAAGATCAATGCCTATATTTGTTAGAATATGTCTCGAATTTGAGTTTGTATTGAAAATCTGAATTTTGGAAATAAATAATTAATAGGAGGAAAAAATATGTAGGAAATTTTCTTTTTTATTGTGTAAAAGTTTTTTTTTTGTAAAGTTTTATTGTGTAAAAGTTTTTTTTTTGGTAAGGTTTATCGTGTAAAAGTTGCTGCCAAGTAAAGCCAAAAAAAAAGGAGATATACACAAATCTAAATTTCCTATTCAGTGCTGGAGTCAAATGTGATAATAGACTTTGACCTTAAAAAAACAAATACTCTTGGGGGACACGTTCAAGAATTGGAAAGTCGAACATGGACTTGAAGACCACAATCGGCGAAATGTGGATTTCATATATATTCTTGGGAGATACGTTCAAGATTGGAAAGTACAACATGGACTTGAAGACCATAATCGGCCAAACGTGGATTATATGTATATTATATTTCCTGCAGGTGGGACGAAGAGTCTTGAAGTGCTGTTCTCAACGAGTGCTTGACGTGGGTTTCTCTCCGTGAAATTACATTAATAACTCAAGTGTCGAAGCCAATTAAATTTTTGTAGTAGGAATTTATGTATAATTCCTTCGTAAAATTGAAAGATTATTTTGTGAGAAATTATGGGCTAAATAATATGTGCATTATTGGGTGTATTTGGGCACTCGGAACATCGAGAGTATTTGAGTGATTCGAGTTAGGTTGTAATCTCGGTGGAATTTTATGTTACTCTCCCCGTGAACGTAAGTCACTACGACCGAACCACATAAATTTGGTGTCCAATTTATGTCATTGTTATGTCTATGAACACAGAAAGTCCAGTATTCTTCAGGAAGAACTTTAGTATCTCAAATTAAAGCACTGACACCAGTATTTATGAGCTAATGACTGAATTGGTTTGTCAAACTTTGAGAGATAGATTTTGATTGGAAAATGGGGACAAAAGGGGAGTCGAACATAGAATTTTGGGTTTTTCCACAAAGGATGAGAACATTTCTAGGAGAATTCGACATGATTTTCTGAGCATGATTCCAATAGTTTATGCATGATTGGATCTAACATACTCATCTGGATGAAAAAGTGCCTTTGGATATTGACAAATTCATAGAATTGGTCTTTATACCTAGGCTTGACTAAGTTGAAGCGAATTGATGACTACGGAAGAAAAGTGAGAATCAACAAATTTGATGGAAAGAATTTTGGTTTCCAGAAGATGCAGATTAAGGATTTTTTATATTGGAGAATTTGCACTTATCCCTATCCGGGGAGAAAGGAGAGTCGGTGAAGCAAGCTAAATAGGAATTGCTTGATAGACAAGCATTGATTGTTATTCAGCTGACGTTGACTGGTAACTTTGCATTTAACATCGTAAACGAGAAGATTGCTATGGGACTAATGGAAGCCCTATTAGACATGTACGAGTCTATTTGATGCTATATCTATTTAATTTGAAAATGAGCGAAGATGTGTCAGTCGTTGAACATATTAATGAATTTAATGTAATTGTTAGTCAATTGAGTTCAGTTGAGATTGACTTTTAAGATGAGGTATATGTTTTGATTCTATTATCCTCATTACCCAATAGTTGGAATACTGCTATTACTATTGTTAGTAATTCCTCCGGATGAACAAGTTTGACATTTGATGGGATTTGAAATTTAATTCTAAGTGAAGACATCCATCAAAGAGAATATTGTGAACCTGTATTTGCTGCTTTAGTAGGTGAAAAAAAGAGGAAGAACTAGTGCTCATGTTAGAAGAAATAGTATAAACCTGAACAGACATAATCAGTCTAGAATTGGTGGTCCTGTTTGTTGGAATTGTGGCAAAAGGGGGCATCTTAGTTTGGACTGCTTTAAGCTGAAAAACAACAATGGTAAAAGAATCAGAGTTGAGTCTACATATGATGTTGCAGCTACTGCTGATAGTATTGATTTTGTCTTGTTTGTCAATAATTATTCATTGTTTGATGGATGGATTATGAATTCTGGTTGTTTGTTTCACGTTATACCAAATAGGAATTAGTTTACTACTTATCAATGCACGAATAGTTATAAAGTGCAACTAGAGAACAACGCTGAGTGCGATGTTATGGGTATTGGCGATGTTAGAGAATGCATGATGGCATTATGAGGACATTGACTAGAGTGACACACGTTCTAGAGTTGAAGAAGAACATGATTTCCTTAAGTCCCTTGGATTCAGCTAGGTGTTGGTATACTTTAGAACGTGGACTTATGAAGGTTGTTCGAGTTACCTTGGTGATAATGAGAGAAATCAAGCACAATGACATGTATGAGTTTTGAGGTAAGACACTAATGGGATTCGCCGCGAAGACGTTAGAGGCATTTGTTCAAGAGTCTAAATTTTGGCATATGCATTTGGGGCACATTAATGAGAAAAGTATGAAGGTTTTAAGTGAAATGAATTTCTATGTAAATATTTTGCTAATGAACTGAATGTATGCAAGTGCCATGACTTAGATAAAGGCGGAAAGTGCAGTTCAATACAACAGTTAAAGAAACTATGGGAATTGCAGAGTTAATTCACTTTAATATTCGTAGGTTGTCGCGATTTTCTTCGAAAAAAAGTACTAGGTTTATGCTAATAGTTGTTGATGATCACTCGAGAAAGATGTGAGTGTTTGTGCTGAGCCGCAATTTGATGCCATTGTCAGAATTAGACAGTTAAGAACTTTGATCGAAAATGAGATTGGTAAAAAGATCAAGCATGTGCAAACTAACAGAGTTTTATTCGTGGCCGTAAAACGAATTCTACATGAAGAAAGGCATAGTGAGACAATGCACTAATGCTAGTGAATAACTACATATTTGCGTATTTGATGAGCACAACATTACTAGAGATGGTCCATAAAATGCTTTATTGGTATGGTTGGGAGATTTCTAGAGGATGCGCTTAGTCTGGCGAGCCACAAAATATCTTCTACGCTTGAACTTGGTCATAACCATGGACCTCATTTGAATATCAATTCTATTTGCACTTTTAACTACTCCACAAGGATTTTTTGACACAACATCATTTACCACAAATAAAACAAAACCATCATTACATCCATATTTACCAGGAGATCGCACACATACCTTGCCAATATCAATTGTTACAGCAATCGTTAGCTCTATGGTGCTCGATTACCCACTAGTACCAGCTACCTCAGGAGTTTTTGGTTGCAACTTCACGTCAAACTAAACATCATCCATATCTATATAAACACTGCTAGTAACACTCGTTCCTAAAAGTACTAGAGACTCATTAAGTATAAGGTGAATTTAATTTCAGGTACCACAACCGATAACCCTGCTCACGTTATGCATAACTTAGGAATATGTACTTTCTTACTCTCCCATCAAGTTTACCATCACTAACTCGATCATAACACGAACAATCAAATATTCTAAAAACAAAATAATCAGTAACAAATATAGATAATGTTCATCTCTTGTAACCCACCAATTAGAAGCATGGTTTATGGAAACCACAAACAGAGGAAAATATAGCCAATAGTAATTAACCTTTTATTTAAGATATCGGTGCGGCATACAAGTCAAAAACTATGTTTCTTATATTACTTGAAATGATGAAGTCAACGTGAATTTTCGCAAGAGAAGTAATATGCAGAAAATCATGATAGAAGAAATATTCATATTAATTAAATTGTCCCTTAGAGTTTACATCGAATTTCATTCAAAGTGGATTCACATTCTATCACGTAGATTTATCATCCGATTAAAAGAAAATATGAGACATAAAGTTGTAATATTTGTTGATTATAATATAAGTGCATGCAATATTTCGAGCAAGTGGAATATTATGAATCAATAAAAATCACGAAAGCACTAAATAAGATTGCAAATTCTTCTCTCTTAATAGCTTTCTTCAATTTTTCAGAATTTTCACATTTGTGCCGTGGACTAGGGGTGTCGAGAAATCAGTTTTCGTGTGGCCACCCCGTTGTGCCATGTTCTGCTTTGCTCCTAAGCATGCATTAACTCGAGAGTTTAATGGAGCTCGGCAGAGAACTAAGTTTGGGTTAAATATTACTAGGATCAACAAATTCCAATTCATCATGCTCTGCATTTCATGCATTTTCACAGGATTTTTCCTCGAACATTCTCACAAACCTCGTCGGTGTCCGAAGTTGTAGGGCAACATATCCAATGTATAGTCCACACAGCAATCCACATCCATAACCCATCAACACAATCTTCCAATCCAATGCATCCAAATGCACGCTTGCGATAGAGGAAATCCGCATAACTCCAAGTTACCAAGGTGGGATTCATCCTCAAACATAGTAAAATGGTTCCCTTGGGGTATAGGACCCGTAAGGTGGTTCTCTAAGAGGTTTAAGATCGAGAGGGATGTCAAGCCTGCCAACTCCAAAAAAATCACACCGGTGAGCTTGTTTGACGAAAGGCCTGACAGTTCAAGCTGAGCGAGATTCGCGATTGATTGAGGTATGGAACCTGTGATGCTGTCGTGATAAATGTATAAAGCTCGAAGCAAAATGAGCTCTCCACTGGTCCAAGGGATTTCCATTTGGTAGTTGTTATCAGACAAGTCAGATGATTTTATAGGCATTCCAAATTTTCACCAGCTGGATCTCCATTCCTTTCAATATCACTGCCGCAGAATCTATGCATGGGATCGTAAGAAAAATGGAACTCCTAAAGATGGGTAATATTTGCCTAGTATGTACCGGAGATCATCTTGTCCAATATTTGCATTCATCCTTGCCTTAAAATTTGAGATGTACTCAGTAGGAAAAACGCCGGTGAAGTTATTATTCTACCGGTCCAAAATTCTCAACATTAGGGGACAATCCGTCATCGGACTGTTCACTGTGCCAGAGAATTCATTGAGTTTGAGAATCATAACTCGTAATTGAGAAAGGGTTTCCGACCAATCTAAATGTTGAAATAATAACGCAAATACGACATTATTTTACAAATTAAGTCAATGCGAAAATACCAGAGAAATAACGAGGAACAACAAAAGACACAAGTGATTTACGTGATTTGATCGGAGTGTTGGTAATTATATCAATAAGGAGAGCCAGAAACAAATAATTCATTATAATCGGAAAATCGGAATTACAATCCGTTCATAAGCTCGAGTATTTTTCACATTTAAATAACACCAAAATCCAAAGTATTTATAAGTAAAATAACTCAACTGGATGTAAACTCGCAACACAAAATCATCAAGCTACTCCTCCGTGCGATCAAAGAGAGCGTGATCGCTGGTGGCTTCGTGGCAGGAAGGAACAACCCACGATTTCTTTTCTTTTCTTTTTATATGCGGATGTGTTGGAGTAAGAACCAAACTAAAAGACACCCACGCCCTTTTCTTTTCTCTCGCACAAAACCCTTGGGCCCCACTTTTGGCAGCAACCTTGGCTTTTCCTTTCCAGCAACATAGAAAGTCCAAGTTTTCGTCTTTCCTTTTCTTATTATATTTAGGATTAATGGTACGAAAAACAAACGGTTACGTTTATAATAAATTTATTTAAAATTAATTTTTTAATCACGAAAAACTCTAAACTGATATACGTGTTAATATTTTATCTTTTATTAATTTTCGTTAAATTTTATCGTTAAATTTCTGAGTTGGATGACGTGTGACAGTTGACAGATGTACTAATTTTGGGTTTTACCCTTTATCTATCACAAGAGTACCATTTTGTGATTTTTCGTGATAGTAATCTAAATTAATGGAAGGTAAATTTATTTGGTGTTTTTAGTGATTAAAAAATTAGTTTAGGGTAAATGTATCATAAGTTCAGTTCAGGGTTTTTAATAGTCAAAACATTAATTTGAGATAAATTTATCACGAGTGTACCAATTTGGAGTTTTTCGTGATATTAACCCTTATTTTTATTTCTTTCCTAGAAATACGTTTTTTGCCTCATAAGTAAAATAGATTTTACAAAATAAGTGTGCCCCTTATTTTGTCTTGTAGTGACAAAGAGCTAGAGAGAATGGCATTAGTAGTGCCAAAAGTTGTGTATAACACTTACTTTAGTGCTAAATTTTTTTTTGAATTACTTAAGTGTCACTTTTTTTAAAACATGATCACTTTAGTACCAACTGTAATTTGGGTTGTTGGAAATCCGACATGGCCATATTTTATTAATTTCTTAGTCCTACATAGTTTGCGGTGTGCCTAGTCAGCATATAACCCCTAAACGTCGTCGTTTAAAAGTTATAAATAGTGATTGTTTGAGTGTCGAATTTTGTTTAAAGTCATTACTTCACTGCCAGCTGTTGTTAAAAAACGATCACTTCAGTACCAATCGGATTATGCGACGTCGTTTTGGACGTCCACGTGAACTGGATTTTTAAAAAATATGCAAAATCGTATTAAAAATTTTAATTATAAAGGCCACGTAATTAATTTAGCCGGAATTAACACTTAAGTGATCATTTTTTCTCCGATTTAGCACTTACGTGATTGTTTTTTTCTTTGATCTGGCACTTAAGTGTTTCGAAAAAACTTTTGGCACTAAAGTGAGCACCGTATACAATTTTTGGCATTTCTAGTATTCTTCTCCCCAAAAAACTATTAATCGTAATCCAAATAGAAAAGTGTACATGGGCTCAAACTCGAAACATGATTTCACACTGGAAATGCACAGACAAAAACTCGCTGTCACTGACATCTATAACTTAATATACAAAACGGGCCCTCCAGTTCATTTTGGTTCAAATCGAGACTCCTTAATATACACTTCTCGGGCAAATGCCTCAAATGTCTCAGGGATCTTGCCCTGTAAATTGTTCTTGCCGATGTTCATGATTGAGAGAAGCATGTGGAAACTCACCAAAGATGGGGGAATCGAGCCATTCAAGCTGTTGTTCGACAATTTTAGGACATTGAGACTAGTTGCAGTATTGCAAACGGACATCGGTATCTCTCCTGTGAGTTACTGTTTGAAATGGAATAAAATGTTGCACTCGGTGGAGGCACGGAAGGGGTCCTTCAAACCTATTATCAGACAGATCGATTAATGTTGATCTTGTCCCAGGCCTCGTGGCCATGGCTTGGAAATTTTCAAAGTATGTTGAAGGCAATGACCACTGAAGTCATTTTGAGCAACATTAAACAAAAGCAACAAAGAAAAGGGTGATTTACTCCAGAGTTCATCAATGGTACAGTGGAATTCGTTTGCCCTCATATGAAGTTTAGCTAAAAGCGGCAAAGTTTCAAGCCAATGAGGGAAAGAATCGCTTATTTGGTTATAACTAAGATCTAGAAGGACTAACTGGGTCCCGCTAGCCAAGGATCGCGGTAATGGCCCCTCAGAAGTGATTGTTGCTTAAGTCCAATGACCAAGGACTGCTTGAGTTTCTCAAAAGGGATTAGACAATTAAAAGTATCGGAAGAATGGTGGAGGTGTGTAATTTTAAAAAAGTTACGCAACTCGTAAAAGATTTTATCTTTTTAGGAATCTATTTTGCACTTGCGAATATATATATTTATTAATCAAAGAATGATAATAGCTACGATTACATTAGTGTTCCATTTTCATATTCTTATCGGTTGATACGTTTTCATTTTGTGTGAAATCTGTAAATAGTAGTATTTGCACCTGAACAATTACTATATTATACCTACCGATTAAAGATGTGAGTGAGAAAGTTATCTCAAATTAGAAATTAGAACATCAACAACCCAAAGAATACGAAAAACCTCAAACTGATACACCTATGACAAATTTATCCAAAACTAATTTTTTGATCACTAAAAATCCCAAACTGATACGCTTGTGACAAATTTACCCTTCATTAAATTAGATTAATACCACTAAAAATCATAAATTGATAAATCTGCAACAAACTAAGGGGTGAAATATTAAACTTGTACACTTGTCGCGACCTAAAGATTTCTCTTTCTGGCTAATGGATTATTAAGACTAAGCTTAACTTGGACCCTCCCAAACCTTACCAATTCGCAACTTAGGTTTAAGTTTTTAATATGCAAATGTTTTCATACTTAGAGTCGCCACTAATCAATTTGTGGTAGATCGATTAGAAACCTAAATAAAACATAGGGAGATATGTTTTATTCCTACGAACCAGAGATTCTAAGCCTGGGGACTTGATTGCGCTAGATCTAGTCTAACGCCCTTTCGATATCTTTTCTTTTCAAAAATATTTTGGCAGGCAATTTGGATTCATTTTAACTTAATCACTAACATGTGAGATGATCATGCGGAGGCGCAAACCACCAATTTAACACCCAATAAAGCGTTAAATAAATTACAAGATTGGAAGAATTACTTACCTCGAAGCAACGTAAGCATCTGCATTGTTAGCTAGAAAATCACATCGACAATCCTAATATGATTTCTAATTAACAAGCAGTTCACTCAATTTTTTTGGATTTTCACTTATTTAAATGAAAACTAATCTATATGCAATGACATGCAAAAATTGACATGCAAATTAATGCAACCTAACATGCAAATTATATGTCATGCGACGACGTAACCTATTTCTAATGACGGACGAATGATGTATTTTTGGTATTTTTTCTCATTTGAAATTCGGAATAAAAAATGCCTAAAATAACATGCAATCTAATGACTTCTCTTTTTTGATATTTTCTATCAAGATTCGGAATAAAAAAATTACCCAAATTAAGAATACAATCTATCCTAAGGTAAATAACTTACTCTATCCTAAACTGACTCTTTTTTGGGTTTTTTTACGAAAATTCGAAATTTAAAAATAACCTAAATAATCTATTAAGATTAGAATAATATCTAATTTAAACTAGGAAATAGATTATCTCAAGTCCTAATTTAAATTAAATAATTATCCTATCTTTCTAGATATATTTAGAGTTTCCTAAACATGCAAAACTTTAATTTAAATCTAACTGATATTTTTTTGAATTTTTTTTAAAAGAAAGCAATTAAACAAACAAAGATAGCAACCACATCCAAACCGTCCACGCAATCCGCCAGATTTGTTTCAAATTCAAATTAGGCAAAGAGATCAAACAAACGGTCATATCTATAGGGTTATAGATATTGACGGAAAGTTGATCGTTCAAATTTGGAAAGCAGATAAAATTTATTATCGTATCCAAGTGATTGTGGATAGGATAATGATTTTCCGTATCGCCGCGTATCATACCTTAGGGATAAGGTCAGATAGTCGTCCAGATACGTTGCTAAATTAGGAAAACTTCCTAATTTTGAATATTTAAAAACATTACGGATATCATAGACATTATCCTAAGATATCTAACAATTCACATGATATTCACGAAATATTCCAAACATTCAAACTAGGAAATTAAATATTTCGAAAAAATATTCGGATAATAATCTTACCTGATTTGCGGATAATTTCAAATTTGGATTCGACTCGGGATCGGGCTTGCGGATCATGGCAACTAGCAACGGTGATGGCAACAACGGGATAGCGGGCGTCTCCGGGTACTGTTCCGGTGGCGGCGACGGAGTGGCATTGGTGACACAGCGGCAGAGCTTTCTCGCTCTTGCTCTTTAATCTCGCTGAAGATTGTGAAGGTGGAGATCGTGGGATCAGCTGGGCTACTGCTTTGGTTTGTTGTTGGCGTTGGACGAAGAAGGCTTCACGCACGTCTTTCTCCTTTTGGCGTTTTCTGCATGGGGAGATAGTCTGTAGAAAGTCCGGTGCAGCTCTCCTCTTTTCCCAATCTATGGACGTGCGAAAGAACTGCTGGGGCCGTGTGGATCGTGTCTCAATTCCGTGGCCTCTTCCCCTGCAAATTTCCTTCGTGGCCTCCCCCCCTTCCTTTGACTTTTCCTCTCTTGTCTTGCCTTTTTCTTTGAATTTCTTTTGGCCGTGTGTCTGGTGAGGAGAAGCCAGGCGTGCTCTCCCCTCTGACTTCTCTTCTGTTTGATGGTCTTCTTTTTTAATTCATCTCTGTGGCCACGTGAATGTTCCTCTTTTCTCCCCCTTTGGACGTGCCCTCCTTTTGTCTTGTAGAAGTGAAGGATTCTTCCTCTGTCAAACTGGACTCATGAACGTCACCGTTGGATTATCATCTTTAATCTTCGAAGGCACTGCAATATTTCTTCCTCGGTCAGGAACTTCTCGGCATTCACCTGGACTCACCCGAAAATCTCTCTTTTTTCTCACGTGTGTCTCTCTCAAAAATCAGATCTGAATTTCTGTGTGTGTCCCCCAAAAATCTGACCTAATGACATACTTATAATACTAACCTAGGTCAATTAGATGGGCTTGCTAGTCCTAATGAGCTTAGGCTTGGGCTTAGGCTTTAATTATCATTTAAATGAGCTGAATTAACTTGGGCTTTTATTTAATTAAGCACAATAAACTAAATTAAGCTCAAATTAAAACAACCGAGCCCGTTTAACTTGTGATTTCTGGCTCTTGCCTTCCGAGCGAGCCGAGTCTCGTTCGATGAATTTTAAGCTCATTCGCCATTGCTGATCTAATGCAAAATGCAAGTATCCTAAATGGACCTAAACTATATGTTATGCAATTTTAATATTTTTGTTTAGGGGTTAAAATTTAATCCCTAATTTTTTATGCAAATTACACTAAATGATTGCCAAAATTTAGGTGTCAACAACACTCATCAACTGCAACGTGTTATCCAACTTAACAATTTAACGGTAAAATTTAACGGAAACTAATGGAAGGTAAATTTGTCATAAGTGTAGCAGTTTGCAATTTTTTGTAGTCAAATAATTAGTTTGAGGTAAATTTGTCATAAGTTTATCAATTTAAGATTTTTTGTGGTATTAACTCATAGAAAAATCTATGTCTATGTTACGTTCTTTACCAAAAAAAAAAAAGAAAAATCTATGTTACGTACATAAATGTTAGCGGTCGAGCCTTTAGTCGATTGGGCTTAAGACCAAAAGAAGAGCCAACATGTCTAATTCTGTCCAAGTCCAATTTTTGAAAAGCTTGAAACCCTAGTGCCCGCAATACTCTGTCATTAAAACAAGGGTTAATACCATGAAAAACCCCAAACTGGTACATTTGTGACAAATTTACCCCCAAACTATTTTTTTGACCACAAAAAACCTTAAACCGGTACACCTGCGACAATTTTACCCCGAACTATTTTTTTGACTATAAAAAATCCCATACTGGTATACCTGTGACAATTTTACCCCGCACGAATTTTTTGGCCATCAAAAACCCCAAATTGATACACTTGTGACAAATTTACCCTCCGTTAGTTTCCGTTAAATTTTACTATCAAATTACGAAATTTAATGACACGTGGTAATTGACATGTGTACCGGTTTTGGGTTTTACCCCTCTGTTTGTCACAAATTTATCAATTTGTGATTTTTTGTGATATTAATATAATTTAACAGACACTAACAGAGGGTAAATTTGTCACAAATGTATTAGTTTGGGGTTTTTAGTGGTCAAAAAATTAGTTTGAGAGTAAAATTATCACAAGTGTACCGGTATAGGATTTTTGGTAGTCAACGAAATAGTTCGGGGTAAAATTGTCACAAGTATACCAGTTTGGGATTTTTGATGGTAAAAAAAATAGTTCGGGGTAAATTTATCACAGGTGTATCAGTTTGGGATTTTTTGTGGTAAAAAAAAATAGTTCAGGATAAAATTGTCATAAGTATACCAGTTTAGGGTTTTTCGTGGTATTAACCCTTAAAACAAACACTCTGCCTTTACCAACAAAAAAAATGTCATATCTTTCTTCTTTCCTAATAGAAAGACAGTTTTCGGAAATATAAATATGGGCACCCTTTACATTCATTTTTAGTTAAGTTTGCGTGATGTCAATATCTTTGTATATCCATCAGAGCTATTTTCACTAAATGGGACCAAGGAAAACATGTTTTATTAGTTCAATTATGTTTGGGTGTGAAAGATATTCATATTTACAACTCCATCAATTAGCGGGCTTAGTTGAAGAAAGTCCTTTAATTACACTATTTAAGTAGAAATGGAGGAAAACATAGCACGTAAAAAAAAGCACCAAACTACCCTACTTAAGTAAAACCTCGTCCATCAACTTTTCATGGGCTGTTTCTTTTGCCATCTTCTTCCACTCCATGGCCTTGCTTCTCATTTTCTTCCCCACCTCTCCTTCCATCGACTCCCTCACAAGCCTCTCCACTTCATCTCTCTTCACATTACTATCCATCTCCAACCTAACCCCCCAATCATCACATATATACTTGCAATTCGTCTGTTGGTCTTTGAAGCACAGCCAACACATCATCGAAATCCCAGCTGACAAGCTCTCGATGGTCGAGTTCTAGTCACAGTGCGTCAAGAAATCTCCGATTGAAGGGTGGTTCAGCACTCTCTCTTGTGGGCACCGTCTAATAAAAAGCCTCTCTATCTTGTTTCCTCAACAAACTCTTTGGGAAGAATTGCCTTGTCTCCATTCACTATATCAGGCCTCAAGACCCACAAGAAACAATGATTGCTATTAGCCAGTCCCATCGCAAATTCAACTAACTATTGGTGCGTCAAGAACGCTATACTCCCAAAGTTAACATAGATTACAGACTTAGGCTCCTTTGAGTCCAACCACTCGAGGCACTCATTGTGCTCTTCCAAGAGATTGCACTCAATGTGCTTCGAGGCGAACGATTTTTCTCGAGCAATTCGATCGATCATTAAGTGGAGTGGTCCGACTGTATAAACTCTAGGAATCATTGAGGAGAGTGCATGCAGCACATCCAGCTCAAGTGCCTTGAAGGTGTGGACAATGGTCGCCGTGGCGTCACCGATCTCGTTGCCGATGTCAGCAAGGAAGGTAAACAAGGTGTCATCGGATCCAGTGATTTAGAAGACAAAAGGCATGTTGCACAGCCTCATGTTTTTCATTCTCGAGATCCAGTCTATAGGGGTGTTCCCATACCCGTTCATCAATTGGGATTCATCTGCATGCATTCATGTCCATGCAAAATCATCAAACATAAACAAATCTAATTACGGCGTGTTTTTTTTCTCATTTTTGAATAAGTCACAAAACACATAAAGTGCAAGTCTTTGGAGATTTAGGGAAAATTACCAAAAAAGTCCAAAACTTATTTTACGGATGCTAATTTACTTCTAAATCTTTTGATTTGGCTAATTTAGTCCTAAACCTTTGACGATTTGCCAATGTAGTTTTTCTGACCAATTTTGGCCAGAAATCACTTACATGGATGCTAGTTGCCAGTCGTCCTACATGACATGACTGGCTTTCATGTGAATTATTTTTGCAATTTTTTTTTCATTTTTGTCCGGCAATCCTTGCTAGCATTGGGCGTGGAACGCGAAACCCTTGCCGGCCACAACGAGGGCTCGCGATCCCTTGCCCATATTTGGCAAGGGCATAGGGCCATGATGCCTTTGCTAGATTTGGGCTAGGCAAGGGCATCGCGTCCCTCACTTGTGGCCAGCGACCTTCATCAACGTTGCCAAGGTCATGAACTGACGGAGGGAAATAAGAAAAAAAAAGAAAAAAAGGAAAGAAAAGAAAAGAAAAGAAAAAAAGGGAAAAATTTCAATTGTTTTAAAAAAATTACATAAATTGTCTATGTCAGTGCCAACTGTTATCCGGCTGTGTCACGTAAGACAGTTTGCATCCACATGAGCAATTTCTAGCCAATATTGGCCGGAAGTATTACATTAGTAAATTGTCAAAATGTTTGATCAAATTGAGAGGTTTACGATTTTTTTATAAATATTGTAAAAACAGATGTATGGTTCGGAATACACTATTTAAGATGTACAGATGACGGTTGGTTGAGTTTTAGGACAAATTGTATACTCAGACAATCAGGTCGATCGGATTCAACTTCCAAAATAGAAAATCTTTGTCGAAATCTGCCGATTTGAGGAAAGGATCAATCCTGTTCCCTTTTCAGATTGGTGTTATTAATGTGAATAACACACATTCATTTAATTAATGTCGTATGTGTGTGATGACTATATTCGTCACCTACTAATTAAAGGTCTGAGCAGAGAAAGTTTCACCTATTAGAAATTAGAACATCATAGCCCCTAATGATTTATCTATATTACGGACGTTAACGTTGGCCTTGGTCGAGCCAGTGATCAGACTTAGCCCAAAAGAAGAGCCGACATGTTTATCCCGTCCGAGTCAAATTTTCAAGAAGTTTGAAACCCTAGCACTCGTAGTATTTTGTTATTAAAACAAACAATGCGTCTTTATCAAAAACATAAAAAAATTTAAAGAAATAGTTACTTTTATCCGACCCTCTATTTTTCGACACGCTTAGGTTCACGGAAAGTTTCAAATGTGCTGATACAATTCTTGGTGGATGACAAAAGCGTCAAAAACAAGATGCTTCGGAAAAATATATGGTAAGATAAGATGGTTGGTCTGACGTCTTTTTTAGTGTTTCCTAAACAAGGCCTTATGGACATGAGTTCAATGTAAGAAGAATTAGAAAGGTTGGAATGTAGAAAAGGACTTTCCAACCTCATTTCCAGCGAATATGTGCAATTCAATATTGCAAAGCACGTCCAATTTTTTTTTTTTGGATGAATTCTAATTTTTTAATCAACCTAACCCAAGAGCAGTTTAGAAAGGCCAGTCTGTCCGTAACTACACCGCTTTAGGGGACCTTCCCTCCTACCAAATGGGAATCTCAAACGGGGACACGTGTGTGCAGGGCGTAGCAATATGCCCTATAGAAGAGGATCGTTTTGTATACGATGATGTTGCACAGACCGTAATGATAAGCTTTTCGTGAAGAGACAACGTGAATATTCCTCGTTTGTGTTGGACGGTTAGAGGCCATGAAGAAAAAGTCGAGTGCGAGAGTCGACTCGGTGGATTCGTCAGGCTAAAGTATGTCGTGTTGGTGATGCGCGTCCCACTATCGGGGAAAAATCAGGGAAGCAACTCCTGTTACACAACTCAGAGAGGTCCCGTCCAGAACATGATGTTCTGTTGCTGTCCGACCACGTTCTCCTCCAAGTATCAATGGAACCAGGAATCCTTCCCCCGACAACGCTCTTAATCCTCCGCACAATCGAGTTGAACATCAACAGATGAGGTGGAGTAATGTAAACATTGATTCCTAGCAATTTAAATGGTATGTGTGAAGGCATTCTTGGACGATTTGAAAAGCACGAGTCACCTCATTATTCCAGGCATCAGGATTTCGACAAACGAGATGCGATTCCAAAACGGCGGTCCAGACTCTAATTGAAACCAGGATAGCTGAAAAACGAGCGATCTCTGTCTTCTACATCATTATTACATTAAGCAACACAATGGAGAAAACCTGCATATGCCGCTTCAAGATTCTATCCTTGGTCTCAAGGCTATTCGGCGCAGCCAACCAGAAAAATAATGGAGTGGTGTTGGTATGCTAGGATTACTATTTTCGACCAATTCACACCATGTCTAAGAGAATTCCGTGCGCTACCAACTGCAGAAATGCCTCATGGATGAAGCCTCCAGATAACTTGATCAGATGCAGCCACAAATAGCAAATCTTTTAATTCAATTTGTGATACCGCAACATCAAAAAACACTATCGCGCACGAAGAGATGCTATATGCGAAAGAGATGCTAACTCAAGTCTTACATGGGAAGGAGATTGGGGATAAGCTTAAGATGTCCTGACAGGACCATTTTCATGGGAAGTTATCTTCTTAAGCGAGACATTTTTATCCATTCAAGTTAATCAATTTCATGTCAAGCTTTATAAACCTTACAATTTTCTTTTCTGAGATAAGATCGGCATTAACCAAACTGATTTGATTGAATGCAAATAAAGTACTCCGAAATACCCACATGAAAATTTATGGATCGCGCTTTTTTCACTCCTATTATGGCTAAAACACTCCCCATAATAGTGTTTTGACAATATTAGCCTTTTAGATCCCACCTTTTTAAGCAATTTTATGAAAGTATTTTCTTGTTTTGTTTGGCCTATGATTTTCGTTTGTTTTCTTCTCTCTTTCTCGTGGGTCCAATTTCCTTCTTCGTATTTACTTCTCTCCATTCCCTCCAAACTCGATCATGGTTTTGGCTTTGTTGGTATCTAATCCGAGACCTCTTGATGGAATCGGCAACGCTCTCTCATTCAACTAGAAAAGAAGACAAACACCCTAGAATTTCTCAGTCGGCAAATCTCCACAAAATCAAGCTCAAAATCATCTCCACGTCGTCGGTTCCAAGAGCGTAAGCTTGAGTGCTTCCATTGGTATTCCAATCAACCTCAATCTCAAGCAATTTCTAGACCTCGCCTCTCTCCTCAACCTCCCTCATCTTCATCACTAAGAACGTGTGCCTCTTCTTATTGACTCCGTCCTCTCCCTCTCCACCCTCTGCCTCTCTAGCTTCTTCCTCATCACGATCAACTCCTCTACAAGTGACGCATCAAGCTGCTCCACCTTCGCCAAAGGAGTCGCAGCAGCGTGGGATGGCAGTTCTCCTTGTCCGACTTGAAGAGGATTGGCAAGATTTCGGTTCCAATCCTCTCAAGCTTTGGCTTTGGTTTTGGATTTTGGCTGGTTATCGACGGGAAGAGTAGTCGGAGAGTTCCTTGATTGGAGAGGCTTCCGACCGAAGCTTGTCATCCTCACCGGTCGAAGGTTGGAGTGCTCGCCTCTTCATCTCTTAGTTATGACCATGAACAGCATGATTGCCACCATCATCATTTTTAATGTTAATAGCCTCTTTGGTCTTGTCGAAATGGTCTTCCTTCTCATCCTTTGCAATGAAGTTCTGACCATCGCCATTATTGTTGCCTTGAGAATCACCAAAAGAAGGGCCTCTGCTAGATAGGCGTGGCGAGGAAAGTGTCCTATGGCCAGTCATTATCACCACTGTCTTCTCTTCATACACCTTCACAACATTATTGTGCCCTTTTCCATCGCTCGTCTTTGCTTCACCCTGTTTTCTTCATCTCTTAGGGTGTTGCTCTTATTGCCGGAGAGTTTCCAGTAGGAACAGGCCAATATCAAGAGAGCAAAGCCTATGAGCCCCAGCATCAATGCCAGGCCTTCAAACAATGACAGCACCGGAGAGTGCCATGGTGATCGCTGTGATGCCATTGTCGGTGTTGAAGCGATAAATGGAAAGGGCGAGCAGAGAGGGACATACACGTGCAGAGAGAAGTAAACGAGAAGAAGGAAAGTGAGACCCGCAAACGGAACACCACGTGTAAAGAAAAAAGATGCCTTAAAAAAGTGAGACCCATAAAAGTTCACATTGTCACGATAGTGTTATAGGGAGTGTTTTAGTCGTAACAAGAGTGGAAAAAGCGTCACCCAAATTTATCTCTCCTGCTTGTGGGGGCTGCAGAGTTCCAAAAAAATACAAGCTTGAATAGAAGCCAAACGCTAGATACTTTTGACTTAGTTTGACCGAAAAATAAAACTTCTGACTCAATACTGTTCATGCCTCATAACAAAATTTCGAAGGAAAAAGGTTAAATCATATATATATATATTCTTATTAGTTTATTTATATACAAAAAGGTTAGTTTAAGATATAAAAAAAAGATGTTGAATAGTATAAATTACCCACGATGGGCCACGACCTGGTCAAGGGTCCACAAGTCTCGACCCGAAAGAAGCAAAGCCCATGACCCGACGGGTCATCGTGACGTCAGCACTCGGAAACCGGATTTTGCAGTGAAAAAGAGAAGAGGCGCTCGATCGAAGCAGTCTGCTTCTCCCACACGCCCTTCGCATTCGCCCCCTCTTTCTCTCTCTATCTCTACGCAGCAAAGCAAGCTGCAACGATGGAAGTTCAGGTGACGAGCCGGATGAGTGGAGGTGGTAAGGCCATCGGCGGAAGAAGGAGGGAACCCCTGTCCGATCGCAGCAACGCTCTCGGCAGGTCTCTTTCAATTAGGGATGAAGAAAGATATGACATTTTTTTAAGTTTTTGATAAAGACGCATTTAATTTTTCTGTACGTTTGCATGTAGATAATGCCATAGTGCTGTATACCAATAAGAGCTATTTTCACCATCCAGGACGGAAAACACACTCTTTTATTTCATTTCAGTTGTATAACTCATTTAATTAAAGGACGTTATTGAAGAAAGTCTTCTTCTTCGACCCGAAATGGAGGAAATATAGGGCATACAGAAAAATATCAAATTACATTACTTAGATAAAACCTCGTCCAGCAACTTGTCCAAATTCATGGAAGATGACCCTTTTTCACCGACAGCTTCCTCTGCCATCTTCTTCCACTCCATGGCCTTGCTTCTCATTTTCTTCCCCACCTCTCCTTCCATCAACTCTCTCACAAGCCTCTCCACTTCATCTCTCTTCACATTACTATCCATCTCCAACCCAATCTCCCAATCGTCACATATATACTTGCAATTCGTCGATTGGTCTCCGAAGCACGGCCAACACAGCATTGGAACTCCAGCTGACAAGCTCTCGATGGTCGAGTTCCAGCCACAATGCGTCAAGAAACCTCCGATTGAAGGGTGATTCAGCACTCTCTCTTGCGGGCACCATCCTGAGAAAAAGCCTCTCTCTCTTGTTTCCTCCACAAACTCTCCGGGAAGAGTCGCCGTGTCTCCATTTACTGCATCAGGCCTCAAGACCCACAAGAAACATTGATTGCTATTAGCCAGTCCCATCGCAAATTCAACTAACTGTTGGTGCGTCATAAACGCTATACTCCCAAAGTTAACATAGATCACGGACTTAGGCTCCTTCAAGTCCAACCACTGGAGGCACTCGTTGTGCTCTTCCAAGAGATTGCACTCAATGTGCTTTGAGACAAACAATTTTTCTCGAGCGATTCGATCGATCATTAAGTGGAGTGGTCCAACCGTATAAACCCTAGGGGTCATTGAGGAGAGGGCGTGTAGCACATCCGGTTCAAGCGCCTCGAAGGTGTGGACAATGGTCGCCGTGGCATTACCTGTCTTGTTGCCGGTGTCGACGATGAAGTTGAAGAAGCTGTCATCGGAGCCAGTGATTCGGAAGAAGTGAGGCATGTCGCGCAACGTCATGTTTTTCATTCCAGGGATCCAGGCTATAGAGGTGTTCCCATACCCGTTCATCAATTGGGATTCATCTGCATGCATTCATATCTATGCAATCAAACGGCAACAAATCTAATTACAGTGACTTTTTCTTGTTTTTGACAAAAAAAAAGAATAAGTCACTTCTTTACCTTTACCAAAAAAAAAAAAGAATAAGTCACAATTCACATAAAGTGCGGTAATGGATATTTAGAGAAAATTACCAAAAATGTCTTAAACCTATTGCACAAATGCCAATTTAATTTGAAACATTTCAATTTAGCCAATTTAGTCCTAAACCATTAACGATTTGCCAATATAGTTCTTCCGGTCAATTTTGATAAAAAAATCATTGACTTGGATGTTGATCGTCCTATATGACATGACCGATTTGATGTGGATAATTTTTGCAATTATTGCGATTTTTTTCTTTTCTTTCTTTTTTTTTTTCATTATGGTCTAGCAATCCTCATCGGCACTGGGCATGGACCACAAAGCCCTCGTCCGTATCTTCTAAGGGCCATGATGCCCTCACCAGATTTGGGCTAGGTGAGGGCATCGCGACCCTCGCCTATGGCCAGCGACCTCCATCGACACTATCGAGGCCGCAAACCAGTGGAAGGAAACAATAAAAAAAATCATTTTTTTTAAATTGCATAAATTGTCTATGTCAGTGATGGTTATGCCACATTGAACAATCAATAACGATAAAACCTATGTAAGGGAATTTAAGGCCTAGGTATGAAGAACTATGATTAACTGTTTTGATCGAAGTCAAGATTATTTATACATGTATGGAGTAAAATGCAAATAGCACTAGAATCTTGTCGTGTGTGGCAGTTCTCCCATACCACACGTATCGTGTAATTGCCAAAGACACGTTTATGTGTTCCTAAGGCTGGCCTTAAAAAATGTAAAATACGTTGGATTCGAACATGCACCTGAAGCAATGGAGGAGGAACGCGCACCCTGTGGGCTAATACGTATGTTGTTGATTAATTAAAACTCAAACATATTTATCCCATCATTAACAACAATATCCTGACTTATTATTACCTGTGAGTGGTGCAAGACCGTTTTCTCCGAGGGCTCCCAAATGTTTCACCGCCATGAGTGCACAGCCGGCTATGGTGAACAAGTGTATGAGTGGAATCCCAAATTTTGAAGCCACAGGACTCGTCGTAAACGTCATGAAACCATCCGAGACGATGCAGGTCACTGGAGGGACACTTGGGTTCGAGCCCAGGCTCGATACGAGATCGCTGAAGGGACCGATCATATAGTTCCTCGTCGAGTTGCAGAGCATCGGGATGTCCTGAATCGCATCCTCGTCCGAGGGAGGAAGACCATCGGGGATTGTCAAGAACTGAAAGTCACTCAGTGTTCCGTTCACGAACTCGAGGCCTCGGGCTCTGGCGAGCCGTCGGTGATTGAACTCAGTGTTGACGAAGGAGATGTGGAAGCCCTTGTGGTGGAGGAGCTTTGCTAGCTTGAGCATGGCCCCGATGTGGCTTTGTGCAGGGAGTGGAATGCAAACTGCGTGTGGCTTTGTGGCCGATTCGACTCCAGCGGAAGCCATTGTTTCTTCTCACTAGAGAATGACGAATCAAATGACTTCTCAAAGATGAGTTCAACTCGGCTTGGTTTAACAATCCTTGAGTTGAGCTGCCCTCCTTATATATAACTTTTTCAACTATTTTGTTCTTATTTTATGCATGATTTCCAAGTATGGCACCGCGTTACAATTTGTCATATTTAGTTGGATTTCACCTCCTTGTCTCTTTTGGCCCCGCTTAAAGAAAGATTATATGGTAACGTGTGTTTTAAGTAATGCGCTCGGCATGATATCGTCGAATTCTGAATAATTATTCTCATTTTCATTTAAGTAAAAATTAACAAAAAAAAGTCCTAAATCTATTGCATTTGTGTCAAATGAATCATAAGACTTTCAATTTAGCCAATTTAATTATAAATCTTTTGACGATATGCCATTGTAGTCATTCTTGTCAATTTTAACCGGATATTGCTGACATGGATGTTGGTAGTACCATTTAGGATGGCCAGCGCAAACGTAAATAATTTTAAAAATTTTTTTATTTAATTTTTTTTTCCTTATCAAGTCTGGTGAGGACACCAGTCAACCACAAGCAAGGGCCGGCGACCAGCTAGGGCCATCGGTTCACTGAGTGATCTTCAAAAGCCATGCCGAATGAAATAGCATTGTCAGAAACCCGAAATCTATTATTTGACAAAAAAATTCTAGACCGCACATCATTGTCTCCTAGCTGGCATTCGGAGATACCAATTACGTGACATAAAGCCCATTTATAGTTTTATTGTTTCTACCTCTTCTCAATTGATTAATTAATACCCAGTATTAAGATAGGTGTGAGACATGTTAGAGAAGTCGCGCGGGAAGAATTTGATATATTGCTTAGGCAGATAATATTTAATTTAGTTGCTTAATATCTCATTGACTTAAACTTTTAGCATGATTGTAACAATATTGAATGGATAGACCATGTTCAAACAAGCTACAACAACATATTATATCTGGTTGCAATATGCTGATATGAAAATTCATTTAAATCTTGTGATTAGCCAAGAAACGGCCTGATGAATCAGTAAGTGGAGGAGGCCGAATGCATTAACCTTAGGGATCATCGAGGCAAGAGTGAGTAGTATGTCTGGCTCGAGTGCTTCGGAAGGGTGTGGATAAATGGTTGCCGTGGCCTCGACTGCGAACTTGATAACTCGCATCCTAGGAGCCACTGATTTTTATGGAAGTAGGGCAAGTCACCGAGCCTCACATTGCTCTTTCTTGCGATGCATTCAACAAGGGTGTGTCTCCATAGCCGTCTGTTACATGATATACATATGCATACATACGGATCACAAGTCACAGGAATCGTAATTGGATTCCTATGCGGCATAAGAGCCCGCCACCATTGACATGAGTAGTTTTAGCTTGAAACATTGAACAATCATCAAAATCAATAATGGTTAATATGGCTTGTCTAAAACAAGATTACATCAGCCGTGTATTTAATATTTAGTTCCATGATAGTATCTATTTTAATATTATCGCGGAAATACAGGATATTGTACATTAAGTCAATGCGAAAATCACTAAAAAAATAAAAGAGGAACAATAAAGGATACAAACGATTTATGTGGTTGGGTTTCTACATTTACAGGGAGAGCCAACAATGTTCATAATGCTCGAGTGTTACAATCGGAGTATTAGAGTTGTAATTGCTCATAACGCTCGAGTGTTCTCGCTATTAAATAAATAATTTAATTGGATGTAAACTCACGACTCAAATCAACGTATGTTCCTCGTGTACACTGCTCCTTCACGTGGCCTCCGTGGAGTTCTTCGCTGTGCGTCGTTACCCCTGTGCACGGCCGCCTCAAGCCACGCGTGAGCCCACTGTTACCTCTGTGTGGCTAGAACATATATCTTTCTTTTTTTTAAATTATGGACCATTTCTTTTACTTTTATGTGTAGCCGAAGAAAAGAATTTTCAACGCAAACAAATCTTCACCTGAATTTGTGTCACCTTCTAGAAAAGGAATTCCAAATCCAAATAGGGAAGTCATCGGTCAAGATTTCTTTTCTTTTCGATTAGATTTTCAACAAATCGGTTTACAATCTTCGATGATGTTTGCTCGTTTAAAGTCGCATCGACTCGTCGAACGGTATGATGGAATTGAGTAGGCTTCTTTCGCCTTCCTGGAAAACAGGGTTTTGTCATCATCGATGTATGTGCAACATCGCTTTCATGGGTAGCAAATTTTAAGCAATCTTGCATAATGCGGAGGGGGGCAACTCAGTTACGCAACCGCGTTGATGACTCATTCAAGGACAGCCACACGATATTGACTATTGATGAGTAATCCCTAATGGGTACGCTAAAATTGATTGAAGTAATTGACTATTTGTAACTTGACATGATGGACTATAAGTAGAAATTTAAAATGGGTAGATACAATGCTTGCCCAAGCAGATGATTAGACCCTAGAGAGAGCCATCGGACAGAAATTTCAACGTTTTTCAGAGAGAGCCATCGGAGACTATAATTGATTATGTGTTGGGGGATTTGTTATTTGAAGATCAATGCCTATATTTGTTAGAATATGTCTAGAATTTGAGCTTGTAGCAAAAATCTAAATTTTGGAAATAAATAATTAAAAGGAGGAAAATGGAAATATGTAGGAAATTTTCTTTTTTATTGTGCAAAAGTTGCTGCCAAGTAAAGCCGAAAAAAGGAGATATACACAAATCTAAATTTCCTATTCAGTGTTGGAGTCAAATGTGATATTAGACTTTGACCTTAAAAGAACAAATATTCTTGGGAGACGCGTTCAAGAATTGGAAAGTCGAACATGAACCTGAAGACCACAATCAGCGAAATGTGGATTTCATATATATTCTTTGGAGACACGTTCAAGATTGGAAAGTCCAACATGGACTTGAAGACCATAATCGGCCAAACGTGGATTTTATGTACATTATATTTCCTGCAAGTGGGACGAAGAGTCTTGAAGTGCTGTTCTCAACGAGTGCTTGCTGTGGGTTTCTCTCCGTGAAATTACATCAATAACTCAAGTGTTGAAGCCAATTAAATTTCTATGGTAATAATTTATGTATAATTCTTTCGTAAGATTGAGGAACTATTTCGTGAAAAATTATAAGCTAAACACTATGTGCATTATTGGGTGTAATTGAGCGCTGGGAACACCGAAAGTATTTAAGTGACTCGAGTTAGTTTATAATCTCAATGGAATTTCGTGTTATTCTTTCCGTGAACGTAAGTCACTACGATTGAACCATATAAATCTGATATTCAATTTATGTCATTATTCTGTCTATTTTATTGTTCAATTGCTTCCTTTCGCAACAATTGATATTAAAGCTAGGCTTGACTAAGTTGAAGCGAATTGATGGCAACAGAAGAAAAGTGAGAATCAACAAATTTGATGGAAAGAATTTTGGTTTCCAAAAGATGCAAATTAAGGATTTTCTATATTAGAGAAATTTGCATTTATCCCTATCTAGGGAGAAAGCAGAGTTGATGAAGCAAGCTAAATAGGATTGCTCGATAGATAAGTGTTGGGTGTTATTCAACAGACATTGGCTTGTAATATCGCGTTTAACATCGTAAACGAGAAGATTGCTATGGGACTGATGGAAACCTTGTTAGACATGTACGAGTCAATTTGATGCGACGTCTATTTAATTTGAAGATGAATGAAGGTACGTCGGTTACTAATCATATCAATGAATTCAATATACTTGTTAGTCAATTGAATTCACTTGAGATTGACTTTGAAGATGATGTACATGTTTTGGCTCCATTATCCTCATTACCCAATAGTTGAAATACTACTATTATTACTGTTAGTAATTCCTCCGGTCAACAAGTTTAATGTTTGATGGGATTCGAGATTTAATTCTAAGTAAGAACATCAATCAAAGAGAATATGGTGAACCTATATTTGCTGCTTTAGTAGGTGAAAATAGAGGAAGAACTGGTGCTCATGTTAGAAGAAATTGTACAAACTTGAACAAACGTAGTCAGTCTAAAATTGGTGGTTCTGTTTGTTGGAATTGTGGCAAAAGAGGGTATCATAGTTTGGATTGCTTTAAGCTGAAAAACGACAAGGCTAAGAGAATTAGAGTTGAATTTGCAAATGATGTTACATCTACAGTTGATAGTACTAATTTTGTCTTGTTTGTCACTAATTATTCATTGTTTGATGGATGGATTATGAATTCTGGCTATTTGTTACGCTACACCAAATAGGAACTAGTTTACTAGTCATCACTGCACGAATAGTAGTAAAATACAGTTAGGGAACAACACTGAGTGCGGTGTTGTGGGTATTGGCAATGTTAGAGAATGCATAATGGCATTGTGAGGATATTGACTAGCGTGAGGTACATTCCAATGTTGAAGAAGAATATGATTTCCTTAAGTCCCTTGGATTCAACCACATGTTGGTATACTTTAGAATGTGGACTTCTAAAGGTTGTTTAAGATGCCCTAGTGATAATGAGAGGAATCAAGCACAATGACATGTATGAGTTTTGAGATGAGACACTAATGGGATTTGCCGCGGAGATGTTGGAGGCATCTATTCAAGAGTCTAAATTTTGACATATGCATTTGGGGCACATTTTTTGAGAAAAGTCTGAAGGTTCTAAGTGAAAGGACATTGACTAGAGTAAGGCATGTTCTAGAGTTAAAGAAGAATATGATTTCCTTAAGTCCCTTGGATTCAGCTGTGTGTCAGTATACTTTAGAATGTGGACTTCTGAATGTTGTTCAAGATGACTTGGTGATAATGAGAGGAATCAAGCACAATGACATATATGAGTTTTGAAGTGAGACACTGATGGGATTCGCCGCGGAGATGTTGGAGGCATCTGTTCAAGAGTCTAAATTTTGACATATGCATTTAGGGTACATTAATGAGAAAAGTCTGAAGGTTCTAAGTGAAAGGAATTTCTATGTGAATATGTTGCTAACGAACTAAATGTACGCAGGTGCCATGACTTAGATAAAGGCGAAAAGTGCAGTTCAATACGACAATTAGAGAAACCATGGAAATTGCAAAGTTAATTCATTTTAATATTCGCAGGTTGTCACGGTTTCCTTCGAGAAAGAGTACTAGGTTTATGCCAATAGTTGTTGATGATCACTTGAGAAAGACGTCGGTGTTTATGCTAAGGCTCAATTCGAAACCGTTGTCAGGATCAGATAATTAAGAACTTTGATCGAAAAGGAGACTGATAAAACGATCAA
Source organism: Syzygium aqueum (assembly GCA_031216185.1). Classification (NCBI taxonomy): domain Eukaryota; kingdom Viridiplantae; phylum Streptophyta; class Magnoliopsida; order Myrtales; family Myrtaceae; genus Syzygium; species Syzygium aqueum. The sequence continues at coordinate 34,638,190 of CM062236.1, forward strand.
GCAAATGCAAACTGACAAAGTTTTTTTTGTGGCTGTTAAATGAATTCTACATGAAAAAAGGTATAGTGAGACATTGCACTAGTGCTAGTGAATCACAACATATTTGCGTATTTGATGAGCATAACATTACTAGAGATGGTCCATAAAATGCTCTATAATGCTGGTATAGCTAGGAGATTTCTAGAGGATGCGCTTAATCTGACGAGTTACATGGTGAATAAATCTCCACCGACTGTGATTGGATGTCGAGCTTCCGCAGAAATGTGGTCGGGTAACGTTGCTGATTATTCTGTTCTTAGAATATTTGATTGTTCGTGTTATGGTCGAGTTAGTAATGGTAAACTTGATGGTAGGGTAAGAAAATACATATTCCTAAGTTATGCAAAATGTAAGCGGAGTTATCGACTATGGTATCTGGAATTAAATTCACCTTATATTTCATGAGTCTCCAGTACTTTTGGGAATGAGTGTCACTAGTAATGTTTATGTGGATCTGGATGGTGTTCAGCATGAGGTGAAGTTGCAACCAAAAACTCCTGAGGTAGCGGGTACTAGTGGGGTAATCAAGCACCATAGAGCCAACGGTTGCTGTAACAATTGATATTGGCAAGGTATGTGTTTGATCTCCTAGCAAATATGGATGTAATTATGATTTTGCTTTATTTGTGATAAATGATGTTGCGTCGGAAAATCCTTTTGGAGTAGTTAAAAGTGCAAATAAAGTTGATGTTCGAATGAGGTCCATGGTTATGACCAAGTTCAAGCGTGGAGGATATTTTATGGCTGTTGAGTCCATTGGGAATTGCGGGAGAGTAGCAGTGAAGTTCCGATTTTTCAGAAAAGCGATTGTGAATTGGCTTAAATATTGAGTCAAGATAGAGATTGTTAAAATATGTTTCGAGTTTGAGCGCGAAGTGAAAATCTAAATTTTGGAAATAAATAATTAAAAGGAGGAAAAAGGAAATATGTAGGAATTTTTCGTTCTTATTGTGCCAAAATTGCTACCAAGTAAAGCCGAAAAAGGGAGATGTGCACAAATTTAACTTTCCTGTTCAGCGTCGGAGTCAAACGTGACATTAGACTTTAACCTTCAAAAGGAAAAGTTCAAGTTGTAGGAGGAAACAAATTTTCTTAGGAGTCACGTTTAAGAATTGGAAAGTCCAACATGGACTTGAAGACAATAATCGGCCAAACGCATTATATTTCCTACAAGTGGGACGGAGAATCTTAAAGTGCCGTTCTCAACTAGTGCTTGATGTGGGTTTCTCTGTGTGATTTTTTACGCGGAATAACATCAACAACTCAATTGTTGAAGCCAATTAAATTCTTGTGATAAGAATTTGTGTATAATTTTTTTTGTAAGATTGAGAGATTATTTTGTGAGGAATTATAGAGCTAAATATTATGTGCGTTATTTGATATAATTGAGGGCTGGAAAACATTGATAATGTTTGAGCGACTCGAGTGTGGTTGTAATCTATGTTGTATCGCTTGATCTATAGTGGAATTTCATGTTACTCTCTCAGTAGACGTAGGTTACTACGACCAAACCACGTAATATTGGTGTCCAATTTATGTCCTTATTCTGTCTATTTTATTATTCAATCGCTTGCTCCGCAACAACATTATCCTAAAGGTGCTGTATTTTCGTCGATGCCTAAGGGGACGAAACTTCATCTAACTAGTCTTCTACTTAGTGATTACAAATATGGATAATATTCATCTCTTGTAACCCACCAATTAGAAGCATGGTTTATGGAAACCACAAACGGAGGAAAATATAGCCGATCGTAACTAACCTTTTATTTAAGATATCAATGCGGCATACGAGTCAAAAAACTATGTTTCTTATATTGCTTGAAATGATGAAGTCAACGTGAATTTTCGCAAGAGAAGTAATATGCAGAAAATCACGATAGAAGAAATATTCATATTGATTAAATTGTCCCTTAGAGTTTACATCGAATTTCATTCAAAGTGGATTCACATTCTATCACGTAGATTTATCGTCCGATTAAAAGAAAATATGAGACATAAAGTTGTAATATTTGTTGATTATAATAAAAGTACATGTAATATTTCGAGCAAGTGGAATATTATGAATCAATAAAAATCACGAAAGCACTAAATAAGAATGCAAATTATTCTCTCTTAATAGCTTTCTTCAATTTGTCAGAATTTTCACCTTTGCGCCGTGGAGTAGGGGCGTCGAGAAATTGGCTTTCATAGGGCCACCCCGTTGTGCCATGTTCTGCTTTGCTCCTAAACATGGATTAACTTGAGAGTTTAATGGAGGTCGGCATAGAACAAAGTTCGGGTTAAATATTACTAGGATCAACAACTTTCAATTCATCATGCTCTCCATCTCATGCATTTCCACAGGATTTTTCCTCATTCTCACGAACCACGTCGGTGTCCTAAGTTGTAGGGCAACATATCCAATGTATAGTCCACACAGTAATCCACATGCATAACCCATCAACACAATCTTCCAATCCAATGCATCCAGATGCACGCTTGCGACGGTGGAAATCCGCATAACCCCGAGTTACCAAGGTAGTATTCATCCTCAAACGTAGTAAAATGGTTCCCTTGGGGTATAGGACCCGTAAGGTGGTTCTCTGAGAGGTTTAAGATCGAGAGGGATGTCCACCCTGCCAACTCCAAAAAAATCACACCGGTGAGCTTGTTTGACGAAAGGCCTAACCGTTCAAGTTGCGCGAGATTCGCAATTGATTGAGGTATGGAACCCGTGGTGTCATTGTGAGAAACGTATAAACCTCGAAGAAAACGAGCTCTCCAATGGTCCTAGGGATTTCCGTTTGGAAGTTATTATTGGACAAGCCAGATGATTCTGAAGGCATTCCAAATTTTAACTAGCTGGATCTCTATTCCTTTCAATATTACCGCCATGGAATCTATGTATGGAGTCATGAGAAAAATGGAACTCCTAGACATGAGTAATATTTGCCTTGTATTTACATTAGATCATCTTGTCCAAGGTCTGTATTCATTGTTGCATCAAAATTTGAGATGTTCACGGTAGGAAAAGCACCGGTGAAGTTATTGTTCTACAAGTCCAAAATTCTCAACATTACGGGACAATCTATCATCGGACTGTCCATCTAATCAACGAATTCATTGAGCCTGAGAATCAGAACACACAATTGAGGAAGGGGCTTCCAACCACTTTGGGTGTCTAAATAATAACATGAAAACGACAAGATCTTATAAATTAAATCAATGTGAAAATGTCAGAGAAATAACTATAAACAATAAATAACACAACGATTTGCGTGATTTGTTTTGAATGTCGGTACCTATATTTATATAGTTAGCCAGTAATAAATAATTTATTATAATAAAAAAAATCAAATTTACAATTTGCTCATAAATTGGAGTGTTTCGCGTATCTAAATTACACCCAAAACCGACAAGTCAATTGAATGCAAACTCAGACCACAAAGTCCAAATGAGTTGCTCCTCCGTGCGATGAAAGATATCTCTCTTTTCACTATTCGGCTCTTTCTCGGAATTCGCTGGCGGCTTCGCGGCAGGAAAGAACGACCAACGATTTCTTTTCTTTTTACATGCGGCTGTGTCGGAGTCGGAGTCAAACTAAAAGACACCCACGCGGCCACGCCCTTTTCTTCTCTTCACACGAAACCCTCGGGCCCCACTTTTGGTAGCAGCCTTCGCTCTTCCTTTCCAGCAACAACGTAGAAATTCCAAGTCTTCGTCTTTCCTTTTCTTACTATTTTTATTTCTTTCCTACAGAGACGGGTTTTCCCACATCAGTAAAATAGATTTTACAAAATAAATGTGCCCCTTATTTTGTCTTGTAATGACAAAGAGCTATTGATCGTAATCCAAATAGAAAAGTATAGGGGCTAAAACTTGAGACATGATTTAACATTGCAAATACACCCACAAAAATTTATTGTCACTAACATCTATAGCCCGCAACACCACAAAGTTTGCTAAAGATCCAGAAAACAGGCCCTCCAGTTCATTTTGGTTCAAATTGGGACTTCTCAATTTACATTTCTCGGCAAATGTCTTAGGGATCTGGCCCTGTAAATTGTTCATGCCGATGTTCATGACTGAGAGAAACATGTGGAAACTCACCAAATATGGGGGAATCGAGCCATTCATGCTGTTGTTAGACAGTTTTAGGACATTAAGACTAGTTGCAGTATTGCAAATTGACATCGGTATCTCTCCTGTGAGTTACTATTTGAAATGGAATAAAATGTCACACTCTGTCAAACCTATTATTAGACAAATCGATTAATGTTGATCTTGTCCCAGGCCTCGTGGCCATGGCTTGAAAATTTTCAAAGTATGTTGAAGGCAATGACCACTGAAGTCATTTTGAGCAACGTTAAACAAAAGCAACAAAGGAAAGGGAGATTTACTCCGGAGTTCATCAATGGTACCGTGGAATTCGTTTGCCCTCATATGAAGTTTAGCTAAAAGCGGCGAAGTTTCAAGCCAATGAGGGAAAGAATCGCTTATTTGGTTATAACTAAGATCTAGAAGGACTAACTGAGTCCAACTAGCCAAGGATCGCGGCAACGGCCCCTCAAAAGTGATTGTTGCTGAAGTCGTGAAAGATTTCCAATGACCAAGGGCTGCTTGAGTTTCTCAATAGGGATGAGACCATTAAAAGTGCAGGAAGAAAAGTTGAGGTGTGTAAATAAGTCGTGAAAGATTTTATATTTTTAGGACATCTATTTTGCACTAGCGAATAAATATTTATTAATCAAAGAAAGAAATTTTTATGTGATGTATTTTTTAATAGCTTCAATCATATTAGTGTTCCATTACATATTCTTATCAGTGGAGATGTTTTCATCTTTTGTGTAGAATACGTAAATAGTAGTATTTGCGCGTGAGTAATTACTATATTTTACCTAGCAATTAAAAGATGTGAGTGAGAAAGCTTTCTCAAATTAGAAATTAGAACATCATCTACCCAGAAGAAAAATCTATGTTTGCGTACATTAATGTTGGCGGTCGAGTCTTTGGTCGATTGGGCTTAGTCCAGAGAAGAGCCAACATGTCTAGTTCTATTCAAGTCCAATTTTCAAAAAGGTTGAAACTCTAACCTTTTGTATTGATGTCAATTTAGTCCTAAATCTTTTTTTGATGCCAATTTAATCCTAAACTTTTTACATTGATGTCAAATTTATTACATGTGAGTGGTGCAATACCGTTTTCTCCAAGGGCTCACAAATGTTTCACCGCCACGAGGGCACAACCGGGTATAGTGAACAAGTGTATGAGTGGAATCCCATATTTTGAAGCCGCAGGACTTGTAAACGTCATGAAACCGTCCGAGACAATATAAGTCATGGGAGGGATACTCGGGTTCGAGCCCAGGCTCGATATGAGATCACAGAAGGGGCCGACCATATAGTTCCTCGTCGATTCGCAGAGCGTCGGGATGTCCCGTGTCGCATCCGCGTCCGAAAGAGGAAGACCATCTGGGATTGTCAGGAATTGAAAGTCGCTCAGCGTTCCGTTCACGAACTTGGGGCCTCGGGCTTTGGCGATGTGTCGGTGTTTGAACTCGGTGTTGACGAAGGAGATGTGGAAGCACTTGTAATGGAGGAGCTTTGCCAGCTTGAGCATGGCCCCGATGTGGCTTTGTCGAGGGCTTGGAATGCAAACTGCGTGACTTTGTGGCCGATTTGAGTCCAGCGGAATCCATTGTTTCCTTTCTTCTCACTAGAGAATGATGACTGAAATGACTCTTTTAAGATGAGTTCAACTCGGCTTTGGTTTAAAAATCATTGAGCTGAGCTTCCCTCCTTATATAACTTTGTCAACTATTTTGCCCTTATTTTGTGCGCAAATGTCCTAGTATGGCAACACATTATAATTTGTCATATTTAGTTTGATTTCATCTCCTTGTTTTTTTTTTGCCCCGATTAAAGAAAGATTATCAGGTAAAATATGTTTTAAGTAATGGGTTTGACATGATATCGTCGAATTCTGAATAATTATTCTTATTTTCAGTTAATGTATATGTATTTGTTTAGTTAAATCATGTCTCAAGTTTGAATCGTTTACGGAATTCAATCCGATTGCATAAATATTCAAGTTTGACCGCATAGAGGGATTCAAGAAATGGAGTATTTTATGCGGTTAAAACAAATGAGACTCCCTGGTGCTACAAGACAAAAGGGCCACACTTATTCTAAAATAGTTATTTCACATGTGAGGTCAAGGGGGCCTACAAAAAGGGGGGAAAGAAAATAAAGTAAGATATAGGTTTGACGGGCTAATTCCAAAAAAAATATATAAATTTTAAATCGAGTGACAATTTTATTCTTAATTTTTTTTTCCCATAAAAAAGTATCAACTTTAGAACAAGTGATAATTCTGGCCCAAACTTTTTTTTTTGGTAAGTTAAAGACTTTATAACTTTTCATAAAACCAATTACAAACTAAAGCTAAAGGCACCCATCGACCTAACAAGGACAACTTGTCAAAATGGGGTCAAAGGCCTTAGCAGGAACTATACAATCAACCAACAACTTGGAAAGCAACAACAGAGGGAAGAAAACAGCCTAAGGAGGAGCTGGACTAGCGGCAAAGATAGTGACCAAGAGGCCCCAATTCCTTTGCATTCTCCAATTTGAAGGTGTATCAGGAATTGTCCCCATGACTAAAGCTTTGTCCTTCACAGCCTTGAGGAGGTGCTTACGCATTCCTGGAATAAAAGCAGTCTTGTTCCTGAAAATGGCATTGTTCCTTTCCATCCATATGATGTGGCATAGAGCACCAAAGGCGAATCTAGATAGGCTATGAGCAAAGGAGGAAGTATTACAGACTTTCGTTACCCAGGTAATAAGTTCAGGCCAGGCCTTATTACACCATGGAAGGTTGCATTTAGTCGCCCAGAAAAAAGCCAGTCTTCTTGTAACTGAGCATGCAAAGAATAAATGGTTGATGGAATCTGGGACCTCACCACAAAACGCACATACGGCGGCTTCAATCCTACGATTTTGTAGGAGTAGAGTTTGAGTGGGTAAACGGTTAAGAGATATTACCCATAGTAGGAATGCATGTCGGGGGGCTAAATGATTATCCCAAACAAAGGAATGCCACGGGGCCGGTTGACCTGTGGTTCTGATGTGGTTCTATGCTCGAGCAACGGAAAAGGGGAGAGAGGGAGAGGGGGCCCACTTCAAAACATCCAGAATATCATCCATAAAACTAGGATGTGGATCGGTCTAGCTAAGGAAGGTGTCAGGCGTTGTTGAAGGTTGCCAAATGCCATCGTAGAAGTCTCGCACCGAAGCCTCACGAGGAATCTTGGATTGATAAATGCTTAAATTTGAGAAAATCCGGAAGAGAGGCCTTTAGCATGCCACCAATCAAACCAAAAAGAAACCGAACGCCCATTTCCAATTGTCCACCTAAATAAACCATGGGCAGCCGAGCGCAAATCTAGGAGCTTCTTCCAAGTCCAGGAGCAAAAAGTGGGTTTTGAGACAATCCAAACTTTTTTTGTTTTATAAAAAATCATTAACTTTCATCATTATCTCAAATCTGGCCTCCCGTTGACTTTCTATCTAAAATCACCCTTGTTTGAGAAAAAGGTTATAATCGTGAGCTTGACGAATCTCGTTCATGGTGTCTATCGACGGACGGTGATCTATAACTTCAAATTATAACAAATGACGAAATCTAACCAAAGAGATGTAATCTGAAGATCTTTTTTACTTGTTGGTGAAGTGAAAAAGATAAACAATTTCACCGTTATTCTTTAAGTCGTGGCTCCAAAAAAAAGATAACGAATAGTACTTTAATGTTGCTCTTGTTCCATACCTCGTGGCCATGGCTTCAAAATTTTCCCAAGTATGTTCAAGGCAATTGACCACTAGTCATTTTCAGCAACACTAAACAAAAGCAACAAAGGAAAGGGAGATTTACTCCTGAGTTCATCGATGGTACCATGGAATTTTTTTTTTTTTTGGTAAGGTGATGGTACCATGGAATTCGTTTGCCCTCATATGAAGTTTAGCTAAAAGCGGCAAAGTTTCAAGCCAATGAGAGCAAGAATCGCTTATTTAATTACAACGAAGATCTAGAAAGACTAACTGGGTCCAGTTGGCCAAGGATGGCGGTAATGCCCCCTCAAAGTGATTGTTGCTGAAGTCCAGTGACCAAGGGCCGCTCGAGTTTCCCAAGCACTGAGGTATGGTGCCACTGAAATTGTTGTACGACAAATCTAGGCTCTGAAGTGAACCCAGAACACAAAAAGAAGATGAATCTCTCCGCTGAAACTGTTTTCGAGACATAATTGGTCATGGGAGGTGGAAGATAAGTGGTCCTTGGAGAAGGTTGTCTTCAAGATTAATGTACTGCAACACCGTCCATTGGAATTGTTGCAGACTTCCCATAATCAAGTTGCCCAACAGGTCAAAGCGTTCCAGCGTGCTCTTCCCCGCCTCCCAAATCCATCTCGGAAAACGATTGGGAAGATTGTTACCAGAGAAGTCCATGTATTTGAATTATTCGAGTGGTATTCGAGGCGCTTTGTAGTTCCTCTAGGTCGAACTGTGTTTGGTCACCACTGCCCTCGACTGGTTTGTTTTATACAATGTGAAAGACCAAGGAATTGAAGAATTTTTTAGCTTTGGGAGCATTTCTAGGTCCGATGTAGCATCAAAGTTGTAACCTGAAAAGTCCAAATGATCAAGCTGTTCAAAATCCAAGAGTGACAGAGGGATCAAGCCAGACAAATTGCTGTTGGAAAGGTCCAAGTACCTTTCAAACCATGAGCATTTTGAGAGAGATCGAGAGATACAAGTTTGGAAAGATAAGACATCTCACTAGAAATGAGATCATTAAAAGCATGGTTAGAAAGGTTGAGGTGTGTAATTTTGAAAAATTGCATAAGTCGTGAAAGATTTTATATTTTTGGGACATCTAGTTTACACTTGCGAATATATATTTATTAATCAAAAAACGAAATTTTTATGTGATGTACTTTTTAATAGCTTCAATTACGTTAGTGTTCCATTTGCATATTCTCATCAGTCGAGAAGTTTTCACTTTTTATGTAATATAAGTAAATAGTAATATTTGCACACGAATAATTACTACATTGTACCTACCAATTAAAGATGTGAGCGAGATAGTCTTCTCAAATTAGAAATTAGAACATCATCGAACCAAAAGAAAAATCTATGTCACGTACGTTAATGTTGGCAGTCGAGCCTTTAGTCGATTGGGCTTAAGTCCTAAAGAAGAGCCTAAATGTCTAATTCCGTCCAAGTCCAATTTTCAAAAAGCTTCAAACCCTAACACCCGCTATACTTTGTCATTAAAACAAATAATGTGCCTTTACCTAAAATAAATGTCATATCTTTCTTCTTTCCTAATAGAAAGAGAGTTTTCTGGAATATAACTATGGACACTCTTCACATTCATTCTTAGTTAAGTTTGCGCACAAACGATGTCAATATCTTTGTATACCGATCAGAGCCATTTTCACTAACCAGGACAAAGACAAGCACGTTTTTTTTAGTTTAATTAAGTTTGTATGCAAAGAATATCCATGCTTATAACTCTGTTAATCAGAGTACTTAGTTGAAGAAAGTCCTCTAATTACACTATTTAAGCAAAAATGGAGGAAAATATTACCCTACTTCAGAAAAACCTCATCCATCAACTTATCCAAATTCATGGAAGATGACCCTTTTTCACCGGCAGCTTCCTCTGCCATCTTCTTCCACTCCATGGCCTTGCTTCTCATTTTCTTCCCCACCTCTCCTTCCATCAACTCCCTCACAAGCCTCTCCAATTCATCTCTCTTCACATTACTATCCATCTCCAACCCAATCCCCCAATCATCACATATATACTTGCAATTCGTGTGTTGGTCTTGGAAGCACAGCCAACATAGCATTGGCACTCCGGCCGACAAGCTCTCGATGGTCGAGTTCCAGCCACAATGCGTCAAGAAACCTCCAATTGAAGGGTGGTTCAGCACTCTCTCTTGCGGGCACCACCCAGCTAAAAAGCCTCTCTCCCTTGTTTTCTCAGCAAACTCTCGAGGAAGAATTGTGGTGTCTCCTTTCACTAAGTCAAACCTCAGGACCCACAAGAAACACCGATTGCTATTAGCCAATCCCATCGCAAATTCAACTAATTGTTGGTGCGTCACGAATGCTATACTCCCAAAGTTCACATAGATCATGGACTTGGGCATCTTTGAGTCCAGCCACTCGAGGCATTCGTCATGCTCTTCCAAGAGATTGCACTCGATGTGCTTCGAGACAAACGATTCTTCTCGGGCAATTCGATTGATCATCAAGTGGAGTGGTCCAACTAGATAAACCCCAGGGATCATTGAGGAGAGGGAGCATAGCACATCCGGCTCAAGCACCTCGAAGGTGTGGACAATGGTTGCCATGGCATTGCCAGTCCTGTCAACCGCGTCGGTTGTGAAGTTGAACAAGGTATCGTCAAAGCCAGTGATTCGGAAGAAGTTGGGCAAGTCATGCAGCCTCATGTTTTTCATTCCCGGGATCCAATCAATAGGGGTGTTCCCATACCCGTTCATCAATTGGGATTCATCTGCATACATTCATATCTAGGCAAATCACCAAATAGTAACAGATCAATGACGGTGCTTTTCCTCCTTTCTGAATGCATTCTAAGTCACAAATCATATAATATGCAAGTCTTGGAAATATAATCCATAGATTTCCGCTCTTCTTATGTGTTCAAAAACATGCATATATAATCGCAGATGATCTGGCTGAAGAATAATTTCCAGGAGAATGGCATAATTTGCAATTCCTCATCAAGAGTAGTCTAATGGGAAGATGAATTCATTAAGTAAGTGAACTCTTCGGAAAATGTGACGGGAATATAAACTCAAACCTATTGGGAAAAGAACCAACAAAGTCCTAAACTTATCATACCGGTACTAATTCAATCCTAAATTTTTCAATTGGACTAATTTAGTCCTAAATCTTTTCACATTGGTACCAATTCAGTCCATCTAGTTAATTTAAATTGGAAATCGCTGATGTGGACAGTCGGCACTTACGTGGACAATTTTTAATAATTTTTTAAATTTTTTAAATTTTTTAAATGCTTTTTCCTTTCTTTTTGTCCTTCCTTCTCCTTTGCTTGTGGTGGATACTCGGCCAACCACTAGCGAGGGCGTCGTGGCCCTCACCGGCCACATAGGAGGGTCATACTCGTCGAATCTGGCAAGGGTAGCCCTCCCCCAGGCCGTGGCCTCAAGGGTAGCCCTCACCAGCCATCGCCTATGTCTTGTACCCTATGCATGATTGCTGGCCATGGCCGGGTACCAGCCACAGGCCTAAGGAAGGAGAAGGAAGGAAAAAAAAGAGGAAAAAAAAATTAAAATTTTAAAAAATTCAAAAAAATTGTTTATAAATTTCACATCAATGTCAATTGTCCGTTGGCCGTGCCACGTTAGACGGCCGGTGTCCACATCAATGATTTTCTTCCTAAATTGGCCGGATGGATTGAATTGGTATCAATATAAAAGCATTTAGAACTAAACTGATCCAATTGAAAGATTTAGAATTGAATAGGTACCAATGCAATGGGTTTAGGGATTTAAGACTGTGTACGGTATATATGGAAACTGTAAAAGGAAGAATATCTTGGTTCTACTCAGGCAGGAGTTAAATTAGCTTAGTTCCTCTGTATGACGAAATACGATCCCCTGTTGTGATCGAAGTTAAAATTTTTCTTAACCATTACCCGTGAGCGGTGAAAGACCGTTTTCTCCGAGGGCTCGCAATTGCTTCACCGCCATGAGGGCAGAACCGGATACAGTGAACTAGTGTACGAGAGGAATCCCATATCTTGAAGCCACAGGGCTAGTCGTAAACGTCATGAAACCATCCGAGACTATGCAAGTCACCGGAGGGAGGCTCGGGTTAGAGCCCAGGCTCGATACGAGATCACCAAAGGGGCCGACCATGAAGCGCCTCGCCGAGTCGCAGAGTGTTGGCATGTCCTTCATCGCGTCTGCGTCCGAAGGGGGAAGACCATCGGGGATTGTCAGGAACCGGAAGTCGCTCGGCGTTCCGTTCGCGGAGTCGAGGCCTCAGGCTCTGGCGAGCCGTTGGTGGTTGAACTCGGTGTTGACGAAGGAGATGTGGAAGCCCTTGTGATGGAGGAGCTTTGCTAGCTTGAGCATGGCCCCGATGTGGCTTTGCGCAGGGCTTGGAATGCAAACTGCGTGTGGCTTTGTGGCCAATTCGGGTCCGGCGGAAGCCATCGTTTCTTCTCACTAGAGAATGATGACTCAAATGACTTTTCTAAGATGAGTTCAACTCGAGTTGGCTTAACAATCCTTCAGTTGAGCTTCCCTCCTTAGATAACTTCGTCAACTGAATTTTGTCCTTGTTTTGTGCGTAAATTTCCAAGTATGGCACCACATTATAGCTTGTCATATTTAGTTTGATTTTTGTTTCTACCTCTTCTCAATTGATTAATCGGCATCCACAATTTTTTTTTTGTGGCAATGCCAAGATCCAAGGGAAAATTGTCAAATCAGTCCTAAACTTATTGGACGGCGGCCAATTCAGTCCTAAACCTTTTAATTTTGTCAATTCAGTCCTAAACCTTTTAAATTCTTACCAATTGAGTCCTTCCGATCAATTTTGGTCGACCGACGCCGGCCGGAGGCCACGTCAGCGCCGGTCGGCCAAAATTGACCGGAAGGACTCAATTGGCAAGAATTTAAAAGGTTTAGAACTGAATTGGTAAAATTAAAAGGTTTAGGACTGAATTGGCCGCCGTACAATAGGTTTAGGACTGATTTGATAATTATCCCCAATATCCAATATCACCAAATTCAGACGCGATACAATATTACTGAGAATATTAAGGTACCCCGTCTAAGAGGTGTTAGAGAAGTCTCACGTTGTGCATTTAGCATATTATAGAGCATGTAGCATCTAATTGCTCCATATTTCATTGGCTCAAACTTTTAATATGACCGTGACGATATTAAATGAATAGACCCTGATTCAAACGAGATAACACAATATACGATATCACAATGCATCACGCTAATTTGAAAGTTCATTAACCCTTGCAATTAATCAGACGTTCAATTTAGCCATTTTTATTCTTTACGCATGTGATGCAACATTTAAGTCTCACGACCTGCTTATTTATATTGTACGAGACATTTCAATCTATTTATTCACAGTTATACAATTAAACACATTTTTGCATGGGTTAATATCAATAGCATATTGACAGATATTAATATTTAATTACATCCATTCAAGTTGGTTGTTTCCATCAATACGTCGCGGTTGCTGGCCAATGTGTTAACAAATAATAGTTGCTATTGGGCGTTTAAAGAAGTCGATCATTCAATTCATGAGTCCCCACTTTTGTTTGTGAATCTCTTCTTTAGGGGTAGTTGATATATTGGAAACGGGAATACATGTTCCACTATCTTTTTTTTTTTTTGGTAAGGATGTTCCACTATCATTCATATTTCAGGATTCCCAGTTTCTCCATTGTTTAAAATTTTTATTAAGCCATTGTAAAATTAATTTTAATGATTTATGCGCTATTCTGATGTCGTGTGGATCAATCGTGTTTTTGCATATAGTTGAAAGAATAACTCTTGGTGTAAGGAACGAAAGAACTACTTTTGTTGGATTTTATCTTATTAGAATACCAAATTATTACTTATGATCTTCAACTAATATACGTTGAGCCAAAAATGGTCGTCGACAAAAGTTGTTTCACCGAAATTCGTTCTTCGATTTTTGTTAAAAGGGGACGGATTCTATGGCGATTCCGGACATAAGTCTCAATGAATCACATGGAACAAATATACTTCGATGGAATTTAATCAATGACGAAATACAAAACACTTTACCTGAATTTAATCGATGTCAAAGTGAGATGATAGAGAGATACGATGCCAAAATTTAATCAACAACGAGATATCTAAAACTACGGCTAAAATATGTGAATTGAAAAATATTTAAATTGCGGAAAAGATAAATTACAAAAAATGTAAAGATAAAGATAACGTCGAGTTCCTTTTATGGGATAATAGCACAAATGGTCCATAATGTACAATGTAGTCTCTAAACTTTTAATTTGTTCAGTGTCGTCCTTAGACTTTTGGTACATATTCAATGTAATCCCTGAACTATGTGAAAATGCTCAATGTAGTCCCTTAAATTGAATTAATGGAATGACTACATTGAACATTTTCATATAATTCATGAACTAAATTAAACATGTATCAAAAGTTCAGGGACAACATTGAATAAATTGAAAGTTCAGGAGCCACATTACATATTAGGTTAAAGTTCACGGACCATATTGAACAAATTAAAATTTCAAAGACCATATTACATATTGGGTTAAAATTCATGGACTATTTGCATCATTCTCCCTCTTTTGATTGATTGGAGAGGACTCTACATGAATACACTTCAGAGTGCTTACAACCTAACATAATCGATAACTGCTTATGGGCAGTTATTATTTTAATCTTTGGGTGTAACCTTTGGGTGTAACGTCCTTGCTAGATCTTAGGCTTCATAACTCCCTTATGAACGTTTATTACTCGAATCTTCTAGCGTGCAGCTTCCTTGCCACGATCTCATACTTCATAACTCCACGTAGTCCTTATTCGAAACAATTTCAACTATCTTCAATACTTATCATGAATATTAATCATGTGGTTAAACCATTCAGCTATACTTAGTCATTGGTATACATCATTATCAAATAATCATTAACCAATCGTCATAGCATAATAACACTTGGTCATAGATATAGCTGTTACTCACCAACATTGGAGTCAATCGTCAACCAATCACCATCACATATTGATAGCAACACTTGGCCATCGAGATCCAGAAATCGATCGGCATTTTCCTCTTGCCGATAATTCTGTTCATAATCGACCAAACACTACTCTCATCAACTAAGTTTGTCGATTGTCGATTATAGTCAAAAGTTAATGAGCTTTGCAATGGTTTCAGGGATCTCCATATGGAAATTGTTATTGCACAAGTTAATGATTCCAAAGGCATTGGGCCTCCCTTCCTGGCAGAATCTGCATGCGAGCCGATAAGAGAATACAACCCTCCTATGTATGGGAAAGACGTCCATACTGGAAACACTAGACCACCTTGGGTAAGGGATGATGAGCCACAGGAGTCTTCATCGAGCCAAAGAATTTATTGGACCTGAGAATTAGAACTCGTAACTGTCGAAGGGTCTCTAGCAACGCATCCTCGATCTTGTTCTTGCTGATATCTAGGAATTCCAAGTATGGGCAGTTCCAAGGACGATTCCGGCAATGTACCTTCCAGTCGACTTAGGCTCATACAGAGACTCCTTAAGCCACATATCTGGGCGCCTGATGCGGTGATTTTACTTCCGACTCTAACCCTCTTGCAGAGTCAAATTGTGTCCTACCGAGCTTTATCTGATTTCGATCAGGAAATGAAGGATTTGTCAAATTGGATATGTTCTGGTCATTCTCTGCCTTCAATCACTAATCATAAGGTTCATGGAGTTCATCAAAAAGCTCATGGAACCTTGCCTCAGTCAGTTTGGTCTCGACAGCATCCCGTGGAATCATGACTACTCAACGCCACGGAATACCACCTAGAGAGAGTAACTTCGTTCCTCTCCCTTCTCTGCTCTGTGTCTCAAAAATAAAAAGTGGGGTTGTTTTTGTTGACACCAAAATAATAACCAGCATAGACGCTGAGTCGGCTTTAATGCCGAATCTGGTGTATAATGGAAATCGGCCATCTTCCGAAATACGTTTGGATAAAATTTTGAAACATACTGGGAAGCAAGCATGAATGGCATCATATCCCGAATTCGGTGATTGGTGAAGATCGATATATTTACCAAAACATAGAAAGTCATAGTTCGGAAGTTTAAAATACAAAAAGCGTTGAAGCCATTATGCCTCGGGACGTTGACTCTTTCCTGAAATTCAGGAAGTCTATACTTCGGGAATATACCAAAATAACAGAAAATTGATAAAGATAAATCACGGCCCAGCCACATAAATCATGATAGCGGGAAGTTATTAGCAAAAAGCGAAGATAGTAAGCACGAGCAGATTGTGGGGAGTTACTTGTCCAAATTTGAAGTCGTCCCAGCGGTTGAGATCAAGTTTTGGCGGACAATGAATTTGAAAAACGTGGTTAAATAAGGCAGTTATTGGAAGCGCCAAGATTCAAAGTTTGAAAACATAAAAGTAACCAACAAGCAATTACAAGATATGAAGAGATACAAATACTCAGAAGAAAGAAAGAGGAAGGAGGATCAAGAACAATGCAAAAACACTCAAGCTTATCTGCACTTTAGTTTCTTCTGTACCTTCATGCATTTACAACTTCCTGCAACTCTAGTTAACTTTCAAGTCCTTTACAGCTTTCATAAGAGTATTGTAATGTAGCTTGGAACTTTGTTGATCTCAGATCCATTTTCAATCCATTCGAATTCTATCCGTTCCATATAACCCTGTCCTACACTCTATTTTCTTTTTTGCCACAACTCTTCTAAAAATCAAGCTACATAACCTATCTTAATAAAAATCGAAAATCAAAGTTTCGATGAAAGGTATTCCTCGTCGTAAAATGAGCGAACATCTTTTTGGCACGCCCAGTGGGACTGGCGTGGTAAGATTTGGAGAAATGGTGAGAACTAGGCAATTTGAAGGAATATCGGCGGGTAACGTCAACAATCCAGTTGATGGAGCATGTTCTGAGCACTCTGCGGCTAATCAAATAGAGAAGAATGCTGACATTCCTCGGCAATTAACTGAAGAACAAACCCACGCATTGGCACCAGATAACACCTTGGTAGCCACGATGAAAAGGATGTTTGAGGAACAGCAAAACGAGCTTACCAACCATATGGTGCAACATGTGACAAATGTGATAAAGCCCATGGTGATCGATGCTATAAATGAGGTAATATCGCGTCCTAGTTCATCATCTCAAGTTCCACCCTTTTATGCAAATCCTCTTGGGACAGCATCATTTCTACCAACATCGGGACCTCCTCATGCTGGATATAACGGTAATGGGGGATCAAATTCGCAAACTCTTGACAAAATTATACTAAGGCCAGAGAATCCTACCCCTATAAACCTTATGAATGGTGTGAATGCTTACAGTTTCCCTCAAAATGCCCCAAATGATGTTAATTTGGTTAATCACATGGTCACAAATGCACCACCAGTGCTGAACGTACCTTCGCCAGTAAATATGCCTAATGTTGACCATATCAGACCACCTGCGCCTCAACCGTATCCTCATGTGATAGAAAACCCTCTTTATAGGCCATCACTACTCGTTAATTTCAACATGGAAGAGCAGGGGGTGAATAGACATCAGCAATTTGATCCTAGGGGTCACGATCCTTGGTTAGGCCAGCAAAATTTAAGACCATGGAACCCAGATAGAGTTGCAGAACTAGTAATGCAACAATTGGGAGCAAAGAGAGGAATGCCAAGACCAGTATATAGGAAGCCACATCTCGATTGGGTTGACAACATACCATATCCAAGGGGTTTCAAGATGCTAGATTTTTCCGTATTTACTAGAGAGGAGGATCAGTCAACTATGGAACATGTGGGTCGATTCTTGGCACAATGTGGAGAGGCTGGAACTAATGAATATTTAAATTTAAGGTTGTTCCCATTGTCTTTGTCAAAAACAGCATTCACTTGGTATATAAATTTGCTTGCGAATTCTATTCAAACATGGGCCGAGATGGAAAGGCAGTTTCATTCTCAATTTTACCTAACGGTACTAGAGGTAACGGTAGCCGATTTGGTCAAGATGTACCAATATAGTACCAAGACAGTAGATCAGTTTATTGCACGTTTCAAGAAATTCAGAAATCGATGTTTAACATCACTCATTGAAAAGGAGTTCATGGATTTGGCTTTTAACGGTTTGAGGTTTAACCTTAAGGAAAGATTTGAATGACAAGCCTTTGACGATCTCTTTCAGTTAAACGCTCGGGTTTCCAAGTACAAACACTTGTTAAAGGAGAAAGATAAGAAGCCAAATAAAGACAATCGGCAGACAGTGGCATTTGGTGAAAGTACCGAACATGGTGGTATAGCTAAAGAGGAGAATGAAATAGCCGTAGCAACTATGGTGCTTGAAAAACCGTATGTATGCCCAGCACTTAAGCCGGCCAAGGTAAGAGATGTATCCAAGTTCAAGGGTAAGGAGACAAATAGCTACTCGTTTGATATCTACAAGTTAGATGAAATATTTGACCTGCTGTTGAAAGATGGAATTATCAAGTTATCTAAAGGACAAGTAATGTCGTCAAAGGAGAAAATAACAGATAAGAGATATTGCAAATGGCATCACTCTACAACTCATGATACGGTGAATTGTATTGTGTTTAGGAAGATTATCCAAGAGGCAATTCGCCAAGGCAAGATTAAATTTGCCGAAGAAAAGGTAAGGCCCTAATGGAAGTAGACACAGACCCTTTCCCGAACATGATCAACATGGTTAATATACGAGAGATGACGGGCAATGACAACAAACAACTTTGCACCCGTTATCATCAAGAGCTAACTCGTCAAGATTGAGAGATTCCAAGGTTTCAATACATGAGAGGAACGAGGGGGAGATACAGATTGAGATCGTTTATCCGCAGGATAGGTAGACCACAGGTAAGATCTGAGATTATAGCTACCGAAAACTTTTCTGTATAAGCAAGAGAGGAGGAAGTTTAATCAAGACAGACAGCACAAGTACTTGAAAGAAAAGATGTTAGTCATAGGTATGAGAGGAAGGAATACCACCTTGATTCATCTCAACTAACCCTTCCAATTCGGGAATTGGTTACACAAGTTCATGAAGAAAAAGAAATATTATCAAAGCTTGCAAAGAAAAAGAGTTTATGGCAGCAATATAAGGAAGGTGACCCCCAAAGTCGGATTGCTTGGAGAATCTAGTGAGAAGTTTGATTATGTGGTCTATTACGGAGATATGGATGATTATCCACCTCCATCATTGCCAGTTGAGCCAACTGGCTGGGGAGATGAGTTTGATGATCCACCACCATCAATTTCTCAGGAAATCCACAAGAGAAAAACAGTTAAGGTGCCATATAATCCTCCCGAAGGAAAATGGTCAACAGTTAAATCGCCGAGACGGGCGTCTTATAGAACCATCAAAAGGCGTTTCCAGCAGATGAAAAACAGACAAAGGAATTTCGAGAGTGGCCGAGCTAAAGGTACAGCAAGGCAGAATTTACCTTTCACGTCTGTTAATAGGAAAGGTAATTAGGTCTAGAAAAGAAACCCTGATGAAAAGGATCGAATTAAATCAGAACCAGGTGATTCGGGAAGTAACTCTCACCTTGAAATGAAAAAAGAGAAGGAAGTTTCACAGGTTTCCCAAACAATTAATTTTGGGTAGATCACCGTAGCTCTCAACCCAAAACATCATAGAAAGGTGGAGCAAAAGAACTTGGGTTCTAAATTGTCACAAGAAGATGTAAAAAAGTCACCGAACTTGCTACTCCAAGATATCAAAGGAATATAATTCTCCAATACGGATAAACATGGTCAATGCTAAACTTCCAGCGGAGTATGAAACTAATTTAGTAGTGGAAGAAGACATCGAACACATTTCAGAAAAGGAGATAGCCATGGCAGAATTTCAGTTACCCGACAAAAAAGCCATTAAGTTCGAAAAAGTACCTTTTGAAAAAGCAAAGCATTTAAGGTCCTTGGTTATTTCAGGCAAAGTCAATGATAGGTCTGTCGATAAAATCTTTGCAAATGCTTGAGCTATTTTGAACCTCATATCTTACAAGTACTTCAAGAAATCGGGGAAAGATGACGACGACATTATCCCGTTCAATGTTCAGTTGTCTAATTTTCTTGGGGAAGTTACCGAAGTCAAGGGGGCAATAGTGCCTGGTTTAACTATAGGATCTAAGTCGTCCAAAACGACTTTCTTTGTAATAGAATCTGATGGTTCATATAATCTGTTGCTTGAAAGAGATTGGATACACTCTAATCAGTGCGTACCTTCAACTTTGCATCAAGTCTTGGCATTTTGGAATGGTGAGAAAGTAGAATATGTTGAGGCAGATTCGGGATATGCTTCAATCGGGTGGAGTGACATTTGTCAAGAGTATCGGGACTGTTCACATGAGGGTTATGCTGTCGAATCACCAAGGACAGATCTACAGTCCTTTGCTTATTGCCGCTTCGGGGATATGAAAGCTGAATGGATCCCCAAGTCAAGCTTGTCATTAGAAGAATTACACACTCTTTATGGAAAACGAGTCTGTATTGCAAGAAGTTTGTGAAAGGTACTTCACACACTTGGTGGAAACAGCATAGCAAAATGTTGAAGCGTCAGATTGTATTAATGAATGGGAAGAGTTATTAGTCAAAGAGGACAGAACAATGGGGGCTCAAGATCCATTATTAGAGGTTGATATAGGAGAGCCTGGTTGTTTCCATCCAATGTATGTAAGTACGTTTTTGCAAGGGGGCATGAAAGAAAAGTTGGTTAACCTGATCAAAGGGTACAAAGATTGCTTTGCATGGGACTATCATGAAATGCCTGGTTTGTCAAGAGATATTGTAGAATATCGTCTTCCAATCAAGAAAGGATTTCGTCCGCATAAGCAGTTAACAAGAAGATTTGCTCCAGATGTAGTTGATAAAGTCAAAGAGGAAATAGAAAGGCTGCTGAAAGTAAAATTTATTGAAACAACCAGGTATGTAGAGTGGCTTTCAAATACTATCCCTGTGAAAAAGAAGAATGGAAAGCTGAGAGTTTGTACTGATTTTCGGGATCTAAATAATGTCACTCCAAAAGATGAATACCAAATGCCCATGGCAAATATGATAGTAGACTCAGCGCCGGGAAATGAGATGTTATCCTTGATGAATGGTCATTCGGGTTATAACCAGATTTTTATTGCTAAGGAAGACATCCTAAAGACAACATTTAGATGTCCTGGTGCGATCGAGACTTTTCAGTGGGTAGTTATGCCTTTCGGATTGAAGAATACAAGAGCTACATACCAGCGGGCAGTGAACTTTATTTTTGATGATATGATCGGTAAATTTTTAGAAGTTTATATTGATGACGTGGTGGTTAAATCAGCCCAAGAAGATCATTTGAATTATCTCGAGCAGGCATTTATTAGGATGAGGAAGTACAAATTGAAGATGAATCCAACCAAGTGTGCCTTTGGAGTACGAGTGGGAAATTTTCTAGGATTTTTGGTCAATCAGAGGGGAATTGAAATTGACAAGAACAAAACAAGGGCTATCATGGAGCTTTCCCGTCCTACGTCAAAGAAACAATTGCAGATGGTGATTAGAAAAATAAACTTTCTTAGAAGATTCATTGCCAATTTGTCCGATAAAATGGAGTCGATGACACAGCTTCTGCGTCTCAAAAATCAGGACGAATTTATATGGGAAGAGAAATAACAAAAGGCGTTTGATTTGATCAAAGCCTATCTAATGAATCCTCCTATATTAATGCCGCCGAAAACAGGTAAACCACTGAAATTATACTTATCGGCTACCGATATAGCTATCGAGAGTATGTTGGCACAAGAGAATGAGAATGGAAAAGAACAAGTGGTATATTATTTGAGCAGGGCGTTTACTGATGTTGAAAAAAGATATACTGCAATTGAAAAATTATGTTTATCTTTATAATTTGCCCATATGAAGTTAAGACATTATTTGTTGCCAACTACAGTGCATGTGATTGGTAAGACTGATATAATAAATTATATGATATCCCGACCTGTTATAAAAGGGCATATAGCCAAATGGGCATTTATCTTGTCTGAGTTTGATTTGATATATGTGCCAATCAAAGTAGTAAAAGACCAAGCCATTGTTGATTTTCTCACCGAATACCCATGTTTACAAATGGAAGAAATTGAGCAAAGCCTCAATCAAGTGCTACCACGGACTATGTATTTTGATAGATCACGTGCTAAGAGTATGGCTAGACCTGGATTGATAATAATTTCTCTCAATGGGAAACTTACAAGGTGCGTCTGCAAGTTAGATTTTGAATGTTCAAATAATCAAGCTGAATATGAAGCACTGATTATTGGATTGGGAATATTGATTCAGTTGAAAGCACGGTTTATCAAAGTATTTAGTGATTCATAATTGGTGGTAAAACAGTTAAAGGGAGAATACCAGTGCTCGAATGAAAATTTGATTGATTATTACTATCTGGCCAAGAAGCAATTAGAGCAATTCAAAGAGTACGACATAGTCCATGTTAAAAGAGACATAAATTTTGAGGCTAACGAGTTGGCTCAAGTAGCTTCTGGGTACCGAATATCAAAAGAGTCGGCAGAAATCACAACTACTATAACACTGTCGATACCTTCTACTGAGCAAAGAAAGATATTGATAGCAATTAGCAAGGTAGTTCAAGAAGATGATTGAAGACAAACTATCATCGAATATTTGAAGAATCAAGATTCAAAAGATCGAAAACTGAGGAGACAAGCCTAGAAATATGTCATATTAGGAGAAGAATTATACCGAAAATTCTCATATGAATTGCTCTTACGTTGTCTTGATGAAGATAATGCAAAATTGGTTATGGCAAAAGCACATGAAGGCATATGTGGAGCCCATCAAGTAGGAATCAAGATGAGATGACTGTTAAAAAGGTATGGATATTTTTGGCCAGCAACGATGCAGGATTGTATCAATTATTCCAAAGCATGTCTTTAGTGTAAAAAATATGGACCGTTGCAACATGTACCTGCTATGAAGCTCCATTCTATTATAAAGCCATGGCTATTTAGATGATGGGCAATGGACATAATAGGTAAGATCTATACACTTTCTTCTCATAAGCACAGTTACATTTTATTGGCTACGGATTACTTTACAAAGTTGGTGGAAGCCATTCCATATAAAAGTATTACACAAAAGACTGTGATCAAGTTTACCGAAGAAAACATAATTCATCGGTTTGGTTTGCCTGAGTCAATTACTACGGACCAAGGAACAGTGTTCATCGGAGATGAAGTAATAGAATTTGCATGATCAAGAGGAATCAAAATGGTCTATTCCACACCATATTATCCCCAGGCAACTGGACAAGCTGAAACTACTAATAAAGTTGTTATTGATATGATCAAGAAGCATCTAGAAGAAAATCCAAGAGAATGGAATACTTTACTGTCAACAGTATTGTGGGCATACCGAACATGACGAAGACCAAGTACAGGTGTCAGCCCTTATATGCTTACATATGGACAAGAAGCAGTTTTACTGATGGAGATAACAGTACAATATTTAAGAGTCCAATTGCAGAGTGAAATGTCGCCTAAAGATTATAAAGATTGGATGCACATAAATTTGGATGAATTAGACAAAGTTCGTGCGGCTTCTTTGGATTAGGTGATTGCTCAAAAGAGAAGAGTAGCTAGAGCTTTTAACAAGAGAATTAAAGTTAAACAATTTGTTGTGGGGGATTTAGTGTGGAAAGCAATCTTGCCATTTAATCTCCAAAACAGGGAATTCAATAAATGGACATCAAATTGGGAACGCCCATATTTAGTTACCTAAGTGCTTAGTGGAAACGCATACAGGTTGATAGATGTCAATGGAAAAGAACTATCACGTTCTATAAATGGGAAATTCCTGAAGAAATATCATCCATCAGTCTGGGAAACACAAGGAGATTAGTCCATTCATTCGAAATGAAAGTACATTCTAATCTTGGTTACAAAGATCTCCAAATTCTTAACAAGTTTGAGGTTCTGGGCTACACGATTAGAATGCAAGGCAAGATCCTGGTGGAGTTTAGATTGTTGCTCCTCGAGACACTTCATGCAACGAGAATGGAAGCAAACAATTTCAAACCTCTCCCGAGCTTCTTGAAACAACTGCCTGTACCTGTTTGAAGAAACTTCAACCATAGACTTAACATGAGAAATTTCATCTCCGAGTATCCTCTGCTCCACACGACGATGATTGGAAAGGAAATTAAGAAGTCGACGTGTCATCTCAACGTCATCCCTAGCTTGAGTACAAGAGTCCTAAGCTTAAGCATATTCCTCTCTGGAGTTTCGTAATCGGGACGACTCCTCCTCAATTTGAAGTTGAAAAGCGTCAGCTTCCACAATAATAGGCTCCAAATTCCAAATCTCCATCACATTAAGTTCGAATTCATCAAAGCTAGCAGGGAATAAAAAGCATAGCTCCCAAACCAGATCCAAAAAGGTAGAATCTGCAGACAGAAACACTTTAGATTTGAAGAGATTTGTCAAATCAGTAATTTCTACCTTATGCTTGTGGTTCAATAATAAAGCATGGTGTCCTTGGGACAGCAATTCGTGTAGTCGCCTCCATAAGGATCGATCACCTATAGGTAGTTGAATAAACAAGTTGTCTATGTTAAAGGAAACGAAGAATGGTTGTCAAAGCTCAAATTTGGTAATGTTCAATGGAAAGTTCACCTTCATGGATAATACGACATCTTTGTGATCGAGACCAAAGAAGCAGTTGAGATGAAGAACCATGCGAATAAATCATGAACAGAACTATAAGTTCATAGGAAAGACTTGGTAAGCTTGAGCAGTTATAAAGATAAAGGATATTGAGTAGATCGTGGACAGTAATGTGCCAGAGTTTTTCTCAAGGCAGTGAGATAGAGGCAGAACATGGTTCATGCGTATGGATAAACAGTTATTAAGTCAGTAGCCAAGAAGGAGGGTTAGTGTTCGACCTTTCAATTATGAAAGTTGCAATGGAACAATTTTCTTTGAGTTGATTCAAATGTCAAAGGAGCCAAATGGAGATTAGGTTTAACATTTGGTTAAGATGGTTGAATTACTGATTTTGACAAGGTACAGCATCGGGAATTTGCATTGTTGGGATATTCCACAATTAAGTGAATGCATAGGAAACCAAAAATAGAATTAAGCAAGTGGGTCTTTCATTTCATTTCCATTTGGCCAATAGAGCCTTGGCCTCGATTACAAAATTTCTCAACTCAATTTCGAGCCTATGGTTTTCATCCATAATTTCTGCTCTCTTCTTCTCATGGACCCTAACTAGTCTAGTGGTATCATCAAATTCTTTCTCCAACTCCCGACACTACTTCATCTTGTGCCTGACTGTAGGACAGAAGTTTGAGAATGTGAGCTTCTGCTCTTCTATTTGGGTAACCACCATCCTCAGCTCTGCCTCAAGCTCTTCTTTCCTGGTTTCCAAGCTTTGAAGTTTGCTCGCCTCAGCTTTAAAATGGTTGTAGAAAAGACGAGCATCTTCACGCTTACAGGCTAACTCATCTTGGATTGCCAATCCCCGATTTTCTCCAAAGAGAAGACAGGGGAGCTGATCAAGGTTGACTCTAATTGTAGTCACAACGTCCACAAAGCCAACAGCGAAGAAATCAATCTTGTCCTGAAAAGGTTCAAATAATATGAAGGATGGATTACCATAACATACTTCCTGGAAGAGAATCCTCGCTTAGCACTCCTTATCAGAGTCATTGATCAATTTCCCATAGCTAGGTTCCAATAAGTTAAGGAGCTGTTCCCATTTAGCTTTGGCTACTTCTTTGGGAATTTCGGCAGACATTGATAGAGCTGGAGACTCTGAAGAATCAGGAACTGTTGAAGAGCTAGGATGAGTACCTACTAATATCCTCTCCATTTCCATCTGTTCAGCCTGAGAAAAAATTTCTATCTTGGCAAGTGGACTGGGCACAGCATAAGATGTTGAGGGAGGCAAAACAATAATTGCATAAGAAGTAGGTGATAGTGGCACACTCAAGGAGTCCTTAGTCGATGCTCCTTCGGAAATTAGAGTCCTTTGAGGTGTAGAAGTGGATTCATCAGTAATTGCAGATATCGACATATGTATATCAGACAACAACATAAAATCTTGTGTCAGACAAAGGGTAATAACATTTACCAATGACAGTTAGAGGAAGATCTTTTTCAAATCTCACAACATTGGTAGAAGTATGCTTTGTTGATATACTCTCTTGAGGATCTGGAATCAAGGGTTGATCTCGAACCAACTCAGCATTAGCATTTGACAAAGGAGCAGGGATCACTGGTGAAGGATTGGGAGCTGATGTGGCAGGAGTCTTGCTACGAGAAGAAACAAGGGAAGCAACACTAGACTGATAGGTCTTGAGAGTTTCTGGATTGATCAGAAGATATACAAGTTAGTGCTAATATACACATTGATAGCCTCCGGAAATAAAGCATGAGAGTTACCTTTCGAAGTGCGCAGTTTTATCATAATTCGAAGTGTGGGCTCTGGAAATTGAATCAATGCTAGAGGACCCTCTAGAGATGACTCTAAGGATCGAATAATCACTCTCCTAGTACCACGCTTTGTTGGTACTTTCTTTGAAGCAGTTGAATCTGAGGCTTTTCTTTTTTTGCTCACTGTAAGAGTAAAAAGTCAGATGGAGGGTTAGGTGCCAAACAAAACATATACATAGATATTGAAAGGTAGAATTAAGTGACCTTTAGAGGGCTCTGTTGGCTTAGTTGAAGGCATATTTACAGCTTCGATTGTTTTTGGTACTGTAAGAGGAACAACATCTCTTATATTCAAAAGAATATGATCCAAAGAATCTGAAAACACAGTTTTTCGATAACCATTCCACCAGAAGTCAAACTCGGCTAAAGAACGATCAGGGCATTTAGTGAATTCGATAACACAAGACAATCAGTAAATACCCCGTACCAGTGTGGTCAGCTCATCATCTTTCAGTTTGCAGGATATTTTATCGAAAGAAGCAAATGAGAAAGTATAAAGGGCTGGAATAGGAATCCCTTGAATCAACCCAAGTTGTCTGGCACAGTACTGGGGAGAATAAATTTCAAAGCCAGCAACAAACCCGCCTTTTGTTGAAAATCTCACAGGGAGATCAACAGAGGTCAGGACAGTCTGCCATAAGTTACTTCTATTCTTCTGGAAGGAAGGAAGGTAGGACTTAAATTGGGGAACAAAGAAAGGAGAGAAGGAATATAGATTTTCTTCAATAGAATAGATCTGAAAAATAAAGTACCGAAAATAAGAAGATGGCTCTTTGGAGACAGGAACCAATTTCCTGCTCAAGGCTTGGCAGACTGGTTGGTCACGAATGGAAACCGAAAGGGGTTTGAGAACTTGATCCTTGGAAAACCAAGCAGGGAAATAAAAAGTTGCCCATACTTGAAGAAGCCAAAAAGGACCACCAAAAACTCCATTAACTTCGTCTGAAGTAATGGAGGAGAAAGCATGGGCTAAATCCCGATATAGCATGGTCAACATTGTTTTGCCTAAGGCGAGTGAGGTTTTTGAAGCTAAAGCGGAGGCAACAGCAACAAAAACAAAATCGTTTGAGACCCTAATTATAGGGTGGCAGAAAAGGAATTTACAGAGCTAGTACAAAAGAAAAGCAATGTGCTCCTCGTCGGTACTTGTACTTTCCTTCTCAAAGTTTTTCTTAATGAATGACCCATAGGCCACTTCATAATCAAATAATTTACCGAGCAGCGAACGAGAATCTGGAGACAGGATAGATGGGTCTGTACCTAAAGGAGAAAGCCTAGTAAGGCAATATACGTCAAGCAAAGTTACCGACATAGGTGAGAAAGGGAAAAAGAAGCAGTTAGTGAAAGTTGACCAAAAATAGGACAACGTGCCGATGAGTTCGTGATTCAAATGATAATCAAAACAGCTAAGACGCAGAGCATTATGAATCAAAAGGGTATCCCAAAGAGAACCCTTAGAAGGAAGAAGTCGAAGGTACCATTAGTATAAATTATGCTCAAAGTCAGAAAAAGCCCTAAGATGAGGGAGACGAGAATGCCATTGATAAGCCAAAATAGATGATTTGTGGACTGGAAGTACCTCAAATTGGTGACGTGGGAAGTGGCTTGACAGGCATTTTGAAACAGAGAAGTGATTGTGAACTACTGGGCCAAGGATATAAGAATCTTCATAATCGTTTTCCATAGAGAGCAAATGAAATTCTTTGTTAAAATCCTCGGAATCTTGGAATAGATGGTACCGGTCAAAGGCATCTGAAGCGGAAAAGGAAAGAGTTTGATCCTTGGAAGCTTTGGAAGCCATTAGGTTTAGACGAATGTTGGGAGAAATTGCAGAGAGTCAAGAAATTGAGAATGCAAAGAAATGAGGAAAGGAACGATTTTTAGAAGGAGTGTTTTGAAGACGAAGGGATAAGCGTGCGAAGCGAAGTAACGAAACGACAGCAAGAATAAAAAGTAAATACCCTTTTTTCTGGCATTTAAAAGAATTAAAAATTCTTTTAATTCTTTTAAAAATGGGCATTTGTTAACACCAAAATAAGAATCGACATAGACGCTGAGTCAGCTTTAATGCCGAATCTGGTGTATAATAAAAATCAGCCATCTTCCAAAATACTTTTGGATAAAATTCGGAAACATGCTAGAAAGCAAGCGTGAATGGCATCATATCCCAAATTCGGTAATTGGTGAAGATCGATATATTTACCGAAACATGGAAAGTCAGTTCGGGAGTTTAAAAAAAAAAAAGCGTTGGAGCCATTGACGTTGACTCTTTCCGGAAATTTGGGAAGTCTATAATTCGGGAATATACCAAAATTACAAAAAATCAGCAAAGATGAATCACGGCCCAACCACGCAAATCATGATAGCAGGAAGTGATGAGCAAAAAGCTGAAATAGTAAGCACGAGCAGATTATGGGGAGTTACTTGTCCAAATTTGAAGTCGTCCCAGCGATTGGGATCAAGTTTTGGCGAACAATGAATTTGCAAAACGTGGTTAGATAAGGTAGTTATTGGAAACGCCAAGATTCAAAGTTTGAAAACATAAAAGTAATTGACAAGCAGTTACAGGATATTAAGAGATACAAATACTCAAAAGAAAGAAAGAGAAAGGAGGAACAAGAACAATGCAAAAACACTCAAGCTTATCTGCACTTTAGTTTCCTCTCTACCTTTACTTCCTGCATTTACAACTTCCTGTAACTCTAGTTAACTTTCAAGTCCTCTATAGCTTTAATAGGAATATTGTAAAGTAGCTTGGAACTTTGTTGATCTCATATCCATTTTCAATCCATTCGAATTATATCCGTTCCATATAATCCTATGCTACACTCTGTTTTCTTTTTTGCCATAACTCTCTTAAAAATCAAGCCACAGAACCTATCTTAATAAAAATCAAAAATCAAAATTTCGGTAAAAGTATTCCTCATCGTAAAACGCGCAAACAATTTTAGATAAAATAATAGACTAAGTTCTAGTTGTTCTAAAAAAACTAGATTCGTTAGCATATGGCCATACATTTTTTTTTTTTTTTGGCTAGGGCCAAAAGAAGTAGGATTGTTCAATTTGTTAAGACAGAGCTTACAATCTTGATTCCTTTCTCATCGACACTTTTTTAAGTGTAATCCAGAAACTAAAGCTCCAAGTTTTCCACTTAAAAAGCAACAAATCATACTTCATAAATCAAATTAGCCGATAAGAATTCCCTTCCAGTATTATCGTGAAACTGATACCACAAATACATGGACCATATGACACGAGGTTCGCCGATCTCACAACAGTGAAAACTTCTAATCATAAACTCTAAGCCAATCTCTAGCATTAGACCAACATGACGGCGAAACATAACAGGTGGCTATCTACTTAATTCACATATTCCAAACACACTTCGGGTCCTTATTCTACGGATCTCACGCAAGGACTTTGCACTAAAAGAGGTGATCACATAGATTAGCCAACTATTTATCAGCATGCGGAGCCTACCACACAAATTAGATTAACAAGAGGAGATTTACTTCCACGGTACAATGGACATGGCTTGTGGGGTGCTGTTAGTGCACGCTCCTGTGCTCTGGTTTAGCGGGCTTCCTGGGCCGCCAGAGGATTCGCTGAGAGTCCCATGGGACGGGCTGCTAGCCCCTGTAAACCCACCAGACGATGCGATCCTCGCTGTGCCTAGAAAAGGTTCTGCATGATTTGCTGACTTCGATTCTTTGTGACCATCAGCAATGAAACTTCCCACGATCACCTGGAATGTTGAACACAAAGCACGCTTCAAATGTTTGCAGCAAACAAGAACATAAACATCGAATTGAAACTATTTCCCCTAAAACTCACAACACACGCTGAGCCAAGATTGAGGTGAAATTTAAGACAGAAAGTCATGAGATGCTAGAAATCTTGAACCTCCTGTACTCAGCTAAATTGGGAAAAAAAATCTCTCTTTACCCTACATTGCCCTGCAAACATCTTTTCTCAGTACATCTCTACTGTTACTTCATCACAGATGTGGGCCAGACCAGATTGTCAGTTAATGAAGTTTACAGTTAAACTTCTAGACTAAAATTTACTTTCCAAAAATGCAAGAATGGAGCGACCACAAACACAGACAGATTCTGAATCTAAGGTGGTGTGGGTTTCTCTCCCGCAAACAAAGAAGCACACAAAGAGTAAAAAGAACCTGAACAGGGGAGGCAGCAGTTAGAAGACCCGCGACCCCTCCCCCTAAAACACGACCATCTGGCCCAGACAGAGATACACTCAAACCTCCAGTTCTGCTTCGGTGGCCACCACTTTCGGATAACAAAAATGAACCAGAGAGTGACAGTATTTCAAATCGCCCCTGCATTAAAAATTTCATAAAATGAGAGAAGCTAAGTGCTACAGCGGATGCTTTATCAAAGCAGATGCTTTATTGTGAATTTTTTTGCGCAAAAGTTGATCTGGTTCAACCCATACAAGTAAAAAAAAAGCCAGCAACAAAGATTTCGGAATGCAAATGCCAACAGAAAGCAATACATTAGGCTGAAATCTGGACATGGAGATGCTGCACAAAGAGGTTGCAGCTATAGATGGATTAAATGGCCAGAAGAAATGTTCACCTATTTTATAGCTATTCGTAAATAGGGCCAAGGTGTACAGAGAGCAAAGTTGAAATGGTACGACCAGTATTTTCTGCATGAATAATGATGGGTATACTAAGATTGATTTGAAAAATCGATCTTTAAACCAGTGTGGCCGACTCTTGTTTGGTTACGACCATTTATTTAAATACTCACTCGCAACATGCTACATCACTCAATATACCAATTCTGTAAACCTATCTTAGTACACCCGGCATTACTCTTTTCTTATATAAGTTTGGCCTATCATAACAACCAAACCAGACAACTTTGTGTTGAACTATTAAGACTGTCAACTTCTCCTGTTCGATGATGTGACCCCCAATATTTCCTCCTCCTCAACTCTCCAGCCATTATATGCTCTTAGTTTCAGTTTCTTGAACTGACGAGTACAATTAGACAACGTCCATCCTAAATCCCTAGTGGTCTCCATGCACCAAAAATAATATGCAGGTAGTTGGAGTACGATCCAAACGACAGTCAATAGTTGAACAGTTGAGTTAAAAAGGAAGAGGAAAGAAAGTATGCGATTCAACACAATTTCAATGAACAATTCCCACAAATCAGGATCTCAATTTTCCTCTTGGACTAGCGCAGATACTATTCTTTCTTCGAATCGTTCCACTTCAAAAAATATTCCAAAAATAATAGATGAGTAAATATAAGTAAAAATTAAAAAGAGAGACTTCCTAGTCAGACGGAGCATTATTCGGTTTGAAATTACATGAGGGCGTAATATTTTAGAAAAAGCCGATGGGTCCAGACGCTGACATCTCATTGCTTAAAACTTTCATTATCAACAACAAGACCAGGATAGAATTATGTCAGTCTCACAAACCTCATAAGTTACAGTCCCACCAGATATCGCAGGTTGGCGGAGGGTCACATTCGATATGGCTCCATTAGCTGATAAAATGCAAATGGCCCGTGGACCATGTTGAGAAAACGACATTATTTTGGATGAAACATCCTGAAACACCAACTCACTAAATCAATTAAACCATACAGAAAAAGTTTGGATGTCAATGAACAGAAGCTCGACAGAAAAACAATATCACTATCTATAGGCCAAAATTTGGTTGCTTGACAGCAGTGTT
Organism: Syzygium aqueum; assembly: GCA_031216185.1. Lineage (NCBI taxonomy): Eukaryota > Viridiplantae > Streptophyta > Magnoliopsida > Myrtales > Myrtaceae > Syzygium > Syzygium aqueum. The sequence continues at coordinate 34,670,264 of CM062236.1, forward strand.
TTGCCATTCGTGTGCTTCTTGTAGTTTTTAGTGAGTAAACGCATCCTGTTTGGTCACATAAACTTCAGCGTATTTCCAATTATCAATTTTTGCAGAGAACAGCTTCAACAATCCAATAGTAAAGGGAAAGATGTTGTGAATGTAAATCTATTGATCAACGTACATAATTCCACCCTTGTCATTAGGATCTCCCGGTATCATGTAGGTTAAGAAATTGGCTCACAGCTACACATTTACATTGAACTCAACAATAAACAATTTCCAAGCATCAGTATTCAGAGAGCAGAAGAACCAACTAGAGCACAAAGAGGACCGATTTGGAATTTAGCTGAAGACCAGTCACAACATACTTGATTGAATTAGTTAGCAAGTGAAATGGCCAGTCTTATACGCGAATGTAATTCAGTAACCTTATGAAAGTTTTATCAAATTAAACCAGAAAATATTCGTGGTTTAAATGACAATATTCCACTATCACTATTACAAGATTCACAGAAAAGACGCAGCCTGGGAAAACATGAAAAGAGACTTAAAAGGGCCAAAGAGAACCTCTCCAGCTTTTACAGTGATCACATGTGGTGTAAATCCAATTCCAAGTGATCCTGCAAGAAGATTTTTTATTCGTTAGCCACCTTATTCTCAGGCAAAAACATAAACAAGAAAGGTAAGGTAGGTCTTTATATTCTTCATACAAAAAAAAAAAGCATTTGAGAACTCTATTAATCAAAGGAGAAAAGACATCATAAACAAGAAAATCTACATAAAAAAAGTATATAACAATGAATAGTTTGGATATCTGGCCCAATAAAAACGACTCACTCCAGATATGATTTGTTTTTAATATGCTATGCAATGAGAAATCGTAAAAAGAGAAACCTCCAAATTCCCTGAATCAAAGAAACGAAGCATGGGGGGAAGAAGTCAAAATCTTCACAAAGCAAATTCCCCGACGTTTAAATGACCTCAGTCGGTAAGCACGGGAATAACATAAGGCAAGGTACACATAAACCAAAGCCAGAAAAATGGAAAATTGCAGAACAAGAAATAAGGGGTACGGAAGTCATTCGACATAAAAGATCTGAAGTCAGACCCCAACAACAGATCCCCCCAAGTTGCAGCAGATACCAGCTTGCTTTCCCTTATTTAAAGACGGATCCTAGTGAAATGGTATCCAGAGACACACGCAAATGCACAGCATCACGTATCAACACCGACCAATCAGCTATTTGGTTAGCCAATCAGAAACCCAAGTTGGAAACCAGGAGAATTAGCACAAAAGAGCGAGGCCACGAGACTACAGATAAGCCGAACGACCACCACCAGACCAGACACCACCCTTTTCTCAAGAAATTGCAAAAGTCACAAACCCAGATCCCAGAAAGGTCTCAACACCCACATAGACCCGTGAAAACGCATCGCATGTTTTCCATTTACCTAGAGTCTCCAGCTGCCGTTTCTTGTTGCTAGAACCAGGAGGCCTCCCTCTCTTCTTGAACGAATTCGGGGAAGCAGGCCCCGATCCGCCGCCCGCCGACGTTGGGGGAGCCACAGCGGAAACCGGGTGGGGCGAGGAGAACCCCCCACCGGGCGGCGCCACCGTGCTCGCCGGGGCCGCCGGCGTGAGGCCCAATGCAATCGTGCCGTCCGGCCCATACTTTCTGGGCCTTCCCCTCTTCTTCTTCGCTGGCTCCGCGCCAACATTCATGTTGATCCCGTGGGGCAGCCCGGCGGCAGGACCGCCTCCGTCCGTCGAGGCGGCCTCCGCGGCGCCGCCGCCGTTCCCTGCGGCAGAGTGGGGCTTGTAGGAGGGCGACGCGGCAGCGGCGGGCTTGTAGACAGCCGTCCCGTCGGGGCTGAAGGCCAAGCGCATGTTCTGCACCACCGGCTGCGACGGCAGCGAAGCCTTCTGGAGACCGACCGGGAAGGGGTCTCCTCTGCTCGCCATCACTCCCGTCTCAGATCCTGACATTTTTCGCCCTTCTGGGTCTACTTAAATCTCCATAAAAAAAACCCCTGCAAAAGATCTTCCGACGAGATCAGCGAACGGAAAACACCCAACCTTCGAAGCTCAGCTCCTCAAAGCTCGAAAATTTAGCAGAATGGTAGCGAGAGAAAAGGTAGTTCTCGAAGAAGACAGCTTCGCGAACAAGAATTGGCATGTCTTGCTCGGTAAGCAAAACTCCTTCACTGAACATATCGGCCCAAAAAAAACAAAACAAAAAAAAAACACAAGAAGACTTTCGCCGAAAAACAACCGCGGCAAAGATCAAAATTTGGGAATCATCGAAGCCCTAAAACCTCAGAATTCCTAGATTTCGAGCCAGAAATCCCTCGCGGAAATCCGCAGCAAAAAGTCACAATTTACTGCGAATTATCCCCAGAAATTACCCGGCGTGTTTCCCGACTCCAGCGGGAAACGCCAAACCCCGAGCGATTTTCCGACATTGACCAGTAGATCGCGCGAGAAAATTCCGGCCAAAAAATCGACAAAAACCGAGGAAAAGAAAACAAATTCCCGGAAAATAATTAATTTTTGCGGAAATTAAGGTCCAAAAATGCCGGAAATTACACGGTCAAAAGGAAAATAATCGGGAAAAAACACCCAAAAAAAAAAACCGCGAGAAACTTACCAATAAGTTGGGGCCAAAAAAACACAAAAAACAACAAAGGGGGCAGGGAGCGGGGGCCGGAGGGGGAAGCAAAATCCCTTAGGGTTTGAGAGTGGGAGGTGCTAAAGCAAGAGGGGAGAGGGGGAGAGGGGGGTCGCCAATGCTTTTTCGTTTAAAGAAATGCGAGAATTCGAGATATTTAGGCACATTATTATTCTTTTCAATTTTAAAAAATTAATTGGAAAAAGAAAATTTCCGGGTTTTTTCCCCCTTTTTTCTTGCCCCCTCCCTCCCTCCCCGCTCGCGGTCTTTATTGGCCAAAAAAAAAAAAAGCCGGGGCCTAATTTTGCTTCCCTCCCCCCCCAAAAAAAGAAAAGGAAGAAAAACGGAAAATAATAATCAATTTTTTTATTTTGTTCTCCTCTTTCTAACGCTCGAGTCAACGTGCTGAGTTTCGCTCGGTCTGTCAGGACGGCTCCGCGCCGAGGAGGAGGAGCAGCAGCAGCAGCGGGAAAACACGCCGAAGAAGAAACGGGGTAACCGTCCGAGATGGGCCCCACTCGTGGCGGTGGCAGTGTCGTAATTCCCGCGCTCCCCTCCCCTTTTTCGTTTGTGTGTTTTTTCTTTCTTTTTTGGGTCCGTTACTTTTCGTTGCTTTTCCTAAAGCTTTTTTCTCCCTTTTTTTAATTTATTTATTTATGAAGGGCCATTGATTATCCTCATCAAAGCGCTTTTTGCTGGGGAGCGCGCTCTCTCTCTCTCTGTCTCTCTCTCTCTTCCAAAATCGGCACAGCTGCAAAAATCAGGTGGTCGCCCCGCCTCCCTTCCTTTGGGGGGAGCTAATTAATCCGTCGGATCACCTGATTAATTTGAGTTTAGGATAAGTAAGTTAAAAGTCCTAAAACTCATCGTGAAAATACAATTGAATCTTGAAAATTTCAAAATATTACAATCAAATCATAAAATTTGTTAAATTAATCTGACTAAATATTTTCATTTCGACTTGATTACATATTTATAATAAATTTTGAGACTTGATAATTTTATAACTCAATTATATTTTTTTAATAAATTTTAAATTCTAATGACACTTGTTAAAAGTTTTAAAATTTAATCTCATTTTCGCGATAAGCTTTAAATCTTTTAATATCACCCCGTTCCTTTGAGTTTTAAGGCTTAAATTTCGGGAAAAATCCTGGAAGTAGTTCGGAGTTTGGTCATCGGTTCGGGGGGGGGGGGGTTGAATTTTTGTTTCGGTGGGCCCCAGAAATATTGGGCCGCGCGGATGAATCTTAGGGCCCAGTAGAAACAAATCTCTTGATGTGCCACATAACTTTGTAGATTCTCTCTCTCGAACAGGAAAAGATGCTTGTGCTAACGATCGATTTAGCAAATTCTTTCCACGAGCAAAATTATCCAAAAAGCCATAAACTTATTACATAAAAAAATTTAAAATTTAATTTAATAAAATTAAAAGATTTAGGACTGAATTGTCGAGTGTACAATGGGTTTAAGATTTTTTGGACAATTTTCCCATTATAATTGTTATTCTATTCAAGAATTGACTTGTATTTATATATATACATATATATTAGTAATTATTATATGATCTATCTTATGTCTAACCCTTTAACTTTTGCTTTACCTAGGATTCGAATCTCACATCTATGATACTAGTGTCCTCATCTCTCAATCCGTTTATGAGCAGGGCCGCATGCATGTTGGCAAGTATTGGAAATTACTCGATGATAACACCGTCGTTGTAGGATATAGCGAACTTAATGCATTCGTGAATATTTTCCTTCATCAGATGAGATGTTATATGGATGTCGATGAGTAAATAATGTGTATAGAATGCGTTAGTCATGGCAATCAAATTATTGGACATACAGTGATGTCAATGACGTTCTTGCGAAAATATTTACATATCGCGTATTTGTATGGTGTCTATTATTAGCTAGAATTCTCAAAATGTGGTTTTTCTTTCAAAATCGAACCTTCTATCTCATCGTCCTCGGACGGAATGCGTTACGAGCCTGAAATCACTCATACCCGCGACTCCTGTTAGACGAATTGCACGAGAATGCGCGATCAGATAATCCGCTTCCGTAATGACTCATTTCCTTCCTCATCCCCATGCTCGCACAAGTGGCCGAGTATCTTCCATTGCTTTACAATCTCACCCTCACGCTTTGCTATACTGATATGCACATTGACATAAAACGCTTTACTATACTGATATGCACATTGACATAAAACGAATACAGGCAGAGTTGAAGATAATTTGTGGCAAGAAGACTCTAGCAAATCAAGGCCAGATAATCTTTTTTTGCTTCGAAACACCTGAAGCTCTTGTCGGGCCTCTTAGAGCAATGCTTTCAGCTTCCATGAAATTCCTACCTCTATCGATGCTTGGTGCAAAGAATCAAACTTACCGAAAGTACAACAATGCATGACACTTGTACAGATTTATACGTCCATCGGCTGCGAGAAAACCGCTTCCAGCATCCATGGATCCCATGCGCATCCGCTATGATACCGGTGAGCATGAGCAGTCGTGAAGAGTAAGGTACCTTGAAGGAAGAGCGATGTGCTGTCTTCCGTTCTCCTCCATAAGGAACTCAAACTACTTCGACATTGGATTTCTAATGACGATGACTTGACTTTGACCTGAGCGGTACATCAGAAAGCCAGAAAACCATGAAACCAAGTTTTGCAAGCTCGAATTATAGCAATGCTAAAGAATGAGTGAGCCAGAAAAGGTTAGCCTTTGATAAGTCAGGTAATGCAAGCATGACTCGCCTTTCCTCATGTTAATATCAGTTTCAGTACATGGGCCACCATGTTGAATGACCAAAAAACTTCAAACGTAAAAATGGGTTATCGTTTCATCCACCGAGTGACCGTCTATGAATAATTCCGACCAAGCTCTAAGTTTTAATCGCTTTTTTACTTCAGGTAAGGATTGAAATAATGACTAACAAACCATACATTGGGAGGGAGGGACTACAAGATTCAGGTGAAAAGTTTAGACTGAAGTGAGAAGTTCTGATATTTGGAGCCTCCAAAAGGAAGAGAGCAAACTATTTGAACTTGAGAACTTGCAAGATGCTTACTCAACGCTCCATCAATGCGTGAACAGGAAGATGAAACATAACTTAATTCAAATGCACATATAAGCATGTCAGGAACTGTACCTCTACAATGCGACATTGATAATATGCAAGGCTAGATCGAATTCACCACTGTAAGTTCTGGTTCTGCTGCTTCCTGTCCCGGCTAAACCAAAAGACACCTTCAAATCCTTTAGGAAAATATAAGCATGTGGGCATAGAACTCCTAAATTATCATATTCCTCGACTTGAAAAGATCGCTCACCTTTGCCAATCCCTCAGCCAACTGTCTGATTCTCGAGACCACTGCCTTGTGGAGTGGGAGTGGGCACTAAAAATGGTGGCCGTGCATGAATAGGTGCAGGAATACCTGGCAAAACAAATACGCTAGGTTTTTAGGATTATGCATGTGCTATCTTTTTCCGTGCTCATGCTGCTTTCTCTAGCAACAGGAATTCAGCTCTGAGAGCAACTTTCTTTGAACGCCACTTCGTTGACACATCTCATCATGGAAAATCTATTACTTCTACTGTTTCTCCAACCTTCTGTATTTCATCACAGACCTAACATGACATTATAGCCAATTACTGTTGTTTTATTGACCAAAAAAAAAATTACTGCTGTCTTCTTTTTTCCCCCAAAAAAACCACTTAGTGTCCATACGAACATCATTTTACATTACCTGTTATAGAATTTAATGTCAAGACGATTCCAACTTGACGACTGACAAAGAACAATTTTCTGGCAGAATCCTTACCCGCAGGGTATGATGCTTGTATAATTGCCGGTGCAGGTGAAGTCGGTACTGCATATACACTGGGTCCAGCGTACTGCACGATCTGATGCCCCGGTATAGCATACCTCTGAATTGTTATATAACCATGACCACCGGGAACTACTGGACCACAATGTCCATAATGGTTAACAGTTGCATTAGCTGGCCTAGGATCTCCATATATCTGAAGGTACTGCTGACCCATGTAAGGGTTGTAAACACCCTAAGAGCATATATAGAGGAAACCTTGAAATAAGACCACATGAGCTTGGCAACAGGAAGAAGATACAACCATACAACAGAATTCTTCCAAAGCCTATAGCAAAACAAATTTGAAATCTGGATTTCTGATAATGGGAAGTCCCTTACCGGTTGCATGATGTATTCAGGCCCATATGTTGTATATCTGCATACACGCCACCAGAATTAAGTAGTTCAATGATTATTGAAGCATCCTTGTTACAGACAGGATATCTAGAATGAAGATCCCTATGCTCACAAAACTAAATGAACAGAATCATGAACCCACATTCCCCTTACCACTGACCTCAAAACTTCAGCCAAAATTCAAAATCAACCAAATGAAACAATCACAAAAGAGGAATTTATGCTCCAAAAACACAACAAACAAATGTTTTCATTCCGATGCCACAATTTGACTTGGTCAAATTAAAATTAACACTTTTCAACAATCTTTCCTTGACATGGGAAAGTGAGAGCAATCCATGTGATTCCTCCGTTCCATTACATCGAAAAAAAGGCAATCTCAAAGATGGTCAAGTCAACATTTCATTGTGAATGATGCACGAATAGAAAGAACTGTATAAAACATATAGACATAAGATATCACCAAGTCACAATTCTGTTATCTCTAAAGTAAATCTTCAAGTTAAGACAGGCATAAGAGGAACTAACGATAAAAATAGCGGATGAAGTTATTTGATGAAGTTATGAAACGGAGAAATTCCATAAGACTATCGAAATGTTAAGGTTTTTCTCTTATCACAAAGCACAGATCAGGCTTCTTGCCTCTTCAACAAACATTGAGCCAGATCATATATCCTCGGCAACTACCAGTTTTTGCATTCCTGCAATTACCAATCGCACTGCGTCACAATGATGCAGTTTGGATAAACAACCCTGTATCTAAGGAACCAAGAGCAATTCCCAAAGCATTTAAAGTTCCTACGTAAGGCTGCATTCTGTGATCGGTAAATGCAAGAATTGCGTGAACGAACAAGAAACTGATAAAACGTTGTAGCTGCAAAAAATACATGCCCATAGGAGCTTTTCCCTAACAAACTAAAGACACTATAATATTACAATAATTTTCCTTTTAAGTTTGATGATGCACTATAGAGACTATTTTCGTTTTTGTAAATAAAAGGCATTCCAATACTTTTTTGCAGACCGAAAAACAAGCATAGCATCTCTGCTTCAGTAGATAAGCAGTAGATAAGCGAGTCTTTGTTTCAGTGTAAACTAACGATCCCGACATGGAAAGAGAAAAAATATGCGTTGTCATTCAGAAAATCAGACATGCACCAACATATCATTGTCACAATTCGACTAGGAGGAGAATGTGATGCAATCAAATAGGGTCACATGCAGACACTAACTTCCCCAGACTTCAACATCCTGACCCAGATGAAAGAAGCCTCCAAGTGAAACCCCAGAAAAACAGCATGTGGCATGGAGAACTCACCCATGACAAGGGTACACATGTCCTTGCTGGAAGCTGTAGGAAACGGGTTGGTGGTAGCCAAAACTTCCAAGATCAGTTCCTCTGGTTGCATGCACACCTCCACCATATGCCGTCGCTGGTCTCAAATGTCCTATAAATAGACACAGTATGATTAATAAGGATTCATATACTAACAGAAAAGGAAACCCATTAGCTAAATACAGAAAGAAAGCGATTTATCCGACTTTCCGTAGCCGTCGTCAAATTGTGAAGACAACCCCCCCCCCCCAAAAAAAAAAAAAAAAACAAATAAATAAATAAAACCAACAAGAACTTTGTAGCATTAAGAATGCCTAGAAGAAGCTCGCTTGTAAAGGAATTACTCACTTCTAGAACCTAAATCACATAAAGGGAGAACAAGGAGAACAAGCGTGTTGGCAGAAATCTCAATTGTCTCTTAAGCAGAAGTCTGCAACTAAAAGAATAGCAACCAGCTCTCTTCCAATGGAACAAAGAGACTATGGATCAAGATTTCAAAAAGGCGGAGAACCCCGAGTCAATATACTTGCATGCTAATTCAGAGCTTCAGAATGACAAGCCGTGGGAAAGACAAATACCATAAAAGAGAGGCAGTTGAGGCCGTCCTAGAGATGCCAAATTGCAGTTTGTCCGCCTGCCATCGATAACCGGAGTCGGATCAGCACATGCTCTCCTGGCACTGTCAGGATCTCGGAAAGTCACCTACACCCTCCAGAGGGAAAACGAACAGAAACCTAGTCATTCCCCTATTCAGATGAATTCAAAACAAAGGCAAGAAAAAAAGTATGTCCGTGGTCATAAAGATTCAGGTCCGCAGTTCACAGAATGGAAACTAGCGCGATGGGCGTTCTCAGGGCACCCATTAACGTGCAGCAATCCACTGAGACAGTCCACAAGCAAAAAAAAAAAAAAATCCGCTGAGACAGTCGTTACCGGACTTCCTTTCGAAACTTCCCGAGGAAATACTAATTCCAAGGAATCCAAGCACCAAAATTATCCCCCTTTTCAAAAGCACTGAACTGAGTGCCCGTTCAAATGATAGACAGGCCGTACTAAGATTCATTTACTTCATGTGAAGGCTTATTCAATCAGATACCAAAATTAATAGATCAACATATCACGAAAGCAAGAGAAATGAATCACTCACAAAGCCGTAGCCTTTGGATCGCCCACTGTTCTTATCAGTGATCACAACAGCCTCCAAAATCTCACCAAACTGCTCGAAATGCCTGCGCAACGTCCCGCTCCGCGTCTCCCAAGCTAAACCCCCGATGAACACCTTCGTGAAGGTGGTATCTCCGAAGGGAGAGTACACAAACTCGAGCTGAACACCACTCGGAACTGGCTGATACGCCATGAGCAAGCGAATGAATGGTATATACTGCGAAACAGAGTAAGGGAAAAAGAAAAGAAAAGAAAAGGTCCCAAAAGAAAAAGATTCTGGGAAAAATGCGAATTTGCAAATTGAGAAGAACTAAGCTCGTTGAATCTTGGAGAACAAAAAATAAAAAGCGCGTCTTATATTCGTCAAGAGATGATGAGAAACATCAACATTTTTATACAGAGAGGCGAAGGAAAGAAAAGGGCATGAGAATTATGGTGAGTGGGAGATGGTAAAAGAGCGAATGAGAGAGAAGGAATCATGTCATAACTAAAAGGAGAAAGCCGGCTATGGAAAAAGCGGGAGATGGAAGAGCTGAGGTCGGTGGTGGATTTGGACATGCACGGTGGCTGGTGGGGCAGGGCTGCGTGCAAAAGTCGGTCGAGTCTCTGAAATAATGCACGTATGGTGCTACCCCATGGACAAAAATCAATCCATTAATCATCGAAATAAATGCGTGACGATGTGTGCTTTCTCGGATGACGACTTGGGACTGTTGTTTTATGATGGTCGACTTGAGCTCATCAAATCTGCCATGTACAGCATCACAAGTTACTGTTGCGAAACTTTTGTCCTCCTTAAGAAGTTATGTAATTGATTGAGCAGAGATGCAGGGGTTTCTTGTGGAATGGTCAGCCTTAAAATGCAGGGGGAAGCATAAGTTTCTAGGAGTGCTCTATGAGGTTACTAATGCAATCTGGGTCGCTTTGGGTAGATGTTATCAGTTTCAAAATGTTTCCTTTTGGATAATTTTATCTAAAGGAGAAAGCACGTATGCTTAGAGGAAATTCCTCAATGCAAAACCTTTCATACAACGGCACATTAAGTATGTGATTGGTAATAGCAATTCCTTCTTGTATGACACTTGCACCCTCTGTATTATCTGTTGTCTTCCCTCATAGGGTCATATATGACTGGTTTGGGCATTCATGCAAGAGTTTGTTCAGATCTAAGGGGGAATGAGTTGCATTGGCCACCCGCTTGATTTGATACATTTGTTGATGTTCTGATTGGTTTAGACAATGTTAATATACCTTGCTCTGAAGCTGACGATTGTGTGGTGTTTACGGGACTTCTTGTGGTGATTTCTCTTCCACTTATTGCTGGAATCTAGTTATGATGAAAAAGCAGAAGGTTCCTCGGTATAATTTGCTGTGGTTTTACTAATGTACCAATTTTGGCTTTATAGTCTAGTGGACTATCTCATGTAGACGGGAAACGCGGAAGTTGGTGAATGGCACTTGTGTTTCTTGCGGCTGGGCTTCTGAATCAAGATCTCCTTTGTTCTTTGATCGTTCCTTTACGAAGACAGTCTGGAATCATTTTCTTTGTCTTGCTGGTGTTGATGTTATTGTAGTTTGGAATACGGGGTTGGACTGGGCAGTGATGTATCTGAAAGGCAATTCCTTCGCTGAGAAGAAGTTGAAATCGGGCTTGAACGATGTTATGTGCTTCACTTGGAGAGAGAGAGAGGGGAATGCAATTATCCATGATAATGATGCTCCCCAAGTTAATAGGGCGTTGGATAGCACTGTCTTTGCTGTCAGTGTGAAGATGTCCATGTTGATTCAAGGCAAAAGCTCGAGTTTGGATCCATCTGTCAAAGCCCCTTTTGCACCTTGGGCTATTAAACCTTTGTAAATGTTGTTATTTTTTAATGAGAAATGCTTATGTGACCGTCCTAAATCTAATGTGAGAATAACAGTCTGTTTTGAGCCATAAATAAATAAATAAATAATAATTAGAAAATATCGTTGGGTCCACTCCTTCAATAATTGTGGGTTGTTAGAACAACAGTAGTACAAAAACTGTTACGCTAGCAAAGTCCTTTCTTTTACTGATCACTTGATTTATCCATTTTGTAATGTTTCAGCTGAGTTGCTAATTCTGGGTTTGTATGAGACTTTCCCAGATTTGGGCTAAAAAAGGTAACTAATTTAACAACATAAAATAAAATAAATGTGTGCTCAAGCCGCATTTTTACGAGCATCAGAAGAAGATACGCAGGAGGTGTACTCACGTGAAACTGAATCTTATGTGCATCACATTCCATGACTGAACTGTGTTGAGAATTGGTGCCTAATCTAATCCGATGTTGGTGTGATAATGAAGGAGTTCGGTGACCCCCTAAATCATCCATTTTAAATGCATCCACATGTTTTTATGATGCAGTCCATTATGATAAGCCCCACTCAATTGACCACACGACAGCCTTTGCATAGTGGATGCACTTAAGAAGACTGGTGATTCAGAGATTGCATAACTCTCCGACCACCTTTTCTTTTGTTTTTGCCAAACTTTGCTCCAAAAGTACAAGCGTCTATAATACTAAAACATGGTGTGTTAATGGTCACTCTTGCTTCGTCATTTCGCACTGAAGTCTCAAGTTGTCTGGTTTTCTTTGTGAAATGAGGACTTAATTTGACTCGCTATACTACAGTTGCATAAGTTAGTTACTGAAGCACTTTATTGGGGGATAAGATTGACCACAACATCGCATCCAAACCCAGCGTTTGAAATTGATGCATGAGCAGGCTGCTACATGGGTTTCCCAGGTTCTAGTTATTTGGTTGATCTTGTGTATTTCATTTGCCGATATCTCTGTTTGTCCCATGTTTGTGGTATCAATCGCGTCATCAGAGTCGTGAGATGGTAGTAATAATACTCCCAAAATCGTACCAGAATAATCGAGAAAGCGTCTCCTTTCTTGACCAGCATGATGCAGATTGTGGCATCAGAAGTGGCTTCATTCACTGGACTGAAAGTGTTCCGTTCGAAGGGCCGAGCCAATCTTGAGTAATCTGACTGGCCAGTAGCAACAAGTCCTCACCGTGTCCTGTCCTTGGCTTTTGGTGTCGTCGGTAATGCTCCGTGATCATGTGCAATTAACTCCATCACTCAAACCATCTACTCAATTTATCTATTTCTCTGATTGATTGTTCAGTTTGAGAAGACAGCAGCAACAACACTTTTTATATAGTCAAGTTAAATCGACAAGTAATTCATCATCCGATTACAGAAACTAATGGGAGCCTGCTTCCAAACTTGTCCAGATGCACATGAACTACTTCACTCGAAGATCCTTTGTTCTATAGGAGGTAGTAACCCACTAGACCCTCAGCTCGATGTCTATCGGGCCTGGTGACAGAAGGTGTTCCGTATTCATGAAGCACCCACGAAGCTCTGAGAAATAATTCAGCTGATCAGTAGGAAACGTGAAGGTTGCTATAATTGACAAGTTCCCAATGTACCTTATTTGGGGGCCAATTGGATGGAAGCAGGAATGTTTTTGCAGAGGGCACCTTTTTCTTCATAATTCTTGATGGTGTCAATGATCGTCTCTTCAAATGGCCGATACTTCCACCCCAGATTCTGCAACTTCTCCGAGCTGAGCTTCAAATGCGACTCCGCCTCTTTGAAACTTCATCACCCAGAAATTCACGGAATAATTTCAATTTAGAGTGCCCAAAAGTAGGAAAAACGTCTAAGTTAACTCATGATTTAAGTGCTGTGATAGGCATGCATAAAATCTCCATGTGTTCATAGAGGCGTCAATCATATATCAAAAGAATATTTAATTGACCCCAGATTATTGATATGTACAGTTAGGTATGCATTTACCTTTTAGGATAGCTGTAATCTGGATAGAATCTCTTCAAAATTTGCACCAGATCTTGAGTGTGAATTTCATAAGATGAACATATATATCTTCCCTCTGCCTTAGGCTTCTTGTATGCCAGCAAGATGGCTTCAGCCAAATCGCGCACGTCCACAAAAGCACGAACTCCGTTATCTGCTGGTTCAGAACTCTCTATTTTGGCAACACAGAAGTACGAGGTGAGGCTCATGGTTATAGATGAGAGACAAGAACAAGACATTTTGGAGCAAATTAACTGCCAAGATTGGGAAAAAAAAATCACTCTCAGGATACATCAAATGCGTATTTGCGGATTCAGAAATGCAGTACTGATGGAAACCTTTCAAGAAATTGAGGAGATATAAGCTGCTGGAATTCCAGGTGGACTGCAGCATAGGTCCAATGACAAGCGAGGGGCAAACAGTTAAGATATTGAGCTTGTTCCTCTTTGCAAAATCCAAAGCTTCAGATTCCGCTATAGTCTTGGCAATGCAATACCAGTGCTGAAATTCATTGGACAAGTCAGGTCATCAAGTAAACTGAAGAACCAGATAATCCGCTAATCCCTCTAAGAGTAATGCTACAGGCATAAAACAATGCAAAGACTAGTATACAAATCGAAAGGATATTAATCTAGGATAGACCCTTTACCTCAATACTCTTGCAGCGTTCTGTGTCGGTCCAGCATCTTTCATCCATGACCTGATCCTTTGGCCAATTCGGATTCACCATGACAGCTCCGATTGACGACACAACAACAACTTTCGTCACATTCGCCTTCAAACAAGCATTTAGCACATTTCTTGTGCCCGTTATAGCTGGCTCCATCAGTTCTACCTATACAAAATTTGACGCGGAGTGAGAACACGAACCTTCATACCATACTCCGCAGAAAACATCAAAGAGAATTGGTGTAAATATCTCCAGATTCATAATGTCATCAATCCAGAGCATCTTTGCTGAACTTGCCTCTGGATTTTGTACTTTTCCAACTGGCACAGGACTGGCCACATGCAAAACGCCCGTGCACCCAGTAATGGCAGCACAAAGACCTTCATAGTTCAGCAAGTCGGTCGCGAAAAGACGCAGACTTTCTTGAGCATTCTCCAATTCTTTCAAATGAGCATTCTTTTGATCAGCTGAAATGGATCATAGTGGAAAGATATATGACTGTCAATACTGATAGAGGTCATCGAGAGAACCACCATAATACATACCTAGTACTTAGCCTTGAGGACAGAGTGACATACGAGTACATACAACAATTGACAAAACTAAGGATGGCAAATTGAGATGAAGATGCACGTACAGGGGTCTCTAACAGTGCCATGGACCTTGTAACCCTTGGAAAGAAGAAACTTCACAACCCATGAAGCCACATAACCTCCTGCACCTGTCACACAAATTCTTTCCCTCTCACTCGTCTCTTCCATATCACCGTCTTACGGTTCAATCAAAGCCGTTTGAGCCCTATATATTCGTCATGCCGCCTGCTATGCTCATGCAGGACACATAGAACGAGACAATCTCCCAAGCTTTATCAGCAAGGACACCCTTTTCTCACTTTGTTTTTTAAATTCTGCTTTTTTCGACCTTTTTGTTTCGTATTGCAATGGAGTGATATTCTACCATGGACCAAGCTCACCTCTAACGTGGTTAAAGGTAGGTCATCCGCGTTGAGAACATGACTTTAGACAAACTATTGGACGAGAAATCTTGTGTATCTTTGCAGGCAAAGCTCTAGTTGTCTATCTAGCTTGATCGACCCCCTCAGTTATCAAAACTTTATAGTTTTAAGATCGAATCCCTAAGTACTATTAGAAAATAGATGAAGTGAAGGATTTTCTTCTACGAGTATTAGGGAACCATTGGCAGCGTCGTCGGACTTTTCGTGGATGCATTGCTATAAACTACAGCATAGTTTAGTAAAAAAATTGGACTTTTTTGTTTTGGCAATTGACAGATAATTCCCATTGGTTTTATCCAACTTTCACTCGTTCGGTGGTCCCTCAGCTTGTCAACATGCCGTTAACCTGTTATGCAATGGCCGCTCTAAGGAGTTCTCTCACGAGATCACCACACAATGAGAGAATTAAAATTTGACACGAGAAAAAAAATATGCATGCATTTCTGAACGGTTCAGATCATCCCGTCTTTATTTCAGCTCCAACTTTATCACAAGCCTGAACGACTACAGCGACCTCTATGCCACAACAAAACAATGTCTGTGTGTTATTGACAGAATACAATGTTCTCATTGACAACAATCAAGCAATCATCAATGCCGGGGCAGAAACTAACCCAACGACAGAGCTACTTTATTTCCAATAGTCCAGACGCATGGTAGCTTTCCACTGAATCAACTAGAGTTTCCTCCAATGGCCTATTAGTCCAACCGAGCCTCCGTAACTTCTCTGAGCTGATAGTAATCCCTCCTTCAGTCTCAGTAAAGCTGCCAATTAACATGCACGCATTCATGATTCGTCCCATATATAGATTATAAACCAAGAAGAAAAATGCCTAATTTAGTTCATGTGGTTGTACTTCTTTTCTTTATTCCTTGATCGGATATGAAAAGAACGGGAAACGGAGAACAGGTAGATCCAAGATCATTTCGACAGCATAATTCAGAGGGAAGTCAAAGCTTACCTATGAGGATAAGTGTAGTTAGGATACAGACTCTTCAGATTTTCCACCAAGTCCTGTGTCTTAATGCAGTAAGATGTGCATATATATCGTCCTTCGGCCTCAGGTTTCTCATATGCCAAAAGTACAGCTGCAGCGACATCACATACGTCCACTATATTCCTAACCCTGTTTGGCACTGACTCCTGCCCTCCTGTTATTGCATCGCATAAAAGATTGCTAGCAGAATTAGGTCCGTCAATGTTAGAACGCCACAAAGACAAATGTACAGCCTGAGTCATTTTCTCCCGATTTTGAAAGGTAAGAAAAGTGCATCCAAATGCAGCATAATTCAGAAACACAAACGATTTCCCAGCACTCCGGACATATGTGAAATTGTGTCAGATTGAAAGGAAAACCCCACAGCATAAAATGTTCTGGAGAGGACACATGCTTATGTCTCTTTTCAAATAGGAAATCTTAAAAAGGTCTTGTCAATGATTGCCCCTGTAGCACTTGTTAAATGTATTCATTTGGAATAGTTCAATTTTCAAAGTTTTGATTGTGAATAACACGATTACAGTAAGTGCATTCAAAACTGTATAGTTTCCTGTATTGGCTATTTAATAGGTGCCCCTAGGACACTCGTTAACAAAATCCATCTTAAAATAAAACGTCCACAACTTTATTTCTAAACTATTCATGGTTTATAGCAGATCTGAAGGTAGTGGCAATGAATAACTACATATTACAAGCTTCATACCTTTCATTAGATTTAAGAGGACCCTTGTGCTTGCATTGAGTGTTGACTGCAGAATTGGGCCAAATATGAGACTGGGACACACCGATACAAAGTCGAGCCCATTTCTTTTTGCAAATTCTGAAGCTTCACTTTCTGCTTCAGTTTTTGAAAGGCAATACCAGTTCTGTGGCAAGAAGAGGGTATATTCAGGAGGGAATGAAGGAACTTACAACAAAGAATCAGTGCATGCTTTTCTTAGATATGGAAGTATAATTGCTCCATAGAGATAAGCTGATGGATAGCCAACTATGGAAAGGCAACACAAACTAAATTGCAGCTTCGTAATATATTTATTCATTTGCCAAAGAAACTGTATGAAACTCGACAGAAATTTTACGCAATATCGGAGGAATTCTTACAAGTCTGTAGTAAGTATTATCCTTTAAATACAGGTGTTCTAACTATCTTGCTAAGACTTGATAAATAGTTTTATGTCGTCAATCCTATTATTTAGAGAAAGAATTGGACTCATGGCAAAATGGCAATGATTAAGAATGTCAACACTGCCCCAGAAGGCTACAGTATATATTTCACCAGATTAAATTCATAAGCAGATCACCTCAGTCCTGCGACAGTACTCCTTGTCAGACCAAGACAACTCATCCATCACTTGACCATTTGGCCAGCTTGGGTTCAACATCAATGCAGCAACCGAGGACACATATACAACTCGCTTAACTTTCGCTTCAGAACATGCCTTCAGTACATTAAGTGTTCCCTTAACTGCAGGTGCAAGCAGCTCTACCTGCAAAAAGTTTATTAAAAAATAGAGGAGACGGAGACTATAAGCATTGAAAAATTCGCCGATCATATCAAGTAACAACTCCCTAGCCATGAGAGGCAGATCTGCAAGAACTAATGACTTTCACCAAGACCTTGTTTTTCAGCCTGTCAGTTTCATTTTGATGACTGGTCTGGATTATATATCGAACCTTCTGCTTCTTAAGAAGTCAATCAAGTTTGACATGATCCAATCTTCAAATATTCTCTCACATTGATATAGTTCCACAGGACTAAGAAGAGGCATTTTATTTGCATGTATAGAACCATCATATTTAATTAGACAATGGGTCGAAGAAAGGACAACAGCGAATGGTAATTTCAGTTTTCACAAGCAGTGTTAAAAAGCTACCATGTACACATCTGAATAGTATATATTCATTCTTTTAGATTCAAATGCATGCACATCAACATCTAAACACTGCTTGTGGAAATAAATCTTTTGGATTTGACATAGTCACAAAGCTGTATGCCGGAGAAACTCTTGCCTCAGGATTTGACACAGAGGAGGGAGGGACTGGACAAGCAACATGGAGAACCCCACAACATCCTTCAATTGCCGAGTGGAGAGAATCGTAATCAAGTAAATCCGCCTTGAAGAGTCTCAATTTCTCAGATGCTTTATCTAGTTTCTTCAAGTGAGCATACTTTGCATCACCTGCACAGAGAAAGTTACCAGTTTAGTCCCTAGATTAAAAGACCGCAGGTTTTATTGTTCTATACTCGGCCTAGATAGAGGTACCGTGGCTATTAGTTGCTTTTCCCAACCCCATCCATAAAATCAAGCCTCCCAACAGACAAATTTTGTAGCCAAAACCATTTCTCAAAGTGGCAATCTTCTGTTGCTCTTTAATGATGCACACTTTCAATTTCATCTTGCGACAATATGCAAAGATTCAATTTCCAAGCATCACAAATAGCAAAATTTCATTTGAAATGGAGACAGCCCCATTGATTGATTATACTTAGAAGGGAAAAGACAAGGAAAGGGAAAAAATAGAGAGAGCTTCAGTTGCTTGGATGCTGTCGAAAGGAAAACAAGGTTATTTGACTGGAAAAACATGCCTCACCCTACCCCCATTTTCAAGAGAATGTTGTTCGGCTCTGCTCGGGTAGGAACTACCCAACTCCTGCCCTATTCGCAGTGATTTTGTCAACGGTTGGTTTGGTTGAGTGAGCACTTGGTTTGGATGCGGGAGTGGACCGAGATGGATCTATGATAAGATAATTTATTTACATCGGAATTGTATACAAAGTCAATAGATCTCAATGAATACGAAATAGAATCTATGGCACGCAAACCGTTGAGGGTAGATATAGATCTTGACTAAGACGAACTATTGTAGGGGATTTATTGATACCATTGAATTCAAAATATGGTAAAGTAGCTCCTGGATGGAAAAGTACTCGTTGGAGGGGTGTCGCAATGGCTGTATGTGCAGTACTCCTGCCTGTTATTTTAGAAATTTATAATCCTTCCGTTTTACTGGATGGAATTTCAATGAATTAGATTCACAAGAAACGTCGGGTGGCAGATGCCATGTTCGACCCAGCGTCTCCCACTCGAAATAACCTAAGAGATGGTCCTTGGCTGATGCTCGTAAAGCGAGTAGATACAAAAGAAAAAGGTAACATCCCTCCTATCTGTATTCATATCCTTCTAGGTTAACTACCCAAACAAACGAAACATTTCCGGTTCTAACCAATCTTCGCCCACTTCCCTCCGCCTCCTTCAGTCCAGACAATACCTATAAGAAGAGTCCGCAGAGCAGAGAAAACCTATTGCCGTGAACATGCAAAACACGGGTCAGAGACACGAGCGTGGATGCCGGCAATTAGAGCTCGAGCACAGAACAATACAGAAAGCAAAAGCAGAACGAGTGAGAAAAAACCAAGAGCGAGATGAACAGGCTGACAAACTGAGGAGAGGAACCGAAGGACTTACTGGGGTCCCTGACGGTGCCATGGACGGTGTAGCCCTTGGAGAGGAGAATCTTGACGACCCACGAAGCGAGAAAGCCCCCAGCTCCCGTCACGCACAATTTCCCCTCCGCCATCGCCGCCCCCTCTCTCTCTCTCTCTCTCTCTTTCTCTCTGTCCACACACAAAGACACTCGAGCTCGAAGGCTCTAATGGGTCTGCAGTGCGGTCTTCTTCGTGCGCCGCCGAGGATTGACACCAGAGTTTTTTGTAAATTCTTTTATTGCTTCCGCTTGGACACTAAGAGCTACACCGTTGCGTATCGGATGACGACCGAATAAAAGTCAGGCCGAACAGAGTCGTATAATACGATTGTTGTAACCTGTCGTGTGCGGCGTCGGGGATGATCTCGACGAGGCCGCGTCAAGACGACAGGGACAGAGCCCGCCCCCCCCCCCCCAATCACCGTCCTGGGCTTCACCTTCTTCTGTCTTCTTCAGTATGCTTTTGCTACTTAGCCTAGGCCTGAATTTAGGACCCCTCGTTCGAATTCGAAACTCTTGCTACTCCCGAGATTCCGGGCTTCAACTTGATTGCCCCTAACCGCACCTTCTCATGCATTCGCAAGTATGATCCGTGGGATATCTTCCGATTAAGTCCTCACTTCCACATTCTTTTTTCGTGATGCCGCGATCGATCACTGCATATCAATAACCGCTATAATCGATCGTCTTTCGAGGCATTTCAACGGTTACCTAATTGGCTACTTAGTTGCCATATGTCTATTATTGGTCTTCACTGATCAACAGCCACCTGCGCTAGTCGTCGATTCGTGATACCACTTCCCAGTGTTGAGGAAAACTCCGAATGAATTTTGAAACTGACAAAACTCTCTATTTTTATTTTGTAAATCTAACATGTATTCCATCCCAGGTTAATATTTTCTGGAAGTTCAGAAGGAAATATCAGATTTTACAGGTTTTAAGAACTAGAAGTTCAGACTTAGAACTAAAGTTCAAATTCAAATATAAGATATTCAGACTTTATCATTGAAAGTCATTCAGACTCTAATTATAATATATTCAGATTTTATTGAAAACCTACGCTGACTCAAGTTCTGAATTAGAACTTTTTCAGACGCAGAAGCAAAACTTATTCAGAACGAAACATAATAGCTAATGATCTGGTGTGGATTTTACAGAAGGAAAGTTTTTATTATTTCAATCTAAGGCTATAATTGATTGACAATTAAATATTATGACAAGTATGCATTACAACGGATAAAGTTTTATTTATGGAAACCAAGATTCTAATTGTATAGGCGACTAGAATCAGCAGGATTCGGATTTTATCAACCAATGGCTACTCAATCCATTTTATACAAATATGTCCAAAGGTGAATATTGGAAGATGATCCTCTGAAGACTGTCTAACGGCTAGTTTGAAAGTGGAAGAGTATAAAATGAGATCAACGAGGAGCAGAAGGTAAAGAACGAAATCAAGAATCAACAAGTCCAAAGTCTGAGCATACTCTGATTCAATATCTTGTCTTTCATGAGCATAAACGCGTAATCATTCGAGAAATGTAGACAGTCTTATAAGTGTGTGCTTAGGTGTGAAATAGTGTGATCTATCGGCTTGGTATAAGCAACACCAGCTTTGGGGAGAAGTGCTTGGGTTTAAACGGCACAACTTGATGTAACTTCTCATTGATTTGATTAGTGGAATCCAGCCAGTAGGCTATCAGCGTGGGAGAGTGGACGTAAGCTTGCTATAAGCCGAACCACTATAAACTTGTGTGCAGTTTTTTTATCTCTTATCTCTTACTTTACATACTGCACATCAAGAGCACAGTATATATAAACTGTTTTGAATCTGAATTTTATTTAGACTCAACTGTGATCATTCATTTCCGTTTAAATTAATAAAAATTATTTAAGATTACCTATTCACCCCTCTCTAGATGATCATTGCTAGCTATATCAATTAGTATCATAGCAGGTTGTTCGTGCATTGCAGTGTTTTACTTTTGAGCTAACGATCTATATGACTAGTTTAAGTGCTCCAGGTCTCATCGAAGGACAAAGCAACAACATACCACCATATTTCGATGGCAATGAATATAGTATCTAGAAGAATAAGATAAAGGCATTCATAAAGTCAATTGATCACATACAATGGGATGTCATCATCAGAGGAGTTATACCAAAACCTTCAGACTCAAAAAAAAAAAAAAAGACAGAAGGAAGCATGCCAGCAGATCCTCCATTATCTCAAACTGAGATATCAAAAAGAAAAACCTTAGATTCCAAAGTAATTTATTCTTTCTATTGTGCTTTAGCACCTATTGAGTATAAAAAAAATTGCTTCTTGTTAATCAACTAAGGATATCTGAGATACTCTCGACACTACTTATGAAGGAACAGATCAAGCCAAGGAAACTCAAATCAATCTACTGCTTAGTCAACATGAATCCTTCAAAATAAAGCCTAAAGAATCAGTTATTGATATGTATGACAGATTTACTGACATAGTAAATGATCTTGCATATCAAGGATAACCTATCTCAGATGCGATGAAAGTCAACAAACTTTTCAAAGAACTGACGAAACAGTGGGATAATATCAAAACATCTCTTCGAAAGACTCAAAGGATCATGCCTCTATCAGTAAATGAGCTAATCGGAACTCTTCAATCATATGAGACCAAAAAACTGAATGAGGAAAATGAATCCAAAGGTAAAAAGTCAATTGTACTAAAATCTAATATTGATTCTGATGATGCAGACTCTGAAGATGAAGATGTTGACGATGAAGAACTGGCTCTCTTCATAAAGAAATACAAGAAGATGAAAATCAAAGGGAGAAATCTCAAAGGAAAGAAACTTTTAGAGAAGAATAAGCCTATCGATGAAACAGAAAAGTCAAAGGAAGTAATATGCTTTCACTGTAGGAAACACGAGCATATCAAGCCAAATTGTCCACTTCTGAAAAAGAAGACCAAATTTGAGAAAGCAAAGAAAGCGTTAAAAGCAAAAACCTGGAGTGATACAGAATATGAAGACAATAAGGAAGATATCTCAAACTTCTGTCTGATGGCTAAGTCAGACTTAGATTCAGATTCTGATGCTAAAGTTGAGATTGAGGTAAAACATCCTAAAATGCCTATTGAAGTGTCAAATTACATTGATGAATTATGCTTTAAATTTAAGGCTGCTCTTAAAAGAATCTCCTCTTTAAAAAAGGAAAATTCATCACTGAGACAACATGATGTTTTACAAAAAGAAAAAATCGATTTCCTTCAAAAAGAATTTCATCAAGTCAAGGAAAGTCGAGATTTTCTTTCAAAAGAAAATGTTGTTTTGAAAAAAGAAGTTTCAGAAATTACTTCCAAATTTTCAAAAGGTTCAGAAACCTTGAAGCATATTCTTTCTATATAAATTCCTTACTTCAATAAATCTGATCTCGGATTTGTGAAGGAAAGTAATAGTTTAATTGATTTTCCAAAAGTCAATGAGAGATTAAGGCAAAAACCTCCTCGACAAGTTTATAAAAATCATTTCAAAAGGAATTTTGTCAAATATGTTGGTCGAAGTGCACTCAAGTGCTCAAAATATGGAGATCCACAATATTTTTGAGAATGAATGTCCTAAGGTCTAGAGACCTATTTGAAGAGACTTTGTTAAGACAGCCTATACTAACTCTCAAGGACCCAAATAAATTTGGGTACTAAAGAAAACTTGAGAAGTTGCGATTTTTGCAGGTTACCACAAAGAGAAAAAGAAAGTGGTACCTGGACAGTGGATATTCTAGACACATGACAGGAGATCCAAGCATATTTGTTAAACTACAAAGCCTGAATGGTGAAAAAGTTTCCTTTGGAGAAAATAACAAAGGAAGGATAGTTGGCAAAAGAACAGTTGAAATTGGATGACTCACAATCAATTATATGTTATTGGTAAAAGGACTAAACTACAACTTGATAAGCATAAGCCAATTATGTGATACAGGTTTCAGAATCAATTTTCAAGAAGATACGTGCTTAGGAACAAGCAAAGATTCTTCTCAAACATTCACATGAAGAAGACATGACAATATTTATCTTCTAGATGTCAATCAAAACTCCACTCATTGTTTGATCTCAATCAAAGAGGATGAAGATCTATGGCACAGAAGATTGGGGCATATCAGTACGAAACAAATCTCAAAAATCTCAAACAAGAAATTGGTTCGAGGCTTACCAAATTTGAAATACAAGAAAACAAAGTTATGCAATGCATGCACTCTAGGAAAACAAGTAAGAAGCTCTTTTAAGTCTATACATCATGTTTCTAGTAATCGTGCTTTGCAGCTTCTTCATATGGATCTGTTTGGACCAACCAGAGCACAAAGTATTGGTAGTAAGAAATATTGTTTAGTTATTGTTTATGATTTCACAAGATTTACATGGATGTTCTTCCTTGTTCATAAAAATGAAGCATTTTCATATTTTTCAAAATTTGTAAGAAAAGTTCAGAATGAAAAGGGCTATATCATTTCCTGCATTAAAACTGATCATGGGGAAGAAATTGATAATCAAATTTTTTCAGATTTCTGTGAGGAAAATGGCTTTTAACATAATTTTTCTACTCCTTATACACTAGAACAAAATAGTGTTGTAGAAAGAAAAAATCGTTCTTTGCAAGAAATGGCAAGAACTCTGTTGATTGAAAGCAAGATTCATTTTCCTTTCTGGGCAGATGCAGTTTTTACAGCTTGTTATATCATTAACAGAGCATTTCTTAGACTCATTCTTGAGAAAACCCCCTATGAGCTTTACAAAGGTAGAAAACTCAATATTTCATAATTTCGTGTATTTGATTGTAAATGATATATTCTTAAAAATCCAAACGATACCTCTGGTAAGTTTAATGAGAAAGCAGATGAAGGATTTCTCCTTAGATATTCTACTACCAGTAAAGCATACATAGTCTTCAACAAGAATTCTCAGACTGTGGAAGAAACAATGAATGTTAGGTTTGATGAAAATATTCAGACTCATAAAGATGAATATGAGCCATCTTCAAATATTTAAGAGTTATCTGAAGCTCAACAAGAATCTCTAAAGATCGTTGAATATGTAGAAGAAGGAAAAGTAGATAAAATTCAGACTCAATCAGAACCCTCAGAATCTGATGATATTCAGAAGGAAAGATTTGACAGAAACTGGAAACATAAATCCAGTCATCCTAAGAACCTCATCATTGGAGAAATAGAAGATGACATCAAGACTAGATCTAAACACAAAGAGAACATCAGCAACTTGGCGTTGATATCAGAAATAGAACCAAAAGAAGTTGGTGAAGCATTATCAGATGAAAGTTAGATCGAAGCTATGCAAGAGGAACTTCAGCAGTTCAGAATCAATAAAGTATGGGAACTTGTACCGAGACCCAAAAATCATCCAGTAATTGGAACAAAATGGGTATTCAGAAACAAACTGGATGATAAAGGGAAAGTCATAAGAAACAAAGCAAGACTGATAGCAAAAGGCTATTCCCAAGAAGAAGGCATAGATTATGATGAAACTTATGCACCAGTTGTCAGGTTAAAAGCCGTTAGGCTACTATTAGCTTATGCTTATTTCCATGACTTTAAATTGTTTCAAATGGACATAAAAAGTGCTTTCCTGAATGGTTATATCAAAGAAGAAGTATATGTAGAACAACCACCTGATTTTGAAGAACCAAGGAAGACTGATTATGTTTATAAACTCAAAAAGGTTATTTATGGTCTAAAACAAGCACCTCGTGCTTGGTATGAGATGTAAGCAACTTCTTTCTGTAAAAGGACTTCACAAAAGGTAAGATTGATACAAGCTTATTTATTAAGAGAAAAGGCAAAGATTTTTTACTTGTTCAAATTTATGTTGATGATGTTATTTTTGGATCCTCTAACGAACTGCTTTACAAAGAATTCTCCAAGAATATGCAGAATGAGTTCGAGATGAATATGATGGGCAAATTGACATTCTTTCTTGGCCTACAAGTGAAACAAAGAATAGATGGTACATTCATTTGCCAAGAGAAATATGCAAAGGAAATTGTCAAAAAGTTTGGATTGTAAAATTGCAAGAAAATAGACATTCCCATGTCTCATTCAACCAAACTGGATAAAGTTGAAAATGGTAAAAAGGTTTATCAGAAAGTATATAGAAGCATGATATGGTCATTGTTATATCTTACTGCATCTAGACCTGACATATTGTTTATTGTCTGTATGTGTGCAAAATTTCAATCTGACCCAAAAAAATCACATCTTTCTACAGTTAAAAGAATAATCAAATACATTGGAACGTATCCAATGTTAGGTCTTTGGTATTCCAAAGAATCAAATTTTACTCTTATTGGTTATTCTGATACTGATTTAGCTTAATGTAAAGTGGACAGAAAAAGTACTACGGATACATGTCAACTACTTGAAAATATGTTGGTATCTTGGTATTCAAAGAAGCAAAACACAGTTGCACTTTCTACAGCAGAAGCAGAATATGTAGCTTTGGGAAGTTGTTGTACACAGATTTTATGGATGAAGCAACAGTTGCGAGACTTTGCTATTGAAGATTCAAGTGTTGCAATCAAATGTGACAACACAAGTGCTATTAGCTGATATATTTACAAAACCTCTTGATAAGTCTTCATTTGAGTATATTAAAAATAAATTAGGTATTACTTATCCATTTTCTTGAAGTATTCGTTAAACAGAAATTTTTCAGACTCAAGTGTTCTCCATTTGAATGTCCAATTCATACTCAAAAGAAAGGTATGTCTTTAATTCAAATTTTGGCGGGTATATTTTTGGCATTTTTGGCAGGATATTTTCGCATTTGTCACTTTGGGGAAGCAAATCAAGTATATATTCTAATCTATCTGATTGACTGTTTGTGCTTAATATTTTTCCATGATTTTAAAATATGATCGCTTCTTATAATCTCTACAAGTATTTTAAAATACGATCACTTTTGGGTGGCAAACCGTTCTCTTCCTTTTATAAAACCCTATCAGTACGAACCCCTTTTTCACTTCCGACCATCGCGACACTCAAGAGTCTGCGTCTCCTCCTTCTCCAAGATCAAATCTTTTTGCTCTAGACCTGATCACAATGCCTTTCAAAAGATGATCCTCACGCATTCTAAACCAAGATTCAAAATCTTTAGCACCACCAAAATTCATTGAGATATCAGATACAGAGTCGGATCAACACCAAAGCCCTTCAGAAGTGACTCGACAAGAACAACAACCATTGCCTGCACCAAAACCAACGGGTAAAACATATTTTTGTTTTAACAACATCAGACTTGTGTGGAAAGATACGAAAGGTTGAAACGCAGTAATGCTTCTGCATCTGTTCTTCGTGAATGTCTGAAAGATAATGGCTTTCTCACAAAACCAAGTCTTATGCGAAGTTATTCTCGATTTTGCTCTAGAACCGATCATGATCAGGTTAGTTCTACTCCAAAAGAGACTTGTTTCAATAAGGGAAAAGAGAAAATCGAGGAATCATTAACTCCTTCTGGCAAGAAATCGATTCGCATAAGCCCTTAGTCTACTAGTACATCAAAATTTATGATTCCTAATGATGATGCTAGGTTCTTTGATAATTTTGAGATGAAAATAGGAATTGCATCTGGTGTGCAAGGAAGTGGAGGTTTATTCAGAAGCACAAAGCACAACGTCTACCATCGGTTGCTACTTGCTCGAGGGGTTATGAACCATCAAATGTTGATTTCGAATATCTTGAAAAGATTGGCATCTCTGTGAAACATCTATATGAAAGATTTGGTATTTATGAATTTTGTCTACAATCTGCACATGTATATGCAGAATTGACCGCATATTTTTACTCAAATCTTTCCATTTTGTCACCAAATTGGCTTCAATTCACTGTTGATGATAAAAAATATGATTTAAAAGTGGAAGAAGTGGCTTTGATTAAGGGAGGCCATTGCCCTATGTTCAACAAACATGGAGAAAGCCATGGGTCAATGTTCTATCAAGATTGAGGAAGCTGTTTCTATTCTTGACAACTTTCAACTTATTCGAACCCCTTTAAAGAAATAACCTTTTTTTATATCCTCTTTTAATAAATTATGGATCTGTATTCTTAACATTTGTCTTTAATACATTGTTTGAATGGTCTATATCAGTACTTTATTACGCTTATTATTCTTTTTATTGATGACAAAAAGGGGAAGAGATTATGCAGATATTGTCGTACTAACACTTTAATATGCAGGTTATACTCAAAGTAAGAGAGATACACAGATCTTACAAATTTGCACATTTATATATCCGTGTTTCATGCGCTTAAAATGTTTATTTTCTTCAAACTTATTTGATATTGATCAAATCTACATGGTAGTTTTGTTACCATAAAAAATGAGGAGATTGTTGAGGAAAACTCCTAATGAATTTTGAAACTGACAAAACTTTCTATGTTTATCTTGTGAATCTAATATGCATTCCATCTTAGGTTAATATATTCTGGAAGTTTAGAAAGAAATATTAGACTTTACAAATTTTAAGAACTAAAAACTCAGACTCAGATATAAGATTTTTAGACTTTATCATTGAAAGTCATTCGGACTCTAATTATGATATATTCAAATTTTACTGAAGACCTATGTTGACTCAGATTCTAAATTAGAAATTCTTCAGACGCAGAAGCAAAACTCATTCGGAACGAAACATAACAGCTAGTGATCTGGTATGGATTTCACAGAAGAAAAGTTTAATTGTTTCAATCTAAGGCTATAATTGATTGACAATCAAATACTATGACAAGTATACATTATAACGGATAAAGCTCTACTTATGGAAACCAAGATTTTGATTGTATGAGCGATCAGAATCAGCGGGATTCAGATTTTATCAACCAACGACTACTCAATCCATTTTATACAAATATGTTCAAAGGTGAATATTGGAAGATGATCCTCTGAAGACTGTCCAACGGCTAATTTGGAAGTGGAGGAGTATAAAATGAGATCAACGAGAAGCAGAAAGTAGGCAACGAAATCAAGAATTAATAAGTCCAAAGTCTGAGCATACTCTGATTCAATTTCTTGTCTTTCGTGAGCTTAAACGTGCAATCATTTGAGAGGTGTAGACAGTGTTATAAGTGTATGCTTAGGTGTGAGATAGTGTGATCTATCGACTTGGTATAAGCAGCACCAGCTTCGGGGAGAAGTGCTTAGGTTTAATCGGCACAACTTGTGTAACTTCTCATTGATTTGATTAGTAGAATCCAGCCAGTAGGCTATCAGCATGGGAGAGTGGACGTAGGCTTGCTATAAGCCGAACCACTATAAATTTGTATGTAGTTTTTGTATCCTTTATCTCTTACTTTACATACTGCACGTCAAGAGCACAGTATATATAAACTATTTTGAATTTGAATTTTATTCAGACTCAACTGTGATTATTCATTTCTGCTTAAATTGATAAAAATTATTTAAAATCACCTATTCACCCCCCTTTAGGTGATCCTTGCTAGCTACATCACCCAGTTGTCCCGTCGACAACTCAACATGGATCCCCACCAATTGATTGACACTCGAGTTATTTTCAGGTGTCAATACTTTCCCATTCAAAATTCAAACTGAGTGATTGCACTAGCGCTCCTTGTAAAGAGCACTGAACACGTGATATTGTCGTGCAATGGCATTTGTGTCGAGGTTGATTGAAGTGTATCCCCAATCAGTTCATGATGAGGGACGCAATGAAAGCAACACTAAAGGCAAACAGAAAAGAAACGATAGGACATGTGATGTCGTGGAGGCCCCATGTCCGATGTTGACCATAGTGGAGCCACCTCTTTGAGTTGCTGGCTAATAAGTTCTTTTCTTAGTCCCCTGATTTGTTCATGCATTTTCAATTTGAGATAAGATCGAGCAATTGCCCCTATTTTGTACATGGTTCATCAAGTGGTCGACCAGGTGGATCGTGCCAAACGAAGAATCTCTAAACACGGATTTGCCGATAATTTGATGTTGTTATTGAAAGATTCTCCGATTAGAAGACTAGAACATCAACTAGCGAGAGCATGTTAGTGAGAGTATAATAACATGCTCTCGTCGGTGTGGAATTCTAGTAGTGGGTACGACATAGCTGTCCACACGCGTTGTGCTCTATTTACATTTTAATTGCATACATAGCAATAACTATGCTCTTTTTGTTTGGAAGAAGAATAGTCGATGCAGAGAAAATTATACACAAGTAATGACTTTATGCACTCTGGGTTGAAAAAATTATAATAACCTACTCTCCCAAATTCTTTTTTTCTCCTTCTTATTTTTTGTATTGATTGTGTATGCTATAATTAGGGTTAGTTCGACAGAAAATCTCAAACCGGTACACCAGTGATAAATTTACTCGAGACTAATTTTTTTACTAAAAAAAATCCCTAAATCGGTACATTCGTGACAAATTCACCCTAAATTACTTTCCGTTAAATTTAACTATTAAATTGTTGGGTTTGATGACATGTTACAGTTGACAGGTATATTAATTTGAGGTTTTATCCTTCGTTTATTATCAATGTGTGGTTTTTTCGTGATGTTAATATAATTTAATGAAAATTAATAGAGGGTGATTTTATCACAAATATATCAATTTTAAATTTTTTGTGATCAAAAAATAAATTTATTATTAATATATTAATTTAAGGTTTTTCGTGACATTAAGCATGTAATTACTTTTCGTTGAATTGGTAAAAGCGGTGAGGACGTGGTCTAGGATCCCGTCAATTGCATCGAAAGCAAAAGAGTGCTTGCTCTTTCTAGAAAAATCAAAAGCTGGCATGTCGGGATCTCGAATTTTCTGGCATTGATTTCTTGATTGACATCTTGCACCCATTAACCAAAAGTCAAGAGTTGATTAGATAGCCCCTTTGGCTATTTTCCTTTTTAAAACGAAGAAATTACAAAAAATAAAACGCAAACCTATTAAATTATTCAATTCTAACATTTTATATGTGCAAATTGAGTTATGAAATTTTCATTTGTGCCAATTGAGTCTATACGCTCAATTTTAGCCGAAAAGTGAATGCCAATAGCGTCATATAAGATGGCCGGCACTAACATAAACAACTTTTATAATTTTTTATAAATAAATTTTCGTTTTTTTCCTTTTTTTCTTTCTCTTTTTTCTATTTTTTCCACCAAATTCGGCCAGGGCCGCGACCCTTGCTTGCGATTGGCGAGAATCTAGCGGCCCTCGGTTGTGACCAGCAAGGGTTGGCCTATGACCCTCATTGGGCTTGGGAGAAAAAAATAAAAAAAATCATAATTTTTTTTAAAAAATTATTAACATCAACGCCGGTCGTGCTCTGTAAAACGGTTGGCATCTATGTTAGCGATTCCAATTAAAATTGACTAAATTTACTCGATTGGCATAATTGAAAGATTTTGGATTGAATTGGCATAAGTGAAATAGGTTTATGATTTTTTGGTAATTTCCCCTTTTAAAGACTATAGTAACCAAGGAAGTAAAAGTGCAGGAATCATTTTTTATTAAGGGTTCATTTATTTGAAGGAAAATTAGTTTCAAAAAATTGTTTTCCTACTTTTTGGTGATTGGATAATCGAAAATGTTTTACATCAAGCAAAAACAACAAGTTTAGACTAGGGAAAAATAACTTCCCTCTATGGCAATAAAAAAAGTCGCTTTTCCTAAATCACATAATAAATGAAAACTAACCATTTATCTGGATAATAATTTTCATGGAAAACATTTTTCTTTTTATGAAGTTTCGGTGTGTGTTTATTTCGGGAAAAATTTCATAATGAAGAAAAGTACTTTTTTATAATCATTTTTCCAGTAAAACGCTTTTCCCCCATTTCAAGTTAGGAAATTCGTTTTTCCTAACTTTAAGCATGCATCTTTTCTTTGATAGCAAATGTGACATCTTTGATTTCGGGCCTAGAAAGTCGAGAGCTGATAATAAGTGGATGAGCGGGTAAGTCGAGTCGAAGGTCGGTATTGGTATAGACAGCATGATTGAAATGAGTATACTAAGGGTTGATCGTGGTTCGATCGAAAGATTGTCCATGAATTGGCCTAGGGATCAATAGTGGAATAACCCCTGACTACGCAAATGATTAGAATAATATGATCATGGGGTAACCCTTCGACCATAAGAGCCGTTAGTGGAGCAGTCCAGCATAACTGTGGATCAGTCCAGCGTCGGCATGTGTTGGTTATGGGTGATACTGTACAACCATGCATTAGTCCTGGGTGACCATGAGTTAACTCCGGGGTACTGGATTTCCACGAGGCCACATAACAACCGATGGTCGATCATGGATCGTTGACACTGGAACGTGGCTCGGTCATGAATCGGCCACGGATCATTGTGCCGAGTCGGGAAGGCCATGGATGAGACATGTACCAGGCCATGTGCCTAGTGGCTTAGTCGCAGCCTGGGCAAAATTGCCGGTCGCGACGGCCAATGCCATGTGCCCGGTCATGACCGGTCATCATGCCCGTCAGCCAGGCCATAGACCAGCTATATGCCTGATCATGCGCCGGCCATTGTGCCCGACTCTCGTGCCACAAATCGTGCCCGTAAGATTCGGTTCCAATCTCGTCCCGTGTCCAAGAAATATGGCCAGGAGTCGTGCGTTGTGCCATTCTCGGGCCGATGTGCTTGTTTGGCCGTGAACTGACCTCTCGCCCGTACGACACGGCGCGGTGCCCATGCGGTCGGCCAAGCACTAGGCACGTGGTCCGTGCGGCCCGGCGAGCCACTCGGGCACGTCGCCCGTACAGCCCGGCGTGGCGCCCGTTCAGCTCGACCACGCGCCCGGCCATGCGCCAGTGCAGCCGGCCACTGGCCCAGTCAAGCCGGCCAATTTGTCCGGTGACCCAGCCG
This sequence comes from Syzygium aqueum, assembly GCA_031216185.1. NCBI lineage: Eukaryota > Viridiplantae > Streptophyta > Magnoliopsida > Myrtales > Myrtaceae > Syzygium > Syzygium aqueum. The sequence goes on from CM062236.1 coordinate 34,702,540, forward strand.
TGTGCCTAGGCCACCCGAGAAGGCCAAATTGGATTATTTTGGCTTAGATCTTTGTAGGGCCAAGTTTGGGCATTTGTGAGGGCATTTCCACATTAAATTCCATTTTAAAGAGTATTACTGAAATTATTTTTTTTTAGAAAACCCTCAGGAAAAGTTTGAGACTTAGATGATGCGGGGTTCATTTTGGGCGTTATGCACATATTTTACGAGAACCGTTTGATCCGAGCAAATTGGAATAGGAATTAGCCATTTGGAGAAAAACCTAGAAAGTTTGACCAAGTCAAACCTTATCCACTTCATCATAACCTTCATTAATACTTGGCTAGTTTTTCAAACTAGCCATTATGAATTCATTTATGAAGCCATTTATTGAGCTTAGGTCATCCATTATTAACCAAGAGAGAGAGAGGAAGTCACGGCGAGGAGGGGGAAGAAAGAGAGAGAGAGTCACGGCCAAAGATGAGGAGAGAGAATGGGAGAATTATTAGCCATCTTCATCATGACTTTTGGCTTATGCTATTAATGAGCCGATGACACGTGCATTTACCTCATTAACTTCCTAGTCAAGCCAATTCCTTTATAAATAGAAGCAATTAGGAGTGATTTGGTCACACTTTTTCACAAAACACAACCGAGAGAGAGAGAGAGAGAGAGAACCGTGAGAGAGAAAGAGAAAAAACCATGAGAGAGAGAGAGATAAAAGAAAGGGCCAACACCGTGAGTTGCCCGAGACCCGAGGCTGTGGTCTTTCCCATCCTCTCGCTACTGTCTAGTTCTTATTTTGTTTAGAGTAAGTGAAATTTTTACTACCAGGAACTGACGTTGAGATACGTTGTATCATGAGCTTTCACTGTCCTCGGTTCTTGATGTTTCGATGTTGTGTTCTTCCATAGCAAGTTTGCCTTGTTTCGTGTTTTGTATGTTACTTAACATGAATTAGAAACCGAGGCGCGACAAATGAGATAAACCATGAATTAGCCATGCTTGGAGTTCTTGTTTTATGCTTGCTATGCACGCCATTGTTTAATCGGCTACTAAGGCCGGTACGGTAAGAATGATTCATGTAACAACGATCAATATGTCCTCGCTTATTAGTAAAATTTTTACTTGCTGAGTCTCCTCGACTCACTCCTCGTTGTTTCCTCTTTTTCAGGTCCATAAGAATGACGTCACCCCCGGCCCTATTTGGCAATTCGGTCAAAATGAGAGCCAAATTCCTGACGGTGATCGATTCTCGTGAGAATTGTGCTTACCGCAGGATTACAACCTACGTGATGGTTGACGAAGGCTGGGTAGATCTTGTCCCGCACTCGTACGTGGCTCGGTATCACCTGGCCGACGGGGACTAAGTTGGCCCCCTTCGTGGATTTAACAATCCTTTCGATGGCATGGGCAGGTCGACTCCGGGATCGGCCATGAGCGGGGCGTGAGGACAGCCGTGCGAACAAGGGCAGGGAGGAGCGAGCGAGATCGAGAAGATAATAGCCATAGTGAAACTAAGGATCCAAGCCAAAATTTTGTTGTTTATATGGCTTGTTTTCAGAAGCGTCTTTGAAATAGGCATGTGAAAAAATAGTCTGTGGCTCGCTTGCCCAAGTTAGGACGTGTAAAATAAGCATGAGTCCATCATGTAAATACAACGTGCACCGTTTGCCTTAATTGCTTAGTTTTGTCTCGTTGAACGCATGCTTTTCATATTTAAAATCAACGGGACGTTCTAACAATGATTTATGCTTCACGGGCTCTATCCAATCATGGTCGGTCAACAAGTATCGTTCGTGATTGGTTTGGGACGTGACAACCGGGTTGTTTTGATATTAGAGCAGGTTTTCCTTTAATTAGGTACGGTTCGTGACAACTTGCGATTAGACAATCCGATGAGGGCGAGGAGTGACGCTGAGGCCATAAGACCTTATCATTGAGCGGCCTCTTAAGAGGTGGCGTCGGGGTCACGAATGCCTAAACATTGAGCGGCCTTTACAGAGGTGGCGTCGGGGCAATAATACATGATCATTGTTCGGCTTCTAACCGAGGTGGCGCCGGGGCGGATAGTCTGATCATTATGCGGCCTCTAGAAAAAAGTGGCGCCGGGGTACAAAAATATACCACCTAATCATTAAGCGGCTTCTGAAAGGAAGTGGCGCCGGGGTGAAGGGCCTAATCTTTGAGTGACTCCTAACAGGCTTCTAGGATGGCTAAAGAACGAGACTTTCCAAACTGTGCACTGAAAAGTGGAAAACGGTTCTAAAAACCAAGCGGTAATAAAGGCCTAGAGTAATAAGGTGCGCTGAAGTGGGGTAGTTAGCCAGGAAACACCATATGCATGTGATTGTGTAACTATGCACCTAATTGATTGGTAAGTAGGCCTTTGATTGGTGAGTTTTTGATTGCTGACATGTTCTTGCGTTGTAGAAAGCATTAGTAGAATACCAACAGAAGTATGAGTGCCTAGGACCCGGCCTCGACCTCAAAAGGAAAGTCAAAGCAAGATCTCCGAATAGATGGAATTCTGCAGGCTTTTGCGACCGTAGGAGAGTTGTTGGGGCAACAAGTACATTAACAAGCACAGCAACGATTGCCTATTACTGAGAATGCAGTGGCAGCCAATGGAAATGAAAATGGTGACCGTACGATGCATGGATTGGTTGAGCAATTCCTGAAGCTGCGACCCCCGAAATTTGCTGGAACCGGAGATCTTAAAGAAGCGGAATCCTGGATCGATGAGTTACAGAAAGCGTTTGAACTTCTGCGATGTTCTAAGGAAGATAAAGTCGCCTTAGCAGCCTATCAACTACAAAGGAATGCCAGCTATTGGTGGAAGGTGACTAAGGAAACCGTGTTCCCCGAAAATGCTGTGGTAAACTGGAATGTTTTCGTTGAGGCATTCAACGGAAAGTATTTTTCTGAGTGTGCTCGTGATCGTAAAATGAAAGAATTTCTGCAACTCTAGCAGGGAAATTTGACGATGGACCAATATGAAGCAAGGTTTGCCCATTTGTCAAGGTACGCCCCTAGACTTATTGAAAATCCCGTCGACAGGGCAAAACGATTCCGTGATGGTCTCAAACCTGACATATGGAGTCAATTAGTGCCGCTGAATTTGAAGGATTATAATGAATTATATGAACAAGCTCAAATGATCGAGAAAGATTTGTTAGAAATGATGACTTCTACAAAACCTTATTATTCTACTCCCCGAACGAACTAACGTTCAGGCAAGAGGCCAGTGACAAGGGGAAAACGTCCCTTTGTTTCCAACAAGAAGCAGAATTTTCAGTAGCCAGAAAATGTTCCTGGTAATGCTTGTTCTGTTTGTGGAAGACAGCATAGTGATGCCCCGTGCCCCATTCATACGGGGAGCATGTTTTGGGTGTAGCCAACAAGGTCACATGGTTAGAGATTGTCCACAACGGCGACAAAATATACCTTTGCAGCAAAGACAAACGACAACATCAACTAGAGTCCAACCGCGTGCTAACAACAGTGATCGTCCTCTGGCTCAAGGACGAATATATGCACTTCCTCAAGAGGATGCTGAGAACTCCGACGCAGTGATCACAGGTACGGTTTTCTTCAATAACCGTGCTGCATATGCGTTAATTGATACTGGAGCTACACATTCATTCGTATCTAGTAAATTTGTACGTTTGGCCAAACTTGAAATGAAACCGTTAGAAAATGCACTTAGTGTTTCTACCCCGATGAAAAATGAAGTGCAGACTACCCTAAGATGTCAAGGGTGTAAGATAATTATAGGCGGACTTGTGGATGTTATAAATCTAGCGGTATTGGTCATGTATGATTTTGACGTTATTGTTGGTATGGATTGGCTTAGTCAACAGCGAGCTAAGATAGATTATTATAGCAAGGTGATTCAATTGTATCACCCTAATCGCCCCTATTATACATTTATGGGAAATAGAGGAGGACCTTCTACTCCTTTGATTTCTGCTTTAGAAGCAACTCGACTATTGCAGAAAGGTTGTCAAGGATTTCTGGCAACAATAGAAAATACAATAAAGGAAGACAAACCAAGGTTGGAAGATATCCTGGTAGTGCAAGAATTTCCGAATGTTTTTCCAAAGGAATTACTAGGTTTACCTCCAGAACGTGAGATTGAATTTGCTATCGAAGTAGCACCTGGAACAGAGCCTATTTCAAAAGCTCCATACAGGATGTCCTTAACCGAGCTGAAAGAATTGAAGGTGCAAATGCAAGAATTACTGGACAAGAGTTTCATCCATCCAAGTGCATCACCCTGGGGTGCGCCGATATTGTTCGTGAAGAAGAAAGACGGTTCGTTACGGCTATATATCGATTATCGGCAACTTAATAGGGTTACTATAAAAAACAAGTACCCACTGCCGAGAATCGATGATTTATTTGATCAACTTCAAGGAGCATCCGTGTTTTCCAAGATCAATATAAGGTCGGGATACCATCAGCTAAGAATCAAGAAAAAGGATATTCCGAAAACGGCATTTCGAACCCGATATGACCATTATGAATTCACCGTTATGCCATTCGATTTGACGAATGCTCCAGCAGCCTTTATGGACCTGATGAACCGAATGTTCAAGCCATACTCGGATCATTTCGTCATAGTTTTTATTGACGACATCCTGATATACTCGAAGAATTCGGCTAAACATGAACAACATCTGATATTCGTGCTTCAGATGCTTAGGGAACATTCACTTTATGCAAAATTCAGCAAATGCGAGTTCTGGCTATCTCGCGTGGTATTCCTCGGCCATGTGATTTCGGGAGATGGTATATCAGTGGATCCATCCAAAATTGAAGCGGTAGTTAATTGGCCAGGACCAATGACTATTACCGAAGTTCGAAGTTTCTTGGGTTTGGCAGGACATGACAGAAGGTTCGTGGAACGATTCTCTAGCATCGCTATCCCCTTAACGCGATTGCTAAAGAAAAAGACAAAGTTTGAATGGAACGACAAATGTGAGCGAAGTTTCCAAGAATTAAAGCAAAAACTGACGACTGCTTCTATTTTGACTATACCTAAAGGACCAGGAGGATTCGAAATATACAGCAACAGCTCTCACAAGGGGCTAGACTGTATGTTGATGCAGGATGGCAAGGTGGTGGCTTATGCCTCGAGACAATTAAGGCCGTATGAATTGAATTATCCAACTCATGATCTGGAACTTGCTGCAATCGTGTTTGCCTTGAAAATTTGGCGACACTATTTATATGGGGAGCAATTTGTCATCTATACGGATCATCAAAGCTTGAAATATTTGTTTTCCCAAAAGGAGCTGAATATGAGGCAACGAAGCTGGATAGAACTTCCCAAAGACTACGACTACAAGATGTTATACCATCCTGGCAAAGCAAATAAAGTTACCGACGCTCTTAGTTGAAAATCAGCCATTGCTCATTTGATGGTCAAAGAATGGACCTTACTTGAGCAAGCTCGGGACTTAGACTTCAAGCTGGAAGTTGGACGTTATCAAAATTTACTAGCTGCTCTCAAAATCGAGGTGGACATCATTGTGAGAATCAAGGCGCTACAACAAATAGACCCGGATATCCAGAAAATCCAGAAGGAATTAGTAGAAAAGAAGAAATCCAATTTTCATGTGGTGGACAACGGAATCTTAAAGTTTAATGGACGTCTATGTGTGCCAAAGGATGAACAACTCAAGGAAAAAATCTTAATAGAAGCTCATAGGAACAATTATAGTATTCATCCAAGCAGCACCAAAATGTGCAAGAATTTGCAACAACATTTCTGGTGAAATGGCATGAAGACAGACATAGCCAAACATGTGGCTAAATGCTTGACGTGTCAACAAATCAAGGCTCAACATTGCAAGCCTGGTGGATTACTGCAACCATTGGAAATTCCTAAATGTAAATGGGAGCATATTCGATGGACTTTGTAATGGGATTACCGAGAAGTCAGCGAGGAAATGATTCTATATGGGTGATCGTTGATCGACTGACAAAATCAGCTCATTTTCTTCAAGTGAGAAAGGATCTTCCATTGGAAGACCATGCCGAGTTATATGTTCGACATATTGTGCGATTACACGGAGTCCCGGTAACAATCACATCTGATCGAGATACTAAGTTTACTGCAAGTTTTTGGCGAAGTCTAAACTGCTATGGGAACCAAGCTACAATACAGTACAGCTTATCATCCATAGACGGATGGCCAAACAGAAAGAACGATACAAACCCTTGAGGATATGTTACGAGCATGTGTCATGGATTTTAAGGGGATCTGGGATGAATATTTGCATCTCATTGAATTTGCATACAACAACAGTTACCAGCAAAGTATCAGGATGGCACCATTTAAGGCATTATACGGTCGAGCTTGCAGAACTCCAATCTGTTGGGATGAGGTCGGGGAAAAGAAAGTTACGGGTCCAGAGCTAGTACAATTCACCAACGAGGTCGTGCAAGTAGTGAGAGATAAGTTGAAAATTGCCCAAAGTCGACAGAAAAGTTATGCTGACAGACGTAGGAAGCCTTTAGAGTTTCAAGTAGGCGACCACGTATTTCTCAAAGTGTCACCCATGAGGGGTGTGTCACGTTTTGGGAAGAAAGGTAAGTTAAACCCCAGGTACGTAAGACCTTTTGAAATTCTAGAAAAAATAGAGAACTTGGCTTATCGGTTGGCGCTGCCACCGAAACTTGCTCAGGTGCATGACGTGTTCCATATGTCCCTGTTGAGAAAGTATGAACCCGATTCGGCACATGTGCTGAATTTTGACGAGGTCGAATTGGATAGCAGAGTGTCCTATGTTGAGGAGCCGATGCGGATTGTGGATCATAAAGAGCAAGTATTAAGGAATAAAACTGTTCCCATAGTAAAGGTCCTATGGTGACACCATGATGTAGAGGAAGTTACTTGGAAAGGTAAGGAGATCATGAAGCGGTAGTATCCGCATTTATTTGAGGAACTAGGTATGTATTTAAATTTCAAGGACGAAATTTTATAAGAGGGGAAGAATTGTGACATCCTCGATTTTGGGCCTAGGAAACCGAGAGCTGGTAATGAGTGGATGAGCGGGTAAGTCGAGTCGAAGGTCGGTATTGGTATGGACAGCATGATCGGAATGAGTATACTGAGAGTTGGTCGTGCTTCGATCGAAAGATTGTCCATGAATTGACCTAGGGATCGACAGTAAAATGACCCATAACTACGCAAATGATTAGAATAATATGACCATGGGATGACCCTTCGATCATAAGGGCCGTTAGTGAAACGGTCCAGGGTAACTGTGGATTAGTCCGGCATCAGCATGTGTCGGTCACGGGTGATACTGCACAACCATGCATTAGTCCTGGGTGACCACGAGTTAATTCCTAGGTATTAGATTTCCACGAGGCCATATGACAACCGAGGGTTGATCATGGATCGTTGATACTCGAACGTGGCTCGGTCATGAATCGATCACGGATCGTTGTGCCGAGTCGAGATGGCCATGGATGAGACATGTACCAAGCATATGCCTAGTGGCTTAGTCGCGGCCCGGGTAAAATTATCGATCGCGACGGCTAAGGCCATGTGCCCAGTCATGATCGACCATTGTGCCCATCGGCCAGGCCACCGATCAGCTACGTGCCCGATCGTGCGCCAGCCATTGTGCCCGGCCCTCGTGCCACAAGTTATGCCCTTAAGATCCGGTTCCGATCTCGTCCCATGTCCAAAAAATATGACCAGGAGTCGTGCGTCGTGCCATTCTTGGGCCGATGTGCGTGTTTAGCCGTGAACTGACCTCTCGCCGGTACGACCCGGCATGGTGCCCATGCGGCCAGCCAAGCACTATGCACGTGGTCCATGTGGCCCGGCGAGCCACTCAGCACGTCGCCCGTGCAACCTAGCACAACGCCCGTTCAGCCTGGCCACTCGCCCGGCCATGCGCCCGTGCAGCCAGCCACTCACCCGGTCAAGCGGGCCACTCACCCGGTCAAGCCGGCCAATTTGCCCAGTGACCCGGCCGTGTGCCTAGGCCACCCGAGAAGGCCAAATTGGATTATTTTGGCTTAGATCTTTGTAGGGCCAAATTTGGGCATTTGTGAGGGCATTTCTACATTAAATTCCATTTTAAAAAGTATCATTGGAATTATTTTTTTGAGAAAACCATCGAGAAAAGTTTGAGACTTAGATGATGCGGGGTTTGTTTTGGGCGTTACGCGCATATTTTACGAGAACCGTTTGATCCGAGCAAATTGGGATAGGAATTAGCCATGTAGAGAAAAACCTAGAAAGTTTGACCGAGTCAAATTTTATCCACTTCATAATTATCTTCATTAATACTTGGCTAGTCATTATGAATTCATTTATGAAGCCATTTATTGAGCTTAGATCATCAATTATTAATCGAGAGAGGAAGTCACGGCGAGGAGGGGGAGAGAGAGAGAGAGAGTCATGACCAAGGATGAAGAGAGAGAAAGGGAGAATTATTGGCCATCTTCATCATGACTTTTGGCTTATGCTATTAATGAGCCGATGACACGTGTGCTTATCTTACCCCTCGATGACACGTGTGCTTATCTCATTGACTTCCTAGCCAAACCAATTCCTCTATGAATAGAAGCCATTAGGAGTGATTTGGCCACACTTTTTCACAAACACACAACCGGCCGAGAGAGAGAGAGAGAGAGAGAGAGAGAGAGAACCATGAGGGAGAGAGAGAGAAAACCGTGAGAGAGAGAGAAAATCAAGAGAGAAAAGAAAGGGCCGACACCGTAAGTTGCTCGAGACCCAAGGCCATGGTCTTTCCCGTCCTCTCGCCACTCTTTAGTTCTTATTTTGTTTAGAGTAAGTAAAATTTTTACTACTGAGAAATGACGTTGAGATATGTTGTATCATGAGCTTTCCTCGTCCTCGGTTCTTAGTGTTTCGATGTTGTGTTCTTCCATAACAAGTTTGCCTTGTTTCGTGTTTTGCATATTACTTAACATGAATTAGAAATTGAGGCGCGACAAATGAGGTAAACCGTGAATTAGCCATACCTGGAATTCTTGTTTTATGCTTGATATGCACGCCATTGTTTGATCGGCTACTAAAGCCGGTACGGTAAGAATGATTCGTGTAATGACGATCGATATGTCATCACTTGTTAGTAAAATTTTTACTTGCTGAGTCTCCTCGATTCACTTCCCGTTGTTTCCTCTTTTTCAGGTCTGTAAGAATGGCGTCACCCCCGGCCCTATTTTGCAATCCGGTCGAAATGACAGTCGAGCTCGTGACGGTGATCGATGCCCGTGAGAACCATGCCTATCGTAGGATTACAACCTATGTGATGGTTGACGAAGGCCGAGTAGACCTTGTCCCGCACCCGTATGTGGCTTGGTATCGCCAGGCCGACGGGGACTGAGTCGGGCCCCTTCGTAGATTTAACGGCCCTTTCGATGGCATGGGTGGGTCAACTCCAAGATCGGCCATGGGCGGGGCGTGAGGACGGCCGTGCGAACGAGGGCAGGGAGGAGCGAGCGAGATCGAGAAGATAATAGCCGTAGTGAAACTAAGGACCCAAGCAAAAATTTTGTTGTTTATATGGCTTGTTTTCAGAAGTGTCTTTGAAATAGGCATGTGAAAAAATCGTCTGAGGCTCGCTTGCCCAAGTTAGGACGTGTAAAATAAGCACGAGTCCATCATGTAAATACAACGTGCGCCGTTTGCCTTAATTGCTTGGTTTTGTCTCGTTGAATTGCTTCCGCATGTTTTTCATATTTAAAATCAACAGAACGTTCTAACAATGATTTATGCTTCACGGGCTCGTTCCAATTATGGTCGATCAATAAGTATCGTTCGTGATTGGTTCGGGACGTAACAGTAAATGACTTTAACCAAACATGTGAAATTTCAGAAAACTAATTCACGAAAAATTCCTTCATTTTCCCGACTTACCAAGCAAGTGCACCGTGTGCTTAGAGGTAACAGATCCTTAAACTCATTCATCTGTCGTGTGAGCATTGCTAATTTCTCATCCACAGTTTTATTTTCTAATAATTAAAAGTTTTTTCTATTTCGCAATAAGTCCTCAAAAATCCGCGAAAAAATTCGCGCCATCGCAATTCTTTGCTCCCTCTTTTTAACTCATGCATCTAAAAATATTTCAACGTCTTGGGCACGTAAAGTTAATTGTTAGCAATTGCATGTCTCCCGTGAAATTTTACCAATTATTTAGCAAGTAAAATTTCGTTATTTTCGCCATTTCAACTTCTAAGTGTTGGGTACGCCTGTTCAAGTGTTCATGCCTCGACCAACGGTCAATTTTTTGGAACTCCACGAATTAGATCATATGGTCCTTTTGCCTCCATTTTCATGCTATCTTGACTTTATTTTTCGGAATGCTCCAACATAGCTCTTACCAAAAAGAAAATTCTGTATGTCAGCTTTTGAATCCTTAATATAAAATAATACGACTCGGTTACGATGAGTTAAAAATACCATTAGAAATTTATCTTGAGTATGTTTTATTTCGGTCAATGACAACATGAATTGATATGGAAAATTGATGGGATATCCGGGGTGACGTAAGTGAGGAATAAATGAGAACTCACGTTACCGAAGAATTCACGAGAAAAGTCAATATTTAATGATTATTGTTTTGTTTGTACACATTACTAGGGAGTAAAAATTCAAGAAAATGGCACCTTCATTTATGAATTTGATGTGCCAACGATGCTGATGTTCGTACCATATGTTTAACTATATTAGGCCCGGGTATTATTGCTGGACAAACAATGATTACCTTTTTTTGTAAATCATGCACACGACTATATTTAACTATTTTATACGTATATTAATGATTTTTACCTGAAAAAAGCATTTGGTTCATAAATTCCGAAAATATACGGAAAATATTTGAATTATATATCTAAAAATGCAAGTAATTTCCCTTTACTATATTACTAATGCACGAGGAATATAGTTTATCATTTTTTTAATTTTCTTTTTTTTTTTTGGTTTATCGTGTCTTTTTTTAATGTTTTCATGCCCGCGTATAAAATTCAATCTCCCGAAAGCCCAAAACGCTCCGTGACTCCCTCTCCTTCGTTCACTCTCTCCGGCTCAGTAGTAGCGAAACTTCCTTCCACCGCCGGATTCCCGGATGGACGCCCGCCGCCGGCCGCCGAAGCCACCGCTCCCCTCCGCCGCGCGCGGCTGCCGGAGCCACCGCCGCGACGAGGGAAGCCCCGCCTCGTCGTCCCGCCCCCTCGAGCCGCCGAAAGCATCGGACGCTCTCCCGCTCCCTCTGTACCTGACCAACGCGGTGTTCTTCACCCTCTTCTTCTCCGTCGCCTACTACCTCCTCCACCGGTGGCGCGACAAGATCCGCGACTCCGTCCCCCTCCACGTCGTCACCCTCCCGGAGATCGCCGCCATCGTCTCCCTCATCGCCTCCTTCATCTACCTCCTCGGCTTCTTCGGCATCGACTTCGTCCAGTCCTTCATCGCCCGCGCCTCCCACGACGCGTGGGAGGACCTCGACGACGACGTCAGCCGCGGCTTCGTCTGTACGGACATTGCGGCTCCGCTTCCGAAATCGGTCGATCCGGAGCCGGCGATTTCGGCTTTGTCCTGTGCCGAAGACGAGGAGATCGTCAAATCCGTCGTGGACGGTACGATTCCTTCGTATTCACTGGAATCTAAGCTCGGCGACTGTAGAAGAGCGGCTTTCGTTCGGCGTGAGGCTTTGCAGAGAACGACTGGGAGGAGGTCGCTCAATGATCTGCCCTTAGAAGGATTCGATTACGAGTCGATTTTGGGGCAATGCTGTGAACTGCCGGTCGGATACGTGCAGATTCCGGTCGGAGTTGCTGGACCATTGTTGCTCGATGGAATCGAGTATCATGTGCCCATGGCTACCACCGAAGGTTGCTTGGTGGCGAGTACGAACAGAGGCTGCAAGGCGATTTACGCGTCTGGCGGAGCGAGGAGCGTGCTGTTAGGAGACGGCATGACGAGAGCGCCCGTTGTGAGGTTCGGTGATGTGAAGAGAGCCTCGGAATTGAAGTTCTTCTTGGAGGATCCGGTCAATTTTGATACCTTGGAACTTGTGTTTAACAGGTCAGCTCATGGCTAGTTACTTCTGATTTGCTTAAATTTTTTGGCGGTCTTTCGTGCTTCAGAAATCCAGTTCTATGTCTAGTGTCTATGGTTGTGTGCTATGTATGTCTTGTCATTCTTTTTATCGACTGTCCCTAGGTTGACCGACATTACTAGGTGAGTATGCTTCTTTCAATTATGATAGTGACGAGAATCTGTTCTTGCTATCCGAGATTTTGTATTCATAACTGTTTAATATGGAGAGGGAAATCTGAGAATCATCAAACTAGTATATGACTTTCTGTTTATCGAATTTGGGATATAATCTGGACGTTCTTTTGATGTAACCCACGATTTTATGATGCTTCCTTAGATAGAGGCTTGCCGTTCTATCAAATTCCACACGTTTAAGTGTGTCCTATTAGGCGAAAGCATTTCTAAATATTGCTATGTAAGGGCTTCCTTTCATGATTCTGTTTTTTTTTTTTTTGGGTGGCAGATCGAGTAGGTTTGCGAGGCTTCAGAGTATAAAGTGCTCTATTGCCGGGAAGAATCTATATATGAGGTTCAGTTGCAGCACTGGTGATGCGATGGGGATGAACATGGTCTCCAAAGGGGTTCAGAATGTCCTGGACTTCCTTCAAAATGATTTCCCAGATATGGACGTTATTGGCATCTCTGGTAAACTTCGTTTGCTCCATGGTATTTTTTTTGGCATTTTCATGGACCATTTACCCCCATGTTTGCATCGGGGATAATTTTTTCTATAAATTTGTAATTCCCAAGTTTTTTTTTTCTGGTTTTTCTTGATTTCCATACTTTCCTTGAAATACCAAGCTAGGCCTAGAGAGTTGGTTATTTTTGTGTAATCATTTTCTTCTATTTGCTGGATAGTTTCTACATCGATGTTACTTCCATTCAGTGAGCTGGCGTGGAGCATCATTCTATATCTCATTATTAAGCCCCATGTGCACATGGTCGACAGTTAACAAATGGGATTTCTTGTCTCTACATGTCAAAGTATGTCCCATAATTCATGATTATCTTCTCAATCATGAAATAGATATGGTTCCATCTTGATCTCTTGATTTCACGATGAATTATGCCTAATGTGGTCCATTTTATTTAATTTATCTATTCTTATAATCTTCCTGCTGCTCTTGTCCTGGCAGTGCATGCGGGCTTTACCTCCTCCTTATAATATTTATGGCATATTAGTCCATCTTCCTTTGGCTGTCTCTGAGTAGATCATGGCTGTATGTGAAGTTAAATCAGTGATGGCGTTTTAAATTCAAGGGCGGTGTTACTGTTTAAGGTCTCAATCGTATACGTTTCACTCCTTGATGAAATAATTCAATGTTACTAGCATCATTAAGGAAAATGACATGAAGGAATATTTGTCAAGTTACTACGTGACTTTGTCCTTTCTGTTTGTTATCCTTTCAAGCAGCTATATGCTTGTGAAAGGAAAGAAAAATCTTTCTTCGAATTTTCATTCTTGCAACTCCCCTTGCCTCCCCTTCCGTCCTTTCAATTTGAAAGTGTGCTATCGTTGTTAATTTCTCCAATCTGTTGCTTTCGTACTTGTAACTTTCAACAGAAGTAGTAGTACTTTTGCTGCCAATATCAGCACCTTTGTGGTTCTTCCTTGCCTTTAACGATCAATTATGGCAGGAAACTTCTGTTCTGACAAGAAACCGGCTGCTGTGAACTGGATTGAAGGCCGGGGAAAATCAATAGTTTGTGAAGCTCTAATAAAGGAAGATGTGGTGAAGCACGTGCTGAAAACCAATGTAGCTGCCCTTGTAGAACTCAACATGCTTAAGAATCTCACTGGATCCGCAGTTGCTGGTGCTCTTGGTGGTTTTAATGCCCATGCAAGCAACATAGTCTCTGCAATATTTATAGCAACTGGACAGGATCCAGCTCAGAATGTCGAGAGTTCTCATTGCATCACCATGATGGAAGCTGTTAACGAGGGAAGGGATCTTCATGTATCTGTCACCATGCCTTCCATAGAGGTAGTTGAATGTCTCTGCAATATAGTTTATCCTTTCCGTTTCTATATTCGGGAACTTTGAAATGCACCCTCTTGTTTTCAGCAGAGTCACGTGGGAAACTAGTTTGTATTCGGAATTTTCATTTTGCTCTGTTTAGCAAGTATTGATTATTCCCTTTTTTGTACTTTACCATGCACTTAGGAGACTGATCGTAATGTTGTACATTTTTTTCTATATGGAAATTTAACTAAAGTGCCAGGGCGGTATTATAGTCCTTCCTTATATTTGACAATCTTAGATGCTTGTCCTTACAGGTTGGCACTGTGGGAGGTGGTACTCAGCTTGCATCTCAGTCTGCTTGCCTGAACATGCTCGGCGTCAAGGGTGCAAACAAAGAGTTCCCTGGAGCTAATGCGAGGCTCCTGGCGACCATTGTAGCCGGTTCAGTTCTTGCAGGGGAGCTTTCTCTGCTGTCCGCCATCGCAGCTGGGCAGCTCGTCAAGAGCCACATGAAATACAACAGATCGAGCAGGGATGTCACCAAAGTTTGTTGATATGGACAAAAAATCTTTAGTGGCCCCAAATCAAAATAGGGAATGAGATGAAAGAAAGTCACGGAGCTGCGTCCATGTGAGATGATTCCAGGTCATAGATGGGACTTGACATGGCGGGTTCAATTATGCCAACCTCTCTCCTGCCCTGCAGTGTCCTTGGGTCGTTACTGCATTTTCTTGTGACCTTGTTCTCTCTGTGACCACCAAGGTTTGTTTGATCTCATTATTCCCTGATTGCCATTTGTCGACATCGTTGTTGTTAGTTTGTCTGGGTTTGTGTTGTATCTAAACTGTGGACCAAAGGCATCCTCTAGACCGTGGATCTGTCGATCGTTTGTAACCTGGGACCAGACCGCGTAATGGTCCTAGCAGCTTTATAATTTCCTTCTCGTCACCGTCTTCTAGAGATTGAGATGTCCAGGCCAGTTTATATTGTCAACGATTATTTCTTATTTAATATTTCATTTGTTCTCTTCTTTAGTTCTCCATTTTTGCAGGAATAGAGATAAGGGACCAGGTCATCCTCCATTACATATTCAAAACGATGATGAACCTGCGTTTGTTTCTGACTGGGAACTGGGTTCATCTTATTAATAGATCGGAGCATCTGTCTCGGTGAAAGTTTTCCGTTTGGTCTTTTCTTTCTTTTGTCCAAATGCTTCTAATTATGAAGCACCAACTGCGGAAGTGACCATGGGGTCGATATACCTAAATTGCTACGTGGACGTGGTCGATTTTAGTGCAATTCTCGACTAAGCTCAACCCGCGCACGAATTTATCCTTGGGGAGCCCAAAAAACATTTATGAAATATTGAACTAGACTATAGCATCACGAACATAAATACGAAACGCCATGCTAATTCATATTTTTTCACTAGGATCAAGTATTATTTAATTTAATCTAATCAAACCAATAGGATGTAAGGCGATCTTTCCTTATTTTCTCGTCGAAGCTCACAAAAAGTTTAGAAATTTTTTTTTTTGGATCACGCATCTGCACCAAAGCGTACGAGTAAATTTTCCTTGTCTCTCTCTCGAACATTAGTGGAGTTAGTAGAGTCGGGAAACGAGTTTTTCGAGAGCACTTGTTTTTGCGCTCCCTGCGTAACATGCCGAACAAATGGCGGTCGTCCACATACACAAAATTGGGATTCTGGTCAGTGAACGGGACACGTAAGATCCAAACCGAACTCAATCCGTACTTTCCATGTCGGGCCGGCGGCGTCGCGAGCTGCGTTGCTCCGCTCGGTGAACTCCTCTTCATCCCCTCCTCTTCTCTTGGCTTTCGAATCGCAACTCCGCCTCTCTTTGGCTTCGCCCGGCTATTTCGATTTTCCCCTCTTTTTCCATAACTGGCCATATAAATTCCAAAACCCTAGAGAGAGAGAGAGAGAGAGAGAGAGAGAGAGAGAGGGAGGGAGATCTCACTCGCAATGGCGAGCAGCTGGAGGAGAACGGTGGGGAACGTGAGGTCGTTCGTGAGCAACGCGACGGGCGGCCTCAGGGGCGGCGCCAACCTCGCTTCCTGGGTCGTCGCCGGAACCCTGGCCTACGTCCTCTGGGTCAAGCCATCTCGCGACCTCAAGCGCGAGCAAGAGGTTACTAGTCCTAACTTTCTGTACTCATTTCTGTCGGAGCTGTTCCCTCGATCGTTTGGCTTTAGTCGGATGATGGAGAGGTGTTTTTTTTTAATTTTATTTTGAGTTTTCTAGTGTGTTCTTGTCGCGGTCGCAGGAGAGGGCGGCCATTGCGGGTTCGGACCCTTACAAGTTCGTCGATCGCACCCGGCCGATAGGTGACCCACAGGTTAGTGGTAGGTAATTTGCTTTCGATCGGTTTTAGTTGGCTTGCTATGTCGTCATTTGCTAGTGCGGATCGGTTAGTATCGTCTGCTGATGCTGATTATCGGGTCCATCCGCAGCAGAATGGTTTGATTTACGGCAGCAAGAACAGAACTGAAAAGCCGAAGGAATAGCTGGATATACAATGTATGTGTAAGTCCAAACTCTCTTATTGGGTTGAGGTTAAATGTATTTGGATTGAAGTTTTGATGTTTGTCTGTTCTTCTCTTGATTATTCTTTGATGCTGTTGGGCATGTTGTTTGAAAATGTGACGACTTCTGCATCAACCTGTTGAGGTTAATGTCTTCTGAATCATGTCGATAACGGATGCTTGAAACTTGCATACTTGAGAAAGAAGTCCCCTGGTGTGCTCAGTTTGGCCAAAAAATGGCATGTCTTTCGCCTAATTCCTTCCCTTATTTTTCAATTAGAAGGGTTAATGCACAATTGCTGCTGTCTGTTGTGCAAGTTTATTGAGGGATTAGTTGTTGTTGGGAGGTGCTACTATGTGCATTGCGATGACGTCATACGATTATTCATTAGGAAGATCATCAGTTTCTTTACCATAAAATCTTGGTTGTCGTTAATAACTTGCCATGTTGATGCCTGGCAGACACCGTGAACGTAGTTTATGGTTCTCCAAATCCATGATTTAGTACTCATTCATGCAAACAAATTTGTTTTAATAACATTTATTGTGTTATAACTCTGGTATGGGATCTTTACTTTTAGACTCTAAAGGTTCCCTGCGTCGATAAATCTAGTGGTAACAATGACGTCATACGATTATTCATTAAAAAATTATCATTTTTTTAACCATGCAAGCTTGGTTATTGTTAATAACTTGTGGTGTTTTGCCCAGCAGATGTCGTTTAACCTAATTTATGGTGCTACTCATTTATCCAATCAAACATGTTTTAATAACAATTATTGTGTTATAGCTCTGGTATGGGGATCTTTAATTTTCAAACTCTAAAGGTTCCCTGCGTCGGAAAATTGATTGGTGTGCAATAAGTATTTTGGTATGTAGGTGTCTGAAGGAGGAAATCTCGTGAAGGATCTTTGAGATATCTTCTGGATGATATGTCATTTAGATGAAAACTAGAGAGTGTTTGGTTTCACTAGAAATAGATTATCTTCGGAGAATTGTTCATTTGAATACGAAAAACCAGATCGGTTCACTAAAAGTAAAAAACTGTTTTTCCTTTATCAAAGTATATTCCATCGCTGATGTCAAAGTTTGGTGGGAAACGTATGATAAGTGTCTGAATTATTAATGGATTATTCTATCATTCACACAAAGAAGGTTTGTGGTCCGGTGGCATTAGTTGTTTGGTCACATATCTTCAATAATCATGGGTTAGAAATGAAAGGAGTGTAGTGCAAGAAATCTGTTCATTCTTGGCGATGAGATCTTTTTTCGATATATGGAAGTTGAGCAGCCAATGGAGTTATGGCATTGAATTTGTAGCCATAGATGTTTGGAATCTGAGACACTTTACAGATGCTATGCGATATTGTGACGCTATGTTAGAGTGGTACGGGTGGTGACTGAGAATTTTATCAGGGGTATTCTGCATGAGACCAGCCTGTGTCATTTATATGTAGTTAATTCTTTCTGTCATTAAAAATAACCCTCTTTTTGGCTGTCATAGATCTTTTTTCAGCTTTTGCCCGGTGTTATTTACATGCTGTTAATTTTCTCTTTTTGTTACCAATCATCATTTCTTTTGAAACCCCTTGGGTTCCTGAGGTAGATTACCATGGAAATGAGTGGTTTCGTATTCATTCGTGACTTTCACTGAATTTACCGCGTGGCCTCAGCTTTTATGCCAATTTACTTCTAGTATTGATGTCTTTGCATTAATATAAGCTGTGGTTTTGTGTGTTTATATTATTTTTATGTTATTCGAAGCTTGGGTTCCGGCAAAAAGGGACGAAGGTCTTGTTGTTAATGTCATCACTGTGGACCCGTAACAGTCATCAACTGGCTTACTGCTATAGGAAATGTCTATTTGGGCAATTTTTAAGATTGAGATTACTTACATGCTTATGTTCCAACCCTCTCAACTATCAAAAAAATTTCGAACAAATAAATTTGTAGCAGCAGCGATAATTTAGAGGAACTCTTGGCCTTTTTTTATCATCATTGCTAGTGCTGTTTCAATTGTTATGGGTGCGTTGGGGAATCCATTGTTAGAATATCATGTATGAAGAACGAGATGGAAGTGATTTAATTCTTTTGTGGTGATATGGAATTCTGATTATCTTAAGATGAGATGTTTTAGCCTTGATTTGCTTATGACTTCTTCCACCTTCAGCCACCTGCATTTGCTTGGAACTCATATGTAGCTTGTCTCTAAATTGTATTGCAAACTAGCGTTGTATAGTTAAATAAATTAGCTCTCCCACAGATGCAGTTGATCTAAAGGTCCATGGCTTGGCACATTTACTTCTTGCTTGATGATAATGCCTTACCCTAGAGCATGTCATCTTTACTACTGAGCAATCACTCGGATATCTAAATGTTTTGACGTTCGTGGCTCTGAGCGGCAGGTACATGTCTGTTAGGATAACCCTCATCAAGATAATGTCATGATATGTGTCTATTCCTTTCCTAGATTGTCTTGATGGTTTATGCCCTGTGGTAGTGTCAGATTAGATCACATCTAATGTCATTGATGAGTGAATCGGTCTAGTATAATGATTGGGATTATGCTATCATGATGAGTTCTGAAGTTCAGAAACCTGTTTTTAGCTCTATTATGCTGTCATGTTGAGTTCTTGCTGATCAGTGATTTATCATTAGCTGGCGTGGCGTTTTTTCGTCTTGGGTATCATGATCTCTCTTTATCAATTCAATGTCTCACGAACTCTCTTGACATGACTTTTTTCTTCTGTTCTTCCACAGGGAGGGTGCTCCCCTTGCCCTTTGTCTCTGTTTTGATGATCCCTATCGGCACCCAGATCCCAGAATGACGAATAAGGGATGAATAAAAACTTACCATCAAATAATAATGTACATGACTTCGGAAGAATTTTGCAGGGCGAGTGAGTGATGGTTATATACATATATAGTGTTTTACCATATATTCTTAGAAAGACTCTCTCTCTCTCTCTCTCTCTCTCTCGGGATTTTTTAAATATTTTTTTTTATTCTTGTATTTTCTTTTCGGCTATGTACCTTTCGCGAATTTCACTCAAAGGAACCAAACGAGAGAGGGGGGGACGTCATCTTGTCGTAGCTTGTCGAAGCTTTTGGATCTGATTGGACATGGGGGTGTGCGGGGAGGGGCACCGAACGGCGCCGATGACACATTCACGTGGGCGGATGGGCCCGGACCACCTCGGGCCCGAATCCACGGTATTCGATGCTTTCCTCCCTCCACGTTTTCCTCTTTTGATTCGCCCTTGTCCCCAGCCACTTGCTTGTCCAAGTTGGACCGGCTTTTGCCCCAACGTGAGCTCGCCCTCTCCTCTCTCGCCACGTGTTGTCCCTGTCCTCCTGGTGGGGTCGCCACCCTTCCGGAATGAAAATCGACCGGAACGACGAAAACGGGTGCGCGGAACGATCTCGTTACCGGAATCGAATCGGCTCTTTTCCAATTTGAGATCAGTAGAACGATCTCGATAGTCCGGTTTTTCTAGGCTTCCATGAGCATCTTAGACGGCCCCTGATATCGTCTTTGAGCAAACACCATCGACATGTGCCTACGGACTATCTTGTCACCGCTTTTCTTGTGTGAAGTAAAAAGAGGGGCCGACGGAAAGACTTGTGGACAGCAACTCCCCGTTCATGATTGTCCCGCTTTGCATATTCAGCGAATGTAGAGAGAAGACGACCCCTGATTTCCACTAGCTCAAGTAATGCCAATCGCGAGATTAGGTAAGGGTCAACCCAGAAAATTCAGAAATGAAGAAAGAAGTATTAAACCCGTTTTATCCGAAGTGAATGGATGGGTGTTTGTCAAGGCGATGGCGACTGATGGAGATTTGTGGTAGAAATGTGACAAGTTAACCGGGGGTCGGTGTGGACCATATGGCCCCTGGTTCGTGGGTCCTCGCCTCCTTTTTCAATAAAGAAACTAATGATAATAATAATTTAATAAAGCCCTGCCACCCCCCCTCCTCTCAAATTGATCATATTCTTTGTTTAATCGATAACTAGGGGTGGGCTAATGGAGCTTAGCGACCTTTCGCAAGCTTTACATTATTTGGTTTGTGGTCCCCCCCTCGTCAGGGAGTAGCGACTTTTTCTTTATGGGGGGCGATGCCCCACTGAAATTCCCGCAATATGATATTTACCGTGAAATCCCATCCGCCCATTTGTTTAAGGGCCAAAAGATGGCCTCGTATGGTCACGATG
Source organism: Syzygium aqueum (assembly GCA_031216185.1). Lineage (NCBI taxonomy): Eukaryota > Viridiplantae > Streptophyta > Magnoliopsida > Myrtales > Myrtaceae > Syzygium > Syzygium aqueum. The sequence goes on from CM062236.1 coordinate 34,723,339, forward strand.
AAACGGAATCTCTTTTATAATGCTCGGTGTACGAAGGCAGATTAAAATAACCCACGACTTAAGCACCATCACTGCCCCTATTCTCTTTGGCATTGGGCATATACCATTTGAATTAGATTCGCACACATTAAGTACAGCACCTTATATTAGCGAAACCAGTTCTCCGATCTGTACGGCGAGTTCCCGGCTACCCAACGATTGCAAAGACGCTATTAGCGTCCCGAATATTTGATATAGGAGATGTAGTCGAGATTACAACTTATGCTCCTGTTTCGCCGGAAATGTCCTCACGACGAAATATAATTCACCGAACGCTTGTTCTTCGGCTTTTAATGAGAGGAGACTGGGTTCCGTGGCGACTCCGAATAGGAAATATCCAGGCGGACAAGATATTACTGCGAACTTTTACTTCGAACTTTAAACCGGACTATATGTATAAACCGTGCCGAAATTTAATCGACGACAAAGCTTGAATATACAACCACACATGTACACAAAGATGTAACGCTAGAATTTAATCAACGACGCAACACCCGGGATAGAGATACACGCCAAAATTTAATCGACGACGTGAATTGGAAAGCTACAACTAAGGAAAAGTAAAGTGTGGTATAGAAAAGTAAAGATAATTGAAAGATAACATGTTGTTTGATTTGTCAGGGGGCGTCTCCAGTAGATAGCCGGTGATATTTATAATGGTTGTGTGGTAACTGCTTCTTTACAGTTTTCAACAGTTGTGCCCATGTTCTTCCATTCCGAAAATCTTGTCTTTAGGTCCATGTCATGCCATGATCCTACTTTCAAGATAACCGTCCTACGATCTTGTCTACAAGTGATAATTGTCTCATGATCATGTTTTCAAGTAACTGTTCCCTCGATAAATACATGTATGCTCCTTAGTGGTTTACAATAGTTACGTTGAGTCTACTACGTTGGCGATTGATTCAACTCCACTATATTGACGGTTACTTCTTCGATAGTTGTATCCGAAATTATCGACTCCACTTTTTGTCGATTCCTTCAAGTTAGCAATGCTTCACTGAAGTATCTATTAATTTCCGCACCTTGACCAATCACGACCGTCAATTTCCTTTTAACTTTGACAACTCTATAGTGATTTTTTGAGAAAACCCAAAACATAAAAGTTGTAGATCTAGGAGTCTTCGTTCTTTTGGCTTTGAAATCAGGTTAATCCGATTTTTCTCGACGAAGTTATGACCATTTTCCCGAACTAGCAGAGAATTGAAATTTCCGCATCCTAATCAATCACGATAGTCGACTTCCTTTTAACGTTGACAGCTCTACATTGATTTTCTGAGAAAACTCAAAACATAAAAATTGTAGGTCCAAGAGTATTCGTTCTTTTGGATTTGGACCCAAGTCAATCCAATTTGTGTCGACTAAGTTATGACCATTTTCCCAAACTAGCACATAACTGAAATTTTCGCATCCTGACCAGTCACAACCGTCAACTTCTTTTTAACGTCGACAGCTCTATAGTGATTTTATGAGAAAACTCAAAACATTAAAGTTGTAGGTCCAAGAGTCTTCATTCTTTTGGATTTGGAACCAGGTCAATCCGATTAATGTCAACTAAGTTATGACCATTTTTCCGAATTGGCGCAGAACTGAAATTTCTGCTCGTTTTCCCGTTCTTGTCGATAATACCCAAAAATTGGTCATCTTTGGGTGCAAACTTATACACATGACACATGTCTCTGCCACGTGTCCCTTGATGATCTTTGGTTCAAACATTCATCGACCACAACTAAACCATCATCGATGCACTAAATGGATATCACTTTCTACAATCGTTGATGACAGGAAGCGTAATTCATGCCTCTATCATGTATTTCCCATGTCGACAAGTTGGCCATTTTTTGGTGTAGACAACTCTTGCGTATCTTGAGATATCATATATCACTCGATGTTTTCCCGCTAATCATTATTAATTTGCTAATCACCGTATTTTAAAGTTCAAGGGCGGGATTAAATTAAGAACTAGATGTAGATACTAGGAAACTTGATTGGCTGTAAACCTCAGAAGAAGAACAGTGGTAAGATATAAGTAACTGTGAGTATAATCATTTGTACATACCATGATAAGTGCATAAACAATATCATTGTGTCGATCTCACCTGAACAACTCCTTATCTAATCCAGTGGAATTTAATAATGACCGATTCACGGTTCTTTCTCCTAAATTAATACATGTTAGTTGTTATAATGAACATACTCGAGGTGGTCCAGTTTTCTGCCTAAAATAATAACAACTCCTAAGGATATGCTTTATTGTCAATGAGGGTTTTCCGGTGGCAAGGGAGCTTTTTGGAGTTACATTGGCATTTGTTTTATTAAGAAAAAATGACACAAATGATCCTTCAACTTTGGTTCAATGTGCAATATCGTCCATGGCATTTTAATTTGTTTAAGGCGGTCCTTGAACTATGGGCCAACATGCAATATCGTCTTTAGACTTTTAATCTGTTCAATGTAATCCTTAAACTATTAGTAAATTTTTAATCTAGTCCCTTGACTATATGAAGATGTTTATCGTCAATCCAAGTTAACGAAATCAACCGTGTGGCTTCCAATCCCCAGTGGACCAAAAAAACAAGTTAGGCGTGGATTGTCCACATGAAATATTCATCTCAAATGAGGAAAAAGTAATTTCCATGAGGAATATTTGAAGTCCTTAATTTGTTTCTTTCCCTTTCCAAAGTAGATGCTGACATTACATGTCATTAATTCAAGTTAACAGAATTTACCGCGTGGCTTCCAATCCCATAGTGGACAAAAATAAAGTTACACATGGATTGTCCACATGAAATATTCATCTCAAATGAGGAAAAAGAAATTTCTACGTGGAATATTAGATGTCCCCCAATTTGTTTCTTTCATTTTCTAACGTAGATGGATAAAAGGATGGACATATTCATTAATCATTTTTAAAAATCTGACACGGTACACAATAATATAAGTCATCAAATAAAGTTCAATTTGTCATTCGAGCAAATAAAATTCGATTTGTCATTAAGGACTATCTTAAATATTTATCGATAGTTCACGAATCATATTGAACAAATTAAAAGTTAAAAAAAATGACGTTGCTCGCTAAACTACGGTTCAAAAATTAGCATTCGTGTTATCTTCCTTTTTACTATTGACCAAATCTTCCACGCACGTGCCCATCTTTTTCTTTTGTCCGGTCACGAATTTTCCAACCAATAATGCAAAGACAGCACCAAACCACTGACTTTTCTCCCTAAGCCACCATCAAAACCGCTCAAGATTATTGAGGAAGAGACGCCGTGACTTTCCTTAACTGGATAAAACCAAATCGAGATCTTCATTCTCATAGAGATCGAGCTCAGCAAGATCTTTTACTTTGAATAAAACTAGATCATGTCTCTAAAGCCGGTCTCCTGGGTTCTTCAGCTGTTCAAAATTCCTCTGGAAGTGCAGAAATCAAGGGGCGGTTTCGTATGCGAATTGAACGGGATTCGAGAACGGAGGGACCCAACCGTTCTTCGCCAAAACCCCAACATGAGCTTCAAATCTTTTGCTGGGTGTGCAGTGGAGCGAAGGAATGGACGTGCACGATGCTTTCTCTTTTTGAATCGAGCGTCCACGGGGTCGCTGTCGCCGGCCGAGGGGGACACACACGAGCACAGCGCCAGCACCAGCAGCAGCACCGAGTGAGCGGTGGGGCCCCCGTGGCGGTGGACGAAGCAACCTTGCGATTTGACGTGCCATTTGGCACGTACTGCGCCACGTCAGGCCCAATGGAGATGGAGATGGGGAGCCCCATCCCCAGAAACTCAACTTGGGTGGGGATTGGACGCTGACATTACATGTCATTGACGGAAATAGAGAGCAATGGCTATTCACCTACCTAGTGCTTAATTTGATACCCCCCTCCATCAATGAATAAAAAAAAAATCATGAAAGCACGAGACTTGAAATGTGACATTATCACCCCGTAGATTCTTATTGATAGAAGAAGAACGAGCTTTCTCACAAAGTTTTACAACTTATTTTTAGACAACAAATTATTCTTTTAGATTCATTTAATATTACGCATGAAAAGAGTCAAAAGTATACGGTGATTATTACGTGGTAATCGTCTTTTTACATAAGTCGACTCGTTAATTTTATCGACATGTTGACGGGCGTATACATGAGCATGGCTCTCTTTGAAGATGCCTTTGCCATAAAGTTATGCATTTTGTTGACGGATGTCTCTGGATGACGATGCTCGCCAAGTTCATTACCCTAATGCTTGGTTTATAAGCTACTTGGTGATGAGATGGTGGCTTCGAGACTTGATCGATCGTACGTTTGGGTCTTGTTTAGGCATGACAGTCACGTTGGAGAAGAGTACTTGTTCCTAGTCAAACTATGCACTCGATCGATCACGAGTTGAAAGCATTTTCAAGACCTATCACCAGACCTCAAAGCGAAGTTAAGATGGAATTATTTATATAAGGAACTATTCACCGATTAGTTTAGTATTATTTCGCATCGAAAGAAGACCACCTTCATTTTTGTTCTTTTTTGGTGAGCGTTCCGACGTCGCGTCCATTTGCACGGCTGCTGTGTGAAGATGCCACGGCCAGAAAAGTCGTGCACGTTTAGATGGATCGATAACCCTAGCCAGCTAATAATTATGTGCTTTGCTGCAATTTGATATTTGCATGGTTTGAGTTGTGATGTGATTGGAGTCCCTTTCCAATCCGTCAAAATTAGCTTTGGTAGGATCCCCCTATCCAGTCATTAGACATTCTAGTCAACTACTTTGGACAGAATTGCGTAAGTACAAACTTCACATGATTAATACCAATATATTCTATTCATCCTCAGTAAAAAAAATAAAAAACAGAGACTCCATGAAATACTCAATTTAAAGAAAAAAAACTACCAGAAGATTCTCATCGTATGCATGAGGGCAAAACTCACATCAGAACGAGTTTGTCCATAACGACGAAACAGAAGTATATAGTCCTTCAATAATTTACGACGACAAAATTATCTACACATGGCTGGTGATAAGAAAACAAGTGTTTCTCAAGAACTTCGATTGGTATTCGGCATCTTATCTGAAGCTGCAGTGCGTTTCCTTCCATATTAGTCAAGTGTAAACCTAACCCAAGTCTTCATGTAAAAAGTTCCAAGATGAAAAGCTTACCCAACTTAACCCTAGACACTGCATGATTAACAAGTTTCGCTTGTCCTGCATCCTGTATCCCAAATCATCACTCGCCAGGAAGTGAACACATGATACCCCAGAGAGGACATGCATGCAAAGTGGAGCAACTTAATCGCTTCAAAAACGAAGACGTCTCTTCCCCACCACTCAATCAATCAAACTTAACCCTTGGAAAGATGGGAAGGGCACTTCGTGCAGTATTAGTGTAGCCGCAATGCTTAAAATCTGGTGAAAGCATCAATCAGTATCTGCTGTGTGCGTCACAGTACAGATGGTGGGCTGCGAACAAATTGGTTGAACAGAAGAAAATGCCATTCAAGGCAAAAATCTAATCAGTCACTCACTATCGACCACGTTGGCAACTTGATCCTGACAGTATCGTTCCGGATTGACTGAAAGAAAATTTTTCCAGAGATTAGAGTCTTTTGGATTCTCCACATTTTTGGTGGGCGGTGGTGCGTCACACCGATACTGTTCCGTGCATGGACGTCCCACTCTCCCGGTATCCATAATTCTGCGGATGGGGTTGTTGCAACCCGTCGTGTCCTTGCGGGTCCTTTTGGCGACAACGGGAAACTAGGGTTTCTCTCTTCTTTTTCTCTTTCTTTACCTGAATTTGCCATGCCATAAGTATCTCCTCTTCAAATTTGACCAAGTGGGTTATCTAAGTAAAACCGAGGAGTGATTCGAGATTATTGACTGAGGCTTCTTCTGTTTCACGATGGTTTGAAATATTTTTCTTCAAATAATCGCTTTGTATCATTTAAAACAATTAATCAATAATTTTTATTTTCATTATCAACAAATGTTTATGTTGAATATTTTTAGTGAACAATAAATATATTTTTCTTTCATTCGTTCTTATAAGCGATGCGGGCAATCATTTAAAAATAATATTTTTTTAATTATTTATTTTCAGCGAAATAAAGGCACCCTAAAGTATCCCATAGTAAATGTACCGCGAAATCATCCATAAATGGTGTCGAGGAATAATGGAGAGTGTTCAAGGCGACTATTCAACTTCATGATTACATGACTTGGTTCGAGTAATAATTATGTGTTATTTCTTGAGAAGATTTACGAGCATCCCATTCCTAGATGATCGTGTTTCTTTAGATACTAAGTTTTTTAAGGACTATAGGTACGGCAAAGAAAATTTCAGCTTGCAATTTAAGAGCTTGACGTGTTGAATTCACAGTCCTCAAGTTTATTAACTTGTATCCCCATATATATATATATATATATATATATATATATATTTTTGATAACCCAGGGAACCCCCGCACGGCCGACAGCCGAGGAGTAAACCCTAGGGCCGACACGTGCTAGCCACCACACACGTGCCACTTGTATTATTATTATATGCCCTTCATTATTTCTTTGTGCTCTTCTATTTTCCTTTTTTCCTTTTTTTTTTCTGGTTGCTGCATCTGCGATGTAGTGCATGATTATTTGACGACAGGAGTTGCCGCCAGAGACGCGCGGGATTTAAGCCAGAGGGGCGGGGTCGGAGTCGGGGAGAGGGGGGGTGGGGAGAGAAAAGGTTGACCAAGTTCCGATGCTCCCCCGACATCCTCCACGTGGTCTGACACGTCCTCCCCCTCTGACCTTTTGACCTCACGTGCCCCTCCCCCCGGGGGGCACGCACGTGCGCGTGCCGGACCGTGTCAGCTCAGGGTTCAAAGTCTCCAGCGAAATCGGGCTTTCGCTCACTCCATCGCCAAGAAAAATGGAAGAAAAAGGAAACGTTCATCAGCGCACGGAAACTCATCTCATATCTGTGCCTATCACATCATCGTATGATGCTGTCCTAATTTCCAATACAATGCACGCCACGAAGCAAAGGTTAGTTGTGAACCCTGATCGCTTGACCAAAACTGATGCGTGTGCGACCACAAGAACACGTTTTGACGATTCTTCGGATTGTGTGAAGGAAGAGAATGGAGATCCGTCGTCATTGCGTGGAACGATCGAGACAGTTTGTGTCCGAACGAAGTGCGAGGTCGCGCATGCGATCCCTCTCCTCCTTCTCCTGAGTCCTCGACGTGCTGCGCATGCTTTTGTTCGAATGAGAAAGCATAAGACTTGTACAAGAATTCGATCAACTTTAGTATCACATATTCAAATTTCACCATATTACTAAAAATTGTTTATGTGTAGATATATTATCCGTAGCTATCAACCATTATGTCTAATGTTAAAGTGTTAATACTACAAAAAATTCCAAATTATGTTCATTGTGACACAAATACCCCGAATATTTTTTTTGTGCTACTAAAAACCTTAAAACTTTTCCACTATGATATGAACCCCCTGAACTTTTTTTTTTTGGGGAAACAAAAAAAAAATTTGAGGTATTAGTATCACAATGGGTATAATTTAAAATTTTTGTGTGGTATTTGCTCATGTACTAAATAGAGCTATTCGCGAAGGATGAAGGTAAAGTTTTATAAAAATCATGTGCTGTTGAGGAGGAGGTAAATTTCATGTAAAATCATTTGTTTATGTCGCATACGTGGAAAAAGTAGACAAGTTCCAAACCGGGTGCATGGAAAGCATCATTTGTCTTTTTTTGTGGTGGTTGTTTTTATCATTGGATCCGCATATGTATGTTGATGAACAAGAAATGCCACAAATGTGCCCATAGTTTACCTAAAGGAAGGTCTATTAAGAGTGAATTTCACATACGATAAAATGTTGCTTAAATATTATGATTCGTGAAAGATATCTTCTAACCTCTATCGCGAAAAAGAAAAAAATTGAGTTGAGAACATGAAACTGAGTTGAACTCGAATTGATATTTTTCAGCTGTCGGATGCTATTCTGTTCAATGAGGTGTGTTGAGTTTGTCTTTGCATTTCTGATTAATTGTAACCTTCTGGGTGATTTGGATACACTAATTCCACAACTAATCTAAAATAGCAATTGATAATAACAGTTTAAACATTTGTGGGAGCTTTCATTATTAATAACATCATCAAAACACATATATATTTTCATTAAATAATTAAATTCCACGTGTGCTATAAAAGAACATTTTATCAGATTCGTTTCCCATAATGTCACTTGGGTTAGGTTTCGTTAATTTTACCGAAAAAAAAACTAGTCATTTTATTTTGGGTCATATATGTCTAGGGCTTATATTATATATACTCATGATCTCTTTTGCGCAAGCTCGTAGGAAACTTGCTTTAAAAAAGATAATGATAATCCAGACGAATAATTAATTGCAGCAAATTGAACCTACTCTTGAGCGTGGACGAATGAACGCTATGTGCTCTTTACAAAAGATTTTGATTTGTCGTTTGTTTGACCTTCATAAAATTCTTGGATTCCACTATTTTCTCATCATCATACTTTTATTATATTTAGTTTCATTAATTTTTCAATTCGATAATATTTTCTCATTTCCCAACATATTTAAGCGGGTGGTTCCTCATAAACAAATCATTTATACTCTCCTTCTTCCTTTTACTTTTTTGCTCTCTCTCTCTCTCTCTCTCTCTCTCTCTCTCTCTCTTCTCCTCTCCTTCTCTCTCTCTCTCTCTTTCTCTCTCTCGCTCTTTGCAGCAGCACTGCGGAGAAAATTCACGGACAAATCTGCTCTCTTCGGCTTCTTCCTTCATCTTCAAGGCTCTCTTATTCTTGCCTCTTGTTGTCTGGGTCGCTCCACATAAACTCTGATCGGCTTCTTTCTTGGTTAGTTCTCTCAAGATCTTGCTGGAAAAATAAGAATCCATTGTTCAAGAAAAGAGTAACCCTTTGAAGATTTCTCTCAAGCCTCGCTAGGTTTCCGTTGGCTCATCATATCCTGGTCTGACTGAAAGCAAGTTATGCATACATATCGGTAGGATCACTCTTGTTGCAGCAATCTTTCTCTCTGCTGTTCATTGGGTGGTTCGAATGTGAATGCAGTCGTTTTGCCGATCGATTCTCTTTGTGAAGTACATATAATTCAAGTTCAGGCACGTTCGTACACACATATAAAACCAGCAACTAATTGCTACCGGTAAGCCAACTTCCGAAAATCATGTGTTTTTCGACGTGGATTTGAAGGGGAAAAAAGTGATTTCTTTTGTCCAAGGGAATTCAGGAAGAGTGGATGTGGGTATGATGGCAGGTTTTGAGCCAAACCTGAACTCTCGCTACTTTCACCAACTCTTGAGACCAGAACTGGAACTTCAGAGACCCTCCTCGATCCCTCCACAACACTCTGATCCCAAAGACTCGCCCCAAAAGGACCCCAAGTCCACCGACAGCGAGGGCGGCACCAATAGCGGCTCCGGCGGCCCCACGCGCCGCCCTAGAGGCCGCCCTCCCGGCTCCAAGAACAAGGCGAAGCCTCCGATCATCGTCACGCGCGACAGCCCGAATGCCCTCCGGTCGCACGTCCTTGAAGTTTCTTCAGGTTCAGACATCGTCGAGAGCTTGACCAATTACGCCCGCCAGAGGGGGAGAGGCATCTGCGTGCTCAGCGGCGGGGGGACTGTGGCAAACGTCACTCTCCGGCAGCCGGCAGCCCCCACTGGGAGTGTGGTGACACTGCACGGGAGGTTCGAGATACTATCCCTCACGGGAACGGTGCTACCGCCCCCCGCGCCACCTGGAGCGAGCGGGTTGTCGATATTCTTGTCAGGCGGCCAGGGGCAGGTAGTGGGAGGGAGCGTGGTGGGTCGGCTGGTGGCATCTGGGCCGGTGGTTTTGATGGCTGCATCCTTCGCTAATGCTGTTTTTGAGAGGTTGCCAATTGAAGAAGACGACGGGGCCATCCAAGTCCAGCAGACGGCATCTCAGTCGTCAGGTGTCACCGGAGGTGGACAGGCGGGCGATGGGAGTGGAGCAGGTGGTGGTGGTGGCATCGGAGGCGGAGGCGGAGCCGGTGTTGGTGTTCCAATGTTTAATGTGGGAAACTTCCCATTTTCAGGTGATCAGTTGTTTGGATGGGGAGGAAATGCTGCTAGGCCTCCATTTTAGCTTGAGTTATTTTTGAGCTATATCAAGGGCTGACCTCGATGAGGTTGTTGGCAGCTGGTGTTATAACTATAATTTATCAATGATTATCAGGGTGACATGGAGTAAATTATGAAATCGGGTCTTCTCTCTCTCAATGCTCCATGAGGGAGAATTTAGGAGGAGATTTGAGGGGAAAAACAAAAAATTCATTTCTTGGAGAAGGCCTTGGAGTTATAGGATGATGAAAATGAAGAGAACCCCACTGCTGATTTTGGAGAGATTAATCTTCACTCTTGGGGTAAGTTCATCTGCAGACTCATCAACCCATCCGTGGGCTTTTCTCTTCATGTTTTATTCACGCTCTCTCGGCTTCTGATGATCCTTTTTCAAGCGGTTGAAATGATTTCGCTAGTTGTGAATGTAAAAAGTGATATAAGATATGCACATTTCTAGGGTATATGATAGTGTTCCTATCGCTTGTGCAGTACTTGGTTTGCCTGACATCAAGAATGCTTCTATAATGTATTGTAATTAGTTAACAAGGATAGACATGAGCATTGGCAAGTGGGATGAGCACTATATAATATGAAGTTTTTCTTCTTCATTACCATTCTGTTGATTTTATGATTGGAAGTAATTTATCCCGAGCATAGACACAAATTACAAGTTGTTTTCGTGGTGCTTCAATATTATAATTTCATCTTTGATTTGGTGGCTCTGGTTAATTAGTTGATTAATTAAAGAAGCTGCAGAAGCAAAATATAAGTTTGTTTCTCATCTCTTATATTAGAGATAAGAGAGCCTAGTTCTGATTGTTAGAGAAAATTATGGGGAACTTCAAGTACCGTCCAAACCTCCTGATGTTTTGTCGGTTGAGTGGCTTACAAACGCTGCGTAATACGAAGGTTAATTGTCAGCTACAAATGAAGCTGAAGGGTTTTTTAGGAAGCATTGAAACTCACTATATTAAGCACAATCCAGATAAACTCTATCAAACTTGATTTGCCAATTAAGGGGGTACAATCTACGCGAATGATTAATGATCAAGTGAGACGTTCCGTCACCGAAAAGACTTATCGTATCATTTAGTAAACTACTATTGCCTTTTGAGACTATTGTTACGTACAAGTGGCCAATGATGGAAGTCCTTTTCCAAACCTAATTAATGTTTGCATTTCGACGGTCTAGATGATTACTCCGATCCCTGATATGCAAACGAAATAGCCCTCCACCTATTCAATTCCAACTTGAGTTGCGCAACCGAAGAAATTGCTTTGAGAGTCGTAGTTGGAATTTATTGCATTGAAAATTGAAAAGGGCTGGGGAAGAAAAACTAAAATATGCAGCTTCTTGGGAATTGCATGGACTTTGGTTGGTCAGTCCATCTTAGCTTTGGCTTGTTCTAGAAATGCATGGTCTCGTATCGTGAGATATACTCCTCTATATTGAAGAAAAGTAGAGGCCTTGGTCTTTACTGTTTTCTGGCCTTTTGTTTTTCTTTTTATCTTTTCTTTGTCTTGCTCTTGGTTTGGGAGTTCGCCAAGTTGAAATGCAATCCCTTTGCTTTGTGCCCATTGACAACTACAAGATGAATAAGTTTTCTTAGAGGGCTGGTTCCAAGTGATTTTCTTACCTTGATACATAAGTTACAAAGCATATTAGGGGTTATTAGTTCCAAGATATTGGTCTGCTTGTTTGTGCATGCATGCTCTCTCTCTCTCTCTCTCTCTCTCTCTCTCTCTCTCTCTCTCTCTCTCTCTCTCTCTCTCATGAAATAACCCAATCAAACACATGCCCTTTCCTGGAAGCAAGATGGCACATTAGAACGAGAATGAGTATTCGAGAAGGTTTTAGAATGAGCTTGACTTTCATGGGACCACCAGACGAGTTGCAGATTGGGCCATGGCTTACAAGTTGGAACCGAGTTTGTCTTTTCTCAAATAACCTTTATGATTCCGTTGGATACGGCTTTGAAGTGAAAATCAAAACAAATCGATCGATATTAACTGACGAAGAAAAGAAAAGCCAAACAGCAGATGGAGGCACTCTTGTGCTTATAATATAGAGGACTGGTAACTGAAGCTTTCTTTTTGGAGGGATAGTGAGCTGTAATAACAGTCGTGGTGTAACCACAATTCAGCTGTAATTCTTTTGTCTTGGAGAGAATCACAAGTTTCTGAAATTTTCATAAATGTTAAGTCGATCTTCGGGTCCAGAATTCTCCTGGAAATGCAAGCGAGTATAATTAATTGTCTTGGGTTATGGTGATGCTTTTTCTTGTGGCTGCTGATGTTTTAGTTCAATGACATGGAATCGCTTGAAGAGTTCAAAGCTACTGGCAATTTGTTGGGCAGAAAATTTGCCACACGAGATGGTGGTTGAAACTTAGACATAATGGTGATTATTCTCATCAAATAAGCTCCGCCTTCTCCGTCCTTTGTTTCCCGGCGCAGTAGAAATGTTTATTTTTTAGCTTTTAGGGCTTAAATATGATTCCGGTAACATAGATTATATGAAGAGCTTGTTTGATTATGACCAACTATCTATTTCGACATAATCTAATTCCAAGTCTAATTTGTCTACAAACAAGTGATAAAATTAGATCATGTGTAAGCGAACACTCTAAACTAGAACGTGTTAATGTCAACAAAAAGGAAGATAGAAGAAACATTGATTATATATACTACTTCTCAATGTTAATCTTAAAGGGAGAATTGTTAAATTTTGAAGAGATCTTAACAATTGAGGGTGTGTCTTATCCAATGCTTCTTTTGCTGGTCTAATCAAATGAAGATGGTCTGATAGAACAAGATAAGAAACACAATTAATTCATCACTCAAAAGATTTGAAAGTTTGTACTCCAAAAATTGGTGCGTCATCATTCACCGTCGAAGAATCACAAGATGAATGTAGTTATTGATCTCTTACATGTTGATGATTTACTGCTAACTATTAAAGTACCCACCCGGTGTTACTACATATCCCCCCTTCGAAAAAAAATGAAAAAAAGAAAAGGGAAAATTCAATGGCAGCGCTGGTAGTAGGGATGACACTATAATTGGTATACACGACGTCCGGCGAAGCGTTGTTGTCGATTGATCTCGTCCTTGCACACAAGAGGACTGAACATGACAGTGCAGATCATATATTGTGTACACGCTTCGTATAATTGCAGTCATTTCGCGCTTCAATTTCAACGGATTCATTAGCTTGTTTAATTAACTTCTTATGCATTTGGTCAAAAGAAAAAAAAGTATTATCATACCTAATGACGCTCCATCATAAAGAAAAAATGTCAGGAGTCCATGTTTGTGGCTACAAAAAGTCATTGCAGAAACAGCAATAACAAAGCACGATGCAATGCGTAAACCACACGGCACGAGCAGCAACATTGCAGCAGAATGAGTAAAAGCCCTCAACAAACCAACGCGGATCCTTTTTCTCTGTCTTACGTACTTGGAGCTGTCGATCTTCTACACGTGGTCGGAAAATGCGAATCATCTTTGCGTCGTTCTCGTATCACCCGGTGTTCTTATTATCAGGTCGTAATAATTCGGATCTCTACGTCATGATAACGCAATCATCGGTTTTCTTGATTAGCTTTGGCTATCGGTTTTTTTTATTGACTTCGGCTGCCCGACCTCCTTAACGACTCTTTAATTACACTGACCAAGCAAAAGACCAACCTTTTTGGGATGTAATTACTTTCGCTACCGCGACATCGACGGATCCTACCCGACTGGCCGATACTACTTGGTTCTATAATTTCAGACGGATCATCTATGAGATGAGGGAGCTTCAATTGACTTGATAACGTCAAGTTTAATCAGCCAGGTAAAATGATGCACCAATTGTAGTGAGCCTTTCAGATTACATTTAGGATAACCATTGTCGACTCGACAAGCACTTCGTTTCAACACATGCTTCTTGTTCATCAATCTGGTGCTGCTCCCATGAACGCATTCTTTGTTACTGGAAAATTGTTGCCCGGCGTCGTGGACCGCAGACAAACACCTCCATCGACACAATGGAACTCGAAAACTGAGTGATCGGGCTTTTTAGACAGAATGCAGGAAACATCCGAAAGTTCATAAACGCACTTATTGGCAACATCTGGAAGCAGCTCCTGCAGGCAACAGATGCCGCTGTCTTTGCCAGTGAATGATAAGCAAGCAAGTAGCGGCAGGCCTTCTCCATATGGAAAGAGCATATCACAATTTCATTAATCAAATCTGTGAAATCGACAGGATTTGCCATTTATATTCCACAATAATGTACTCATGCACTCATGCGTCACAAAACCTGTTAGATTTTCAACTATACGGAACTGATACAAGTACGCTGTGCAGAGGGGATTACCTGGCTAAATTACAATTAACAGCCACCGTTCACACCACCTAAATTCTGCAACATCCTAACTTCGCACATTACAAAGTTATTCTAACTTTACATCCGTTGACCTGCCACGGTGAGTACTTTCCTATTCCTTTCAAAAGGGAAAATTTTGAGAATAGTGTGGTCTTCCAAGCTTAGATGAAACAGGTCGGAGTTGAAGGGGAAGAACTTTACACAATAATATACAGCAAATAAAATCCGCTATGCTACACTATATTACAGAGGAGAGCAATGACATTGCACCTTCCATTCAGCCTTTTAGATTGAGCCTCATGTTCTGAACCTTTACCGATATTTTCAACTTCTGTTCCTCCATGTCTTTCAAAACTGCAAGCAATTTTCTTCGATATTCTTCACATTGCAGACTTGCATTTGCCAACTCAGATGTTAATGCCTGTACCTTCTCATCCTGTTCCTACACGAGGAAGAGACATGGCAATACATTAATTGACAATGGCATTAGCTCAATATAAAAAAGGGCAAAAGAGCTCATTCTCACATTGACAGCATTCCTGACACAAGGAGCTCTGGCAGAGCTTACACTCGAGACCAATGCAAGCAAATATCATTCTGGTCATTCATTAAATAACTGTACAGAATGGTGACTCACATTGATCTACAAGCTACCTCAAGCAGGACTAAGGTTTATACGCTTTAGCAGACGAACAAATGACTGAAGTTTTACAAAAGGCCCCTTCAGAAACCATTTCGATAGGAATATGCAGGAACCCTAAACTGGGAAGATTAGCAATTACTATACTGCTTCTAAATGCATACGGGATGCCAGGATAAAAAAGAAAAACACAGGGCCATATGTCTCTATCTAATGCGAGTTCTTTTGATAGAGAGACAGGAGTAAAGCATCATGGGAGGATTTATTGCCAGGATATTTGCTATGACGCAACTCACATATTTTGCAGGCAGCAAATACCATTAGTGTATTATTAAAGTAATGGAATAATGAGTATTAAATCTGAATCACCAGAGACAGAAACTAAATACAGACAGACCTGACTTGCTGCCTACAAGCAACAAATAAAATTCAAGAAAGATCATGGAGATCGAGCATTTGGTATGGTGAAGTGGAGACTTGTACCATAAACAATGAGGGCACAAAGCTCTTGCGATGTATTCAAAGGATCATCTTGACAGTCTTTCAACTATGTGACCTAACCTATTATCAGGAAAATTAATTTCAACTGCTCAGCGGATCTATCTGGCTATAGAAAGATATTTCTATTGTGTGCCACTACAGCATTACAATATTTTTTTTATTTTAAATCTACTTTTACCAGAACAAGTAAAGGATCATAACAAAAAGGTGATAGTAATCACATAGTATCCCACCCAATGTGAATATAATACCTCAACAACTAAAAAATCCAGGAGAAGGAAATAGATGAAGCAAGCCTTCTATCCAAGAAGCAATAACTTCAGTGACTTATGCAGAGATATTTCAAGCCAAGGATCCTCATCATACAGTGCAGAAAATCAGATAAATGATCAGCACTTCGGAAAAATAAACCATAAAAATTTCAAAACCTACTGTACAGCAAGATTGAGACTGGCATCCATTTATCGATGTCTTCTGTTCGAGTCCAAAACAACGCTTCTTAGAGGCAGCAACCTTTTCTGCAGCTATTTGCAGAGCATCCATGGCCACGGTATAGCTATGTATGGATTCTGCCCCATCCTCTACGTATTTGATGGCATCGCGGCGTAAATTTTCATAACGTGCGGTGAAGGACTCCAGCGGATTACTTGGGAATCCGACCATAAAGTCATCTAGTAAGGACTCACTTTTGGCATTTCTTGTCCACCGCTTTAAAATATAATGAGGCGGAAGTGCGAGGATATTCATTACTCTAAAAACTGCTAGTATATGCCTACATGTGATACCAGAAGATTCAAACATTTGGCAGCTACAACAAGCTTTCTTCCTGAAAACATCAACCTTAACAAAGTGAGCCTTGTGGTCTTCGCCAAACTTGGCAACTCGATACACGGCTTCCGATTCCATGTCTTTAATGATGGTTGCTGGATAAGCTAGAGTCTCGACTAACTCCTCCTGGAATTTTTTGAATATCTTCCTTGTATAGACATTCGCCGCTTGTCTTTCCATAGGAGAAGGTGTCTTCAGAACAGGTGCAGTATTTAGGGTCTCGTAATCAGATTTGATTTCCTTTTCGTGCCTACTCGCGATTGCTTTTTCATATTGCCTTACCAGCACCTGAACACTAGTAGATGCGTTGATATATCCATCAAAGTATGAGTTTACGCCGTCGCTTCCTTGCATTATCGACATCTCTCCGAAGAATGTATCCCTTAGAAAAACAGGCACCCATTTTTGCCGAGCATCGTACATCAATTGAAGCCATTCGTTATATCTGAGACCATATCTTTCAAGGAGGGATTCCCAACATAATTCAAAATCTTCAACAGTCTCTGTGATATTAACACACCTTTGAAACTCCGCTTCAAAATTCGGATGCGAGCAGCGAACATCTGACAATTTCTCCTGAGCTTCCCTAAATACATTCCACCTACAAAAGCGGTGACGAGTTCCAGGCAACACCTGAGCCACTGCTGACCCAATAATTCTATCCCGATCTGTCGTGATCGATACAGGATGGCTACCCGACATGGCATCAAGCCATGTCTGGAAGAGCCAAACAAATGACGACTCCGACTCGTTGAGGAGCAAGGCACATCCAAATAACACGGGCTGTCCATGATGGTTCCACCCAGTGAATGGGGCAAACGGGACTCGGTAGCGATTCATCCTGTACGCGGTGTCGAAATTGACCGTGTCTCCGAAATATGCGTAATTCTTTCTCAAATTCGCGTCGGCCCAAAAGATGTTCCCAGCCAGATTGTCAAAATCGCCCTGGACAGCACAAAAGAAACCAGGATCCGCAGCCTGCATTCGCTTCAAATAATCAAAAACAAGATGACCCCCACTTCCAAGTGTCCTCTGCCTACTACTGCTCATGTAATTCTGGCAATCGATTTTAATGAAGCCAACATTATTCACGCCACCGGATTCCTTAATCAGCACAGACATCACGCCGCTCGGGCCCATTCCCGCCGCCTGAAGAGTATCTATCAAGCTCCTGGTGGGACCCGAGACATGCCTATGCGACCGCAGGCAATGCACCTCATCGGGCGGCACGAGCTCGTGATTATGTTCCTTAACGAACCTCGAAACAGCCCATCTCCCGGAACCCCGCCTCTTCACGGTCATCTGCGCCTTGCACCCGACCCTGGTGACGGTGCGCCGCCGCTTGGACTCGCCCTCGCCGGCCCCGCGGCGGAACCCCTCGCGAGAGCACACGACCTGGCGGCACACGATCGAGCCGTCCCGCCGCGACCTCTGGTACACGCTGACCCGGGTGCCGAAACCCATCCGGCGGGCGTACGAGTTGTAGAAAACCCTGGCGGCCTGCTCGGAGTCGAACTCCATGCCCTCGCGGGGCTCCGGATTCGGGTCCCCATCGGCAACCGACGAGCCAGCTGCGCCGGGCGGCGACGCCGCGGGCCACTCGGCTAAAACGCCGAGGCCGGCGGCGGCGGCGGTGCCGTCGTACTCCTCGCCGACCTCGAACTCAACGACCTCGTTTCCTATGCTCAGCGGCTCAAAATCCATGGCCGAGCAGGTGCGGGCTAAGGTGCTATCGATGTGACCACCATTCTGCTCGGTGCTCGTACAGGTATGGCCAAGCAGGTATCCGTTTCCGCGGGATGTGATCGGTATCTTTCAGGTTGGGGAGAAAATGCTTGGGGTGTGAAGACGGGGAAGAGAGAGAGGGAGGTGTTCATCAGGAGCGATGGTGTGCGGACGGGAGGCGTCCCATCGCGTACCGCGCGCCGTCCGATCGAGCGCTAAAACGGAATCGGGACGATGCTGAAAATTTATCGCTCGTCGACACGCTTAAACTGTGATTAATCCGAAATTTATTCTACAAAACTGCTAATCGAGTAGCGAAAGTCACCGGCCCATTTGGAAATTATCACCCTCCGTTGCAAAATTATCGGCCACATTTGGAAAATGCACAACTTCAGCTAGAAAGTTCCTAAAAGATGTTCTCCTAACAACGGTCGAAAGATTTACCATTATCTCTCAAAAGTTATGAGTCATAATCGGAAAATGCATAACGACCTCTTGGGGAATTTTGAAATCTTTTTCCTTGCAAGATAGCAAGAAATTAAATTTGGAAGTAAGCTTTAAAACATATTAGTTTTAATTTGGAGATTTGTGCTTGATGCTGCAATGCTGCTTAAGAAAATTTGTGAATACTAGGAGGGAGGCGTAAGGGCTAACACCAGCACTCTCAAGTCTGGCGGTGCTTGTCTAAATTGTATTACCTTTCACATGTAGTAAGTAAAATTATATCAACAGATTCATTTGGAACTCATGTCTAGGAGTGGCAAAATGGGTTAACGACCAATTTTTTAACTCACATTTCAACAAAAAAAAAACTCATATTTCATGGACTGGGCAGAAAATGGGTTGATTAAAGCTTTAATATGGGATTGAAATAGGTTGATTACAACAGAGCCTAATTACAACCATACCCATTTATAACCCAATCCAGATCCACGAGCTTACCCATTGAAAATTATTCGTTGTGTACCGATTATGCAGATGAAATAGTCAATAACTTAAGCCTCAATAGTTTTGAGTATTTTGCTAAAGAAGATTGCACTGAAAGTATAGGTGCTCCTTTTTGGCCAAGAGAAGGTGCAGGTACCATTAGTATCCATAGGATGCTCTAAACATCTCGATCAAAAGGCATTACGAAAAAATGAGGGATAATCGAGTAGTGACTACTGGAAAGAATTCGCACGGATCGAGTCGACTCTAGACTACGTGCTACTGTAACCTTCAACAGTAAAGCTACAATTCAAGGAAGCAATTGAAACTATCTCGGCCCATAATCTCAAGTGTTCGAAAGCAAGGATCGAGCCGCCTGAGAGGTGAGGGTGACGCCCCGCCACCCCCAAAGTCCGACCGTTTACGTATCAAATATATTCATGAAGGGCTTGAGTCCCTGAAGTGGTTCTCCTATATTTGTCCCCAGTTGGAGGGATCGAGAATCAAATATCACGAGCTATACGAATTGACGGGAGAAGCTGGCACTCGCATTACCAGATCTCAGATAGCTTGTAGCACTTCAACTGGGAATTTCCAGGATGAGAACTCCGACAAACAGTTTTACAGATTTACCTATAGATCAGAACATGGACTCGTAGAAATTTAAAACTTGGCAAAACTTTCCGAGTTTCACAAAATTTGCGGAACAATCCTCTGCATTTGCCCTCCAGATACAGCAAGTGGCACTTACAACGGAGAGAGACGGCTACCCTACATTTATTACCAACACATTAAAGTAACTCCACCGCAATCCTGATTCATAGTGTAAACGAAGAGTAATAGAAAGAAATATACAACTGTACAAGGGTTGGGCACTCGGAAAAAATTTTGTGCACTCAAAGTGGTGAGCGGCCGTTGGAGGAAGGCAATGACATAACTGAGAGAACATCGGTGACGGAAGCCATAATGCTCAGAGCTGCTTTCAGAACGTCTTGCGAACACCCTGGCTTTACAATAGTTCGGACCTGGAACAGAAAACAAAAAGGCAATAAGAGGCAAGTGCAAAAGTAGTCGTGCTCCAAATGAGGGAATAAATTAGGTGCAGGGAATGTCTCTTTGTTCTGTGTATGCTGCAAAAAAACTAAACTCTCCGAGTAGACCAAATTTAGCTTTCTTATGTTTGTGCATAAATTTTTTATAATTATACCAGCATAAGCACCAAGACTTAGTTCCTCGCTAAAAGCCATGTTAGGATTTTCTTCACATTTGCCGTGACTCATTATTTAATATTGATTACATTGTAAGGGGAATATCACTGATACTTGCATGCACTTGCTACAAGACAGAGAGAGAGAGATCATAAAGGTTTTTTCCGCTTCTAATCCTGATATTTCTACGGTATAATTCCATAATCCCAAGTAAAACCATCAACATATTAAGCTAATGAGCTCAGTGTACTGTTCAAGTTCAGTTAAATATTCTACCCAATTTTCAGTTTGCTTGTTTTATGCCAAGCCAAGCAGGGTAATAGGATATAACAGATAAATTAGAATACCTTATCCAGATATTCCTGGAGCCTCTTAATACGGCCCATATAGTCCTGGTCTTCCACGCACAGAGTTACTGGCTTAGAGTCCACACCAGGGCCATCAAACTGAAGAGGTCCTGGATTTCTATAGACATCCTCCATCAAGAATTTTGTTGCATCGTATCTCAGCAACCTGCACAAATGCTCCACTATAAAACAAGGGAAATAATTCGACTCAAGCTACTATACAAGCATCTCAAGACTCAACACTGGGATATATTCCTGTTGCTTTAAGTAGAGAGAAAATGGTAACAAGGCGCAACTAAACTGCAGACCAACCAAACCAGAATTTTTCAGCATTGTAGAGAACTCTTAACTAATCAAGGCTATCAAAACTCATAGACCACGAAGACTTACTCATAGGCTTTTCCTTTCAAATCCACAGTGGCTGGATGAATTGCAGGTTTCCCAATGGATGAAGCCCCTGGATTTTGTGCCCATCGTTTGACGGTCATCATTGACTAGTCATGTCATTAAAATTGGTGACATGAGTATTGTCCCTCACAAGTAATTAAACTAGAATTATATGAATCCTAATGACAATTATGAAATGTAGAGTATTCGCAGCAATAATGCCAGTAAATGATGAACGTACTGCTATGGGGGCAGCACCACAGCGCCACTTATTGACAGGATTCTTCAGATTAGTTATAGTAGCCATGTAGCCATTCAAGCCAGCAGCTAGAATATGGTAGCAGATATGCCCAAGAACCTAAACAAGAAATATTTCATGATCACTTTACTATCATTTGCAAAAGAGACAGAATGCTCCTGGAGACCACTTACATAAGCATAATCACAATCAAATTTTGATGGTAAAGATCCCCGAGCTTGATAACCAAAGAAGTGGCATATGGCAT
This sequence comes from Syzygium aqueum, assembly GCA_031216185.1. Classification (NCBI taxonomy): domain Eukaryota; kingdom Viridiplantae; phylum Streptophyta; class Magnoliopsida; order Myrtales; family Myrtaceae; genus Syzygium; species Syzygium aqueum. The sequence continues at coordinate 34,744,938 of CM062236.1, forward strand.
TGAATTTCTTCCCCTTGTATGTTCCTTCTTTCTGTGCAAAACCAAAACACATCACAGACTGAAGATCTCATGAAGATAGAAGAGGGATTCTGGCATAAAGTGATATTGATATCCTTGCTCAATGAAAGCAATGAAAAGAACAAAAACATTATGCTGCAAAGTCTCAGATGCGACTCATACAAAATAAAGCAATCATCTATAAGGACGAAAACAATAGGATGGGAACATACATTCAAATGTTCAACTATTCCATAATCTTCCAAAATCTAAACTAAATTAGCAGAAACTGGTCAAGGTAAAATTTTTGTAACCCACTGTTCTGTAGAAGCATCAGCTTGTCATGTGAATGACAAACATTTTCTCATAATTTTATCCCTAGAATATATCACAAAAAAGCTGCAAACCTATATCTCAAATCCCAGCTTAGAGAACCTGAATAATACAAAGACCTATAGGAGAAGAAAAACTAACAAACAGTAAATAAAGGTAAAGGGAGAAAAGGTTTGATTTTCCTAACAGGCAAATTTTTCTTGCGGATTAATTCAAATGTGTGCTGAACCATGATGCCTGACTCAATCACAGTATCTTACCGTCCGCTTATTCATTTCTGCATCCACCAGATGTGCTAGAAGTTTTTCAGTTTCAATCTGAAAACAAAATCAAACATGTATCTCTTACTACAAATTATACATTTCAATGAAGTGTTGAATCATCGTAAGCAAGTAGAGATGGAATCATAGCTCATCCTTTACCTGGGACAACTGAGCAGAGTCATCTGATTCAGGAAAAAGGATCAGCTGTAATGATCAAAGCTCACAGTTTAGAGATGGAATTGTAGCTCATCCTTAAGTATTGCAAAATATATTGAACGACCACAAGGTATAACTGTACCTCTTTCCTGATGAAGGGTGGCAAAAACTCAAATAATGCTGATGCCCAGGGCGAAAGTTGAGAGGAAATGTTATCAGCAGAAACACCTAGCTTGAGCAATCCGTGAATTTCCTGAGAGAAGAACTTACGGTTATTCCAATATGAGTCCAAATGTTTAACTTCAAATGGAGAAGTCCATTTTGAATAAGGACCAATCATAGCATCAAGAGCAGCAGAAAGAGTACCCCTTCGATTTTTACCTCTAATTTCCTTATATTCTTTTGGTTGTTCTCTTCTCTTCTTTTATGTTTGTTTGTTTGTTTGCTTTTTAATTTATTTTGGGTTGTTCTCTTCTTCTTTTTGCCTTTTGGTTGTTCACTGCTTCACAAGTATTACCTTCAAAAGAGCATAAACTTCAGGAATGCTTTCTATGAGCCCTTCTGGCAATAGGATGACCCCGTGGTACTTTTCTGGTTAAAAGTTATACATATTCAATCAGATGAAGTCCACTACGAAAAATCAAAATATAACATGAATGTAGCAGGACAAGAACCTTGCACTGCTCTAGCTTGAACAGCATCACAGATTTGCTTTGTAATGTCAAAGAGGGTAAGCTTTGATGCAGCAACTTCCTCTCCAAGAATCACCTGAAGTGGAAGGGGAAAGAAAAGGAGAATTTCTGGATAAGATATATACATGAGATTCTCTCTTCTAATCGTAAACTGGCAAACTAAACATACTAACCATATTTGGATGGGACTGGAGAGTGCATTCCAAAGCTACGTGTGATGCCTTCCGGCCCATGAGTCGGATAAAATAATAGTACTGCAATTAAATGAAGAGAAACGTTAAATTATTTTCTTAAAAGGGAAAAATATAATCAAAAGCAACTGACATGCACATGATGTCCAGCAAACTTCAACGAATAAGAGAGATGAGGCTAACATGCATTCATAAATGGAGAGTTTATGAAGAAAAGACAGAAAAGGCAAAGTTTTCTAACATTTAATTTTACATTTACCCATGCTTGCAAAAGCATCAGAAACAATTGACATTGCAATCGGTGCTTAATTAAGAGGCTCCACATAACTTAAATCATGTAATTACCTTCCCAGCTGAAAGGGCATCTGTGCACACATTACTGATGAGCTGGGAATTCACCTGCATGTAGAAAAGAAACAAGGAGCTTTAACTTGCATTTAGAGATGAGTAACTTAAAAAGGCTTTGAGTAAACACAACTCTAACCGGAATCCTACCCAGAGACATGAAGCGTACAGTACGTTCTAATGCAGTTTTGTATGCAAAAGAAAATGCGATCACAGATCATCTACACTGGAACATATCAATAAAAAATCTCACCGTTCAAATTTACTTACTGCATCCAAAATGCCAATGCCAATGCCACCCCCCAGAATCTAGTAAACGTGATCTCAAACATATAAGGACAAAAATATATCTAGTTTGTGAATGTCGTCCAGCTCTAAATTGTGCCACTAGCCTTTTCTTTGAAAGCAATCAACATCCTAGAGAGAGAGAGAGAGAGAGAGAGAGAGAGGATTATTTGTAGGTCTACATCAAGACCGATTTACACCAGGAAGACAAGCACCGATTATCATAACAATCTGTTGAAGATTCCAACTAAAAACTAGTCCACTCCCGTGTCATTCCCCAAGGTCTTGGATTTTGACCAATACAATATCTCAACGACTCCAAATTGATAAAGTCGAAAAATGCTGTAATATTCCTGAGTCCTGACAACCCAGTTTCCATCTTACTATACGAGTGCCATTGCACCTAACAAACCACTAAATCTGAAAAGGAAAAGACAAAGAAAATTGATCGCTGTTCAGTACCTTACAGATGGTATCAAAACCAACGTTAGTTTCCACAAATTGATTCTTCAAATCTCCATTCAGTGTCACCGGAACACCAACCACCTGAGAGAATTAAATTAGAAGCAACAACATCGTGCTGCAGGATGCCCTGTTATGGATCTTATGGATGCCCCACCTCTAAAAGAACCACTAAGTTCACAATGCCTTGAAAAATAAACGAGAGAGGTAAAGTTTGCCCCTCCGGTGAACGACCACTCCATATCATAAACTTCAAAATACCACACTTCTCAAGGTTCACAGGTTAAATACCTTAGTCGGGCATTTTGCTTCAGCAAATGTTTCTGCAAGCTGAGCTGCGTCCGTGTTTGATGTAACCCCTTTATAGATGTTACAGATACAAAGCTTAGAAACTGAAAATTACTGTCAATAAGTGATGAAAGACATTTCGAAAATTTTTGCAGATATATCATCATTACCTCCAATAATGACAAGTCCATCCAATTTCAAGTCCTTGCATGTAATTAGTGCAGCATTAACTTGCTCCGTTGTTCTTATTTGATCCTTTGTCCGACCAAGCAAGTCATAACCACCTTGATGAGAACAACCATGTCAAAATTCATAAATAAAATGGGATCCTTAGAAAAGAATTCCTCAGGCCCAAACATACCTTGGTTTTTGTAAGTCGAGAGGATGTCATCCGTTATCTCAAGAGTTTTCTGAGCAAAAAGACCTTCAGATCCACCTGTCCAGGACAACAAGAATCAGTCGATATCATTAATGTAAGGCCGCAAAAGGAGAAGATACTATATACAAGAAATCCACAAAGAAACCATTTAATGATAATGGAGAAAGATATTAAGTCGATCCATAATATGACAACTTTTTTGCCCGCAGAGTGTTTTTCCTCTAATTATGCAAAAAGAAAATTATCTTAGTTTCTCTCAAATTGTTACACAAAATATATATAAACAGTGCATAAGCCAATCGTAATAAATTGACAGCAAAGCAAATAACATGCGAAGGATAATACGTCAGGATTCGGGCAAACATACAAGATAGAAACAACCAATGTAAATCAACCCCGCTGTAGTGAAATGATTATTGAAAACAAAGAAACTTGCTCCCAATTATAACAATTTTTAAAGAAGTCAAGTCTGACATGTTCATGCACAAGCAGAAATAAGGCGAAAATTGCAGCTTACCAAGAAATCCAAGCAACACACTCTTAGGGTTGTGGATCTTCAGAGCCTTGTAAAGACCCCAGATAACGTTATGCCCTCCAGGAGATTGCCTGCCACAGAATACTACACCCACCCTGCATAAGAAGTCACATAATTGCATCAACAAAAGCTACGTCAGATATAAGAATATAAATTCCGAGCAATAATTAGGAAAGGGATAACCTATCCACCTAGCAAATAATACTGCCAACCCTCCATTCCATCAATCAAGGGCGAAAAACCACAGTTCTGTGCAAGGCTTTACATTTAGCAGACGAACTGAAGATTATCTAAGATACTGCTTAAACAAAAGCGCATAAATTTCCTAACTCTCGGTAGATAAAATCATCGTCAATGTCAGACAGTAACGCTGAGAAAAGTCGAAAGCAGCTACATCATCTAATTATATAACTAAGAGTAAGGAATGACGAAAGCAGTCTCGAATCAAGTACCTGATAGGCGGATGCTCTGTTATAATCTGAGCATCAGGGACCCTCGCGGTCGCCCGTAGGAAGTGAGCCAAAGGCTGACCATAAGTGTGCGGAAAGTATCTGCTGATGGAATTAACATCGGCAGGATCTGCTGCCGTCGTGGCATCGCCGTATTCCACCCTGACGGTCGTTCCCTGCGGGAAGAAGAACGATCCTATCAGCAACAGTCCGCTCCAAGCGAAAACTACCTTTCACCGCAAACCGAGAGTCGTCGACCGAGCAAATCGGTCACCAATCTAGAACGAGCACCCTTCCTTCTCTATAGTTAACGACAGGAGCGCAAGCCGCTAGCACTAGCGGCGAGCTCTACGGCCAGACCGCTGCCAGCACTTTCACAATCAGATTGACTAAACCTACAGAACAAGCACGGTCGCGCTAACTTGTTCCAGAAGCAATCCTCGAAACCGACGATCGCTCGCTTCCACCGCAGCCGAGCCGTCGATTCAAGCGCGTGAGCACATCGCTGGACCGCTTTGTACACAACTCCCTAAGCGTGACGACAGAACGAGCTAATGATCACACTCTCCGGCATCGAATCTCCGAGCGAAAACCTCGAAAAAAAACGCACGGCGACCGACGATCGCACTCCCCGGGAGCGGAAAAACGTCGGGAGCTCTAAGGAAAATCAGAGGCGAAACGGGGAAGAGAGAGGGAGAGGGGGACCGTGCCTGGAGGCAGGGAGGGAGCTCGGGATCGTAGAGCGATCGCTGCTGCTGGAGGTCGGAGAGCTCCCTGGGAATGCCGTAATCGGAGTCCATGCGTCGCTGTTCGTTTGCTTGCAGTAGTTTTGCAGTGTCTGTGCGTGTTTCGTCGTCTTCGAAATGGCGGGTTTTCTATATATACATATAGAGAGAGGGGGAGAGAGCAGGAGACGGAGATACCAGCACCGCAAGCACACCGGTTTCTTTTGGTTCCGTGATGTGCTCCGTGGTTTTCCCTTGGCGAATTCGCCTCCGTTTCGCCGCGTTATCACGACTGTGCCACGATGGGCTTCGAAGATAAGAACGATGGAATTTAATTACCGGTCCCCCGATAATAATAAAGCCAGCTTTAATGTTTAATAAATCTCATCGATTTAAAAAAGAAAGAAAGAAAGAAGAGAAAGGTCAGAGCCAATTATCCGGCCCTCGATCGATTCGAGCACCCCCGATCGGTACAACCCGGGAAATCTTATCAGTTCCCAATTCCAAAAAGTGCAAGCATCGACCGGAATTAAATACAAAGTTTAGTGCATGAAACATCGATATATCACATCTACTGAAACTGACCCTTTTTAACCTGTAAACTATCCTTTGCACCGTTTGAAAATGAGCCCCTCCAAAAAACGAGAGGACGAAAGGGGATGGGGACGTTCGTAAAGTAAAATGGCCGCGGGAATATCCCAAGGGGCAAGAGGGATATTCTGGTATTTTTCCACAGGCGAGCCCATTGTTATCACAAGCAAAAGGCGTCGAGGAAAGAAATACTCGGCCGGCGCCCCCACCATGTGACCATGCCACATTTGGTTTTCCCCGCTCCAAAAGATGTTGTCGGTTCCCATCCATTTTAAACGTAAATTTCGGACTTCATTACGAATCTTTACTAATCTCCGTAATGAATCTGGTAAAAAATACCGATCGTCCTTAACGAACGAACGATTCGAATATCAGATTGTTTCCGTGTGGTTAGGCAAAAGATTGTGGGAATGAGAGGTGCGCGTCAGGAGAAAAACCAACGCAAGCCTCGTCAGTTCTAGCGACTTCTTCCTGCTGCTAGGACGGCAGGCAAAATTGATACGACACGACGGGTCGGATGTGCGATTTCACGCCAATGCAAAAAGAGGACAAATCTTCTTTGATTGCTGCACGCGATGCCGCGTCTTTCCATCCAAGGCTATGATGCAACGCAAGCAGAATCGGGAACCAATTGATAGCAACAGCAGCTCATAATCACTTCCGACCAAAAAAAGAAGACTCATAATCTCACTTGGGTTGACATGATTAATCGAATATCAAGCCGAATATTCGCAAGATACCTGTTTTTACTTTTCCTTGTCTTGTCTTTGGATGATATCTATTTTTTATTTTCCGATTTCATTAGGAAGCAGCTACGAGGATATAGACCCATCAAAATGGGTCATTGACACATTTCTTAATACAAATTTGATGAATTAAGTTGTTATATTGATTAGTTATATTCAGTAAATGTGTCATATATGTATTTAAAATGATAAAGCCCAAAAATATAATGGATGTTAAATAGGTTTATATTTGCTTAGATCCAATCCACCTTCTCTCTTGCACTCACTCAATCTCGAGCTTTACTTACTTCAAGCTCTCACCTCAGTTAGTACATGAGTTATTTCTAAATTTGATTAAATATGAAAGTGTTTCATCAATATGAATCATGTTGAGTATGAGTTATCAAATTTATAATAAATGAAAATAGGTCAAAAGGAGTCAAATAAATCGATTTGAATCGGACCATTTTTCGACCCGACCCGACCCTACCTACCTATTTGAAGGATCCACTCTTGTATGACTAGCGTTATCGTCAAATGTTTAGATGAGAACTTGCAAATTGACAAGACTTAAAAAGGCTTTAAAAGTGGTTGATTGTTCATGGAGAAACCGCAGAAAACGTTGTCTGAGTTTTTAATCTTTCTATTGTCAAGAGTCGTCGAAGACAAACTCGAGACAGGCACTTATCTCCAGATCGCAGTAGTCCAGGGTTTTGCGGCTCACGAACCCACGCTTCCCCTGGTTTTCGAATAAGCAAATATGAGAGAGTGACGAAATCTTGCATGCCCGTCGACCAACCAGACGCTTTTTTCAAAAGACAGTTCTTCTGTGTCTTTAAAGTCTCGACTTCCATAAAATACCAAAAAATTACAGAAAAAATATTTAAAAAACTATCGAAAAAATCCTAAATCTATTATAATAATACCAATTCATCTTTAAATCTTTTTTTATCAATTAAATCTTAAATCTTTTACATTTTTATCAATTCATTATATATAACCAATTTTAGCTTACCAATACTAATTTGGACAATTTTTAATAATATTTATTTTTATTATTATTATTACAATAATATTTTTTTTCTTTCTTTTTTTTTTAACTGCTCTACCTCATCGACCCTAGCCTCTGGCCGATCATGAGGTAGTTAAAGGAAAAAAAGAGAGAGAAAGAATAGGAAAAAATTCGAAAAATATTATAATATTATTAAATTTTATTTATGTCAACGTCGTCCATGTCACGTAAGACGACCAGCATCCATGTCAACACCAATCAATAAGCCAAAATTGGACCACTAGACTGAATAGACACGGACACAAAAGATTTAAAACTCAATTGACCAAAAACAGAATTTCAAGAATAAATTGTGAAAATTGCAATAAGTTTAAGATTTTTTTTCGTAATTTTCTGTATAAGATACCCTCTGCATAAAGTTTTAAATAGCACGGATTTGACGATAGCCCGGACGAACCAAGATGAGGCAGGATCCCTCATTTTATGTTTATACTAACGGTAGCCATCGATAGCATCTCAACTCACTCCATTTACTAAACCCAACAGAAAAACAAAACTAAACAAGAGCCCGGACAACTTCTTGTAGGTTGGTTTCTAGATGACAACCATCAAAAGTGACGCATCCCATGTAGTGAAAGATCACCTCATGCCGAAGCTCAAGGAACAATTCGACATGATTTCATTTTTGTCCTCGAAGCCCTGCATCTCCTGGTCATGATGAAAGATTGCGCCGTCAATGTTTCAAAAGCGTGACCGCTTATTCCTCTTGGAGCTTGGCTTCTCAGATCTTTCTCTCCGACGTTTTCCAGCAGCAGTGCCACCAGCCGCGATTGGAGAGACACTGGCCGGGTAAACAGGCATACGATGCCCAGGAACCAAAGCAGGGAACCCAACAGCAGGGATTCTGTATCAAGACCCAAAAAAAAAAAAAAACAAATGAGAACAAAATGAAATGCGTGCGCTACTCTAAATTTTAGGTGTACACACCATGTACCAAATCCTGATTTCCTAAGCACTTATCCTCCATTTCTGTTCTCTATTCCACATCTTCACAGTGCTTTTCTTTTTTTACCTTTTCTCCCTCAGTCAGGGTTCTCTCTAAGTTAATAGCAGAAGAGATTCCAAACTGAAAACATGAATGCTTTCGCCGTAACCAAAGATCCTACACAGGGTTTTCTCTAAGTTAATATCAGAAGAGATTCCAAACTGAAAACATGAATGCTTTCGCCATAACCAAAGATCCTACACATTTACACACCTAACAATAGACAACTTCTAACTAACCTCTCAATAACAGAGAAGATAAAGGACTAGTTAACGGAAGATGCATTGAATTAAGTGTATAGGAAAGTTAGATCCTAATACGAGTAGAAAATAGATCATCTATGTCACAATTAAGAAGCAATTGACGATACATCTGTGCAGATGTAAGGAGTCAGTTTAAAAGCAGATTGTTGCAAAAGGGTCTGCCAAATCATGCTTCTTCGAAATTTCCATAAATCTAGAATCAACAAACTGACCTGCATCCTCTAAGTCGGCAAAGAAAAAAGTCTGTACAAAGGTGCTTATGGAAAGTTTCGTTCGTGCAAAAATTACTGTAAGAAAAAACTCAATTTTCAAGCATCAGCTCTGCCAAAAATTTGAAGCTTAGATTCGTAACCACAGACAACATCTGTTATAGACAAAAAGGACCCAAAACTGAAGATTTCGTTTTCAGTTTCAACTTCACTAAAGATTTCATCTTTCCGTGGCCCATTATAATCGACTTCTTCTCAGAAGGCATAAACTAACTTCAAGCTGTTGTGCGCTGTTAAGTATTGTACTCAAGACTGCAGTCGGTGGCTTTTTGGATCACGTGAACTCCACAAGTCAAATGAAGAGTTCACTATTATGGAGCTAAAAAAGATGATATTAATTTCCCCATGCTTCGGGAGCACAAGCATAAACGTACCCAACAAGAGCACAGCAGACTCCTGCTTGGCCATGGTAGCACCGTATGCGCCGCCATTCTCCATATTCAGACGAAGAGCTTGATTCTCAGCCATAAAGCACTGGAGCAACCGCCCCAGTCTCCGGCATTCCCCTTCCAGATACTTGCTCTTCATCTCCAACTCTTTCACGTAAGTTCTCTTCCTCTCCCTCGACCTAGCCGCCGAATCCTTATTCCTGAGCTGCCTGAAAATAACAATCCCCCACAAAGTCTTCAATATCACGTGGAATCACCTAACACGCACCTTCGAATACACGACGGCGCGAATTCTCCACACGATCTAATTATTCCCCGACGGAACCACATAACAAGTACCTAAACCAGTAAACTAGCTCATAGAATCACACAATGCATTACATGGTTCTTGAATAATACATCCAGCATTGAAGCACCAGCCATAGCATGTTCATTAATAGCATTACGAAACCGCACTCAAAAAATACTTTACATGGGATCCAATCAGAAGGTAAATCAAAATGATTTCAGAGAATATTGCCATGAGACGAAGACTATCGTTTTCCAAACAGAGTACGACAAGTAAAAATTAGGAAGTAAACAACCAACAGCAGCTTCGCACAATAGATTCCACTTCCACAGTTGAAACAAAGCTATACCCACGAATTACTGGTACCTTCTCCGTTTCTTAGAGACGGGATCGCCATCAGCGTCCTCGGAAAGCTCGTCATCTCCGGCGACCGTCTTCTCCCCTCGCTCGCGGCCGCCGCCGCCGACGCCGGCGGCGGCGAGTGAACTGGACTCCTTGTCGCTCGCGCCGTCGGTCACTGCCACCTCGGCCGGTCGGCCCTCGGGAGAATCGACGAGCACGTCGGCGAAGAAGCGATCGAGGACCTCCGGACTCGGTCCGACGGCGGCGACGGCCTCCTCCTCCTCGTCCTCCATCAACATGCCCTCGATCTCGCCGATCCACCAAGACAGCGAGCCCGGACGCGAGGCGTCGCCATCGCCGGCGTCGAGAAGGCTCGCGGCATCGGGCGATGATTCGTCGAACAGGCTTTGGAAATCGAATTCCGATACCGAGTCATCTCCTGGTAATCCTAGATTCTCCATTAGAACAGAAGAAGAAGAAGAAGGAGAAGGAGAGAAAATAAAATAAAATAAACTAAAAATAAAAATAAAGCGAAGGAAGAAATGTTCTTGCTGTCTCGTTTGAGACTGGAATTTTATAAGGAGGAAGAGCGAAGAAACGAAGCGCGTGGTGCGTGGATTACTTAGGGAGCAAGGGATTGGAAACTTCTTCGAAATTAGCAAATGAAGGACAAATTTCCTTTGAAATTTCAAAGTTTGTCCCTCGTTTTATAAGATGCTGGCGCCCATGCCCGTGCGAATTTGTAAATTACGTGATTAACGTCAATGCGATTTTATCCGATCCGAATAATTGGAGAACTGAGAGGCTAATGCAATTGGGAAAACTTAATAAGAAATAAAAATACTCAGAAATGTAAAGAGAGACAGCAAAAAGGAAATTGAAAAAGTGTATTGACTATGAAGGAGTTGGGGAGATTTACGCAAAAGCCATCGCGTGGTTTTTTCGGGTTAAATCATTTCTATTTCCCGTCGTGTTTATGAAATAATTCGTGGATTAGATCTTGGGAGAAAAAAGAAAATAAAATTGTGATCCCTTAATAAGTGTTTTGAGAATACCTGTGAGTTGTCAACTAGATATTTCTTCTTTTGACTAAAGAGAGTTTATCAAAAGGCTTTGGAGTATCGGGATCTAGTTAGCTATTTCAATTTTTCCTTAATGGCAATCAAAATACTTTAAAATTTCGTAATATATAAAACATAAACACATAAATTAGTAATATAATCTTTTAAAATTTTGATAATATTTCACGGTGGAAAAAGCAAAAGAAGTACTTTGACTTAAATTTGAGTGTAAACAAAGAGCTACATTTGTTGCACCTTGCTTTGCAGCCCACGATTCACGCATACGCGCCAAATTGGAGCTATGAATTCGCGTTAATTCTTTGCTATTGCATTGAGCAAAAAAAAAAAATAAATACAACTTTGGAAAAACATTATAGTTCTTATTAGACATGCCACTAAATCCATATATTTTATATTTGATCACAATCCATGTCATTTAAGGCCTACCCACATACATTTTTATCTTTTGCTTGGTACTTAATTTAAATATTGCCACTGACACGCTCAAAACTTTTTCATAACCTGAATCACTTAAAATTTTCACAAAATACAAATGTTCACACGTAAATCCACTTGTAATGTGTCCATGATCTTTTCAAATTTGGGTAGTATTTGAAATTTTGACAACAAAGGCAAACAAATTGTTTTTTACAAAGAGGCCCTTAATTTTTTTTTTTTTTGGTAAGGAAGAGGCCCTTAATTTTTTGTCGGTCGAGATATGTAAAATCAGGTCAAATTCACCCCATGTAAAAAAAACCGCCAACCACTGCGTGCTCACTCTCAGAGACTGCAACCACATTACTCGGGAGCGGATCAAACACCCATTGCCATAAACACTGCAGCACAAAGGTCGTTCATTTTCATTTTTTCGGGTCAAATATTGTCTTTGGAGCTAGGCTATACCTCATACATACACAACACACAGTAGACCATCTTTATCAACTTTCGACCTTAACTTCTCAATGGCCACGGAGAAAACCGGCACCGCACCATTTTCGGTAACCGTTCACTGCGATTGCTAAAGTCCCCGGGAATTGCAGTGGTATCCTGGCACTGCATCGAGGAAAGTCCGAGATGAGTACGCAGGGGACGGATTTGAAATGGGCACGACAAACGGTAGACCCAAAGGAGCACCATCCCTCGCGTATCATCACTGGGCGCAGATTGCAAGAGGTGAGGAGCGCAATCCTCGCCTCCCGGCTCCCACGAGGGGAACCTAATCGCTACTTGTTAGATAGGTAAATGAAGAGACGACCCTCGCAATGCCATCTTCCATATCTCAAAACTAGTTTCTTGCAAGTTCAGTGCCCAGCGTCATCCTACATCAGTGAGTGCTAACCACCTACACGATACATTTCACATCGAACGCAATGGAGGTCTGCAAAACATGCTCGGGCACAGCATCCATGGGTGCACAAATTAGATGACGAAAAGTAGATTATGGATTGTTGTGAAGTGCTAGAGACAGGTGCTCGAGGAAGAGAGAAGTGGCCGCACAAAGTCGTACAGTCTTGCTGCATTCTCTCATGACATTAAAGACCCATTTGATTCGGCTTTTCAAATGCTGCTTGGAAAACTACAAATACCTTTAAATAACAATCACTTGGAAAAATGCTTTGATTAAAAAAAATTTGCAAAGCTACTTTGGCCTAAATATTGTTTGATAAATTTTTTTTACAAAGGGCTTTGGCAATTTTTATTTTTAATATTCCAATTTTGCCTCTATTATTGTTCATCTTCTTCACCATGAGGGTGGCCAACAAAGGATCGGCGAGGGTGGATCTGGCCGGCGAGGTCGCCTGACCCAGGCGACGAGAGCCTAGGGTCAAGTTACGGCCCAGGCGCCGTTGCCTGGGTCACGCGACCTCAGGCGATTGTTGCCTGGGAAGCACGACCCAGGTGACCGTCGCCTAGGTCAGGCGACCTCGCCAGCCCTTCACCGGCTAGATCCGCCCTCGCTGACTCTTCACCGGCCACCCTCGCGGTGAAGAAGATGAACAATAACAGAGGCAAAACCGGAATAAAGAAATTTGAATGAGGGCAATTTGGGAAGGAAAAAATAGGCTTCAGCATTCCAAATGTTAGCTTTCAGGTTTCCGTTCCCCAAATGCTGAATCAATCGGGGCCTAAATAAAGGGCTCTAAATAAACAAACGGCAATTTTCTACAAAGACCAATGAGGTGGAACATTACATTCAACATTGGCAAACATAACCCAACTTCAGTTCTTCTGATTGCACAACCATCTATTGACGTCCGCCCGCCTGGAAATAACTAACCAGATACCATATCACTGCAACGTCCATACATTTATCTGCCCTTCAAACTCATCTATTCTAAAAAACCTGACAATTTTAACCATTTAAGGGAAACAGACCATCATTCTGATCCTTGTTCAAACTCCAAAAACCTATGTCTTTTGCAGACACTCCTTGGCCCGACAGATGATCCTGAAGGAAATGATTTGCGACTTACAGGGGACAAACTAGTTTCTAGAAGTTCAGGACTTAATAGATGCAAAAAGGGAGTTAATCCAATGACTATGGCTCAAATTCTAGCTGCGAATTACTAGAGAAGGAACTGATGTCTACCTATCCCGACTGCATAAAAGTTAATCATACTTTATTGGCAAATGCCAATATATCTTGCCAAACTTCTCAGAAGAAATTCAACACAGAAATCGCAATGAATAATGCATCAAGCCAAGAAGTTGCGCAAGCAAAGACCTGCAGAATAATCTCTCGATATATGGCTAAATTGCAATTCCAACAGAAACAAGAGCATAAAATGGCAAGTCGACAACCTTCACAGAAGTTAAAAATGAGTAATCACGCACCAAAGAGAGTAGAGGATTTGGCTTAAGCAAAGACTTGCAGACAAATCAAGTCACATTGGGGGAAACTAGAAAGAGAAGCAAAAAGTGCATTTGTACGTTTCCCTCACAAATTTAAAATAGTACCCAATTATCAAAAACTATTAAATCATACATAAGACTTTACATATCAACATTTATATATTGTCAAAATTTCAGGTGTTTCAGGCAAAGAAAAGCTTGAAATTAGTCCACCGCAAGTTTTAGATTAAACAAAAAGCAAAAGGCAGAAGCATTACCTAGTAAGTAATGCCCTAAGCAAGATAATAGATACCTCGGAAATGTTAGCTGTCAAATTCTATAAAGGTGTCTCACACGGAAAATGACTATAAACAATCGACTGAGGTTGTAAATGCTCTGAACTTGGTGTTTTGCTACAAAGGAGGTCAAATACATAGGGACAAGAAGGATCAAGAGAAAGAAAATCTCCTAGAAACCGAAAAATACTCAAAAAGAATTAGCGGTGGGCAGCAAATTGCAAGAGCCCTTTTCCAGAAGTGATAAATCGTCCAGATGGCATTCAATGAATTTTGCTAAACAGTAAGAAGAAGAGCTCATCAAACCTCTAGAATCCATTCACTACCAAAGAAAAATTCATTTTGATCAACTAGGAAAGCAGTGCAAAAACTTATTTGCATATGTATGTTTAAAAGAAAGAAATGCAGGTCGGGTGATCGAGTGATGTCCAGGCCAGAGGGGAGGAAAGAAAAGGAAAATGAGAATACTACTCTGCCATGCCTGTCCTTTCAAGATATCATTAGTCTGAAGATCTCTCACTGCAGGAGGTAATTATATTCCTCACAGCACCTCTATTAACCAACTCCGACTGTTCTAAAGCGCAATAAAATGCATCTGCCCGTTAACCTCATTTGTCCAGACGATGGAGTGAACAGCCTCTGCAGCTTTAGTTAGAGGGAGGTTATAACTATATTAAGTTGTAGAGGGAAATTGCGCCATAGCTTTTGGCCTCTTTAAATATGATCCTACTGCTGCACTGCAGCTAAAAGACACAGAAAGAGTCAGCACTTATATGGGCTCCTTGTCATGGAAACAATTCTCAGCAGCAAAAAACCTGGAAACCTGTTTGTGACATTTAGAGGGATAAAAACTTGAACATGGATATCTTACCAAAAAAAAAAACTTGAACATGGATAGGTTGTATTAAGAAAAAACACTAGGTTAATCTGTGCCCTGCAAAATCAAGAGTTTCAAGATCGGAAGGATATAGGACCATAATATACAGCAGATACCGCGGAAGACTCTCCTTTTCGAACCAACTGTGTTGACCTAACCAACTCTGAAAGCTACCAAAAATGGCCCTAAAAGATGGGTGAAACGATATTAGAGAAAGAAAAGGAAGAGAAAAGTCAAGTTAAAGCGAGGAAAGAAATAAAATACTCTGTCCATGAAGCACCGACTTTGAGATCCCGGTGATACCTAAAAATTGCTGCAACACGTATGCAACAGGATCAATCCCAATTTTCAACCAAGAATCCATGAAGAAATTAAATGGTGTATTTAGTTGAGTTAGCGTCTCTATAGCATCTAATCACATGAAAAGGGTGCCAAAATCGTAACTAAACCTACCATCGGACAAGAAAAGAAAACAATATGTTAGGATAACCCCAGAAAACGGACCAATCCCCGCCGGGTCAGATGGGTCTAGAGACATGGGCCAACTCTATACAACACATTAGTGTGATAATCTCATTGAAAATAAGTTCCACACGACCAAAGAGCATTAACATCGACAGTCACTTGTAAACAAGCAAGTTCCTCAGATTCGCATGGAGCAAGGACTAAATAACAGAGTTTTCAAAGACAGCTGAAATGAGCAGAGAGTACTCGATGCCCGCGAAATAAGAGTTGTCCCGGCAACTTAAATCCTCGCGATGAACTATAAATCTACCAATCACAGCTAAACCACCAGCTTAACAGTTCCCACGGCCGTACTCAGCACAGAATAACTTCCAGCTTTCGAACGTTAACAGGAAAGCGAAAAGTAACACGCGAGCCTAGGATGGTTACCATCAAGTTCAAGAACCGAAATGGAAACTCCCGCTTCACTTTCAAATCACTGCCTCTCTTCCCTCTCTCTATTCCACTGCTCAATCCGGGCTCTACGCTCCTCGCTCCCTTCCCTAACTGGACTACGGCTCCTCCTTGGCCGCCTACCTCCTCCATCTCTCTCGTGCTTATCATACCGCTCCCTGCTTCCACGCCTCCCATTGCCCCGGTAATCACGGTCCTTATGGTCCCTCTCGCGCCGATCATGATCCCTCCGGTGCCTAGTAGGGCTCATGCTCCTGCTCCTGCTCCTCGCCCCGCGATACCCGCGGTAGGAGTACCTCCCGAACAGCCTCCTCCTCAATTCCCTCCCGATCATCTTGACGTGCATGAAATTGCAATAACCGCCCCGGTTGCAGTTATTCTCCTCGAACTGCCGGCACGTGGCCTCGCGGAAATCGGTCACGGGCGAGAAGTCGGCGATGATCGGGCGACCGGAATAGAACCTCCCTTGCAAGGCCTGCAGCGCGGCGGCGGCCTGATCCTCCTCCTTGAACTGGACGTAGACGTTGCCGATCATGTGGTCGGCGAGGTTGTCGCAGACGTTGAGGGACTCGATCTCGCCGAACTTGCTCAGCTCCTCGAAGATGTCCTCGTAGAAGTCCTCGAAGTGCTCCTGGATCTTCCTGGGGTCGATCGGCTGGCCCTGCGCGTCGACCCCGGGGGTGATCATGTCGGGCCGCTGGTACATGTTGGAGAGGAGGAGCGTCGGGGAGATGGTCGGCCGGTTGTGGAGGCGGGAGCAGCGGTCGCCGTGGCGGCAGGCCCCGATCTTGAAGTAGAAGGGGCAGTTCACGCGGTCCTTCTCGGTGCCGAAGATCGATGCCAGGTGCTCCGCCATGGTCGACTAAACCCTAATGGAGATCGATTGAGCTGGAACCCAAGCAAGCGCATAAAAAGGAAGCTCGGAAGCGTATGATTTGCGGGAGCTTAGCTCATCGGAGGTGAAGGAGGTGAGCTTGGGGTGTAGGTTCGCTGTGGTTTGCGCGCAGGTCCAAAACCCTAATTTCAGGTTGGACAGAGAAGGAGGAGGCTCGACGCTCGAGTTTCGAAAAGAAAATTTCTCGAATTTTTGCTGGTTTTTTTGTGCGCGTGATTGGATTTTGATTGAGAGAGAGAGAGAGAGAGACGAGCAGGGAAGCAAGAAGAGACGCGTATTTAGGAGGGAGTCCCGCGTCAAGCGTGCGAGGCATCGAGGCCGTAGGATGCATCTCACTTTTTGTCTTTTACGTTAGAAAAGTGGAGCTGGCCCATTTGGCAAGGTGAGGCCCACGAGGCCCAATTGAAGTGGAGCCCATTTTGGCTCTCGGCCTACGGTTCAAAAGGGATTCAAACTTAAAGCGAACTCGACACGCGCACGGCTGTCGGCTGTGGTCGGCTCGTGCCATACGCTGTTTAGATTAAGGCCCCGCACTCCTCCGGCCTAATTTAAAAGAAAAAAAGAAGCACTTATTTTATCTTGAGTGACAATTTTAACCTAAGTTTAGCCTTAATAATTTAAAAATTTCACATCATAAAGGTCAGATTTGAAATTCGCATAAAAATTGATATTTTTATGGTGATAAAAAAAAGCTCAAATTGAAATTGTCGCTCAAGATAAATTTGATAGTTTTTTTTTTGAATTAGCCCCACTTCTTGTATTTTTTTGTGCGATTTGACCACCTGTGCTTTGCGCCTGATATTACTCCGTGCAATGTTATAGTCAACGAAGTTTTGTTCTTTTTTTTTTTTTTTTGATCCAATATAATCAACGAAGTTACTCTGTATGTTTTTAGTAATTTATTCGAAACCCATTTCATCGCAGCGCACTAAACGGGAAGGCAAGGCACAAGAGGAGTGGATCCATCAAGCTCTTCCAATCAACTAGTTCGTCTAATTCTCGAAACCTAACAAAAGCGACATCGATCTCACAATCTATACTACTTAAATTCTTGCGGTGTAGCTTGATGATCACTGGCATACATCGTACGAAAGAAAATCTGGAAATATTCCGAGGCACATAATGATCAGATGCGAGGACTATGCTGTCCTTGATCTAATGGGAAGGAGAAAAAAAAGATGGCATAAACTGCATTCAACCAATTCAAACCATCGGTCCTGGTCACAAGAATGCAACAGCATGTGGAGGGCTAAACATCCTTCGCCTATCCAAATGCAACAATGACAACAGACATCACGTTCGACAAAACAGACGTTACGTTCGACAGCACGGACATGTGCTTGCTCGACTGCTTACAAACATTAATAAGGGGAAAATATTTGAAAATGGATGTCCAGAATCCATTTTGAATCAGCCTTAGAGGTAAAAGTTGACCCCGACGTATGCATAGTGTACAACACGCCTCACATTTGCCAGTCCGATCACCTGGGAAGGCTGTTGGGAGGGAAATTGCGCAGCGGGTTCTCTCTGAGTAGGTCCGTTTCCCTACGCAAAATGCGACAGGATAAGCACGAGTCAGTGAACTTACTTAGGTATGGGACCGACTCTGAAACCACCATCCCGGTGACGACTTACTTTTTAAGGTCCTTGCCATCGCCTTGCCTGAGCTCCAACGTTGATGATTTGCCTCCACCTTTGCCTGACCTGGTCAAGGTTTTTTTTTTAACAGGTCATAAATTTTCCTCTATGAAGCAAGACGGTTATGTATAAATTGGATATCTTCACCACCAATTTCTGCATTATTTGACAACTAGCATCGAAAAGCGTAAAATGTTCAATGATACACTACTTTATTTGCAGATGCAACATGGTTCTAAATCAAAAGCTGTGATGGTCACTCACTCTGCACATTCTTCATCAACAAACACCTCTATACAGGTACCAGCTGCAGCCACTCCAGTCCGCTGCCCGAGTTTCTGGGGTATCTGAAAGAAAGAAATGGTATAAATGTTACGGGTTGAAAAGAAATGAAGAAACTGCAAGAATTAGAAAAATCTGGAAATATATCTGAGGTTTACATTGGAGAGAGAGAGAGAGGCAGAACCTTGTATGATGTCCATTTAACAGGTTGTGCATTGTTCTCTTTGTTTCTCTCTGCTCGACCTCCAAGGTTATGCCAGAAATTTGGTTCCTTCTTTGACATATCATGCTGGTGACTCGAGGACTTATACACATTCGTATCCTTATAAATGGGCAATAGAACCCTAAGAAAAGTAACAAATGAAAATTGGAAATAGGAAAGGAACCGTGTATAACGATTTACGCAGATATAAGCCATTGTAGCATAAGTAGTGTAATTACAGCAAAGACTCCTATTATAACATATTTTAATTTTGTCTCGTCAACTGGAAAGTAAAACATATCGTAGGATAAATGACAACCAACAGGATGAAAACTTGACAATTCTGTAAGGTCTGCATTTCCACGCCGAAATTTTCCATCTGCACCAAATTCCCCAAACTAAACAAGAAAATGCAGATATGCTGTGGCCAAGTTAATGAACGATTACCCACCTCTCAGCCTTCTGTTTCCTGTTGGTAAGATCGGAACTTGATGTAGCCTGCCTTGCTACAAAACCATAAAATAATGGCTTAAGAATAAGTTATGCGCAACAGCAACAAAGAGCAAAATGAGGCTTACTGTTTTCTCCTTTAGCCAGGACAGTTCCAAAACTTCGTGCCGGTGGCCCATTCTCCGCTTTTTCCTCCTAGACAATGCAAGAACAGAGACATAAGAGACCTGGAGTAAAACACTTGTCTGATAAGTTCTCAACAAGATGCTACATACATCTACAGCTAATGGTCTTCTCATTGAGCGTGCCAAAAACTTTCTGTAAGCATCCTCCAACTTTTTAATTGGTTGAGCATTCCTATAAAAATGCACGAGCAAATGGTCAAAACTTTATGCAATTGACAGATATAAAATAATGAACATGAGTTTGATATGGAGAAATTTCGTCAAGTACGTGAATAAGAAGATTGGTAACAAAATAAGAAGTGCATAACACTACTTTTCAGTTATAACATAGTCCCCAAAAGTACAACGCAAGGCTCACCACAGGTCCACAATTAGCCTTCTTTACTATTAACGTCGAATGAGTAAAGTGGAAATGTTGATTCTAAAACTTTTGCCTAAAAGCAAGCACATTTTCAACAATGTTGCACAGAATTTGAGCCAGGTTGTTTCAAGGGTTATTAAGTGTTGCCACTCAAGATGGTAATCAAAGAGCATATGCAACCTTATTACGACAGAAGATTCTTTATTTACTGGCTCATTGCCCAAGTCATATAGCCTAAAAGAGCAGATGGGCCTATTCTGCACACTAAACTACAGAAATAATTACCTCGATATGCCGAGATTCAAAATTTCATTAGCCGCTTTCATCTTATTCTTGGATTCCATGTGCGAAGCATAAGATATGTAGAACAGAGAATGTGGCTTCCCAATCTCATTGGCATCCAGAAAGTTGTATATAACTTCTGCATCACTGCAGTTGTCAGCCTGTAGCAAAATTCCAGTCAAGCATCTATCAACTGATGAATTGGATCATTTGCAAGAAGATCACTAGTGGCGAGAACCTACATATTCCAGCCAAACTTTAAGATAGCGGAGATCGTCTTTGTATCGGTCCGAATGCCAAAAGGCACGAACACATTGCTCATATATCACAAGTAGTCCCGAGCAGTCGCCACCCGGTGGAAATGCCTCTTGAACCCACTTGATACACCTTCAAAAATTAGTTGAATAGAAAATAAAGCCCACTGCACATAAGCGCTTCCCATTTGCCACATATGCCATGAATCTCAGAAACTTCAAAAACTAAAAATTCAATCGAAAGATTTTAATCCTCAGACGGCACGGCTCCAGTAATCACAAGATCTGCGACTCATAAGCCACCAAAAATGGGAAAGGAACAAGATGATTTCCCAATAAGTTGGAGGAACCATTATTTGCTTCAGCTCTCGGAGCTAGACCTAGGCTAACATATCAGCTGATCGTACAAGCAAGAACAAAAGTCAAGCACGAATTCAAGCAATGAGCTTCTCCAAAAATCGTTAAAGCACGCTCAAAATCAACCGCCCTGAAGAAGTCGATGATAACTCACTCAAGCCACGATTGTAGAGGATCGTCTCCTTTGTACTCATCAATCGCCTCGATCAACTTCCTAAAGAACCCAACCATTAGACAACCCGAATGATGCCCACGAAACTTTTAAAAGGATTGAAGGAAAGAAAAGGGGTCGCGAGGCGAAGTCGAAGAGACCTTCGCTTGTCGAGGAGGGATTTCTTGAGGTGGTTGTCGGTGTGGGACTTGAGGGCGTCGTTGAGGAGGTTGACGTTGCGACCCCTCTTCAGGGGCCTCACGTTCTCCTTGAACAGCTCCCACTCGTTGCCCGTCTGCCGCTTCGAGGCAAGGAACGCCGTTTCCGGGTCCACGTTCTGGATCTGTGCGTCCTCCATCGGCGACGTTGAGCGTCCCTGCGTGCTCGTAGAAAAGGGTAGAAAGAGAGAGCGAGAGAGAGAGAGAGATTTCAAATGTTTTGAAATTGGGGGGAGCTGCAGTGGTTTGTCATAACCGTTGGCAGTGGAGGGCTCGGGCATGGTGGATTGTTCATGGGCTTCCCTCTTTCCAGATGGGCCTGTTCCTGAGGAAGCGCAGAGTACGGGCCTCGTTCTCAGGCTGAATGTATCTGCAAATCCACCACAATGTTCCAGGATCCAGACGGCAATTCTACATTAGCAAATTCCTGTTTCTTCCCCTGTTTGTCGTTCCTCGGATCGACGGAGGAGACGAGAAAAAGAGGAGAGAGAGACGCCACCACCTTGCCTTCACCTCCCTCATCAAAGTTGGCAACTTCACTCTTCCCCATCGCCATGGCATCCTCATCCATCGCGCCTCTCAGCCTCTCCTCACCGTTCTCTCCGAGGCCGATCCTCCTCTCCCCGAGCGCAGTCGCGTCGCTCGGCGTCGCGACCCGCCGCCAGGGGAAGAAGCCCGGCGCCTTCGCCACCGCGGCGGTGTTGAAGGCCGTGGGGGGCGGAGGCGGAGGCGGAGGGAAGTACAAGGGGACCCAGATGAGGGAGAGGCGGCTGAGGGAGATGATAGAGGAGAAGGTGGCGGAAGCGAAGGAGGCGTGCGAGGGGGAGGCGGCGGCGTCGGCGGAGTGCAGGGTGGCGTGGGACGAGGTGGAGGAGGTGAGCCAGGCCAAGGCCCACCTCCGCCTCAAGCTGGAGGTGCTGCACCAGGATCCCCTCGAGTCCTTCTGCGGGGACAATCCCGAGACCGACGAGTGTCACGTCTACGACGCCGACGACGACGACGAGCGATCGTGTGGGTCACTTGGTGGACGGTGACGAAAAGGATCGGAGAACGTCGGCCGTTGGATGGATGTTGCCCCCCGACTGTGATTGTGGAGAGCATAGCGAAACCCGAACCGAATGCGTCTACATATATTTACTTCTCGGGTGTGTAATGCAGCTCGTGTTTACATTTACGCTGGACGACTCGCCTTTGTTTTACTTTCGCGTGCGGTTTTATGCAAAGCTGGAATTAGACATCCCAACACCGGAATGTGAGAGGTAGAAAGTTAGAAACGCTGATCAAATTGACTTCACGAAAAGGAAATCGAATCGAATGAGTGAAGATCAGGTGCACGTTCTGCACCCGCGGGGCACTGCATGTTTCGCCCATCCCCCCAGCTCCATGCGTTCGGCCGGCAAGTCTCTCTCGCTTACTGTTTCGACGGCTTAGGTGATGAGAAGGATCATCCCGGGAGATGCATGGACGCCATCGCTGCCATGGTCTCTTCCGAGTTCGGACGTACGGCCACAAAGTATCACCGAACAGAAAATTCTCGGGCTACTTAGGGCGCGCATGGAATCCATTCTGGAATAGAAATTCTGTTCCAGAATGGATTCCGGAATAGAAATGCGTTTGTTAAACAATTTCCGGAATGCAATCTGGAGTAATTTTCACATTCTGGAGTAAAAATGCGTTTGTTAAAAACACTTGATTCCAGAATGCATTTTTGATTCCAGAATTCATTTTTGATTCCAGAATGAGTTTTTGGCAAGAAAAAGAGAAGCTACTTTTTATAGCTTCTCTCTTCCAGAATGCATTCTCTCTATTTTCTCACTAATTTTTTTTTTCAGAAAATGCATAAAAATTGAAAAATTCCAGAAAAATTCATAAAAATTTCCAGAAAATTAAAAAAAGTCAAGATTTCGGGAAAATAGGAAATTTGGTGAATTTTTTTTAAAATATAAAAAAAATCAAAAATTTCAAAATTTCACAGAATGACTTAAAATACATTTGAGTACCTATTTTGAGTGAAATTTAATTTTTTTGAGGTGCCAAAAAAAATAAAAAAATTTCAAAACTTCACAAAATAGCTTAGAATACCTTTGGGTACCTACTTTGAGTGAAATTTAATTTTTTTGCTGTGTCCAAAAAAATAAAAAAAATCAAAAATTTCAAAACTTCACAAAATGGCTTAGAATACCTTTGGCCACCCACTTTGAGTGAAATTTATTTTTTTTGAGGTGCCCAAAAAATAAAAAAAAATCAAAAATTTCAAAACTTCACAAAATGGCTTAGAATACCTTTGGCCACCCACTTTGAGTGAAATTTTTTTTTTGAGGTGCCCAAAAAATAAAAAAAAATCAAAATTTTCAAAACTTCACAAAATGGCTTAGAATACCTTTGGCCACCCACTTTGAGTGAAATTTAATTTTTTTGAGGTGCCAAAAAAAATAAAAAAATAAAAAATTTCAAAACTTCACAAAATGGCTTAGAATACCTTTGGCCACCCACTTTGAGTGAAATTTAATTTTTTTGAGGTGCAAAAAAAAATCAAAAAAATCAAAAATTTTCAAAACTTCACAAAATGGCTTAGAATACCTTTGGGTACCTATTTTGAGTGAAATTTAATTTTTTTGAGGTGCCCAAAAAAATCAAAAAATCAAAAATTTCAAAACTTCACAAAATGACTTAAAATACCTTTAAGCATCCACTTTGAGTGAAATTTAATTTTTTTAAGGTGCCCAAAAAAATAAAAAAAGATTTTTGTTCTAGAAATCAATTTCTGGAGCAGAATTAGTCATGTTTTACCAAGCAGATTTCTCCTCCGGAAATCAATTTCTGGCAAAAATTCCAGAAATCAATTTCTGGCAAGAATTTGATTTCTGGAGCAGAATGGTTACCATTCGCACCCTTAGAATCGCGCGGGCTGGAGTAAGCCTTTGGTTCTCACACCTTCATGCGACCCATCTCAAAGTTGAGTGCATTGCCCATGGCTCGTGTCGGTACGGCCATCTACTCATCGAGCTTCGTGAATGATGCCCCTACGCCATCTAGGGCATTCCCCTTTGTCTCCCAATCCTCGATCTTCGGTCATTCGAGTGTCATCTATGATCCCAAAGTCTTTCGCTATAACTTAAGCTATGATATCAAACGCCACAGTCCATATCAACAGCCATGTAGCTTCCTTGATTAAGGAGAAAATATTCAATGGTTAGATATGACCATTACGTGGATACAATTTTTACTTATATCCACTTACATATGGACATGTGTACATTGAACTGGAATTAAATGAAAAAAATAAAAAATTTATTTAGAGTCGTCATTCAACCACGGAAGCTTGCTTTGTCGCCTAGAGAGATAGCTTCTTTGCTTCATTGTCCAAAGGGATCTATTCATCCATAGTTGTCGCTGGCGTCGCTCGTTCAAGTTGAGCCACCCCTCCGTTCTCCCTGTCGTCGTATGGAAGAGCCGCCGTCACCAGCTCCATATTAGGAAGTTCACGAGCTTGATCTAGAGGCACAACTACATTTCTAGACTAGCGGCATCACCGGTGCCGTCATCCAAGCTGAGTCCACTCCGTAGTCACTTGCAAACCATAGAAGCGTCACCATCTCTAGCTTTAGAAGTTCATATTTTGGACTTAGAAGTTAGCATATCTAGACTAGGAGTGAGCATGGGCTGGATTGCGCCGATCTGACACCTAACCCTAAAATCAACCCGTACAGTGTTGATTCCCAATTTTTGGAACCAAAGACCGACCCTATTGAACTTGGGACCGAGGACTGGACCAACCCTATGGGTCCGGTCCAGTTCCAAGGTCAACCTAGGACCACCCGATTTTTTTTATGCTTCATTTTTCTTATTCCTTAAAAGGACAAATAGTACACTTTAAAAATACATATCTATCGACAATGCGATATTGAGTAACCAAACTATGAACCCCGGTATAAATCAAATAAAAATCTAAGATAAGGCAATAACAAAAATCTTCACTTAATAGTATACGAACATGTGAAATAAAATTAAAAAATAAAATGGTAAAAAAATAACATACTATGAATTATACAATTTCATATCTTGTTCATTCTCAAAAGATTGCTTCGATTTCTAAACACCTGAAAACAAAACAAACAACTTCATATTTTGTTTGTTCAAGAGGTTCGCCGTTCATTAGGTGCCGAGGAGGGCCAAGCAAGGCAACCTGCGTTTGCCGTTCGTGAGGCACCGAAGCGGGCCAAGAGAGGCAAGCTGATTTATGAGGCAAGCAAGGAGAGGCAGATCTAGCAAGCAGAACAGAGAAGCGAGGGAAGAAGAGAGGCGACGCTCAATAGTCAATAGGGTTTCTATTTTCAACGCCAAAAGAAGAGGAGGGAAGGGCCTTAGGTTCTTTGGAAAACAAATAAATATATTCTTATTTATATATATCTTTATATATATATGGTTGGCTCGAGTTGGACCAATCCTAAATTTCTAGGACGGAGGACCAACCCGTACAGTGCAGGGTCCAAGGGTCTTAGGACCAACCCAAGCCCCTTGAGAATCGAACCAAGACCGACCGTGTTGGGTCGATCCAGGGTCAACCCTAGACCATTGCTCACCTCTAATCTAGACCACCGACATCGCTGATGTGTCCAAGCCAAGTCACCCTTTTGTCCAAACTCACCGAAAACTATGGATGACCCATCTTGTAAGCCATGGACAACACCAAATCGGGCAACAAGCAAGACGACCTTGTGTGACACCAGAAGGGTGGCTTGGCTTGGGCACATAGGATGTGGCGCTCACGATTCCGCTGGCGACAACGGCAATGGGAGGTCTCTACTAGTGGCGCTCAGAGAGCTCCTAACAGATGATGAGGAGTAGAGATGAAAAAATAATCCTTTTTTTTATTTTTTATATTTTATACCCGATGTAGTATTGTGGACACATGTCGACTGATGAGTACATGTCAGTAGAAAACACATATACCACATCATGTGCTAACGTGGTGGTTTTTAACTACTGAATATTTTCTCTTGGTCACGGGTAGTACACCAACTACCTTGAGTGCACGACACCCCGATCATGAGGCATATGCATAATTCGTAAGATCGTTTGTAAGAAAGCACAAATATAAACGGGTCGTGAGAAAACATACTCAATTGTGTTAATCAACAATACCAAAAATGTTCAACAAGAGACTAACGGAACAGGAGAATTTTAGTAGCTAAACCCCCAAAAAGCTTTGCAGACATTATCTATCCTAGCACGAGTAAACATTGCGTGCATTATTTATTTTAGCGTGAATAGACATGGCGAGCGTTTGAGATGCCATCGTCTAGAAATTACAAAGATATAAGAAAAATACGAAATGTCTAAATACCCCTACATTATGTTGACTCCTGCTTGATCCAAACGGCCGCACACAATATGCCTTAGATTACGCGGAAAAGTTTCAGCGGTCAAGAAGTTTAAATCTTAATTTAATCAGAATGAATGCTAATTGAGAAAATAGCTAGGCATTGCTCACTGAACTAGAGAGAGAGACTTAGATTAATATAGTTAAAAAGACCAAAGAATCGCATCTTTTCCCCTCAAATTTCTCAATTGCTCATGTACAACCATACGAACTTTAGATCATGACAACCCGCCCCCCCACCTCATGGATCTATCTTGTTTCGCAAGCTTCGACGCCTCAGATGTACTTGTATCGATGAACACATGTACTGTACAAATGCTTACAAGGAAAAGACGAAACGGGTCGCCGTTCAACAGCATGAATACGAGAGAATCTTGATCGCTAGTTAAGAATTTGCAATCCCTGGCAATCATCCAATAAAATAAAACCAGTTCCCGGTCAAATCCCAAATCCGGATCCCGCCAGATCCGATGCGTCCGTAATGCAGTGCAAAAGCATATTTCTCCGAACATTAGATTGGGGCTCCCTTTAAGAAAAGGGGGCCGAAAGGACAACCTGTGGCATATGGGGCTTGGATCGCGGCACCTCAACGTGCAAGTTCATATGTATATTGCCATGTTGAACTTGATCAGGAAGAGAGGGGAGCGAGTCGATGCAGATCTGGCGCGTGTCGTGGAGAGAACTTGGTGGGCGGGCGGATGCAAATGGCCGTCCAGTTTTCCATGTGAATTCACGTGGGGAAGCCATGCCTTTGTCCGAACATCTCCTGTGTTGATCGATGAGGACACGATGTTTTGCGGGGAACGCTTTGAATATGTTGTCGGGGAAAAGAACGGGCTTCCCCGCGGCCGAGTTCTGTAGGGCGCGATGCAGCGACACGTCTGGAAGACGACCCCACGTGGCGTGCAGGTGCGAGATCGCGCTAGAAGTTGCTGCTGGTGCTGGCCACTTCTAGTGGGGTCCTGCTTTAACCAGCCACGACTTTCGCGTGCTTCTCCCATTAATGCTCTGTCTCGACGGATACGGACATATCATGTGATTATGCAGAGAGACGAAGGAGAAATTCTTCGAACGGATTCTCAACGGGCGAGCATGGTCCGGATTAAGCCGGTCCGATACCTAATTCTTAGACCAACTCGTACAGTATTATCCCCCAACTTTTTAGACCAAAGACTGATCCTATTAAGCTTGGGACCGAGGATTGGGCCAATCCTCTCGGTCCGGTCCGGTTCCAAAATCAACCCGAGACCAATCGATTTTTTTTTATGTTTCATTTTGTTTATTCGTTGAAAGGACAAGTGATACACTTTAAAAATACATATCCATTATCAATACAATATTGAGTAACCAAATTATGGATTCCGGTACAAATCAAATAAAAATCTAAGATAACGCAACAACAAAAATCTCCACTTTATAGTATACAAACACATGAAATAAAATAAAAAAATAAAGTGGCCAAAATACATAACATAAACCATAAATTATACAAATTTCATATCGTATTCGTTTTTAAAAGATTGCTTCAATTTCTGAACATTTGAAAACAAAATAAACAACTTCATATCTTGTTCGTGAGACGTCGAAGGGGGCTAAGTGAGACAACTTGCGTTTGTTGTTCGTGAGGCGCCGAGGTGGGCCAAGAGAGGCAAGCTAGTTCGTGAGGCAAGCGAGGAGAGGCAGATCTAGCGAACAGCCACAGAGAAGCGATGGAAGAAGAGAGGCGACGCTCAATAGTCAATAGGGTTTCTATTTTTAACACCAGAAGAAGAGGAGGGAGAGGCCTTAGGTTCTTTGGAAGATAAATAAATATATTTATATTTATATTTATATTTATATATATATATATATACGATTTGTCCGAGTTGGACCAACCCTAAACTCCTAGGACTGAGGGCCAACATGCATAGTGCAAGGTTTAGAGGTCCTAGGACCAAGGACCAAACTAGTCCCCCTGAAAACCGGACCAAGACTGATTGGGTTGGGCCAATGCAGGGTTAGTCTTGGGTCAACTCTAGACCGTTGTTTACCCGTAGATTCCCCAATTTTAGCATGACAACTATACGACATAAGAGACGTGAAAGAACTATTTTTCGAAATATCGGATACCCATAACGCGAATTCGATGTGTTCCTTGCTGTTTAGCTAAGATTAGGCAACATTGAGGGTCTGCTCTCGCTTGAAATTACGAAGAAATATGTATTTAGAGTGGGAGGTACTCGATTCCGAAATCATTAAGGTGCATTTGTTTCGCGAAAAAATAAATAAATTAAAATATATATTTAAAAATAATCGCTTATAAAAATTAATAAACAAATTTTCTTTATTCTGCGAAAATGTTTGACATAAATTGTTATCTATAATGAAAATATTTTTTTTCATTAAATAATTATTTCAAGTAAATAAGTAATCATTTTAAATAAAATATTTTTCAAATCATTCCTGTTCCACGAAATAAACAGAAACATGAAAATAAAATTGAGAATTGCCTAATTACGGAGAAAGTAAAGGCTCTCTGAATTCCAACTGTGAAGGGTGCATGGTATCTTATGAAATTAAACAATTCAGGAAAACTTGTTTCTCGGAATATTAGACGATTCGAAAATGACTTTTACTTGATTTCTTTGGACCAATCTTACTACATTACATATGTCGTTTTCAGCTAATCATAAAGGGTCGCAAGGATTATCTGGTGCGACCATCACTTTATATGGTTGGTTCAGATCGTGTCAAATGTATGACAAGCTGCGGTTTTGTAAAGGGAATGTGAAAAGGTCAAAACCAAGACCGTCTCGAGTCAAAAAGGGTTGCCCCTTGGTTCTCGCAAAACGCGGCACAAATGAGGCTATGATCTTTGATCGCGGAGACATACGACCCGCAATTATCCTTCCACTCGTGTGCCCAAAAATGATGACACCATCCAAGGGTTTTTCTTACTCGATCTAGGAATAAAAATTATTAATACTTTGATAAAAGGTATGATTTTGGTAAAATGCGAGATGAATCGCTCACAAAGAAGCTTTGTCCAAACCACTACATATAACACGTCGTGTATATCAATCTCGATACGTGTTCGGAAGTTATAAAAAAAATTTCACTCGGTACATCTACTAATGGCTTTCGCGAAGAATTTAGAAACTGAAAAAACAAAAACAATTATCTGTAGTTTGGTGTCGAAAAGTTGAACACGGCATGTATGAACCGGGATCGTTGTGTTAGAAAGCAAATCGAGTTTAGTTCACCACCCAAGAAAGAAACTGTCTCTCGTGGTCTAGTGGTCGCGCGCACTCGCTCGCGATGTCCTTTTTGTTAGGCACGAAGCAACGCTAGGACAAGAACAAAAAAACGCAAAACATCAAAAGATGGAAGATGGACGTCAGATCAAAGACAGCGCGAAGAAAGGTCCACATGAAAGCAACGCGATGCTACTAAAAAATCAGTGGCCAAAACCCACACATCCGACGCAACACTGCTTTGAAGCCGTAAGCAAAATCAAAATGGTCCCTCGGAATCATCGCCATGTCCTGATCAGCCTACTGAAAGTTAATGAGCTTCAGGTGACCACCATGCCCCTCTTTCAAACCCCACTCCCCCCTCCCCCCGCCAAAAAAAAAAACAAAAGAAGGAAATATCGTAAAAAAAAAAGAGTTTCCGTTACAAGTGATATCCCAAATAAATTTTCACACATCATACTATCCGCATTATCGATCGATAAAAAACGGGTTATCCACGCCGAATTAGGAAAATTCGTAACTAACTATATAGTGCAAAAGCTCTGTCCAGTAAAAATAACAGATAAATGGCAAGTGCAGAGGGCTTTCTATTTGGAGCACCGGAATTTTGCCCGCCCCTTTATTTTTTGATTTGTGACTTTGACAGGAGCTTCACGAACCGTCTGTGATTTTTACGAATCCGACGTCTTCAAAATGCGAAAAATCAAAACGGTCTTCG
Organism: Syzygium aqueum; assembly: GCA_031216185.1. Lineage (NCBI taxonomy): Eukaryota > Viridiplantae > Streptophyta > Magnoliopsida > Myrtales > Myrtaceae > Syzygium > Syzygium aqueum. The sequence continues at coordinate 34,775,556 of CM062236.1, forward strand.
CATTTTCATTCTTTTTTTCCACCTGTAAATAGCACCGAGTTTGATGAAGTAACTGATGAATGGTCCAAATCATGGACCACAGGGGCGCATGTGATGATCCAATGATACTATTGCCATGGTCCCTTGGTCTCGAATTTTAGCTTTTTCCCTCGTACTCTCTTTTCTTTTTCGCGGTGGGACGTCACACGTTCGGTAGGACTCTTCTTTCGGCTGTCTCGTGCTTCGTCGTGGGCTGGGTATGGTCAATTAAAAAGACTATTTCATTTCTTCGCGTACATCCTGTGCTTGTTGGTTGCCCCCATTTTGCCCCCAAAAACCTAATGTCGTTTCACGAGGTCGATCCTTGATTGTCGAGCAGCGACGTTATTAGAAATGAAAATCTATATTTGCGTGTAAAGATTAACTGAGTTAGTGGGAGGGAGGCCTGTTGAGTAGGTAGCTTAGCATCGGGTCAACTCCACTAAATTTAATTCAAGTCAAATACCAAAAAGAGTACAAAAAAAAAAGTACACGAAAGATTCAATTGTGCATGGAATAGAAAATTCGACTGCTATGGAAGCAGTAGAACGCTTGTCGAGGAAGCACGTCACAGAAATTGCGGGCTTAATTGAAAGATAGAGAGAGAGAAGAAGAAAAGAAGGTTACGGAGCGCGAGGGATAGTGCGACATGCGACGAACGCCAGCGGTACCGGTTCATTTTTGTGAGACGGGGCCTAATGTTCGGGAAGGCGAGTTTTTTTCCATGTTGGTAAAATTTTGAAAGAATTAGTAACCGTCGGAACAACTTATCTTCTCATTCACAAACTTTTATTTACCTTTCTTAGCCGTACCTTGAATTTTCGAATTATTGTATAAAAATACCGTCATTTTTTAGTATCTCATCGATTTCCTCCGATCAACTTAGTCTTGAACCTTGTAATTATACCCATTTAGAGTGGACCATTTGATTTAGTACAAATTCAATTCTCCTAGCTAATTTTTGCCGAACATTGCTGATGTAGACACCAACCCGATTCTGTCAAAAGGAAGAAGAAAAGAAAAGAAAGAAAATAAATAATAAAAAAATAAAAAAATATATCTATTAAAAATTGTCTATGTCAATATCTACGCTACCACATAGGTTAATCGGTATCTATGTCAATAATATCAAGCAAAAATTAGCCGAAATGATTAAATTAGCACGATACCAAAAGTTTTAGTACTAAATTGACATAATTAAAAGGTTTATGACTAAATTAACATAAATGCATTAAGTTTATGACTTTTCCGGTACTTCTCCCATTAATTTTGGATCGCCAACTCTAATTTGAGTTGCTTATCACCGACATTTGTCTGTAACACGTGTGTGGAAATACATGCGTAGACGTTCGCCTTCTTTCTAGATGAGATGTTCCTTCTTCAACCAAATCATCGAGGTAGGAATGATTTCGATTTGCTAAAAAAGTTAGAATTTATGGGGAATCGTGTGATCACGATGACAAAGATCAACACAGTCTTCAACCACCCCAAGCCTCAATGCTTCTAGCAAAAGAAAAGTTGTTTTTCACCGCGCGAGTTGAACAAGACATGGTCTTTACAGTAGAAATTGATGTGGCAATTCTATTCTTGTCTGGCGGGACTCCACTCGCTGCCCATCGGAAAGTTCGACCACGGAAAAATCCGGAAGAGGTATATGGCTACTTTCCGCCAGTCTGATTAAATCGAGTTACAAGGACAAAGCGACAACGCTTGAAGCAGTTCGAGCTTATTAAAGCAAGGGTTTCCATTATCATAGCATTGCCGATATTTTTGTGAACTTATGAGACAACGACAAGACCACAATTCAGAGGAAATTACTCAATTACTCCTAAATTTTAATTCAATCCTAAATTTTTCAATTTTGTCAATTTAGTCTTTAATCTTTATGCGAAATTTCAATGTAATTCTTTCGACTAATTTTCGACGTGGTGGCTTCGTCACCACCAATTGTCTTACGCGGCACACCGCCACGCCGGCGGTCCTTAGCAATAATTGGCCGGATGGATTACATTGGAAATTCTCGCAAAAGGTTATGGACAAAATTAGCAAAATCAAAAAGTTCGGTACTAAATTTGCATCCATACAATATATTCATGATTGATCGAGCAATTGTCCCACAATGATTAGGTGTCAGAGATAATGTTAAAAATCTTGTTTTAAATATGGATTAGCAATAAAGTACGTAAGGAGACTAAATACTAATTTTGCCTTTGATTTCGCTCGCCCTCCACTTCCAATACGATCTCCATTGATATTATTGAGAAGGGGGGGCGGGGGGGAGAGGGTAACCAAGGTTAATTAAAGCTTGGCCATCCTAATTAAGAACAAATACATAGATCGGTGACCCCCACCTAACCAATTTTACCAACCCACACCCGGCTAAGTCCGCGAGATGCTCCACGTCCATGCGCATGGGCGGCCTTAGAAAATTCTCAGACTTGGTCTCGAAAAGAGTGCATCCCCCACCTCACTTTCCGTGTCTCCACTGTACATCTTCTTTTCCCGAACCATCGGCATGCCGTTGCCCACCGACAGCACGAGATTTAGCTGGAACAACGCTATCGTTGACGAGGCACGGGACGATGCAACGCTTCTGGACATTTCGGAAAGGGTCAAAACAAAGGGAATGGAAAAGAATAAGAAAACGCCTCGGCGGTCGTGAAGACCCTGTCCCGATGAGTCGAATCTTTCGCTCGCAGAACATTCTAACCATCCATAAAAAAGATAATCGCTCGACAGATATGTTTTACGCGATGTCGAAGCACGGTGTCGCCATTCACCCGTATCGATCTAACGGGAGTAAGAATCATCGTTATTTATTGAAAATATCGGAGCGGCCGATCTTGGGCGAGTGAAGTATCGGGTTTGGGGATACGTAAAATTTCGTCCACGTGCAAAGAGTTAATCCGCTGTTATGTCGAGAGAGATCGAAAGTCGACGAGCAAGTGTCCTGGATGACGACATTTTCGAGTCCTAATTCAAGTCAAATCTTTTATCGTGTTGCGACGGGATCTAGATTCAGTCGGTCTTAAAGTCGCCTAAAAGATGGTAATTAGGTAGAGATTTCGGAACGAAGGGGTTCACGGTTCATATTGGTCGCCTCCCCTCTAAGCTACTGTTTCGGGTCCCCGACTTGAGCTCGTCAAGATAGGAGTTGGCTTTGACTTTGCCGAGCAGTTGGGCTGTCGTGTTGATTTAGAGGTGGGCATGGCGGATCACGAATTCGAGACTAGAGCAGAGCAGGAACTATTGCCGGACAAAGAAGCGTTGATACTGGGGAAGAGAAGATCTGTAGATGATGCTTGAACTGGGTGACGATGAAAAATTGGACCGGGCTGTGCTTATGCTTTTTTTTGTCTCGATGCTCTTGATTAGGTCTTGCAACGCGAATCTAAAGAATAGCCTAATCACATGTCTCCCTGCACGTGTTTTCTTTTTGTTACGTTATGAGGTTGCTTAGGCCATTTTTCACGCACCATAATTGATTTTTCCGTCGCTTCCAATATAGTTTCGAATTGTCGAGCTTGGCGATTTTAGAAAAAAAATAAGCATGTAGAGTATAGCTTTTCACCGAGGCGAAGCTATTTTTATCTATCTAAGTTTTTTCAAGCATGGGTCGCCAATGTAAACTTTTCGATTTCGTCAATTCTACGTGCCCTTGCGAATTTCAACATCGTGTGAGATCCGGAGCATAGCAATTCCTACCGTTCAAAGCACAAGTTCAATCAAAGAACATATAGTTCGGGGGTTTTTTAATTTTGTTTGTTTGAATAATCTAATATTTGGATGAACGGACAAAAAAGAAACACATGGATGCGAAAATTTTGAGGATGGTGGGGGTGAAACGCAGGACGCCCGTCGAACATGAGGGTCCGAGATTTAGATCCAAGGACAAGCGAACAAAGAGAGAGACAGCCACGTTTTCTACATTGACAGGGACCGGTACAATGAAAGGGTCGGCAAAGAATACTATTTCGACATGCTCAAGACCCGGCAAGATAAACCTTTAAAAAGAGCATGTGTGAACTTAAAAAAGGCGAAAACCAAAAGGTTGCTCTAGAAGAAACGCGACCCGGAGCCACCACCACCGGGACGAGACATCCGGCAGGTCCCGCCGACGCCCACGGGCTCTTTTCCCCTCCCTCCAACCACGGAGACGGAGAGAGGGAGAGACTAAAAATACGCATGCTCGGACCAATGATTATCCGTGGCAGGACGGCCCCTCCCCTCATATTCTTTAGAGGGACCGTCTCTTAATTTCCATACGCCAATGATCGATACCACTATTCGAGACGGGACATCTTATCCCAGAAGAGGGCCCTCTCCTCGGCCTACGGGCCGCAGATCAAGACGCGACCAATTTAAATCCGGACCGTTAAAAGAGGGATCGGCATAAATCCGCGCCTCTTTCCCTCCTTGGATTTAGGTCCTCATTGGCAAATTACGAAAAAGGAGGGACGTCCTTATCCCTAAAAACGCTGGACCTTTCCCTTTGGAGCCTTCCTGCGTAAATTGCTGACACCGAGAAGAAGGAAAACGCAGGAAAGGCCGGCCCCCTCTTTCACGCGTTTTTCCCCAACGCCTAACCGAAAGCTCTCTTGACGTTATTCTCCCCCGTTCCGTAATTTTCCCCCTTCTTTCCGCCTTGCGGAATTACGGGCGCTTAAATAAATAATCCGTGATTTCGAAAAGCAAAATAAAATAAAAATTTTATCCGCACAGCTTATCTCGTGGCGGTCGGTTGATTGGATTTGACACTTCGGAATATGCAAAAACAGCACACTCCGATTTCTTTCGAAATATTGATTATGGATAACGAGGAAAGAATATGTTATCGCATCGCGATTCTTCAATCAAATGGGACTTATCTAGTGCGGTTGGTTGATTGGATCTGAGAGTTTGGAATACGTAGAAATTGCTTACGGATAATGAGAAAAAAATATACGTTAGAATCGCTTAGTCCGACTTTTGAAAATATTGATCACGGGTAATGAGTAAAACTAGGTTATTACGTCGCGGTTCTTCGATCAAAGAGATCTGGTCGAGATCCTCGACGCGGTGTCCCGATAAGCACGGACGAGTAAAAAGGGCAAACGTCCCATGCAAGTGTGATTACCTTCTTGATTTGTCGACATTGGCTCGTCTCTATCCGGATACGATCAATTTGGCAACGATAGTCAAGTAACCATTTAAGCCACGAGCGAATCTCCGGGTGGGTGTGATTCTTAGGCGCAAATGATCGCCTGTTAAATCGGGGTCTGATTAAGATTCGTGTTCGGAGCAAATGATCTTTTTTGGGATCTTACGTTATTCGGTCATATGTATTTGAAAATTACAGGCCTTTCCGATGTCTTTTTGACATTAGAATATTTAATATCTGCCTCAGCTATTTCAGCATAGCCCATGTAGATGGACATCGCGTTTCTGTATCTCAAACCTGATTGATTGACTTTTACTTTTCCATTTAATATAAATTTCGCGGCTCTCGCAATTTGAATTTCTTTTTTCATTAATCCAGAAGTCCGTGAAGTATTTGCACGGTACTTAAAAAATATTGACGAGTAAATTTATATATAGCTTTTCCATAATTTTAAGTTACATAAATAAAACTTCGAATTTGGACTGAACTTTCGACTTCCCGTAAATGTAAACGGACAAGCCCTCCATTCCTATGATAGCTTGAGTGTAATTGCAACGAAATCGACGAGTCCTTTAGCATGCCGCCGATTCAATTGAATTTGAAACGCTAGTACCAATTATTGGGAGAAGAAAATCTACGCCAATCATTAATATATATTTCTCGTGTCCTTCTCGAATTAAATATTCGAACATAATATCCAGAGCTTCACTAGTTTGACTTGCTGAAAAAAAAAGCCGCCATGCGTTTTGAATTCGCCGCGATGCAACGAATGAAATTAGAGAAGTTTAGCAATGAGATGATCACAAACTTCACGCCATCAATTTCTCAAAAGATGTGGCGATAGTTGCCTTGAAGACAAGTCAAGATTTATCAGTTGGTCTTTCGAATCAAGAGCAATCCAATCAAGGCCCCTCCACAAGGACTTGTATTTTGAATTCTTGACCGATTCTTTCGAAACTCGCATTTTTAAGAATTGTCCATTGGGAAATATTCGAAACATTTCCAAATATCTAAGCATTGACATGTATCTTCACATACGGTATTTTGTAAAATAAAAAAAATATCACGAGCAGCTAATAAATGGCGAGATGAATGGCGCTGTGTAATGTTAAGAAGGGCGGTCGCTAGTGAATTAGTTTGGAGGCTTGCGAATCCCACATAAACAAAAAGGCAGGAGAGCTACACATCTACGGCGGGAGTATTCGCGTACGTATATGGACGCGGCCCACTGCTTTTGATTGTCTCTTTCATTGAACCAGAAAAAAGGACGATAGTAAATGTGAACTGAAGTGACCGGCTAACTAAAATTAATCGTATAGGGACCTATTGCGAATCAAGACAAATTAAAACTTAAACTGTGAGAATTCAATTGACTTTCACGCCCCCACCAAAAAGCCTTCCGAAGATGGATTTCCAACCCAAATCACTAATCTTCTGAAAGCGGTGCGTCGTCGATAGCAAATCGCCATGTGCGATGAACGTCCGATCGATCGCTCCATATCGAAAATTGGTGTTTTCATATCCGTTTTCGGGGGCGATCGGAACTGTAAGATCGAACCGGCTTTTTTATTTTTCTTTTTCCTAGTTCGATGTCCATGAAATTCCAATATTTTTTTCGGACGAATTCGCAAAATCCCCAATAGCAACAAGGCGCGATGGAACCACCCCGGATGTTTGTGTAGAGAGACAAATCATCGAGAGGGGGCCGAAATCGAAAAGGAAAAGATCTCATATCGAAACTCCTTTTTTTTCTTTTTTTTTTTCGCCAGTGGCGTAGCGTGGCAGATTTTGCTCTTACTCGATAGCGAGACGAGCGGTCACCTCTCCCCACCCCCCGCCAATCCTCGCATCTCATTTCGTGCGATGCGGTGGCGATCTTGTTCACACCTAAAGCCGAGTCGTTGTTGGGAGGAAATATCAACTTTTTCTTTTTCGCCATTTCCCCGCGTGACGTCACAAGTGACGTCATGAAGGACGACGCCTCCTCCTCCTCCTCCTCCTCCTTTCCCCAGAGCCGGCACTACTTCCCCCCGTCCTTAAGTCATTAATTTTTTCTCTTTGCTGACCGAAAAAAGAAAATTTTATTAATATTCAAATTCCCTCACCTCTGCTCAGATCTACTTTGGGCCGAGGGCGATTATCGCCAAAAATGCAGGTCGCGCAAAAACAGATCACTGATGAAAAGATGCCTATGTTACCCAGCGATTTTCAATTACAATTCGGGATCAGGACTAATTAATGATTTGCGATTTGCTATTTATTTTCCTTTTTTTACTCCTCGAGAATGGAGAGGGATGCGGGGAAGAGAGGCAGAAAGAGAGAGAGAGAGAGAGAGAGAAGGCGTCAAGGAGGGAGCGTGTTTTTGTGTGTGTGTGTGTGTATTTAGAGTTCAAATCGACGCAAATCCACGTAGAGAAAATCTTCCCCCGTTCTCTCTCCTCACAGCTGTTGCCTCTTTGGCTCGTCCTCTCTCTCTCTCTCTCTCTCTCTCTCTCTCTCTCTCTCTCTCTCTCTCTCTCTTCCCCGATCGCCCATTCCGATTCCGCCGGCGGAGCTGCGATCTCTGGCGTCGCCGCATTGCGCTCCTGCCCGGCGGATCTCGCCTCGTCTCCATCTCGGCGATTCGCACCGGCGCGTCCCGAGCCTCCGATCTGTAAGTCCCGCCCGATCTCGCGCCGCCCTTTCCCTTTTTTCTTCCTGTTCGCTTTCTCGCGTTTGAGGTTCGTTGCGTGGAATTTGATCTCTCGCTACCGTTAGAATTCGCCGACCGCCCGTAGGATTAGCGAATTTGAGTGCTCGGTTTGAGTCTTTTGCCTCCGTTTTTGTGGTTTTTTTTTTTTTTTAGAGATCGCGCGGCGTGAGTGAGAATGACGGGCGATGTCGACGTGCACCGCGAGGCGTCCGTGGAGGTCTCGCCGTTGAATGGCAAAGTCGATGACGAGTGCGGGATGGACGGGAGAGCTCGGCAGGATCTGGTGAAGAGCGTGGCCGATTGCAATGGCGCGTCGCTCCGCGAGGAGGCGATTGATGATGGAACCGGGAATGGCAATGGGAACGGCCAGGACGATGCCGACGCCGCCTGTGTTTTCGTCAAAGGGAGTGAGGCTGTTGGTGAGGGAGTCGGCAATGGCTTTGTTGGTGCCGATCTGAGGGAAGAGAGCGTCGAGGGTAAGGCCAGTGATATTGATGTGGGGGGCTCGGAGGCTAGTGCTGAAAATGGCAATTGTGATGTCGAGCCGGCAGCTGTTAATAGAGAGAATGGAGATGGGGAACGCGAGCTGGTGAATGGAGAAAATGGGGACCGTCATTTTGACGAGCATATTGTTGCGAGCGAGGTTGGATTAGTGGAACAGGAAGGCAATGATGTGCATATTAAAGAAAACAATATTGTGAACGAGGTTGAATTAGTCGAACAGGAAGGCAATGATGCGCATATTAAAGAAAACAATGTTGTGAACGAGGTTGAATTAGCGGAACAGGAAGGCAATGGTGTGCATATTAAAGAAAACAATGAGGAGACCGTGTTTGATGAGGCTGAGACTGATGCAAGTCATGGCAAAACTGTTGACCTGAATGATGGCGAGTGTCATGTTGAGGATCATCTTATGGACAATGGCACTGGAGGGGAAGATTCGCAGGGTGAATTCATCGAGAGCACACCGGCTGGCAGTACTTCAGCTGAAGAGCAAAATCGTGAGGCGGATATTGTGGGATCTCCCCTCTCAAAACAGCATGAAGGGGAGTTTCACATTGACAAGCAAACTGCGGTGGAGTCCTCTTTAGAGGTATCCGATGAATTTTCGGGGTTGTGTGATGCAACAGTTGCGGCATCCAAATTCGATAAAACATTTGAAGTCCTGCAGGCTGACGAAGCAGACTCTTCTGGACAAATGGGCAGAGATCAGGAGTCCTCTTTAGAGGTGGAACCCTCTCTACAGTCTTCAGAACAACTTTCAGGGTCTTGTGATGTAATTGTTGTGGCGTCTGAATGTGAGAGAACACCTGAAGTTCCACAGGCTGACCAAGCGGACTCTTCTGGCCAAGTGGACGGAGATCAGAAGTCTGAGTTGAAAATTGAGGATTCTGGTGAAGGTGAGGTCCTCCTCGAGATTGATGATGAGGTTGGTAACGAGGATGAAAAGGTTATGGACGAAAGCATTTCTTGTCCAGACGTAGATACAGAGCAGAATCCTGAACCTGAGAGAACATTTGAAGTCCCACAGGCCGACCAGGCTGACTCTTCTGGCCAAGTGGATGAGGATCAGAAGTCTGAGTTGACAAATGTGGATTCTGGTGAGGGTGAGGTCGGCAAGACTGATGACAGTGTTTGTAACGAGGATGAAAAGGTTATGGAGGAAAGAATTTCATGTCCAGACGTAGCTACAGAGCAGAATCCCGAACCTGAAGTGATTTTGACGAAAGACCTTGTTTCAGACGAGGAGAACTCATTGACAAAAATGGGTGATGATTCTTCTTCAGAAGCAGTCCCAGAGGACATTAGCAATACGATTGCTACAGCAGACACGAGGGCTGGCCCTTTTTCTGATGACACTGGAGATGCTGAGCCGACCACCACTGCACCTGATCCTATTGCTTCTGAGAATGTCGAGCATGAGGCTGTGACGGACACCCTTGATACCAGTCAAGAGATAAATGAAGAGGCTCATACCTCAGAGAACACTGAAAGCACCCCTTCCTTGGTCAGTTGCGGCAATGTACCTGTTCAAATCGGTAAGGGCTTTCTCATCTCGGCTAATAACATTTTTTGTCGGACATAGATGCTAGGAAAAAGGCTTGCAACTCGAATAATTATGTTTCTTCTTTTGGCTGTTAATAATGTGAAACTAATTGCAGAACTTGAAGAAGCGAATGCTGAAGAAAACCAGACTGGCGTTCCTCAATCTGTTGATGCCAATTTGGAAGTCAAAGAAGAGAATGATTCGACTGTAGTAGATGTAACATCAAGTTGTTCTGCTACTAATTTAAGTGCAATCACGGAGATATGTTTTGGTTCCATCAGCCAGAAAGAAATATCTTCCATTCCTTCGGACGACAGTAATGCAGAGCCAAAAGTTTCAAATTCTCTTTCTCTGTCTACTGGAAGCCATCATACCCATACCACAGAAAGCCCTTCAATTGATGCAGCTGAAATTGAAAGTTTCTCTGCTCAAGATAGCAAATCGGGATTGAAGAACGAGCTGGATGCTGTATTGGATGAGAAGAGAGAAGATCAATCCACCATTGAGAATGATAAACCGGCATTCTCACAAGCTGAATGTGTTGACGTAGTTGCCCAGAATGATGCAGCACCGGCAGAGGTTTCTGGTATCCCTGCTTCCGAAGAACAGAATTTTGGCAGTGAGGTGGAAAAGAAACTATTTAATGTTCTTGTAAAGATTCCCCGATATGATGATGAAAATTCGAAACAACAGATCAGCGAAGCTCAGTTACAAGTAACTGAGAAGACGCAAAGTCGTGATGCTATTCAAGTTGAAATTCAGATTATAAAGGTATGAGCCTTTTTTACATCACATCACTTTCTTACAATCTCTTCCCTAAAATTTCTCTCTCGGATATTGTTTGATTGAACTTTCTGTGGCTAGGCTGCTTGTAAGGAGCACAGTGACAAAATTGAAGTTGCCTTATCTGAAGAGAATGCTGCACGAGAGTTGTTCAAGTCTAAAAGGGAGGAAATAGAGTCTGTTCAATCTGTTATTAACAAGGTGAAGAATGCAATTACAGTGGGTGACTATGATGTAAGGGTAAGTGGTTACTCTAGCTCCAAGCACTGACTCGTAGAGTCGCGAAAGAAAATCCAGAGAGGGAGAGAGCTGGCAGAAGGGAAAAGAAAAATTCTGTATGGATCTATTTGTGCAATTCTTAATGTGTGGTGTTTGTGTTTTCTGCAGATACAGAATATGGAACAAAAGATACAACATGAAACCCTGCCTTTAAAGGAAGAAAAGCAATTGATCCGTGATATTAAGCAACTAAAGTATTCGCGAGAGCAGCTTACTAATGATATGGGAGGGCTTGATGAACTTAAGCTGGCTTTGGATCGAAGAGAGCAAACTGAGGAGCGTCTGAAGGTATCCTGTTTAATAGCCTTAAATGACTTTTTTTGGAGTAGGACCAGAAGTCGTACAATATTTTCACGGAATCACAGAAATAGCTTCTGTGCACTCGGTGCATTCTTCCTTGTTCAGTGTGTGAGAGACATGAGATGCTGAATTTTGAAGTTTTATATGCAGTCTCTTAGGAGGGAAGCAGATTTGCTCAGAGAAAACGTTTTAAAAGCTGAAGCAGTCACAAAATCTGCGAAGAGAATATACTCCGATGAGAGAGATAGGCTTCGTGAATTGCAGGGTCGGTTTAGAGATGCAGATAAAATACGCCAAGAGGCATATATTCATCTAAAGAATTTAAGGAAGCAATCATATGAGAAGGTATGTGATCTTCGTGTTTTATTTCGACATTTTCTCCAGTCTTGCTGGTCTGTTGATTGATATTTGCAGAACAGACAGCAAATAGATAATGTCATGACGAGCTTCGTGATGACAATAACCTTTGAAACCAAGATCTCGATAAACTGGTATCTGAAAAAGGCTGCCAATTTTAGCGAAATATTGTTTACACTATATTATTCTGGTTTGGCAGAACAAGTTCTTCTGGAAATACAAGGATGATGTGAAGATGTCGATTGATTTGGCGTCAAGGGGAGATAGGGAGGCACTCTCTCGGTTCTGTATTGATCAAGTAAAGTGCATTTTATTTTGTCATTTGTTCTAATTATCTGGATTTTCCACCCCGGTTTTGACCCTCAAGAATGTTGATAATTCTTCAGGTGGAGACGTTCATGGAATTATGGAATGGAAGTAGTGATTTTAGGGAAGAGTATCTTAAATGGAATGCCCCTAGAACGTTAAGGAGACTTGGCACAGCTGATGGTCGTTCCCTTGGACCCAATGAGGCGATGCCTGCTATTCCTACTGCTGTAAATCAAACAGCAGTTAAAGATAAGTCCATGTCTGCTCTGCCAAGTATATACCAAGAAAAGGTACCCGTTGTTATGGAAGCTAGACCGGCAGCAGATGATAAGTTATCCGTGAAAGAGGTGGAGCAAAAGAAACAGAAAGCCAAGAATAAAAGTTCTGCAAAACCTGTTGCCCAGGTTGAGGACTTGGTAACAGTTACAAGCAGAGATGTGGTCAACGTGGAAATGGAAGAGCCCAAGCTCTCAAAGGAGGAAGAGGAATTGGCGAAGAAGGCAGAAGAATTGAGGAAGGCAGAAGAGGCCGCCATGTTGATGGAGCAACGGCGGTTGGAGGAAAAGGCCAAAGCTAAGGAGGCTCTGGAGAGGAAGAAGCGAAGTGCTGAGAGAGCCCTGGCAAGAGCTGCTTCGAAGGCGCAGAAAGAAGCTGAGCAGAAGGAGAAGGTAAAGTGTTATAATAGCACTTTGCATAGAGGGTAGTTATCTCTTTCTAATACCAAGATTCTCACTGCCTTGTGTTCTTGTGCAGGAAAGAGAGAAGAAGGCAAAGAAAAAGGAAAGGAAGAAGGCCGGAGGAGCCATCGCAGCGCCTTCAGACGCTGACATTGAAGGAGAAGCTGCTTCTGAGACTGCCGAGGCTCCAGCAGATTTCGATACTAAAGACAAGCCTGCAGTGACGGTGAAGAGATCTCAAAAACCGTTGCATTTCGTTAAACAAACCAAAGTAAAGCCCATCCCTCCCACTCTTCGCAACCGAAGCAAGAGAAAGATGCAGCCCTGGATGTGGGCCGTCCTTGCTGTGCTGCTTGTTTTTGCCCTATTTATGGTGAGCAATGGCTGGAATCTCTTCTAATCGGATATTGATTGTTTGGTTTACGAGTGCATCTGGACTTCGGCTTACATGAGGTTGCATCAGGTATTATATAGGTAAGATATACACAAGTGATTCTTTTATATATTCAGGGAGGAGGGTTTTGAGCTAAATTGGTGTTCTTTTTATTATAAAGAGGCCTTTTGGCCTTCACATACGGCAAATAGATTGGTTGGTCTGTTCTCATCTTAGTATTTATTGCTATAAGTAGATATTAAAAGGAACAGAAAGTGTTGCTTCTATTTGTTATGATTCTGAGCTAATAATTCTGGTGCCTCTCTCCCTCTTCTCTCTCCCTCTCTCCAATGTTAAGTTTCAGCTGAAGGCAACAATTACACTGGTACGGTGAGCCTTCAGCTGTCTCGCCGTTACTGGTCACATACATAGGGGCACAATCACTTGAAGAATATGGTCGTTTGTCATCTGTCGGCTGGACATTCACATATATGTGTAAAGGGTCTTGTGAACGAGTGCTTTTGGGATACTTGCCAAGCCTACTTAATAAAGGAAATGTTTTGATTTTAATGCATTGAGTTAGTGGGTTAAAAGTTACAATCCTTCCGTTACAAAATCCATGTGTTCATTAATCGTTTTAAGATCCAAAGGATAACTTATGTCATTTTAGAAACTCCTGCCTCTTCAAGCAGGTAGATTTTGAAACAATGACAGTCCATTCTTGAAAAGAAACATAGTAGGCTCTTTTGCAGGCTTGGCCAAATTAGACAAACTAGTCCGGCGCATGCGACGAACCCAAGCCAAGCCGCGGCACACATTTTTATGCAGTTCCTATTCTTCTCTTCTTCTTCTGCCATCGCACTTCCCCCCTTTGGCGACATTCTGAACCAAAGCTTCCCCGACCCCTTCCCCGAGGGCCTCAGCTAGCGCTCCGATAAAGTCGCAAAACGCTCGCTTGGCCAGCCGAGCTGCAGCCCCAAGCATGCTTGGCGTCTCAACTCCTTTGATGTTATTGTCATGGTGTCCGTTGACAAAACTCTTAGCGCAGACCGCGTGGAGATGGTAGTCGCAGACCGCGCACCGGTATACTCGACCCGACCTCCTCCTCCTGCATTCCCCGCAGACAAAACCAGGGTCAGCATTTGATGAAGCCGCCGGTGGCAGAAGCTGCAGCGTGTGAGGATGGTTAGAGAAGATGATGTCCTTCGGTAGCATCTCGCAGCACGGGTGCATCTGGAAACTACAAGTTCCGCAACGGAAAGCGTAGCCCTGGATGGGTTTCCCACAAGCATCGCACCTCGATTTTGCTATTCCACTTTTCACTGCTTGAAAATTCCAGCGCAAAGTCAATGACACTAGGCCCAAACGAAGTATTAACTAACATTCGAACAAAACAAGAAGAATTAGCTAACATGAAAACGAGAGAAAACATGCCGAACCATTTCTTTTTTCCGGGATAACTTTGCTGAATTTCTAACCTTGCTTAAAGTGAGTGTATCATCCCAAGTCGAGAACTAACATTGTGCACCTTGAACTTAAAACTTATAATCATTCGATGGAGCATATATCACCTAGCTGTCCATATTCAACATGCCAGTCCATCTATAGAAATGTCATCTCGCTAACAGAAAAATTGACTAAACAATTCGATGGTCGTTCCTGATATGAAATTAAGTGAAAGTGGAGTGAAAGCCGACCCTAAGCAGGATCCAAAGACGTTCAAATCCAGTACAATTCGATGGTCATCAACGATAACATCCGATCTAGTTTCACTTTTCTCGAAGGTACTAACGTAAAAGGTCCTAATGGTATGGGCTGCCAAGTGCAATTCACAACGACAGTTCATTGGTACTTTTCTAAATCCCCCATCTTCCGTATATATCGTGGGGTTAGGTGGAACTCTCCCAGGCCTTCTCCTGGATAGATAGATAGATAGATAGATAGACGGGTTGAGGAATAGTTGAGAGTGCTGCTCTTTTCTCGGTATAACCAGGAAAGACTCGCGGTCGACGTTGTTCGGGGGTCATGTAAAGTTACTCGAGCACAGGGTGTGGCCGGCGGCCTGTCGAACGTAATTTCTCGGCTTAACTCTCGTGCGCGAACTGCACTCCGAGAAACTCCCCCGTGATCAGCTACGGAGCGCAACATGTGTGTCGATTGCACATACATAACAACAATGAATTCACCTGGCTTGGGATGGAAAAAGATGTCGTGCTGTTGGTGGAATGGATGGTTCTCGAGGATCTGATTAGGAGAGGCCAGGGCACAGAACTCGTGCAGCTGGAAGTCGCAGAGCGGGCACGTGTACCGCATTCCCGCCCCGTACTCTCGGCACCCCGCGCACTTGAAGAGGTCGGGCAGGTCGATCTTGGACAGGAGGTGCTGCGGGTGGCTGGAGTGGATTATCTCCTCCCCGAGAATCAGCTGTGGAGACGTCGGGAACTCGACCAAAAGCGACTTCCTCCGGGTGTATGTCGTCTCCGACGAGGAGGGCAAAGTGGTGGTCGGGGGAGGAGGAGGAGGAGGGGAGGGAAGTTTTTCAGTTGATTGAGACCTCTTGAGGCTGTGTGTTCTGGACTTGATCATGGACTTTGCTCTCAACATGGTGATGGAATGTGCAAAAATTCCTCTGAACCAAAAGTGGGGGTGCAAATTGGAGAACAGGGAGGAGCATCATTAATAGGGGAGAGGAAAAGTTGGTACTGTTTGCAAAGAAGGAACCATGCACAAAGAGGATGCCAGCAAGACAAATTTTTTTTTTTTTTATAGTTAGATTTGCATGTGCTAAGTATGCTGCCACAACTTTTTCCTCCTATCTGATGGAAAAGACAGGTAATTCAAGAGAAAGGAGCAGATACCTGCTCGATCGAGCTATATGTTCCTTGTATCCCGATTGATTAATTATGTGTGTTTGGTTTCTATTTGGATGATTCTCCATACAATTCTGGCCAGTCCTTACATGAGAATTGTCGAGTGAATCTCATTTGCAGATAAAGTCATTCTGGATGAATAATTCTTGAATTGAGGATAGGAAACAACAAATCCGAAACTTATGGCATGTAAGCTGCGAAAACAGCACCCCAAGATCACCATAACCAGAATCTATAACGCGGTAATTATGAAAAAAGGATTTGTGCACCTGATTTATGATACATCAGGAACACAAATGCATCCCCTATATTATCTAATGTATCACTGGTTCAATGAGATTGTCTCTCATGTTTCTTTACGTGAGGTTATTTATGTATTAGGGTTAGATGAAAGACTTGAGCACTATTTATAGTGCTTTAAGTTACTGACCCTCTCATTATAGGTAGGGCATTGCGCGGCCCACACAGACTAATTAACAATCTCTATTCTTACTTTATTAGATCTCACGTTTCTTTACGTAAGGTTATTTATGCATTGAAGTTAGATGAAAGGCTTAAGCACTATTTATAGAATTTTAGGTCACAGACCCTCTTATTACAGGTAGAGCTTTGCGTAGCACACATAGACTAATTAACAATCCTTATATATTACCTTATTAGATCAATTCCGTAAAACGATAAATATCAATTTCAAATAATGTAGGTTCACATCAGAAAAACTTTGGCACGGCTCACTCTCTAAAGAGACAATGAAATTATGTGCCACTTTTGATTCCAATCATAGGCAAGCATTTTCATTTTCATTCTATCTTTAAGAATTCCAAAGCATTTTCTCAGGAATTTCAGGAAATTTCCCGTCTGGACCAACAATTTCTTGCCCGCGAAGACAATTATAATTTCAAAACGTTGGGATTTCACCAAAGAAAGTCTGTCAGCCCTTTTTATGCTGTCTTTATCAAATATCTTTCCATGATTCAAGGGAGAAGCAAATCCATCATTCCTTGGTTTTCTACATTGTGGGCTGGGCGGCATCTTGTGATTATTTTTCCCTCCGCTTTAAATGGGCGCTTTTTGGCAACATCTTTGACTTGGGGTGACCGATGCCCAAATAATTAAATATGTGTTTCACAAGTGATTCCCAATGTCTCTGCCCTTAGTTCTTCACACCAGGAAGCAACCACAAAAAAGGTGATGCCATATGGAAAAGAGAGAGATTCCATGATTGATCTTATTGGCAAAATTTCTATGAATCCCTCGTATCGAACGGCTTTCTTGCAAAAGACCCCCTCGAAGCGACGCTTCTCTGAAAAAACCTTTCAAAGTGGGATAATTTTTTTGGGAGGAACAAACTTGCCCTTGTCCAATGGCAAAAATTTGATCTTGTCATCTGCACACGGTCGCCGGAAGGTGCTTTTCATCGCTGACCATGAGGCAGAGGGTCTCTCAGAACATGGTGGTTCGCTTTGGAGGGTGTTTAGGGACGAGCATCGTTTTGAGGGATCTTTTGAGGAAAAAACGCTCAATTTGGGGGGGGGGGGGGGCTTTTGAATTTTGTCAAGGATGGGGTGGTGTTGTCATGCATATATTCTTCACGCTCAAAATGACTTTGTCTTGCATATGGACAGACTTTTAAGGTCCCAAATTCCTACGGACTTCATGCTTTCCGTGAAGAATATATGCATGAAGAACAGAAACTGTAAGGGATTGTAAAGAGGAAAATGAGATAGTACAGGACTACTTCATATAGAGGAATGAATTCGGACGTATCGATAAAATGAAGTAAGAGGATGCGTAGCGTCTTGATTAACTAAGGAAAAACACGCTCGAGCATTGCGAGTGGCCACGACGATCTAGAAGCTGAAGTCGAAAAGCACCGGTTCGAATGCGACAATGGATTAAATAGACCTTATTGATTGTGGAGGGCTTTTCGCACATGTTTGGCGGGGCCTTCATCAAACCCGCAATGATATTCTGTTTCACAATGTTAAATGCGACATTACAAGCCAACATTGGCTAAATAATATCCAACGTTTGTTTATACAGCAATTCCCAATAGACCTCCTCCATCGACTCTGGCTTCTATTAAGTGCAAACATTTAAAGAGAAAAAATAAAGAAGAAGACAAGCAAATTTTTACATGGAAGGTCTTAGGCTTCTCTCACCTTAAAAGCTAACTCAAAGGGTGAGACTTTCCCTCCTGCTTATTAACTACCTACATGCCCCTTTCACAATCAATCTACGATAACCCCAATAATTTCTCTCTTACACATTGGGCCTTAGGTCGGAGTAGTAACAACTTGTCTCTTCTATGTGGCTAATGGGTCTAGACTTGTTGGTAAGTGGGGCTCTAGTACCAATGATGAATGGTTTTGGGCCTTTCTCGCCATAAAAGTTGCTCAAAGGGCGATGTTTTCCTCAACACTTATAAACTGACCACTAAACCCTTCCAGAAACGATGTAGGATAATCCCAACAGTTTCTTTGTAGATAGGGGTAAATGTAGGACTCCTAAGATACAGATAATCCTCAATCTGTATCTTATAGAAATCAAAATCATTTTCATCAAATCTATCGATTTTCACGTTTTCTTCTTTAGTTGCCACGATTCGCTTCAACTCGACCAAGTTTCGGCTCTAATATCAATTGCTGAGGAAAATAAGCGATCCAATAATAAAATATATAGAAAAGGCAATAACTCAGACATCATATTTTCGTGATTTAGTCGATGTGACATATGTCCACAGGCAGAGTGCATGAAATTCTAAGATCAAGCTATAAAATGAAAACTACAAGCACTCTTGAGTCACGCAAACATGTTCAATGTCTCCCAATCCCAATTACATCTAATAACGTACGCAATGTTCAACCCTTACAAATACTCATGAACTCAATCTTACAAAGGAATTCACAAATCTTATCGCAAGATTTATTAACTTCAATACTCCCGGATTGCTTCAAAATGTAATTCTAAAGAAGTCGCCTCTTTGATACTCTTCACAATGAAGACACTTCTTATATCTAGATAAGAGTAGGATTAGAAAATCCACTCCAACTAGGAAATCTATTCAAATTAGAAAACCTACTTGAATTAGGAAAGTTTCATTTTTAGGTTGTAACTCGAGACATATTTCCAATTAATATTGCACTTGATGACATGTTGGGTAGCAATAGTAAAGTCGTTAGTAAGGTTACCCAATATTTGGCAACAACATGGGAAGAGGCACAAGGTCTGGCTAGTGGCTATCATCCCAAGGAACTTTGTGCTTGCCTTCAGCCTTCAGATATTAGCTTTTCATATTCTACTGCGTGAATATACGACTCTACTAAGTTTATAATGAATTTATGGCCATTTGTTTATTCTGCACCGGAAATTTATATTGCGAGCGGTGGTTATGTTGCTCATTGTGCACCCTATTTCTTACATAGCGATTTTCTTCGTCAGTGAGGAAAGGAAAGACTCAAAAGGAGTGTTGACTAGGGTATAAATTAAGGCGGAATAGGAGCACAATACTTGGTCAAACAACCAAGACCTTGGGATCAAGCAACCCCAGTCAAAATATGCGAACGAAGAGGATTAAAAGGGTGCTTTGAAGGCGTAGAGATTGCTGTTTTTGCAGATAGAGGAGTCTTGATTCTTCAACGTTAACGCTTTCTATCACTTCACGAGACTCGATGTTGTAGACTATTTTAAATATGGAGGATCCTGTATCTCGAATGTGATCTTTGTGCTAGGATAGGCACACCTATAATTCATATTGTGCAAAATATTGAGGTGTGGTTCATACTCCTCATCGATAGGAAGGCACGTGAGTCCTATATAGGGTAGCGCCTTCAGGCCGTTAGAGGACTTTTATAATTTAAGCCCGTATTTATTGATAGTTTGGGCTTTGGCTCGTATATAACTACTGAGTGGCCTAGGGCTTTCTCGACTCTTAGAGTTTTCTTGTACCACTTATATATAATATCTTTCTTTTGTAATTGAAAGTACTATAAAGAGTTGGGAGATACTAATTATAGTGAAATTTTTTACCGGATGTAGCCCTAATTTAAGGTTGAACCAGGATAAACTTTGTATCTTGAATTATCTTTCTCGTATTTGCTCTCTATTTTATTGTGTTTGTACGCCTGATCCTAACACAATATCATTGTAACTTTCATCAAGTTTCATCGACAAGAATCCATTTCTCTCCGTGTGGTCACACTGCTTTTCACTGACCTCAAAACCCAACCCGAAAACTATAGAGTAAATCAAACAAGTCAAAGAAGGGTTCCAATCGCCATATCTGGTGCGTATCTTTAGAACTCTTATCGCTGTGAAAGAAGACTTGCTGTCAGAAGTTGATCACCTCACAATCTGTAGAGCAATCTCCAAAATCTTTTCCGAATGGAGCTTAATTGGCCCTCTTACATCTATCTCTAAATGAGGATCCAGAGATATAAAGTCAGACCATGTGCTGTTTGGTGGACGCGCTGTGAACCCGAGATAAACATGATCGATTCCAAAAACAGAGAACGGAAAAGGTTTCTATCTTCTTGGGCAAGATCTTGCTGAAGACCAAGGACTGGGCTGGTAAGGAAGAAACAAGGAAGAGAGGGGCAAACAAGGCCCATTCATTGACGGCTTGATCTGATGCAAACTGTTATTTGGTCCTCCAATATGGGGAAGGAAAAAAAATCAATTCTCAGTTCCTATCCTAAGTCTGAAAATCTTACGCTTTGCATCCTCCGATTTCAAAGCTCTGTACCTCATGCTTTACAATCCGACGCTAATCGAAGAAATTACAAAAAAATTTACACGATCGCTGCTGTGCGCTCTTTACTAGACTCTCAAATCTCTAGCATTTTTTTAGCCTCCACGGATTAAGCATTGCAACAACAACTTGTTAGTAGCTTGCATGGTGTGGGATTTTGACGTTGGAGAATGCAAACTGTAAAGCTTGTCCAAAATCTAAAGGTTCGAAGCGGATGATCAAGGTTTTCATTTTCCTATATGGTTTCCCCTGATTCCTGTGAAGCAATATTACCAAGAAGCCAAAAAAAAAAAAAGGCCCTTAAACTTTTACTTTTTGGGCCTACACTGTAGCTATTTTTTTAGGAGTTCTTTGTAATACGAAAGAAGCAAGTATCTTTCATTCTTTATTTGCTTTTTCTTTTTCATTTTTTTGGCTCTTTTTAAAAAATAGAAAGTAGCTTCACCTCTTGCACAAAAGGAGACAGGAAATGATCAAGAGGAAGAGAAAAGAAAGAAAGCATCATGCTGTTAGAAGAAAACTTTTAATTTTAATTTGATGAAATGAATATCTCGAATTTGTTTGTTTAATCTCTATGCACGCACTCGAGTCATTTTGTTTATTCATAAAGTTAAAAGACCGGCAATATTTAATGCCGGTGCTATACAATATCTTCAAAGATTCGATAGGAATTTCCGGGAAAGCTAATGGATTATCAACATACTATTTTATCGGGCATCGTATCTGAAGAAGGGAGGGCATGAAAAAGAAAACCAAAAGAAAGAATGAAAGAATAGACGGCCGACGGGGATTGGTGTAGTTGGTAACTGTGTCGGGACATTTTTAACTCGAGAATCGAAAGTCACGTGTCAAAATCCCTCCAACCGCGTGCAAAGTACTCTGACTCGAGATCACCTGTAATAGGTGTTTAGACGACGGAGTCTTGCGCTAATGCTCGGGAATAGAATGAAATTGGTCACCACAGGATAAAAAGGCAATGAAGAATCAGTCACACTAGGATAAAAGTCGTATTGCCCAACAGCAAATGGCAACAAGCCTCTCTTTCAACCGCCAGCTACCAAATGCCTCAAAGTATTCTAGCTGTAAGCAAAAGCACCCTCACCCGTTCCTTAAACTATGTTATTTTCATTTCTTTTGTCAACTTTTTCCTTGCTTTGCTAATTAATAAGGGGGGAAAAAAGGTGAGAGCCAACCAATCAAATGATTGTTTTTCGCTTCAACAAAAGTCATCTCATGAAAGAAAGACCGACCCCCTTCCCCTATCCTATGCTTTTGAGTCATCCATCATTGGATACGTTTCAAAGATTTTGAAGATGGCCCTTTCGTAGAGCCGCATCCATTATACCATATCAAAAGGAATGTCCTCCCATTGAGCAAGGCGATTTTGTCTACAAATCGGGTCGCGACCCGTGATTATATTTTCTTTGCTTTCCACACATGTCCGCCGGGGGGATATCGATCGCGAAAAGATACGGGAGACAGCGGCTAGAACCCGAGAAACGAAAAACGAAAAAAAAGCAATAAATAAGCAGATCTAATATATCTAAGAAGCACACGAGTGACCTTTCCTATGGGATTGTCCCAAGCTGCTGCCTATTAAGTAGCCCAAGCGATTAAAAATTAAAAAGAAGAAAGAAAAAATGGGGTGGGTGAAAAATTCTACTTGCCGACAATTTGCGAAAACCGCAAGTTGAAGCCCCCGCACACCCTTCGGTGGACCGGTGTAGGCTGCCGTATGGCAAGCTTCGGCCATGCGTTTCGTATTCCGACAAAAAAAAGCAAATCATAGTTCCATCCGAAATTATTATTTTTATAATAATTATTATATGTTTTTGTTATTATTGTTTGCAGGTCAATAATGCGAATCACGGTCATTGACGGGTCCAGTGCTTCCAAAACACACCACCCCCAATTCCTCGACCATCCCATCGATTTCTATGGCAAAATGTGCTTCGAAAATTTCTGTGAGGCCAATCAATTTTTTTTGGGTCAAAACGAGCGAAGGTCGCGCACGATGATTGCCCTTTTGGAACAGCTATGGACACAGTTGACTCATTGATGATGGGCTTTGGACCGTATGATTTGTGAGCTTTAATCACTATTTGCACGCCACAAAACTCTGCTGTCCTATGATCAAATTCAAAAAGACCATTTTCCAATTCACCTTAACTAGGTTCTCTGGTTTTCGTCTGCTTTTATCTAAAGAAGTTGTTCCCCATCTCAAATTTTTGCTCTATTTTCGTATTTAATTTCCTCGCCGAATTTTGGATTCAACTCCCGCGACAACGACGGATGTTTTTCCGTTGGGGTTCCGGTCATTGTGAGCTAATTAATTGCGGTTCCTGGCTTCGACTCAACCTCATAAGTTATGGGCCAGCTTCAGAACAAATATGATTTAAGGCTTGATTTGAGAGGTGTTCTTCCTAATGTTCCTTCGAGCAGATGTGTCGGTCGGGTGAGAATAATGTGCTCCCCAAAGACTTTTTCTCTTGCAAAGAAAAAAAGGAGAACCATAAATTACCGACAAAAAAAAAAGGAAAAGAAAGAAAATATAAAATCGAGTCCTATAAATGAGCAGAAAATTTTGCAGTGTGGGGCTATAAAAGTTTAGCAAATGCACAGTGTAGTGGGCCGACAAATGCTGACAATACTTTTTCTTTTTATAAATCTTAGGGCTCCCTCTCGTACCAATGATATACAGTTAATTTCGTTATATGTATTTGCTGAGCTTGTCTTGATCCGTTTCGGGTATTCGACCTGATAGTCGAATTGAAATTTGTGCCAACCCGATTTGAGAAAAAAAAATGGAGGTTCAGTGTTGGTAAGGAAGGGCTTGGGCCGCTAGGGTATAAATACTGTGTTTCTCAAGTAATTAGGTTTTAAGAAGAGATAAAAAGAGTCTTGAGTTTTTTCCAGCCATCTTTGTGTTTAAAGAATTTGCCGACAAAGAGAAGGGTTTGGTTGATGTTACTGTCCAATGCGTTCTTCGTGAATATAAATCGATAAAACATATACATTTATTTAAAGATAATCTATCGTGACTTCAGAAGTTCACGTCAAGTCAAAAAATTTCTACAAAAAAAAAGGATTCTAAGATTGAAACAGGTGGTTAAAACTTATCTGTTGCAGCCTAATTAGTCCTCCTGGACCAGCGTTTGCCCTTTCAACATCGAACTGAGAAAATACAAAGACTCTCGTTTCTAGCGACCATCGAGGCGGCACGGCTAATTGACTTAATCAAGTCTTAATGCATGAACGGTGCGCGAGGCTACTCGTTAAACTATATTACATTAAAAGCATCGATCAGTCGCGATCCGGTCGGACACCATATTCAACAACTGTACAGTTAGAACGTATGAAAAATGTCGTGCATTACACGAAACGTCGGGGAATCTTATGGTCCTTAGGGTTTGACCACCCTCGCTCGCCCCTTTTCGTTCTCGCGATGATAGTTGTCATCATTGAGCCACATGCCCGTCGATTTTCGCGCTCGCCTTTTGCAGCGGTAAGAAAAGATGAGGAAATGAAAAAGAGCAGGTGTCGTTCTCGTTTTTTCTGTCTTAACCGGATTAAGGGGGAGAAAAAGCGATATCAAGGGAGAAGAAAATGATGGAGAAAGGGGAGAATGTGAGCACTGGCTTCACGTTCACTCCTTCCACGAGAGGAATGTGGAGAAAGCAGAAAGAAAAAGTAGAGAGAGAGAGAGGGAGGGAGGGAGGGAGAGCGCAAGTTCTTTTAAGTTATCACTGGAATCTTCTTGTGCAGAAGAAACTGATTGATGGTGCTGTTCTTGTGCAGATGTGGCGGGGTTTATTGCAACGTTGGTGCTTATCATTCTTGATGCTTTGGAGGTATTCAAATCATGATTTGGGAGTGGTTGAGACCGAATTATTATGCCATTGGTTTATTGTGCAAAGAACAGATAACAGAAATTGCCTAATATGATTCATACGGAGTCTCTTTGGACAAATGGGGCACCGTGAATTAATGCTCTTTGGCGTTTTTCTCTTTTGTTGGAATGAAAAGGAAGGCAGAAAGGTTGTCACTCGGCCACAATGGACGTGGCATCCAAATTAAAAAACATAAAAAGAAAAGATTATGGCTGTTATTTAATATGCTTCATAACGTGTATTCGCCTTCTCTAATACGAGAACTTCATAATTTCCTTGTTGTAGTGGTCGGCTTAGTCACTCCTTTGCCTATCGATGAGTAACACCATGGCACTTGTTTGTGTGGTCATGAGCAGTACTGTAACACTCGCTAATAGAGAATCGTTGGTAGTACATAACAGAAATCCGACATCTTCACTTGAGATGATGATCAAGAATGAATCCAAGTCTGAGCCCGTTAATATAGCTAATTTTAATTGCTCCCGATCATACCTATCCTCTATTATAAGACTTTTCTAACACAACTCTCGTGTGTTTCTCAATTCATTCATATTTTTACTAGGTTATGTAAAGAAAAAGAAGAAAAAATTACCGCACGATTGACTTACTTATTAGAAGCAAAGTGGAGGTTGACAAGCACAGTTTAGAGTTGAGAGTTCAGTTCCAAAGACAGCGAAAGGAAAAAAGAAAAAAAATCACAGGATGCACATATTTCATCCTACGAGATGTAGTGACTCGATAATTCTCAAATTGCGAGTGATTTCGTCGATCATAGTTACTCTACGATACAAACTTACTCACCGTTTTTCATACACGATATTCGAGGAAAAAGGAAAAAGAAGAACAACGCTAAGAACAGCCAACAACGTATCATAATCAATTGAAAACTCGATTTCCCCTCCAACTACCCTTTTGGTTGTCTTCAAACTTGTGTGTGGTTCTAGTTCGGATGATCAACGAAAGAAGCATATCTTTGTCCAAACATTAAAAAAAAAAAGGAGAGAACTCGATTTTCATAATTTCAAATTTCCAGAAAAGTTTGGCACGGGAAAGGAATTCCGGGAAGAAAATGGCGACAAATTATCAGATTGTTTCATCGGAAATTAAAAGGGTGGATGTTCTCATATCATTTTCAATGGTGAACACCCGTTACAGTGCATTTGCGGGGAGGTCCCTCGTGGCCTAATTGGCTGGCCTAAGAGTGAGGGCCAGCCTGTTCTCAATCATTCGTCCTCTCCACCGAAACTTCACCACACAGATATAACCCACAAAATCAACGTCCTCCCCCCCACCCCCCAAAAAAAAAAAAACAAAAAAAGAATTATGTCCCCTCAACATTAATTCCGAAATCAAACGAAAAAATCGATAACGGAAGATTGAATCTGCCGTCCGATTCCCAGGCTCCGATCAAAATAAACATGGTGCGAAACTACATAAAAAGGATTTGATATGATCTTATAGTTTCGCGGACAAGTTATATGATTCGCGACAGTCGTTCGCTTGCATTAATTTCGTCGAGAATCCCGGAACGGGGGACCTGGGCTCCCCTACATAGAATGCACCTCGGACTAGGGAATCGGTACGTACTGTAAATTTTAAAGACGGGGAATTGAATAATCGAAAATAGACCCTTCCCCCTCCCCATCCCCTCGTCAATGTCAATTCGGTAATTTGGACAAGATCAAGGCCCCATTACCCAAACCAACCACCTCAAAATCCCAGAACGAAAGTTGCCTCGAGGCTTGAGCTGTGCCTCTCTGTTGCGTTGCCTCGGGTCGTCTCTCTCGATCTCTCTCTCGCTCTTGTTAGTGTTCTTTTCCCTGACGACACTTCGCCATTTCACAAGCACACGCACAGTCTCTCTCTCTCGTCTTCTTCTTCTTCTTCGTGCTATGACTCCAATTTGACACCCCCGCGGCGTGGGTGTGCTTGACATTATCGTTATCACCGCCACCGCCGGTCACCGACGCTCCGCCATGAGGAAGGACGGCTCGCCGGCCACCGCGGCCGGCACCGCCGCCTCCAAGCTCTTCAGCTGCTTCGAGACCAAGCCCCTCGTAGCCACATTGCTCGCCCTCACCCTCGTCATGCTCCTCTGGAACCTCCCCCCTTACTACCAAAACCTCCTCTCCACCACCACCGCCGCCTCCGCCGCCGCCAACCTCCCCTGCTCCGCCTCCGCCTCCGCCGCCGCCGCGTCGTCCCTCGCCGCCCTCAACTCGTCCGTCCCCTCCGCGACCCCCGCCCAAGTCGCCGCGCTCAAGTACACCACCACCACCTCGGCGACGGCCCAGAGATCCGACCCGAACAAGCGGATCTTCCAGGCCTACGGCAACGCGGCGGCGCTCTTCGTCCTCATGGGGGCCTACCGAGGCGGCCCGGCGACGTTCGCGGTCGTCGGCCTCGCCTCGAAGCCCCTCCACGTCTTCGGCAAGCCCTGGTACAAGTGCGAGTGGGTCTCCAGCAACGGCACGGCGACCCGGGCCAAGGCCTACAAGATGCTCCCCGACTGGGGCTACGGCCGCGTCTACACCGTCGTCGTCGTCAATTGCACCTTCCCCGACAACCCCAACGCCGACAACTCCGGCGGCAAGCTCAACCTCTACGCCTACTATGGCCAGTCGCAGCGCAAGTACGAGAAGTTCGCGGCCCTCGAGGAGAGACCCGGATCCTACAACGAGTCCAAGTACCGCCCCCCGTACGACTACGAATACTTGTACTGCGGGTCATCGCTATACGGCAACGTCAGCGCCGATCGGATTCGGGAGTGGATGGCCTACCACGCGTGGTTCTTCGGGCCCAAGTCGCACTTCGTGTTCCACGACGCCGGAGGGGTTTCGCCGGCGGTGAGGGCGGCGCTGGAGCCGTGGGTGAGGGCGGGCAGGGCGACGGTGCAGGACATCAGGGACCAGGCGGCGTTCGACGGCTACTACTACAACCAGTTCTTGGTGGTGAACGACTGCCTCCACCGGTACCGGCACGCCGCGAACTGGACCTTCTTCTTCGACGTCGACGAGTACATCTACCTACCGGAGGGGAGTAGCTTGGAGTCAGTGTTGACAGAGTTCGGGAACTACACGCAGTTCACGATCGAGCAGAATCCAATGTCGAGCGTGCTCTGCCTGAACGATTCATCTCGAGATTACTCCAGGTTTGTGCTTTGCCATTTTCGGTTCTCTTTTCGAGTGGTTAATTTAATTGGATAACGGTTTCGTTGTTGCCCATTTTTCTGGGCAGAAAACGACTGCTCAACGAATTGGTCGTGCTCTCTCTCTCTCTCTCTCGCTCGCTGGAATGACCTCGGCCGAGACATTAGTGTCCTAATTTGGTTCGAAGTCAAGATTCTCAGGCATTTCTTTGCTTCATGGATCCACATTTTTGCTTGCTCAGTTGAATCTCCATCTGGGTCCTTTGGATTAAGCTCTTTGGACACAATGCACTTGCACTTTCTAAATCAAGATTCGGCATTTCGTCAAAGCCGTCACAGCTCATTGCACAATGTAGCTTGAGTGAAACAGGAATATTCACATAGATCTGCAGCTCAAAGCCGTAATTTCCTAGGAGGATTGTTTTGCACATCCAAGTACAACATTGGTCACTAGCTTGCAGTGCACATACTCTGCTCGAACTTTTGATTTGTCCGAGCACATTGTACTTAAAAAATCTGTAGTCTCTACACAGCGAACTAACGCTCTTAATGAAATTCGACGGTTCGGTGTTGAAACAGGGAATGGGGCTTCGAGAAGCTTCTGTTCCGGGACTCCCGGACGGGGATCCGGCGGGACCGGAAGTACGCGATCCAGGCGAAGAACGCGTTCGCGACGGGGGTGCACATGTCGGAGAACGTCGCAGGCGGGGCGCTGCACAAGACGGAGGACAGGATCCGGTACTACCACTACCACAACTCCATCACCGTCCCGGGGGAGCTCTGCCGGGAGCTCCTCCCGGCGTCGGCGAAGCGGAACGTGACGTGGTACGACAAGCGGCCCTTCGTCTACGACGACAGCATGAGGAAGCTCGCCCCCGCCATCAAGCAGTTCGAGCGCGACGCCATCGGAAACATCGACACCGCACAGCTGTCCTCTTGATCGCGACCGGGACAGGGAAGGGGAAATCCCCAAAAAAAAAAACCCAAAAAAGAGAAGGGAGATTGCGAGAAAAAGGGGTTGATTCTGATTGTTGTTGGTGTTACCGAGAGAAAGAGATAGACCCCACGAGGCATTGATTAGGAGACGTTGGGGCCCTGGTGCGACAATGGCGACACCTCGCGCGTGGGACGAGAATCGTTTGGGACTCTGGTCGCTGCCGAGTGGCTGCTGTTCATCTTTGGTAGCGGCTCCAGTTCGATGTGATTAATTAAAAGAAAGAGGAGGAAGAGAGACAAGTGATCTTGACCCTACTGTAGAGACAGAGACAGAGAGAGTGGGGGAGGGATCCATTGGACATAATTTCATCCGAATGTTTTTTTTTTTGGTCCTTTTTTATTTATTTATTCTTCAATCTGTCCATATGAGAAAAGAGGTGAATGGTTTCTATCTTTGTTGCTATTAATTTATTTCCGCGGGGTTAAGACGGGGGCGGAGGAAATTGGATGTTTCTGTGCGTGGGGATTTGCTGTTGTGGGACATCGAGAAAGTGACTGGTGGGGGGCCCCCTCTTGGATTAAAATGAGAATATATAAAGTGGTGATGATTATTAGGCCCTTAAACGGTGCCATGTTGTACTGACCAAGGAAAAAATTATGACCAAAAAAAAAAAGGTCAAGGAAAGAGAACGGTGCCATGTTACGTTGCGGGGGATGGAAAATCATTCGATGGGGGTCGTGTCGGTGCGGGAGAAATGCAGTCCCGATGAATCATGCTGTCGTCTCCCTCTTTCGTTGAGACTAGCCCCCCGCCTAGGAGCGGTGGATTGATTTAATGGCTTCTCTATCGTCTTTTTCGTCTCTCCTTTTCATTTTCCATCGTCAGTGTAGATATATCTAAACATGGATAAATTAAAAAAAAAAACGTACATATTTAATGTATAATTTTTAATTACAAAGACGGATATCTTATATAGAGATAGACCTCTTAATATTAATGAAACCCGAATAATTAAAGATAACATCTAATAAACTAATATAAGAAACTGCCTGACTGGTTATATATGAAATTGCCTGATGGTAATATAGGAAATTGCCTGAATGGTCGTTTTCCCCAAAATCAGAAAAATTGCCGAGATTTCCTACGATTACGGCGATCACATTCTTCAAGATAGTCACAGGCTAACTATTCTACATCATTTTTAGGTTTTTCTTTGTTTATGAATGACTGGGTGTTGAAAAGGTTGGTAAAATTTGGGATTCTGTGGTTAATGAAACGGGCCTATTTCTTGTGCATTAGCGTACCGTCAAAGAGACACCCTCGGTGCGTGCTCGCAGCTGAAGACGGATCCAGTGATTGGCCGCCGCTCTTGATTAGAAAAAATCGCCCACTTGATTTTTGATCGTATGACCCCACACTTTGTTATGATGATTCGTCTTGTTATGTGGAGCTTGTTTTGTTTTGAAACTGTCCGAAACTTATCTTGGTTTTTAGTCGGATCGCATTGTTTCTCTCTTATATTTCTGTGGAAATGAATGAAATGTTATTTTGACCAAAAAAATAAAGAGAGACGCCCTCTATTATTTAAGAATAAAGGTAAATCTTTTTTAAAATTGTAAGATGTACATGGTCGATATGTCATCTCCATAAGATCGCTTCGCGCAAAATTGCTAGCGACGATGAAATTTCGTCCGATAGTTGATTTGAGTTCTCTTTTGGCAAAATTGCTCCATTCGCGTCTGCTAAATACATTCCGTCAAGCATGAAAGCGAGTCGGAAATTCGGACATAAGCGTGGAAAGACGCATCAAATACGACCGAGTCGATTTCACTATATTGTCTTTGGCGAAAGAACGATCTATTCCCAGTTTCAGATCCTTGCCACACGTACCATGCACAATGTCTACATTTCATGAAAGAAAGCAACGCACCACCTACCCCCATCTATTCCAAGCCTATTCCGAAAGCAAGCACTTGGGAATTATACTCCCCCATATTGAATGAATTGTGATGTATGTATCGATGGATATCGAATTCATAATGGGGACTCGTTCTAAAACGAGAAGCGCTTCACACCCCCCCCCCCCATCATCATCAGCTGGGGAAGGCAACACCACCCGATGACAAGAGGTCGGATCGAGGATTGCCGACACGAGAAGTTCCAAGAACGTATGGACACCAGATGAACTTTGTCTTGATTTTCAGCAGTAAAATGTGCTGTGCAGCCTCCGGATTTGACTTTAGGTATTGCTTTGGAAAGTTCGTTGGAAGCTGCCATGTGCTACTCTGCTCCAAGCAGTTCTAGTAAACTTCTGTAATTCTTGGGGAAGGGGTAAAAACGAACTTTTATTCCTTTGCTCCAGCTGAGACATTGTCCTAATGCGAGTACTTCTGTTCGGTGGTCCCTTAGGCTCCATCTCCACAGGGAATCAGTGAACAGATGTTGGCTTTTTTGCTGGTTTGGTTTGTGTCCTTGTCTTCGTGCTCCGGCCCATAAAGGAATCTGCCATTATTGAATGGAATATGACAGTGATTCCGGCCGGGTATGCTTGGCTTGGACGCCAGCGAAAGTGTGTGCGTTCATCGGCAGAACCATACTACAGTACGTGACCATTTGGATCATATCCCTAGCAAATACTCAAAGTTACTATGCAAAGAGCCCGCTTGGCCGAATTGCGAGCCACTTGATTATCGGAACGATGGGTTTAGGAGAGACTCTGACTCGGGTTCATCTATGAAGGAAGCTCAACCGCATACCGACTCAGACATATGTGGGAGGAGGGTGCTTGGAAGCCCGGTTAAGTAATGCATTGATTGTGCTTAGTGTGAATGCTTGAGCTGCGTATCATGTAACAATACCCTGATTTTTCCGACCATATTTTGCTGTAACACTTATATATTTAATCCAATTTAGAAATCTCATACACAAGTTGAGGTAAGAGTGCGGAGTGAGAGAACGTAGGATCGAATGAGGGCGAGAGAGAATAATAGAAGTGGGTTAGGTCTAAGTAAGTTATAAAGTTATTTATGACCCATTTAACACCTATATTATGTTTAAATAATCCATTTACTTGTAACTAACCCATATAATAACTCGGTCCCAGAAATATGGATTAAGAAATAGGTTTACAAGTTAGAAAAGTTCCTTTCATTAAATTGCCTCTTTATTGGATGCTTTAAGTTTTTACAACAGTTAGCAATCATCTCACGAATTATGCATACTAGAAAATGGTCTCTATAGTTTCATCTTTCGGGGTTGCCGTCATGGTCTGTCCCGTCTTGAATTTGACCACGTAACGTTCCTCCAAGGGGCAAAACTCAAAGCCTGTTCATATTGAGAGAGCCCTCGTCGACTGAAATAACAAAACAAGTCCCAAACCTCACGCAGACTTTTTGTTTCTTTCGGCTAAATAGAGAAAATTCGAATTCTGTAGCTCCTAAGCATTTTTGGGGTGTCGGATTCGGAGAATGAAAAGCTGTTCGTCGGAGATCCCCCAAAGGACTAGCCCAATAAGACTTGGGCCCGACAAGGCCTTTTTGACACATTCACTGGGCTCTTTGGGCCCGGTCGGACATGGGTTCTCGATTGTTGGGCAATTCAAAACCACCCTTCTATATTGATGCTGATTGCAATAGCGCCGTCGAGCGGCAATCCGAATGACTTTGGCTTGTGTAGTGGCACGAAGTAATGCTGCTCTCGATACTGTTTAATCTCGCGGGAAAGTGAGTAAGTTCAAAATATTTTCCCGAAAATAGTCATTTATCGCTTAAAAAGATTAATTAGCACAAATTGTTTTTATTATCGACATCAATTCATGTGTAAATATTTTGGCCGGTGAGGGAAATCTTTTCGCTCTTATATCTTTTGGAAGCGATATAAACGATATTTTTTCACGAAATCGTTCCATTTTTTACGAAATAAATGCGTACAAAACTGGGCTCCACGATGACCTGCTTCCTGACACGGCCCATGAAGAACATGGGCCTCGAGCCGGCCCATTCAGTCATCCACGGATTATCTTTCTTAGCTCCACTTGCTGATTCAGACCGGGACAGTGAGGTCAACGTGCGTCACTTGCTCGCGTCACGTCGGGCCCACCACCGGTTCCCCTCGATTTCTCGATCCTTTTTTTTTTTTTTTTGGTGTAAATCTAGGTCAGATATTTTCTCCGCCTCTTATTACGAAAATGCAAGTAACCAATTACCGAGGCGCTCCACCGTCCACGTCCGACACCTTTTTTTAAGTGCATCGGATTCACTTCGGGCCGATTCACGCGAGCGAAGGCAACCTATTTATCACGCGTGACGACCTTACTTCCTATGTTGGTCTTGCCTCTTTTGCCTTCCAGGGTGTAAGCCCTATCCTCATTTCCCCATTCGACATCCGGATTTATGTCCTTTTTTGTGCCATGCCAATCCCGAGATTTTAAGTGCTAATCAATCGCGTGTTGCTATGGTCACGCCCTTCCTTTTTAAGGCGAATATGTGTCGGTGCTTCCGTGGCTTGTGAAGGCTAACTTGATAACGCTGTTAAAATGATGGTGCGCTGTTGCCAATAAAGGGGATGGGTCCGACTTGAATTGCCAGAAAGGTCAATATCGGTCTCGATGCATCGGAGATACATCTGAGTGCTATTGTGATTGCACTTCTTTACGGCAAATATGTCCCGATTGCTTTTGTGCCTTGTGAATGTTGACTCGATAACGCTGCTAAAATGACGGTGTGCTATTGTCGATGAAGGAAACGAGCCTAATTTTAACTCCCAAAAGGTCAATAGCCATCCAATACGTTGAATGCATATCCTTTTTATGATTACACTTTTTTTTATGGCGAATATGTTTTAGTGCTATTGTAGCTCATGAATGCCGACTTGATAACGCTGCTAATAAGAATGTATGATGTTGTCAATGAAAATGACGAACCTGATTTTAACTGCCAAAAGATCAATATCGATCTCAATATATCTAAGGCATATTCGATCATTTTTATGACTACTCTTCCTTTTAATGGCAAATATGTCTTAGTGTTGTTGTGGCTTATGAATGATGCCTTGATACTAAAATGATAGTGTGCTAATGCCAATGAAAGTGACAAATTTGATTTTAGCTGCCAAAAGATCACTATCAGTCTCAATACATCGAAGGCATATCCTATTATTCTTAGGATTGAACTTCCTTTTTATGTAAAATACATCTTAGTACTGTTGTGGCTCATCAATGCTGACTTGACGAGGCTGCTAAAATGATGGTGTGTTGTTGCCAATAAAGGTGAGGACCTGATTTTAACTTTCAAAAGGTCAATATCAATCTCAATACATTGAAGATACATCCAATCGCTTTTATGTTGCACTTCCTTTTTATGGTAAATATGTTTTAATGTTGTCGTGGCTTGTGAATGCCGACTTGATAGCGTTGCTTAAATGATAATGTGCTGTTGCCAATAAAGGTGACGAACCTGATTTTAACTGCCAAAAGGTCAATATCAATCTCAATACATCGAATGCATATCTTATCATTTTTATGATTGCACTTCCTTCTTATGGTGTATATGTATGAGTGCTGTCGTGGCTCATCAATGTTAACTTGATAACTTTACTGAAAAGACAATGTGCTATTGCCAATGAAGGTGACAGACCTAATTTTAGCTACCAAAAGGTCATTGGTTGTCTCAACACATCTAACATATACTTCCTTTGTTATGGCTAATCAGTCTTAGTGTTGTTGTGGCTCATGAATGCTGACTTGATAACACTACTAAAATGACAGATTGTTGTTGCTGATGAAGGTGATGAACTTGATTTTAGCTGCCAAAAGGTCAATATTAGTCTCTACATATCAAAAGCATATTTGATTATTTTTTTATGATTGCATTTCTTTTTTGCGGTGAATTTGTTTTGGTGCTTTTGTGGCTCATGAATGCTGACTAGATAACGATATTGAAAGGACAATGTGCTATTGCCAATGAAGGTGACATACCTAAATTTAACTGTCAAAAGGTCAATATCGGTCTCAAAACATTGGAGATATATATGACCACTTTTATGATCGCACCTCATTTTTATAACGAATATGTCTTAGTGTTGTTGTGGCTCATGAATGCTGACTTAATAACTTTGCTAAAATGAGAGTGGGCCATTGCCAATGAAGACGACAAACTTGATTTTAACTACCAAAATGTCAATATTAGTCTCAATTTATATCTGATTATTTTTATGATTGCACCTTTTTTATGGTGAATATGTCCTAGTGCTTTTGTGGCACATGAATGTTGACTTGATAACATTGCTAAAATGATAGTGTGCTGTTGCCAATGAAGGTGACGAACTTGATTTTAACTGCCAAGACATATATATTGGTTTCAATACATCGAAGATATATCCATTCACGTTTATGATTGCACTTCCTTTTCATGAAAAATATGTCTTAACGCTATTATGGCTCATGAACGCTGACTTGATAACATTGCTGAAATTGCAGTGTACAGTTGTTAATGAAGGCGACGAAACCGATTTTAACTGCCAAAATGTTAATATCGATCTCAATATATCTAAGGCGTATCTGATCATTTTTGTAATTGTACTTTTTATGGCGAATATTTCTTAGTGCTTTTGTGGCACATGAATGCTGACTTGATAGAGCTGCTAAAATGATAGTGTGTTGTTGCCAATGAAGGTGACAAATTTGATTTTAACTGCCAAGACATACATATTAGTTTCAATACGTGGAAGATATATCCGTTCATGTTCGTGATTGCACTTCCTTTTCATGGCAAATATGTCTTAGCACTATTATGGCTCATGAACGCCGACTTGATAACGTTGCTGAAATTGCAATGTACTGTTGTTAATGAAGGCGACGAAACTGATTTTAACTGCCAAAATGTCAATATCGGTCTCAATATATCGAAGGCATATCTGATCATTTTTATAATTGTACTTTTTATGGCGAATATTTCTTAGTGCTTTTGTGGCTCATGAATGTTGACTTGATAACTCCACTAAAATAACAGTATGATGTTGCCAACAAAGTTGACGGACCTGATTTTAACTGCCAAAAGGTCAATATTAGTCTCAAATACTTCAAAAGCTTATCTTATAAAATTAATGATTGAACTTCATTTTTATGGTGAATACGAGTCAGTTCTTCCATGGCTCGTAAATGCTAACTCGGTAATGTTGCTAAAATGACAGTGTGCTGTAGTCAACGAGGGACCTGATTTTAACTGCCAAGAATTCAACATCGGTCATGATACATTGAAGGTATTTGATCATTTTTATGATTGGCAATCATGAGATTTCTGGATGCAATTGCATACTAAAATTGGTCACGCATTTCCTTCTCGAAGCAAAAATATCTAGCTCGCTATCACCTAATAAATGATCGGTACAATAACGTATCGCCATTAACGAATGTGATAGTTCCTCAAAGATTATTTATATATCTCCTTAACTAATTACCGAGTCGCCGCGGCGTCGTCGATAACTTACAAATATCTCGAATTTATTATTGCGGCATTTTTACCCGCTACAAACTATATGCGAGTGAAGTGACTAAGACATGTTATGTCTTTACCCGACATTACATGTTTTGCAAATTACAAATTCTAAATATAGAAGAAAGTGAAAAATCAAGAGCTCGAAATACTGAGAAACCCGGTGGGAATGAAGAACCCCAGATGGCCAAAAGACAAATTAGGGTTTCCAAGTCTCGCGGTTTGACTTGGGGACCAAGACAGAAGGATTAAAGAATTTTATTTTGTCGTGTCCAATAACCAAAAAAAGCATTTTCTGATTTTTTTTTTTGTAATATCTTGGGCCCGAAAAGGGCCGTGGGAGTTGGTGCGGCCTGGTTCACACACGTGGGATTCCACGTCCCCACCAGGTGAAAGGCGCCGTCATCTTGTCCGTTTGGACCGCGGTGGGGCCCGCCCCGCGATCCGACGGCTCACGTAGCACAACACACTCTTCCCCGGCGAATGGTCACCGTCCGATGCGAGCCGAAAGGTCCCCCGAAAAGGAGACAGCGACAGGAAAAAATTGATCGGACGGTCGGAAAACGGCGCAGTCCCACAACGTTGCTGTCCTACTTTAATACCCGTCCGATCCTTTTTTGCTGCTGCCAAACTAGGGCACGTTTCTTTTCAACCCTTAATTTCGTTTGTTGGTACAAAATTAGATAATAAAGAAAATAGAAAAATAAAAGGGGAAGAATAATCTGAATAGCAGTACAGCATTTCATTTGCGACCGCCATATAAATTCTCTTCCATCTTGAAAGCTTCTCCTTTTCTAGTCTCGCCAGCAGTATCTGCAAGCCACCCCACCCTCCCTTCCCCCCGTTCCTCTGAACCAGGGTCAGCGTCCTCATCTCTCCACAAATCATTCGCCTGCCGGCCTTTTCCATTTCCAGTAAGAAATTTCAATCCTTTTTTGGGCCGAAATTGATTAGTTTCTCGTTTTGGAGCTTCACCGACTGGATATATACCCAACCCCCCTGACCAAGACAGACCATTGCATCGCTTCAGAGCCGAAACCCACCGAGAGGCGCTCAAATGGTGTGCGGTTTCGCTTCGCTCTCCGTCTCTCTCTCTCCTCCCATCGCCATCTCTAATGAATGCTTTTGGATGAGGGGGTTTGATTGGGCTTGACCTGTTCCTCTCTGTTTTTTTTTCTCTTTCTTTTGGTCTGTGATTCGTGTCGTCGCAGGTGAATTCGATTGGTCAAATGGGGAACGGCGAAATGGGTCCTCCGTGGCTGATACCAATGCTGGAAGCGGACTTCTTCGGACCGTGCTCTGTTCATGGAGACTCTCACAGGAGCGAATGCAATATGTTCTGCTTGGACTGCATTGGGAATGCCTTCTGCTCTTACTGTCTGGTCGATCACAAAGATCATCATGTGCTTCAGGTGCACCGTTTTATGCACGACTCATTAGCATCTCATTCATAAAAAAGAACCCTTTTTTTTTTGGGGTGAAGCGACAATTGAAGAGTTCTGATGGAAATGTGGTCAAAGTTTTGATTTTTATGAGTGAAAGGTTTGACTTTTATGGCTGATCGATCGGGTTTTGTTTGATTTTCTGGGGCTTACAGATAAGGATATCTTCCTACCACAATGTGGTGAGGGTGAGCGAGATTCAGAAATACATCGACATCTCGAACATTCAGACATACATCATCAACAGTGCGAAGGTGGTGTTCCTCAATGAGAGGATACAGGCGAGGCTTGGGAAGGGAGTGACCAACACTTGTGAGATTTGTTGCAGAAGTCTCCTTGACTCCTTCAGATTCTGCTCTATGGGCTGCAAGGTGATTGATGAACTCTGTTCTTTCTCTGTTCAACCAACTCAAAAAAGTAGCTTTCTAACACACATGCTTTTTTCTGTGGAAGAAGTGCTTGCTGCTGAAGTTCTGATGTCATAGATTTCGTGTTTCTTCTGATGCAGATATTTTTAATCAATTCCTACCATCTTTGACTTGTTTGCGGCCTTGCTCACGTTAGGTTATTTTATGTCTAACCAACCAAAAGAATCTGTTTTCACAATTTTGATTTTCCAAATCCACATTTGCTTTTCCGATGTAGAATTTTCGGAAAATTTTAAATAAGAGACTAAAGTTAGGCCGTTAAAGAGGGCCTAAATAGATCTTGTCTTAAATGAGGTCATGAATTTATCGGCCGATGAGTATGAGCGTATCGTGCACGGAAAGATGCACGTGAGATGCTCGTGAAGTGCACTTGAAAAGCACAGGGAGCTGAAGGACTTATTTGAGATTAAGTTGGACACTTCAAGGTTTTATTTGAGATACTGTTCAATCCAAATCCTCTTGTGAGAAATTGACCCTATTTCAAATTGCATGAAAGTAACAATAAAGTGCTCTGTTTACACTCTGCCTTTAATGAATTCTGATATCTTTGATACCATTCGCTCCTTCTTGTTTGAATCTGCTTAGCAATTTCGTTTCATTTTATTTGCTTTTTACTATTTAGTTTAGTGTTTGTGTTGTTTTGGTCAAATGGTGAGTTAACTAGATTCTCATTGCTTTTGCTTATTCATTTATTTCAGCTCAATGCAATCAGGAAAGGTGACCCAATGCTCACATTTGCCCCGAGGACGAACCAAGGCCGGGGCGAGCTCGTCGGTGGCTCCCAATTAGATGAGTCATCCTCACCCAACAAGATTCGGAGGAAGCCATTTTTCAACCGCCTAATGAATGGGCTCACCATCTCATTGCCGCCTGTTGATCATCACGATAAGAAGACGGACGGTGAGGAGAAGTCTCAGACCGTTAGCTCTAAAGATGGCATCAGCACCAACTTTTCTCCATCTACTCCGCTCGTGTACAATCACCATAACTCCAGGAAAAGGAAGGGCGTACCTCGCCGTGCCCCATTTTATTAGAAGTTAAGGACATGCACCCTAAAGAAAAAGTGGACTAGCTAGATGGAAGAAGTATAGGAATTTCATTATATCTATATAGAAGAAAAAAGTGGAGTGCAATGTGGGGTAAAGGTAGGAGAATATAGGGTTGTTTTTCTTGGGGGGGGCTTGGTTTTTGCTGAGAAACGGTGCTTTTGATTGTGTTTCATCGGATAATAAAGTTTGGGGATTTTTATTTTCAAAGTTGGCGTGGTAAGATATTCTATAGTGGGTCCTTGTACAGTTCATGAAGGTTCTCTTTTTGTTTAATAGAATAGCAATAATGGAGTTGCATATGGATGTGATGTACATGGAAGCATATTTTATGCACATTCATATATGATGAAGTTTCGAAGGTTTTATATATTTTATTCGGAGAATGGTTAATGATTGAGTTGGGAGAATCTCGATCAATGGGATTGGAGATATAGAAGGATTTATAGCATGCATGGCATGAGATTAATTTTAAATTCACATGCACCAAGTGCTAAGTGGCGTTGTTAACTAATTTGGCACTTATATCTTTGGATCTGAACTTGATACGGAGCGTTTATCGTACGTAACACATTTATATATCCATATATAGGTTTGTTATAAAATTAAATATTTTACATGATTAGTGAGTTATATCATGGCGCGATTGTTACTCACGCGTTAATGGATAGAATTGCAATCTCAGGAATATGATAAAAAAATCAGAAAACTCAAATTGGACGACAATCATCAGCCGTAGACGATTCGCTTTAATACGAAGGTGGATAGGGGTCATTATATCAACTGGACAGTAGACACCACTCCATCGTTGAACGGGGCAACATGTAAGAAAATCTAAAAGCAAGCAACAGGAAAATGGCGGTGGAGGGCTTGTTTGATGATGATGTCTGCACCATTTTGGACCGCACGTTAGAAGAGCCCGAGCTGAGCCAAGTGGGGTGATGTTGATCGAGCTCTTTCGTGGTCAGCCCAAAATTCTAGATAGTATAGTCGAAAATCAAAAAGGCGTCGATTCACGTCCAGTTGGAGACCCAAGGGACACGCAATTCCCGTTAAGACAAGAACATCCCTGTCCAGACTGTGCGCCACTAACATCGTCCCACTCATGTACTCTTGCATAAACAGACACCCGATGCAGCAAAAGTGGCTTATGAATCGGATTAATCGTCATGTATTCAGATTGGCAAGAATTGGACTAATTGAGATGTTTTGAAAGTACCCGGTATGTAAGAAGTTGAATCTCCGTTTCGATAGTCACGTCGCTCGAATGAATTGCAATCAACTCGCTTCCATCACATTATAATGCCATCATTTTTATAAAGTAGATGAGTATGGAGACATGGCGGAATCTAGAGACCTAGAAAGGCAGGTGGCCACGCATTACTTTCTTCGGTCTCTTGCTAGTTAAAGCATCAACGATATTGTGACCTGCTTATCATCTTTCCTACGTCTCTGTTGCTTTGGCCAAGCGGAAACATCCCTGACTAGTAATAGCATCAATGATGGATTTCTTTTTCTTATTTTGGTGGGGGGACAGAAGATTTCAATTTCTATGTTTTGTACATCTTCGAAAAAGGAAGACTTCTCAGCACAATTCATTCCCTCTCGATTCCTCGAGCATTTCCACGTCAATTTCTTGTATTGGGGCTGCTTTTTAATGATGGACATACCAACTAACAGTCATCTAGTCAACAATCCCCACCAAGAATAAAGTAGCAATCATGAGATTTTTGGTTTTGGGCCAACATTCCGGTCCACATCGACAATTCGATGTCCATCTATAATCTGCTTAATCAGATGAGCAACGAGTTGGACTTTAGACCGCATAAAATTAATACAAGTGTTTTGGGCTTCAATTTGAGGCCTATGTCGAATGAAATGTCTTTGACAAAGTGGCTCGTGCTAATACTATGAAGTGGGGCAAATGGATCGTCCTATCTGACCTGAGCTTCCCAAGCGTGTCACATTATAGCAAATTGATTGTTAAACAATTGCTGTCCTAATACAAGGTTGTTAGTTATATTCTAATACTATTTTTTTTGGGTGATCAAATAGGGGATAAGTGCAATCTCGGAGAACATCTCATCCCGACAAGGGAGGTCTACTACATATACATGTCAAGTTATCGAGATAAGACTTACGGTCCCCAGCATGCAATGTTCATTCCTTGTTTCGTAATTGTTCTAACTTCAGCATCAAAATGATCCTCTGTACAATCAAAGGCGAAGGAGTTTATTAGTGGACTAAACATGAGATGTCCAATTTGTGCATCAACAGTTTGCGATGAGGTTCTACGCACTCGATACTCAATGAGACTGGATGTATGCACATAAACCTTGTCCCTTATCATCCCATTTTACCCTGTTTGAAGATCCTTATTATCAGAATAAGTTTTTATCAATTTTGAGTTCCCACCCCCAAAATTTGTTTTGGTTGCTCGTCTCATCCCCAATTCAACGGACATGAATTATCGAATAAGGTTGGCCCATGTGGGATCAACTCGATCTAATAGAAAATGGGAGTTGGTCTCATTTGCACTAAAAGCATGCGACACTCGCTATGATGTAACATCCGGACCCGATGGCGTACCGTGAGATTTCGAGAGGGCGTGGAAAATCCAATAAGCCAGGCATGCCGCTACATACGTCCAAAAGCAAATTCCAAGCGATCCGTAGTCATCAACAATCTGAGACTTGGCTTCTTTGGAAATTCAAGCACCCCGATATTGCCTCCAACAGTTGTTTGGCCTTACTTCATCCCAAGACCCGGTCAATGCCAAGCTTTGATGCACTACGCACGCGTCGCTTAAACGAGTCAATGCCTTCATTAGGTGAGCAATGACGTTCGAAGGGTCGAGTCCGGTTGGAAGCTCTTGTCCTAATTCGGTATTTCGAAAATGGGCAGCGTCGACCGATCGAAACGGTCCTTCGATCGTCTCTGTAATCAGAGCGTACTTGTCAAAGGAACAGGCCCTACAAGTGCTGGTTGAACGTTTCCAAACTTCTGCACATCACCGAACTGAGAACCCAAGCAGTGGGTGAATCAGATTCTATCAAACTGCCAACAGAAAACCTAAATCTCGACCTAAAGAAACAAGGGAACGGTTCCAATTCGGTGCGGCGCGTTTCGCCTTTTCAACGTTCAAGGAGGACCCAAGAGAGACCGACGAAAAAGACAGAGAAACACCGGAGAAACCGATTATTTTAATGACTGTCGAGCGGTGTGGCGCAGGGAGGACCCATCTCGAGGCTCGGAGGAAGGTTTTTTTCGGGTCGTTCGCTCGGAATCTTCCACACGCGCTGAAATATGTGTCCACCCGCGAGCGGGACGCAGTCCGAAACTGCGGCTCACAGTGTCGCTGTTTCGCTCCGTTCCGACAGCATTAGATGGCGAGGGGACGTTGACCGGCGTTCGTGCTTCCACTAAATTCATTGCGGATCTTTATGTTAGTCTAACAAATGATGGTTTGGTTTTGATAATCCACCACGAAATGCTCGCAATCACTCCGAATGGAAGACTTTAATTTTTCTAGAGAGGAAAGCGATGGGGTTATTTCTTCCGCATCTATACTAAAAGTTTTGAACGGAAGAGTGACGGGGAAGCGCCGGAACCATCGGTTGGATATGATAAAATATCTAATTCTCCACCACCATAGGTATACTTTTGTGATTCTTATGCTCCTCCATACGGTCTCTTTTTTCTTTTTTTGGTCAGTTGGGATACGGTCTCTAGAAGGTTGGAAAAAGAAACCTTTTTTTAGGAAGGAAAACAAAAAATAAATTGAAAGACTATTGCACCCCTTCAGATCGAGAAACGCATGTACGAATGGTCAATTGACATGGAAATGGATGCATATCAATGGATTTGACTGTCAAAATCACTCGTGTAAAGGAAAAGTTACGCTATATATATATTTTTATTTTTAAGCAAAACCTAAATCAATTATAAGAATCGTGTTCTTGTATTTCAAATTTTTAATGCATCGATAGGAATGTTTGAAAATAAAGATGATAGTCTTATCCACTCCATCGGAAATCCTGCACCACCTTGTCCTGAAAGGGGCAAGTAAAACCCGCAACCAACGAGTCTTAAGATGGAGAGCGGGTGAATTTTCTTATCTCGTATGCAAAGTGGGTATGGATATGGTTGGACTCGGCCCATAAACTCGCCTTGCACCTACTCGCGATCCTATGTTTAGATATTGGAGATTTCTAGTATTAATCTAGCTCATTTTATATAGGTCGTATTACTCTGGCAATAAAAAGTTTTTTGTTTTTGTTTTTGTTTTTTTTCATAGATTGCAATATTAATATGGATATTTCCAATAATTTATTCCCTTCTTCTCATCAAAGAATTATAAACTCATATTTCTTTTTCCACAAATGATTCATTCAACTGCAATCTTTTTTTGCAGAGATTATTATATAAATTAAATTATGTTGGTCAAAGAATTTATTTTAAAATTTCAAAATTTGAAATTATTATGGTACTGAAAAAATGGGGCGGGAAAATCCACGTTTCCACTATGCCTAATGTGAGGCACCGAACTGGGACAGGGGGGATGCAACCCCTATACTCGCTCTGCCCCATTACCATTCCTATTCGAAAGTGTGATTATGCAAACTCAAATGGTAATTTTAGCCAATTCATCGATATTAAAAAGACAGCTTAATCAATTCACGGAAATTAAAGGGACGGTTTTGGCTACGTTCGTTTCGTGAAAAATAAAAATATCAAAAAAATATTTTTTAAAAAATGATTATTTGTGTTGTTTGAAATAATTAATCGGAGCAAAAAATATCTTTTCGATTGTTTATTTCTGTAAAAGATACGAGTGAGTGATCTTTTTTAATTTTTTTTTTCAGTTATTCGTTTTTGCTTTGAATTACTTTTGCTTTGAATTATTTTTCTAGTACAATATTAATTTCCTGACCATAATATTTATGCCCGAAAAAGCGAAATCCGTACGAGGCGACAAAATCCAACTCGTACATCGGACACGGCCAAATTGCACACGTGTCCCCGGAAGTTTCTTGGGCTTGACTCAACCCTTCCGCCCGCGGGAGTCGTCGCGATCGCGTCACTCGGCGTCGAAGGTGCAACCCCCGCACGTAAGGAAACACGTCACGGCGGCACGGCTCCCCACCCAAGTCAA
Organism: Syzygium aqueum; assembly: GCA_031216185.1. NCBI lineage: Eukaryota > Viridiplantae > Streptophyta > Magnoliopsida > Myrtales > Myrtaceae > Syzygium > Syzygium aqueum. Next base: position 34,819,687 of record CM062236.1, read on the forward strand.
CCACCACTCTGTCCGTTGACCCGCCGTTAACCACTCGCTCCCCACCCCGCCCCCCGCCGCTCCTCCGTTAACAACTGACGGAAAAGGCGCAGGTTATCAGACGGCGACTTCAGCTTAGCCGTGACGACGACTGCGCTCACGCCATTTCGCTGTTAAATATCCCCCCCTCTCCCATTCAACCTCACTCCCGCGTACAACTCGCGTCCCCTCTCCCCTCTCTCTCTCTGCGCTCACCTTCGCAACGCAAAATCGCCGCCGTCGCCGCCACCGCCACCGTCATCATCCTCCTCCTCCTCGTCACCGGTTCCGTCAGTCTGGAAATGGGCGGTTGCTTCTCGCAGGACCTGGAAGACGACCGGGCGGCGGCCCGGGTGATCTCCATCAACGGCGAATTGCACGAGTACGGCGCCCCCATCAGGGTCTCTCAGGTCCTCGAATCCGAGAGATCCTCCTCGTCCTCGTCTTCTTCTTCTTCTTCTTCTTCGCGCTTCGTGTGCAACTCCGACTCGCTGTATTACGAGGAGTTCATCCCGGTCCTGGCCGACGAGGACGAGCTCGTGCAGGACCAGATCTACTTCGTGCTCCCCAAGTCGAAGCTCCAGCACCGCCTGACGGCCTCGGACATGGCGGCGCTCGCCGTGAAGGCCAGCGTCGCGATGCGGGGGGCGTCGGGGAAAGGCGGGGGCCTCCGGCGGCCGCGGAGGAGGACGCAGATCGCGCCCGTCCTGGTCGTTAATCAGAGGGCCGTCTCGGACTACAGCGAGATCAACGAGCACGGGGTCACGAGGAACGGCAACAGGATCGACAAGGCTATTCCGGCGCTGCCCAGATCCGGATCGGTCAAGAAGTTGCAGAGGCAGTCGTCACGGAGGTTCAAGAGGGCGGTCCGTTCGTTTAGAATTAGGCTGAGCACCATCGAAGAAGGCACCGGGTTACATATAGATTAATAACGATCCTGCCTGGCAGGATCTTTCGTTCTTTCGTTCGTTCGTTCGTTCATTATGAACTGCATTGATCAAGGATTGGTGATTCATTTCGGATTTGTAGGTTCGCTCCTCCACTTTTCTCCTCTAATTATCGCGTTGTTGTCTTGTCTCCTGTAGAAGAGAAGGAACGGCGAGACTGTTCGCATTGAACCATTCTGATTACAATGTGACGGAGTTTTTGATCGATTCGTAATTTCATTTCCGTTATTCTCCCATCGAAACGCGCGATTGGTCGGACCGAATCGGATTCGAAGCTATCCGGGGGGCTTCTGCATGATTCTGTGTGTCCGGGCGAGGAAGAAGAGGAACGAATGCTGGGTTTCTCGCCGACTCTCCGCCACACAAAAAAAGTGCAGAAACGCTGGAGAGAACTTGGCGAGCAACAGCTTTTTTGCACGGGTCTTTTGTTTCGTTGGCCCGTGAGGAAAAGAATAAGTCTTTTCTTTTTTCTTCTTATCATATTAGTTTTTAATGTATGGCTGGAGATCATTAGAATTCATTCGCATAAGATGATCGAATCGTCACACTCTCTCGATCAAAAAGCAAAATGTCCGGGAGGTCACGTGGATCAAGAGATGCACCTCCCGAACGAACTGCGAAAAATCACGAAAAAAATAAAGGGAAAAGGAAATCTGCTAATATCTGAAGGCGCAAAAAAAGAAATTGATGATAAACAGGTGGGACATGGGATGAGAGGTGATTCAATTCTAGGTGTCAATCATTCTAATAATGAGTCCGAAGGTGTTCGTCCAAAAGTCAACGACGCGATTGCGGCTTTGTGCTTTCATCTCGGAGGACAACCTTTGTGGGTTAATCTATAATCCACATGTACTCCGATGATTAGTTACGCGTATCTGGTCTGTTAACCAACCCTTCGCTTTTTTAAGACGAGTCAACGAGGTTCATTTTTTGGTCGGAAAAAGCAAACTTTCTGGATAAGCAAGGGCGGCGTATGAGCATCATTAGTAGTCACTTTGGTTTTTCCACGTTCTTATCAAACTGCAGTTTCTCGTTTGCCACTTGTGAATTTGCCAAGTGATGTATTAGCGACTGCACTTCTAATTGATCCATAGTAGGGGTAATCGAATCTAAGGTAGATTGGATCTCATCCTAGAACCTAGAATCAAACTAAACAGGGATGGTTCCTCGTTTATCGAATCGGGAATTCGCCCACTCGATTCTAGAATTAGATCAAAACTGTCCAAGAACCGGTGATTTCTTCTTCTTCTTTTTTATTTTAATTTGATTTCTTTTATTCCCTACAAATGAGAGTTTCTCAAAAGAAAAAACCAATTTACTAATTAAGGTTTGCTTCAAAATAAAAATAAAAATAAAAATTAAGAAATCTTGGCTTGTCGGTCTAGTTCCTTTTATGGAATTGGGAATCGGATTATTGGTCCTCTCGGGAACAACTCAGAACTGGTTGGTTCGATTCCAGGGACGTGGAAGGGGATTCAAACATACTTGACATTAATTCTTGTGATCAATATACCCTTCCAATTCTCGATTCATCGCAATATATTCACAGCTTTAAGATGCAAGTTCTTGTTCAGATTTCATCAGAGAACCCTCTTGGCGAATACAAAGGCTCAAAGACATTGATTCCTCTCAAGACGATCGTTTTGCAATTTAGCAATCATTACTATGTGCTGTCGACGGGAATAGCATGAATCTTTTGGCGTCACATTTAGTCAATCCACCTTAAAGCAAGCTGTATTTATACCCTTTGTCCCCACAAGTCGGTCACTGAACTCCCATGTAACTAATTAACCAGCAATTGATGTGCTGTGAAAACACAACTTTTTTTTTTTTGGTCGAAAGTGAAACTTCGACTTTAACAGCAAAAACTGCTGTTGTTTCCTTGATGACCATTTCCGAAGTACAAGAATCTTTCCCAGGATCAGTGCGTTGAGCACTTTTTACGACATCTTTGCTATCACGTTCTTAGCTGGATTTTGCCGCCTACGCTGTTCTAATCACTCGTGTATAGGTGCTACCATACTATCACTTTTCATTTGGAAAAGGATTAATACAAGAATGTTTTGAGCGAGTTCAAACAGGGTTTTTGCTTTTATGTTGCAATATGCTGATATTCTAAATTAGTTTTCACACACGAAGCTTGAATTGGTCATGGCCACGCTGGCATTGTCCTATTGAAATAAGACAGCCCTCTAGTCAAAATTTGGGAGAATGGCAACGCTGGCCTCTGAACTTCTTCTCCAAATTACAAAGTCATTTCCAAAATTTTCAATCATTTCAATTAGAACCGTGAACCGTCAACAAAAACGTAGGGAATAACAGCGTCAATATCGTGCCAAAATCATCTATAAAGTGGTCGCGCGAACCGAAAAGATATCTCATGCGCATGCGGCCCCCCCACAGCCACACACTTAGAATTAGGGGGGGCATGAAATGGTACGGAAAAGTTCAACGAATAAAGAAGTGAAAAATGGGAAAAAGTGAAGACCGCAAGTGAAAAGGGCTTTCTTTTCACCGCCCAAAAAAAATCCGTTGAACGGTGAGGGTAAATCTTCGCACGAGGTGTTTTGTTAGCTGCGTCATGAGTTGAGTGGGAGACTCCATATTTTACCATTTTGGTTAAACTTGACAAATGGATAGGTCGGCTCGAGTTTTCTTCGGATTAAAAATATTTCAACTCAAATAGATCCATTTAATTCGTTTTGACATATTTTCATGTAATGTAAGTCTAATGACTCATATATGACCCAACATATACCCAACCTGATCCACATTGTTAAAATAATTTTATATTTAACTCAATTTAAAAAAATCACACCCAAATTGAGATAAGAGTACAGAATGAGTAAACGTGAGATTGAGTGAGCACGAGAAAAATGAGTTGAGTTTAAATAAGTTGTAAACCCGTTTATAACTCATTTACGACCCATCTATGACCCATATTATATTTATACTCATTTATGATCTATTTACTAAATATAATTGACCTATTTACTGATATATGGGTTAAAAAATTGATTTATGATCCATTTTGACATGTTTAATTTTGATTGAATGGATTCTTTTCAGGCCCACAAGAACCCATCGTTAGTTGGGCTTTAGCCTATCAGACCCATTTCAACTTACATTTTAAATCTTAGACAACCCATCTATCACTCAACCTATTAAATTTAAGGAAACATGTGGTTTGATGACTGCCACCTCTACTCAGTAGGCCCTTGGTCTCAAACTGCCTCGGCTCTTGCCATCCGAAGTCTATATTGCCATAATCTATCTTAGTCCACGAACTTACTAGTAGGGTGCTCACTGCAAACTCTTCAAATCGGTACATGTTTACATAGTCGATCCTTGAACATCGATAGCCTTCATTTGTCGAATATCTAAATTCGATCTTATCAACGATGCAAGAAAATAATGAAAATTTGCACAATACAAAAATTTATGTGGTTCGATAGGAGAGATTTTTCGTCTACTTACGTCCACGGAAAGAAAAGATCCGTTTTACTAATAATGTAGAAAAGTGTACAGTCACTCTATTTTACCCTTTGCCTCTATTATAGAGACCCGTTTCACCCTAAATATATATAGCAAAACCTTACATGACACAAATTATAAAATTGTCCACATAACCTAAAGTATTTAGTTTTCCCATATAAATCGTTTTATGACCGAATATAAAACTCCTCTGGCGGCTCAGGGGTGCTGCCTCCGCAACCCTTGCCGAGACAGCCCCCTGGACCCCCGTGCTATTCAATCGTTAGGGGGCCTTTCGAAACCATCTCATAATCTCTTGGATAACAATATACAAGATATCAACATCAACGATTCACTTGCTTGATCGCCTTGTTTATTCTCTTCGTGGTTGAAGAGATCGGCTCATTAATCAGCTCTCCCGTGAGGCAAAGACAACATGAGAAGACCACGGTGCCGTGGGGCATCGATAGTTTGAGCTTAGACCCAAAATCAATCGAAAAAGCGAGCTTTCTTTGTTGGTGCGGATTCGGCTTTTGAGGGCCATGCTTCGCGTTCACCGCACTGGGGCTGCGAGTGCTACGAAGCTGGTGATGCTGCTCTTTACCTGTTGTTTTTGATGACTAGATTCCATCAGTGCACTTTGGAAACACTGGACCCTAAAGACCAAAATTAAGATGGATTGTGAGGAGTCACTATTTAGTTGCCAGATTTTCTTGCGCCCTAATTTTGATCATCAAAAGTTGCTTGCAAGAAGAACATCTTGTGGCTAAACTATGAATTTTTGGTGTCAATATATACCCCCTCTCAAAAGGATTGAATTTGAAGATAATACCTTGTTCGCGCGCCTCTTTGCGGATGGCCCTAACATGCATCCTTTCTTCTGACGCTTTGTACTTTGTGTACAGCTAGCCAGCTCTTGATCTCCTCTAGCGTTTCGACATGTCGTTCCTGATTATTTAAGGATACAAATCATGATTGTGTATCATATGGATTGCCATCTTTAACTTCGCCATTTATCTCGGGCAAGTTTATATATGCAAAAATCTCACCTTTATACCTCTTTCGTCTTCTTTCTTAATCCCTATTGCCCTTTTTGGTCTAAAACCCATGAGTTCCTCCTTTGTCCTTTACCTTACTATTTCTCATGGTGTCTGAGGCTCCTCAACATTCTCCCGCAAGCTACATTGCCAATTTTGATGATCTGCAAAGGGATGAGCACTCTAGCAATTGCCTTTTCCGCCTTCTAAATTTAGTCGATGGGTATCTCAAAAGTCTTGTTCTTGGTCCTTGCTTCCTTAAACACCAACAAATCCCAACTTCTCTTGGGCCTTGTCTTCCCAAAAAACGTGAAGAGCTACTTCCTATTCAAAGACCCTCCATTATGGACGTTTGGACTACAACACCTTCCGATTCCGGGGGTTTTCTTTCTTTCGAATTCGATTTCCATAGGTACTGTTTACGGAAGAAGAGTGATATATAGGCACAACTTGCCTGGCGAAGAGCCAAAATAGCAACCGCTTTGGAGGTTAGTATATTGTCTTACGATTTGAACTTTGGGCTTCTAGGCGCCGCTATCGGCTTCTGGTCCCCTCGACCAACTGTTTTTTCTTGCAACGGGTCTTATGTCAATTGCACTTTTAGATATTTTTGCCATAGTTGGTTTTTCTCCCAATGGTATATTTGTAAATGACATGGGACTCCATTGAGGTTCCTTAATTCCTGAGAGTGCCCTTGCTTATGGTAGATTCCTCGATCGTTTTTGCCGCACTTCTGGCCCCATCAATTCTAATAAGTGCACGGCTAAATGCTTTTCTGATTTTCCAAGTATATCTTTTTCAATCCGTCGCTCAAAGGATGTAGGGATTTTCTTTATATTGCTTCTTATCTTGCAGCCGGTAAGACAGTCCCCCGTGGTCCACTTATTCTAACTACACTGTACATAGGCATTACTCACGCATCTGCGGCTATGAGGTCTAAAGAAGATGGTACCCTTTTTGGTTGCTGCAATCTTGGATGGCTCTATACTTCCCGTTCCTTTTCAACACTAAGCCTCGTACTTTTCATCATCATCGTATCTTTCCAGAATTTCATGGTCCAAATAACTTATTCACCCCTCCTCTAGATTGTATTGTTAGCCTTAATAGGCTCGAGCTGCTGTTTTGTGGTCGGATCAGCAGCTCCATCGCTTGGGTTGAGGCAGCAACAACGTTATAGATAGCAGGGGCGGCGGTGTCAACGAGGGCCCGCTGGGGTTGCAGGTGCGATCATAGGGCAGCCGGTGGCTTGGAGGCACGACCACAAGTCTGGCCGCGGAGGGGGGGTTCGGCCAGCAAGTTGGTCTAACTCCCTCTCCCTCTCTTGTATTCTTTGAATAATGAATTGTTGACCTCGGGTTATGAGGTATAAGTGCCTATTTATAAGATTAACCTAGGTCTTACCTCAGTTTCATGGGCTTATTATAGGCCTTATTAAGTTAAGGGGCTAAGTTAATTTTGGACCTTTGCTAATTAAATCTCATGGGCTGAAATTAGATTGAACTGAGCTCAATTTGGCTCTCCATGTGAATTTCAGCCAAGGCATGCCCTCACTGTGGCCGAAAATTGGCCCCCTTTCGTGAGCCAAACTCACTTGATTTAAGCTCAAAACCGTCCACCGTCGGTCCAATGCATAACTAAATTAAACTACATACTCCTAAACTATAATCTATGCAATTTAACTTTAATATTTTTGTTTAGGAGTTAAAGATTAATCCCTAATTTTCTATTCAATTTATTACTAAATAATTATTCAAAATTTCAGGTGTTGACATACAATCATTCTTATGCGACGATTTTTGGCTTCCATAGCCAATAGACGAGCGTATTTAGTTTTCTTTAGCTCCCTAAGGTAGGCAGTGTGCTTATCCAAGTCATCTTTAACCTGCGCTCTGTAAATATGCTTGAGGTTCCGCTGTTGGCGCACATCAGCTTACTTTCTTCTCAATCTCAGCCATTTGTCTTTCGAGAAGTATTTCTTGCTCGTTGAAACCAGCTATTACATCCATTATTGCCTTGAGGAGAACGTGTCTGCCCTTTACGCTTTGGCTAACTTTCTTCATAGGATCACTGACGTCTAAGTTAGCTTGTTCCGGGATGGTTAGAGACATTATCGGCTCATAGTTGCGTCAATAGGCCTCCATCTTAGCAATAAACTCCTTGGTGAAATCATGAAGGTTCTCTTTGAGCCCAGAAGGCAAGGTACAGCTGATACTATCCTTACACAACTTGCCTAGCAAACATTCAAGTTGGTCGAAAGCTGCATTGTAGTTCATAATCATAGGAAGTCCGCCACTTGAAAGATCAAGGAGCCTTGTCAATTTGGGTCTTGCTTGTTCAATAGCAATTTTGCGGGAAGTTGAAACTCCAGAGGCTAAATCATCGGGGTTGGCCGTCAAAACAAAAGAGGCTTCTTCCGGTAGTATGCGTTTGGCTTGGACAAGGGAATTGGGAGAGCTCTCGTCCCCAACGAGACATGGTTGTTGAGCTGAGCAGGAAGGTAATGATGCGGAGTCAGATTGATGCCGAGCAGAAATAGAGGCCGACGGAATAGTTGAATCAACAGTTCCACTTGGTATAGCAGGAGATGATGCAACATCGACAACTTGATGAGGCGCAGATGATGATGGGTTTGATGACGACGCTCCTATAGTATCTAAAGAACCAGAAGAACCAGAGGGTAAGTCTAGTCACCGAGGTACATAACGACAATTCAAAATTAGAGCAAAGTAAAGATTCATCGGCGAAAGATATTTCGTCGCAAGAAAAATTCCGGCGAAATAAATATAGTGGAGTCTGATACTTGATATTTTCTTTTTCATGCAATTAAGTACCTCAATGACAGAATTTTTCTTTTCTTCCTTCTTTTGCCTTTGAGAGTCGATTCGTGTCATAAAATTTTTTTGCTGCGCTGCAGTTGGATTCAAACTCAAACATACGATGTCTCAGCAAGCTATGTATGAGGAAAAAAGTTCTTTTGCCGATCTATTATATATCGGAATATGGATAATTAAGTGAGTCATAGTTTAATAGAGTGATGCTTTCTTTATAAGGAACTAGTTTTTGAATTTGCGACTTTGATTGATTTTGGTTGTTGACACGTAACGTAAATCTGGCATTGCCCTCAACTTACTCAGTCGCCAATGCATGTATTGAGAGAATGGGAACTTGCTGCATACAATAATAGTAAAATGAGTAAACGGAAACAAACCGTGATTGTTATTCGAATGTCTTAACTAAACAGCAAACATCTAAGTAGCATTGTTTGCGCTTTTTCCAGAGAAGGAAAGTAAAGTAGCATTATTGGAATGACAGGCGAGCTCTCTTGAAGGTGTTCAGTCTCCGGTGACTAGTTTATATTTGAACCAACTCATGGAATGTGTTCGCGGCCGACAGTGGCAAACCCAACACCACCGCAACGTCCTTCTTGTTCTCACTCTCTTCCCTCATAAACACGCAGTCTATCTGTAGCAGGTTGCCGGTGCAGAGCTGCCTCGGCCCTCCCCATCCGAAGTCAAAGTTGCCGTAATCCAGCCCCATCCAAGAACTTATCAACAGTGAGCTCACTCGAACAGGTTCAAACCGATACTTGTCCATGTAGTCGATCGCCGACCACACAAAGTCCTCATCCACCCTCTCGATTGCCTTCTTTATTCTTTCTGCGGTGCAGAGACAGCAGGGTAAGACCCCGGCATTCCTGAAGTATCCGTTGGGAATTTGCACTTTCAGCATTGGTCGGAAATTGACATATATGAGAAGCTGTGTTAGTTGTTGTGGTTTCATCTTGAGTGCCATGGTTCGAGCCCGCCATACTAGAGCTGCAAGAGCGACAAAGCTGGAGCAGTTGCTCATCACCTGTCCATCGGTCGTTGCCATTATTTTCAGGTTGGCCAGCTTCTCGCCGTTAATGTGGAAGGATTTAAATACGATGTGCTCTCTCTCCCATGATGTCGTCATGTTTGATATATCACCCACGCAAGCAAAGTCGTTGTAATGATCACCAATTTGAGGTGGCACCCTTGACTTCAGAAAGGTTCTATCGTGATAAGGGACGAAGGATGATGGTTTACCTCTTGCTATCTCAGCCCATGAGTTCATGAAACCAATCGCGGAGACACCATCGGTCATGCAGTGATTAACTACGACCCCCAAAGTGAAACCTCCACATTTAAACCTTGTTACCTGTTTAAGCAGTCTCGAGAGTTACTAATATCCCAATATAAAATGGAATGAATGGTAACTTGTATGAATAAATTCTTGCATGGCCACTTTTCATTAATCGGATGCACGCTCCTTGCATCCAAATAGACATTGAATTCGACGAGTGTCATGTTAAACTTTGGGGACTAAGTAAATAGTTACTCTATTTTAAGTAAGTCCTGGACTACATCAAGGAAGGCAAATTGTCCAAAAAGCCCTAAATTTATTACACTTTTGCCAATTCAGTTCTAAACCTTTCAATTTTGTTAATTGAATTATAAACCTTTACACTTCTTGTCAACTAAGTCCATCCAATCAATTTTGATCGGAAAGTACTGATGCGGACGCCGGCTGGCCTACGTGGCCCTAATGTGAACAATTTTAATATTTTTCGAATTTTGTTATTTTTAATTTTCCTTTCTATTCTTTTTCCTTTTTTTCTTTTTTTTTTCCTCCTCTTCTTCCTCCTCCAGTCGATCATCGATCGTTGGTAATCGGCTAGAGGGGAGAGGGTTGGCGAGGACTTGTCAGCCTCGGGTGAGGCTCGCCCTCCCCAGCCACGTCGATGCTCAGCCTATCCATGTCTAAGTGAGGTCAGCCCCGCTTGATCCGGCGAGGTTGAGCCTCGCCTAGCGACGGCGAGGTTTGACTGAGGCGGACAAATCGCCAGCCCTCCCCTCTGGCCGATTGCCAACACTTGGCTACTGGCTGGAGGAGGAAGGACGGGAGGAAAAAAAAGAAAAAGAGAAAAAAGAAAAAGAATTGAAAAAAAAGTAAAAAATATTATTAAAATTTTTCTTGTCAGTGCCACTTAGGCCGGCATCCACATCAGCGATTTCCGACTAAAATTAGCCGAATGGACTCAATTGGCAAGAAGTGAAAATGTTTAAGACTCAATTAGCAAAATTGAAAGGTTTAAAATTAAATTGACAAAAGTGTAATAGGTTTATGACTTTTTAGACAAATTTCTCGCAACAAGGATGCATGCGGAACGTGGCATATTCTGATCCAATGTGAACTGAGGTCTACCAAAACGCATTCACCTTTATAGTGGACAAGAAAGCGAAGTGCTGTCAATCATTACCAGTAAAGAAAGAAAGGAGGAAAGTGTTCACCTGTGCTGTGAAGAGGGGTGCTACTTCCAGCATTTTTTTCAGTAGGATCTCTGTAGGCAAACTTTTCTAAGATATCAGAATCAAGCATTTTTATATCGCCCATGTCTTCGATGTCGCAATTGGCCGATGCCTCGACAAATGGGGCTCCAACTTCCTTTCGCAATCGACCGTCAACTTCCCCGGAGAGTTTTTGGCTAACCTCCCTGCAAGCGGATAATAATGAACTAAAACTATGGACAAAGCTTCCTTAATCACATCTACCACGTTCGCGTCGCCCCTGTTGAAAGTATAAAGGGTCGGGACCACGGCCAAAGCCCAACAATCCATGCTACTTAAAAAAAGGGAGGCCCCCGGCGTTTCTCCTCCTGGTACGACCTCGACTGGGAGGGATCTTTCTACCGTTAGGGACTTTGTCGGCCGTGTTTTCAAAGGCCACCATTGGAGATCTCCGGTTATCCTGCTCTCTAGCTCTGAAAAGGCAAAATGCATTTGAAGGTTCAGACAAAACCGTGGACTCAGGGAATCACATACAACAAAGATTGCTCCTAAGAGCAGCGGAAGATGAAGCTGCCGGAGATTATTTTTCACTGGATGGATTGAATGCTTTGGAGGGCAAGTATTACTGCAGTGTTACATTATGTGTCGTCAAATGTAGGATTACCGCATGAACAAATTGAGAGAGATGCTAGTGATGACTCTACCTGATTGGCTTCTCTCTTCGGATGTTGGGAAGTGGAAGCTCCTTCGGGCCGTTGGTTTAAGATGAATTTTGGTAGAAATTCATATATATATATTTTTTAAAATATGAATTTAGAAGATGTTTTCAAAATGTTTGATGTGTAATTTCTCATATTTTTTTAAACTTCAATGAATTATTTGTAGTTTTCAATTTTGGAGGAAAAAAGTCAATAATCATAAATAGGGTAAAAGCGAACGGGAGGGCTTCTCAAGAACTGCTGTAGCAGTGTTGTTTCGTTTAATATATCCTGCAGAGGGGTATGCGACAGAACTGCTGTAATAGTGTTGTTTCGTTTAATAGATGTTGCAGAAGGGTATGCACAATCGCGCACGACAATCCGATCCGCCTCTTGCCCGCCGGTTTCAACCTAGGATATTCTGTGTGTCTCAACATTGTTTATTCGGATTGAATATGTACATTCACATGAGCCATCCATTCAAAACACGTACAGGGTGGCAATATTCGCAAAAATAAAATAAAATAGTAGCAACTACATTAAGGTTGACCGTGGAAAATTACGTTAGTTTAACCAAAAGAGACGCAACAAGTTCCGGTAGTACTAGTTGGTCCTGCTACCTTACCAAACCATAGAGAAAAAAAAAATTAAAAAAAGGCTTGGGTGAACGTTGACCTTCACATGTCATTTCTCCGCTCAACTCAATTATGCACTCTGAAGCATGGGCTCTTTTGGATCTCTTGTTTTCGGTTAAGAGTTACATCACGAGAGAGAGAGAACCGAAGCTTACACGAGAGCCTCCGTGACTTGTCCTCATCTTGTGGGACGGGCTCCATGGATGCATATTTTATTTTAACATGCCGATGCTCTTACATCTCGCATCATCAATTCTCCTCAAATCTTTTCTTCTTCCATGGGAGGTGAGAACGCCCTCTCTTTACTTTACATTTTGTACAATTTTTTATGTTATGAATGTCAACCTTCACCATATGGTTCATGTGAATGTACATATTAAATCCAAATAAACTATGTTGATACACCAACACGTCAAAACGTCTAAGACTTTTTTGACAAATGTCATTTTTGTACTACTTCTATAACTTAGGGTGTGTTTGTTTGAGGGAAATTATTTTCCGAGAATTCATTTTCTGGACTTTCACCCATTTGGTTCGTCGAAATAATTATTCAACCGAAAACACTTTCTGATCAAGAAAAACTTTCATGTATAAATTTAGAAAAGTGAATTCCCTAATTTAAGAAGATGAAACATTTTTCTAAATTACTTATCTCGAATTTGTTAATATTTTATTTTTTCTTTTCTTTTTACTTTTCATTTTTTTCCTTTTTCATTTTCTTTTCTTTCTTTTTGTTTTTCCTTCTTCATCTCTCCATTGGCAGCTAGCCTCAACGACGGCTGGCGACTGGCCATAAGAGCAGGCTGACCTCAGGCGACGCCAAGCTCGCCAGATCCCAACGAGGTTCAAGCTCCGCCGAGGCCGGCAAACTTGCAGCTCACCAAATCCAAGTGAGCCCGCTAGCTTGAGCTTCGTCGAGGCCGGCAAGCTCGTGGCTCATTTGATCCAAGTAAGCTGAGCTTGACCGAGGCTAGCGAGCTCGAGGCTCGATCGAGACCGGCAAGCTCAACCGCCTATGGTTGTCACCGGCCGGTCATAGCGGAGGAAGGAGGAAAAAGTAAAGGAAAGAAAAGAAAAAATAAAATAAAAAATATTAAAAATTCGAATTTTTAAAAAAATAAAAGAAAAAGTAAAAAATATATTTTTAAAAAACATAAAACTAAAAATAAATTAAAATTTCTATTTTTTTTGCCTAAAGAGATTGAAATCATTTTCCAATAAAATCTAAATATCAAGAAACTATTTCAATTATATATTACCAAACAAAGGAAAACTAACCGTTTTTTTGGAAAATTATTTCCGCGAAATCATTTTCCTTTATCATTAAGTTTTTCGATCATATATGTACGTGTTTGATTGGGAAGTAATTTTTTACATATTCATTTACGGTCCGCTGACCAAATTATGTACCCTGATGCTTTAGAGATTTCATTGCAGCGTTTCTAGTTTGTTTACTCAAAACTATACTTTCGAATATCGATGAATCAAAACTCGTGGACTATTATCTAGGTGGCTCACTTGCTATTCTAGTGCATCTTATAAATCGTGTGCCCATGAATTTTGTTCGATAAGGTAAGTTCCATTTTACTACATGCAATCAGTCGATGCGATTCTAAGCTTACTTTACAAAAAAAAAATTGAAATGTTTAGATGAATTTCTCACCCGTTCGATCCGAATCAACAAGTAGTTTCTATGCCTTACAAATTGTGATAACAACAATTAATTTATGTGTTCCTCGCTATTTATGAACTCCAAACGTTCCTCGGTCTCGCCTGCGTCCTCTTCTTCATCCTTCGGCAACTCTCTGTCTCTGTCTCTCTCAAAATTAGGACTTTAATAGACTTGCGTAGCAAATGGAACCCCATCCGCATTGCGGACACTCCAACCACCGTCGACTGCAGAAAAGAGCTCCGATGCCGGCGACCCTTACAATCCCTTGTCAACCTAATCGCCTCTGATGCAGACTATTCCAGCCGTCCGACTCGTCTCCACCTTCTCATGAGTTGAGTGGAGACTTTCCACCTTATACCATTTTGATGAAGATTCGTTGGGCTTAGGACCTGTTTGGTTCAGCTTTGGGAAGGGGCTTTGGGCCTTGAAAGCTCCTTCCCAAAATGCTGAGGTGTTTGGTTCAGCATTTGGCCGAGCATTGGCAAAATGCTAGCATTTCAAATGCTGAAAGCCCAAGGCTGGTCCAGACTAGTCTTGGGCTTTCAGCATTCCACGAATGCTACTGTTCATTCTCTCCATTTTTTTTAAGGGGTCATCTCTTTCACAGAAGGGTGGGCGACGATGGCCGGTGAGGGGGAAGGGCCGGCGAGGTCGCCTAGCCTCGGGCGACCCCCGGAGAGCCAGATCTGCCGCCGTCGGCGGCCAGGTGACCCTCGCCGAGGGTCGCACGACCCAGGCGATGGCCGCCTGGGTCGCGCGACCTCAGGCAGCCATCGCCTGGGTCATGCGACCCTAGGCGAGGGTCGCCTGACCGCGAGCGACCGCCGGTGGCGGCGGATCTGGCTCGCCGGGGGTCGCCCGAGGCCAGGCGACCCTCGGCGGGGGTCGCACGACCCAGGCGATGGCCGCCTGGGTTGCGCGACCTCAGGCGACTGCCGCGGGGGTCACGCGGCCGTCGCCCGAGGTCGTGCGACCCAGGCAGCCACCCCCGCCAAGGGTCGCCTGGCCTCGGGCGACCCCCGGCGGCAGCGGAGGATCTGGCTCGCCGGGGGTCGCCCGACCTCGGGCTCCGGCGGCCGGTGGCCGGCTCTGGCGGCCGGCGATCGGCTCCGGCATTTGGTAGGTTTTGTTTTTTTTTTAATAAATAAAATAATTCTCAAAGTTCATTTGTAAAAAAAATTCACCAAACAATATATTTTGGCCAAAGTAGCTTTACAAAATATTTTTACCAAACATCATTTGCCTTTTCCCAATGGGCTTTCACCGAAAGGTATTTGCATTCCCCTAAGTAGCATTTTCAAAGTTGAACCAAACAGGCCCTTACTCTATTAGATCCATTCTAACTTATATTTTAAATCTTAGACAGCCCATATATCACTCAATCTATTCATTTTTGAGTAAACACATGCGTCCATGACCCATTTTGCCACCTCTACTCGGCAGATCACCGGTCTTGAACTGCCTCGACTCTCGCCAACCAAAGTCCGCGTTGCCATAATCTGCCTTTGTCCATGGACTTATTAGTAGGGTGCTCAATGCGAACTCTTCATATCCATACATGTCCATATAGTCGATCCTTGACCGCCCACAACCTTCATTCACCCGCTTGATCGCCTCGTTTATTCTCTCCGCAGTGGGAGAGATCGTCTCATTAATTAATTCTCCTGCGATGCAAAGACAACATGAGAAGGCCACGGTGCCATCGGGCATCAAAAGTTTGAGCTTAGACTTGAATTCAATCGGAAAAGTGAGCTTTGTTTGTTGGTGCGGATTCAACTTTGAGGGCCATGCTTCGAGCTCCCCGCACCGGGGCTGCGAGTGCTACGAAGCTGGTGATGCTGCTCTTTACCTATTGTTTTTGAGGACTAGATTCCATCAGTGCACTTCGAAAACACCGGACCCTAGAGACCAAAATCAAGATGGATTGTGAGAAGTCACTATTTAGTCGCTAGAATTTCTTGCGCTCTAATTTTTGGTCATCAAAAGTTTGCTTGCAAGAACCTCTTGCGTCTACACTATTGACTTTCTGGCCTTGGAGAAAATTAGGGCAACCAAATCCCAAATATGGGTCGCGAGAAATGGGGTAAAAATTGCTCGCGAGTCACTTTTTGCGACCAGTTTTCTCTGGTAGACTACTTCAACGGGCAATTTTTGTACTTTGGTCGCCATAAGACGATCTTAAGGGACTGTATACGTGATCCACTTTTAAACCATTTGCATTGCAAATTTTAGGTCGAAGGGTTACTCTAGAATGTGTGATCCCACATGATGGTAATCTCACTACTACTTTACATATAATATCGATAGATTCACACACAAATTCATAGACAAGTGATAAGATGCTCGAAACCAATAATCAAATTACTAAAAAAGTGCACTTGCATTATTCATATTATAGTTTGAGGGATTTAGGGTAGGTTTCAAAGTAAACTAGAACGAGAGGAGATAAAAACAGATATTTCACGGGCCATTTATCTCTTTCTTGTGTAAAGTATTCATGTGGCTCTTTATCTTTTTCTTTTAGTAGTCGCTCGCATTTTAGCACTCTCGTTGCCAATTGAAATAAATTGGCAAAGTTTTGGCCGTCAAACTTTTCTCTAAGATTGAATTTCAATCCATCAAAAACCAAATTTGTCAATTATTTTTCTGAGAGTGAAGTGAGGCATTTATTTTGACCAATAAATTGATCGATTGACTCATTGTTGTACTGATAGAGCCTAGTGAAGTTAGTGATTGATACCTCAGATATCATTCTATAAAATTGAGAATGACATTGTCTTTTGATCTCAATCCGGTTACCAATAGAATTGGTTGGTAAGTTAGTGTACTAAGCGAAAGCAATTTTTGACAAAGACAAAGGAAATAACCTAAGTCTTAAAAACTCATTTGTCCCTTATTAACACCTAAATTTTGACACGATATTTAGTGTAATTTGCATAGAAAATTAGGAATTAATTTTTAACCCCTAAACAAAAAAAATATTTAATTTTGCATAACATATAGTTTAGGCTCATTTTAATTTAATTGCATTTTTTGCATCAAATTGACGTCGGCGAATGAGCTTAAATTTCATTGAACGAGACTCGGCTCGCTCGGAATGCAAGGGCCAGGAATTTCAAGTCACACGGGCTTGGTTGTTTTAATTTGGGCTTGATTTAGTTTGTTGAAATTTATTAATTAAAGCCTAAGTTAATTCAGCCCGTTTAAATGTTAATTAAAGCCTAAGCCCAAGTCTAAGCCCATTAGGATATTAAGCCCACCTAATTGACCTAGGATTAACATTATATAAACATAACTAGGTCAGAATTTTAGGGAGACACAACACAATTACAGATCAGAATTTTTTTTGAGAGTGTAAGTGAGAGAGGGAGAGAGGAGTCCGGCGTGTAGCACCACCGCCGCAACATCGTCATTGCGCCTGCCCCCTGTCGGCGTTCCACGGACGCAACCGGAGTCCCTCTCCTCGCCGGATTCCCTCTCCACGCAGACGTCATAACAGCTTCCGAGACGCGTTGGTTGTTCTTCGTTGTTGCCCATGCAGTGTTCTTCATCAACGAAGCCTCTACACGTGTTTTCTCCAGTCAACCGAAGCTTGTCAACGATGCTGCCTCCTCCTGTTGGTCCACGAAAACAACAGCCACAGCCTTGAAGACTTTCCATATCCTTCGAGTTACAAACATCCCCACAAATACAGTGCCTTGTCCACTTCCTCCCAGAATCGCTCACTCCACAGAGCTTATTTGTGGAAACTCAAAACACGAAAGTTGTAGATCTACGAGTCCTTGATCTGTGGCTTTTGGAATCGGGTCAATCCGACGTGTATTGAGGAAGTTACGCCCATTTTTCTGGAATCGTGCAGTCTTGAAATTTTCTGTTCGGAGTCACTCGCCCACGCACGCATCAAATCCACCGAACAGCCTTGCCGGTGTTGCTGTGCATCGTCGGTGTCGTCGTCGCCGTCCCGCCGTCGCCGGTCGTCCCATTCCCGATCCGTAAGCCGATCCCGATCTAATTCGAAATTTGAAAGTATTTTCAAATTAGGTAAGTGGATATATTCTGAATATTCTTTTCAAATATTTAGATTCCTAATTTGGTGTGTTTGAATATTTTGTGATTATCATGTGGATATTTAGATATATTAGGATAATGTTCTATATATCCGTAATATTTTCAAATATTCATTAGCCCGAGAAATTGATAAAATTTATTAGGGTCGCGACAGCTTGGCGACTCTGCTGGGGACTAGAGTTAAAACTCTTAGTGGACTTAGGCCAATTTTTCTTTTGAAAAATATTTTTTGTTTGGCAGCAAGGATCCCAGGTACGTCTCTAACATTTTAAGGTGTTAAATGTTCTTGCAGTATGGGAGGTATAAGGGGAGACGTGATTGTTAACCCTTGTTTTGCAGGGAGGTGGTGGAATGTATGGTTTAATTTATGCACAAAGCGCTGTTTGATATAACCTGCTATGCATGCTTTACATTTACACTACACCGCACACACTACCCGCTGTCGAACCTGGGTGGCATAGGTTTAGGATGGTATTGAGATAGTGGATACCCCGACCAAAACCATGTGGTACGGGTCGCCCTCCTCGGTCCCGAAATTTTTTTTCATGGTGTCATTGAGTACCCACCACGGTTGTATCCCACTCAACCCAGGTTGGCTCTTTGACTAAGCCGGAGTCAGGGGAATCCTAGCCTAACCACCACCATGACTGGTTTAGCTCGGTAATCCTTGCGTCTCTATTTTGCAAGCCAGAGTCTAGATAGAAATCGAACCTCACATTTCATGCGCATGTCTATGTGATTGCCATTTCCCTACCCGGTGAAGTAAGCCTTCTGAACCTTTATCTTGCAATTTACTCACTTTTTTTTGTACATTTGGTCGGTCCATGATAGGTCTAGGTTAATCGTAATTTTTGAAAGTAATAATCATTGAATTTTTTTCAAAGGGAAGGAAAAAGAAAAAAAATGAAGCTTTGAAAAAAAAATTACTTTCAATTCTTATCATTATTTTCCTAGGTCTGTCATAAGTCATTACTTCCTAAGAAATGTGCCATCATTTTCACAAATACATGGAATAATGAAAAATGTCATGAAAAATAGGAATAAAAAAGGACGATTAGACTGAGTCATGGACCGATCGTTTTGAGGACGCATACTTACCATGTTCTATTTTGAAATTAAGTAACTACGGACCGATCACGATCACCTATTCGTACACGATCAAGAGCTAGAATGGCCGATCAAACTGAGTTGCAGGAGCGTGTTGTCGGTATGGAAGACCAGATCAAGCAACTTGCCGTGGTAATGCAACAAATGACCGCTGAGATCAAGGCTCTTCGGTCGATCCCTGTTCCAGCACCCCTTGAAGCATCAATCCCGAAGCATATAGTTGGAAAGAATATTGACGTCGAGGAAGAGGATGATATGCCTGATTTAGAAGATGACCCCGTCCAGATTGTCGTCAACAAACCCAAGCCTGATGAGCGAGTTAATAAGCTTGAAGAGAGAGTGAAGCAGCTGGAGGGTTCACAGGATTCACCCTCGGTCGATCTGTCCCTGTATTCACAGATCAAGATCCCAAAAAAGTTCAAGATGCCGGACTTCGACAAATACAATGGTACCACGTGCCCGAAGGCCCACCTGCAGTTGTACCACGTACAGATGACCTCGTACGTTGACAACGAGCTTCTGATGATCCATGCATTCCAAGCGAGCTTGACCGGCCCTGCTCTGCACTGGTACCTCATAAAAAAGATCAATAGCCTCAAAACCTGGAGGGAAGCTAGTGAGGCGCTCCTGAAGTAATACCGGTTCATAACAGACATCACTCCTACCCGTGATGATCTCGAGCATGCTCAAATGAAGAAGACCAAGTCTTTCAAAGACTATGCCATCAGATGGAGGAATCTAGCCGTACAAGTCGTCCCGGAGCCCATAGACAGTGAGCTGAAGAGGATGTTCGTGAAAACTCTCCCGTTCGAGTACCGTAATCGGATGGTGGCCATTCTAGCTGACAACTTCAACCAACTCATCCCCATAGGTGAACAGATTGAGATAGGGCTGAAAGATGGATAGTTTGTAAAGCCGTCTTCCTCAACCAAGAGATTCAGTGCAAGGAAGGAGAAAGAACCTGCGGCTGAAGTGAATGTGATTTATACCCAACCGGGCCAGTGGAATGTTAATCCTGCCCCAGCAATTCAAGTAGCAGAAGCTTAACACCAAAACACGGGTCGTCAACCGTTTCAGAGGAGGAACAACAAGAGGCAATTCACCCCCCTCCCTGGATCATTGTCTCAAGTATTGGCGGTGCTCCGGAAGAGAGGCTTACTTACTACCAAGCCAAAGCGGCCCAATCCCGAGAAGTTCTATAACTACGACCCGTCGAAGAAATACGATTATCACATGGGAGAGCTGGGGCATTCAACCGACGATTGCTACGCCCTCAAGCACTGAATCTAGAATCTTCTCGACACTAAGGCGTTTTCGTTCCAACCCGCCAAGCCAAATGTTCAGAGTAACCCGCTCCCTAATCACGCGGGTAATGTGAATGCCGTTTTCAATTTCAATGCTGGCCGAATAAAAAATGTCAAGGTGTACACTGCTGAGGTCTACGGCGAGTTGGTGAAAGCCGGATGTTACCCGAGTAATGAGACAATTCCCTTGGCTATCATGAAAGAAAGAATCTTGAAGATAGTAGAAGCTGGGATGATTGTTTATGCCGACTATGCTGGCATCGTTTTCACTATCTCTGAGGCCGTTATTAACTGGGACGAGGAATTTGCTACGTTGAACACTAGAAAGGTCAAGCTCGATCCCTTGCCTGAAGACATGCCTCCGCTCGAAGACGCGACTGATGATGAAGAGATCGTAGAAAGCATGCTTAAGGCTGATGAAAGAAAAGAGGTGATCGACACTTTGGGGCAGCCGAGCAGCAAATTCGATTATTATGTGAAGTACTCAGCGCCCTCGAGTTTCTATATTGACCCCCGTGACATTGTCCCTGACGGATGGGGAGGTATGAATGATCCAACACCTTAAATGACAGAGGATTCTGATGATGCCATAGATGGAATCACTGCCTTGTTCGATGATGTCATCATTGGAGCTATTGAGGAAGGACCGTTAGAGGAAATGGGCACTGGCCCACAAGAGTAAAACCTTTAATTTTTCGCACATTTCCCTGCTTGGAAATTTTTACTGCTTTTTAGGATTTGCCCTGTTTCGGGTACTGCTTTCTATTTCCGTTTTTAGGTTTTAATTGTTGCAATTTCCATTCAATAAATGTAATTCATTTCGAAATCATCAATGAAATTACAAGTTTATTCTCATTTTTTGAGGGCATGTTGAGGTACATCAAACCAGCCCGATGATGATATCCAATCGATAAAAGCAAATATAGTCCAAGGAGAATTCTAAGGCCTGGACTTCTTCATGCTTTCTCGTGCTAAAACCTTTTCGAAATGAATTTCAAAAAACAAAACAAAAAGAGTAAAAAACGAAAAAAAATGCAATGTTTACCCCTGTTTGTCCTTCTGAATCCCCTACTTTATGTTTCAGGGGCAATCTTGTGACACGTGAGGGTATGGGAACGGTCCAATCCGGTGAATTATGCGCTGCTGAGCCTGATCTTAACGATGCTGGCGAACTCGATGATTCCTCAGATATTCAGCGCGACCTAGAACGACATGAAAAGCCCAAAGTTCTGACGGTAGATCAAACTATTACCGTCAACCTGAGTGATTCCAAAGAATCCAAGGAGATGAAGATAGGAGCAACCCTCCCCGAAGATGAGACCAAACGCTCGATCTGGTTATCAGCAGAGGATAGCTAGATCCTTCAACCAAAAGGTGCGTCCAAGACACTTCGAGGTAAATGATCTAGTCCTAAGGAAGGTGCTGCCAATCCTTCCTATTCCTGGGGTAAATTTGCCCCAAACTACATCGATCCATATGTGGTTAAGAAAGTGCTTCTAGGAGGTGCCCTGATTCTCGCAGAGATGGATGGTCGTGAATTTTCCAATCCTGTTAATTCTGATGTTGTAAAGGTGTATTATCCTTAATAAAATCATTTTGTAGCAAAATTTTTTCAGTATCTGGTTTTATACCTCTGAATTGCAAACATTTCGATGATGAATAAATGATTTCGATCAATTTCAAGTTAAGATATTTGCATTGGCTTTAATTTCTGCATGGTTATTTTGTCAATCAGTATCATTAAATTTAAAGGGGAAGTCTGTTCAGACAATCTAATAACTCACGTGGAATGAATTGAATGTGTCGAATGAGGTACATCGGGATGATGAAAGGCAAACCCTATCCTATATACAGTCCCATCTATTAATCCCCAGTGAGTTAAAAAATTCCATGTTTGCAAGGTAAAGAGTTATCTCACAAAAGGTACGGCGATCGAAATGACAAGAGGCATTTCATTTCTCTACCTTAAACACAACAGTTTATCCATTATTTCACCACTTTGAGCCTAAATGCTTGGAGGAATTCTTCCAAATTACCCATGTCAAGAACTACCCCACATCGGGGCAAACTGGAGGTAAATCAGCAGCATAAGGTGAAATATGAATAGAAATCTTCTTACTCTCACTTGCATCAATCTTCGAGTGTTGCTTTTTCAGATGAATTCACGCGAAGTTCAAGTGCCTTAGGATGATGAAGAGCATTTCTTTCTCTACCTTATACACATTTTATCCTTTGTTAAGCCCAATTGAGCCTGCATATTCATTTTTTAAACCCAGTTGGTGATCATCCCCATACTGGGACAAGGCAAAAGTCGTCATTGTCTAAACAGCATATCCGGAATGTCGATTGAAGACTAGAAGCTTCTGAGTTCCAAACAGTGAGTCCTTCAGTCAGATATAGTTGACCAATGTTTATATTGTTAAAAAAAAAAGAGAAGAAGAAAAAAGAAAAAAAAGGGGCAAGAAAAGCAGTGTGCCTGGTAAAAACAAGGTCAATGCCCAATGAAAAATGTCAGGATATGACATGTCAAAATCCCTAGTCAAGTAGTCTCAAAGGAATCAAGTGATGAACTCTCGAAGCCAATGGAGTATTTACCGAGAAGACAATCTCTGGTGAAGAAGAAGACCGGTGACAATGCCAAGATGATCACCAACCTATTCACCCCAATCATACACATTTTGAGCCTAATGATCCATTCATTTCTCAACCCATAAACCGAGCCTACGTTACGTCCCTTGCAAAGTCTCTTCAGATTAGGGCACTTGAATTAACGTAGAATTTTAGATGTTTATAAGGCTTAGCTCGAAGAAGTGCGAGCAAGTCCATTTCTATCTCATTTTGCAGGGTTCTTGACTTGTAAACCCGGAGACAATTGCGAAATATTTTCTTTCAATAGTCTCGACTCAAAGAGTCCCCTTTGCTAAGCCATTGACCAAGCTCATGTTACAATCCTGGTAAAGACCTCTTGGATTGGTAAAGGTCGTACCGCTTGTGAGAATACTCAGACCCTTGTCGACATGATGATGGTGAGATGGAGTGATTCTCAATAAATCAGCCTTTTTTTAATGAGAATGAGAGAAAAAGCCCTTTCGGATCGGAAGTCCCTCATTTGACATTTTCAAGATACCCATTTGTGAGTTAGGATTGTCTTATCATGGTTTTTCCCCAACGGAGTTTGTAATGCCGATTTGACAAAACCATTGTGCATAAAAACCAGTTGAATTCATAGTGCATGTATATGTGTTCTTGATAGTGCGCGAATGCATGTTATATGTTGCTTAAAATCGTGTCTAGCAAGAAACACACCATCAGAGTTGGAGATATTGCCAGGTAAGTATATCTCTATCCCTTGGATGTCTTTGACTATCCAAGTATGTAAGGACCTCGGCCCCACCACGCTTCCGTTGCGTCACTCCTTGTGTAATATTGTCCGCTTTGGACACTAAGTCCTCACGGTTTTAAAACGCGTTACACAAGGGTTAGGGGCCAAGCCTTATAAGCAAGGCTAGGACTCCTCCCCTAAGCGATGTGGGACAAGAGCAATGCCCCCATTGCCATCCTAGAAGCCTGCTAGAAGCCACTCCTTGTCCAGGTCCTCGGACCCCGGCGACCACTCTCCGCCTTCGTCGGACCGGGTCGTTACATTCTCCCCTCCTTCGAGCACAGCGTCCTCGTTGTGGCCCCACATGCGGTCGAGAGTCGGCTCTAATACCATTTGTAAGGACCTCGGCCCCACCACGCTTCCGCTGCGTCACTCCTTGTGTAATATTGTCCGCTTTGGACACTAAGTCCTCACGGTTTTAAAACGCATTACACAAGGGTTAGGGGCCAAGCCTTATAAGCAACCCCAGGACTCCTCCCCTAAGCGATGTGGGACAAGAGCAATGCCCCCATTGCCATCCTAGAAGCCTGCCAGAAGCCGCTCCTTGTCCAGGTCCTCGGACCCCGTCGACCACTCCCCGCCCTCGTCGGACCGGGTCGTTACACCTGATTTACATGGTTTGGTAATACCTATGTCCACGAAAAGAGCATCGACGAATATCAATATAGATTAAACGATATAATGGAAATTACAACCACACTCAAACAATCTCAGTATTTCACAACCCTCAATTATACCTAATAACTCACCTCACAATTTTTCATGAAATAATCTCTTAATCTCACGAAGGAATTAATAAATTTTAGCATAAGATTTAATTGGCTTCAATACTTGAATTCTTGGTGTGATTCCACGAATAAAATCCACGGAGAAAACCCTGTTAAGCACTCGACGAAACGTCGCTACCACATTACGTGGATCGCATGTAGGCATCATCAACAACTCAAAAGCACGAATCAAGGAAATATAATAATCCTCGGAACCTTTGCCGACTCAAACAAGGAAGGGCATCCAGGAGGATATATGTATATATATTCCCGCGGTTCAAGGAGTCCACCTTCTACAGCCTGAACTATTAACACCAAATTGGCAGGATCAATAAATACACGGAAGTCAACTTCCTTCGACCCATTCAATTTGGACTCCTTGAACTGTGGGAATATATGTACATATATCCTCCTGGATGTCCTCCCTTGTTTGAGTCGGCAAAGGCTCGGAGGATTATTATATTTCCTTGATTCGTGCTTTTGAGTTGTTGATGATGCCTACATGCGATCCACTTAATGTGGTAGCGACATTTCGTCGAGTGCTTAACAGGGTTTTCTCCGTGGATTTTATTCGTGGAATCACACCAAGAATTCAAGTATTGAAGCCAATTAAATCTTATGCTAAAATTTATTAATTCCTTCATGAGATTAAGAGATTATTTCATGAAAAATTGTGAGGTGAATTATTAGGTATAATTGAGGGTTGTGAAACACTGAGATTGTTTGAGTGTGATTGTAATCTCTATTATATCGTTTAATCTATATTGATATTCGTTGATGCTCTTTTCATGGACATAGGTATTACCAAACTATGTAAATTAGGTGTCCGATTTATTCCTTATTTTGTCCGTTTAATTATTCGATCGTTTGTTTACGCAACATATATGGTGGTATAGAGCTATCCTAAGAGAATGAAACCTCCAATTCTTTAACTTTGTTACATGTTTTTCTCCAAGTCAATAAAGTAAACAACGATCTTTTTAACAAGCGTACGTTGGACATTAGATTAGGTAATCGTAAATTGTAATCAAATGAAACAGAAGCAGAAGCTAATGAGCCAACTACGTAAGCAAATGCAAGTTCACGCGACGGGAAGAGCTTCTTGAGAGAAATTAGAAGAGTGGAGAGAATCACGTGAATAAAAGATCCGCATTACCTTCAAGAGCTCGAGAGATAGAGAAGGCAGAGATTCAACACTTGGATGATTGGCCTTCTCTTGGCAGGTTGCAGAACCGAAGTTCCTGCGGAGAGCCCGATGACCCACAATTTCTGTTCGATTTGGCATTTTGTGGTTCGGTAGGCTGCAGCAATCGAGCCAGAGATTTTGGTGATTTTCCAAAGACTGTGAACAGTAATCTATATGAATCAGCTTTTGTTTTTGTCTAGATGTCGTCGACCTTCGAATGGCTTTTCTGTCCGGTAGCTTCATGCATGTACAGCATGTGCCCTGGCATTATTTAGCGAAAAGGCAGCAATTTTCAAAAGTTTGGCTACCCAACCGCGGAGAAAAAGAAGACGAGGTTTGATTGAACGTGGAACTTCACATGTCATTTCTTCTGTCAATAATCATTCGCGAGCCGAAAAGGCCTGTGAACTTTTTCATATTGTGTAGCCTGATACTCGATATCTTCTTCTTTTTTTGCAATAAAGTACCTCTATGACGGACTTTTTTTTTCCTTCCTTTGCCTTTAAGGGTCGATCCGTGTCGTAAAAAGTTTTTGTTGCGCCGCAGTCGGATTCAAACTCAAACATACGATTTCTGAGCAAGCTACGTATGAGGACAAAAGTACTTCTGCTGATCTATTTTATACTGGAATATGGATGATTGAGTGAGTCATACTTTATAGAGTGATGTTTTCTTTATAAGCAACTTGTTTTTGAATTTGCAAGTACGTTGATCAATCTTGGTTGGTGACACGTCACGTAAATCTTGCGTTGCCCTCAACTTACTCAATCGCCAATGCATGAGGTATCGAGAGAATGGGAAGTTGCTGCATACAATAATAGTAAAATGAGTAAACAGAAACAAACCGTGATTGTTTATTCGAATGTCTTAACTAAACAGCGAACATCTAAGTAGCATTGTTTGCGGTTATTCCAGAGAAAAAAAGAAAAGTAGCATTATTGGAATGACAGGCGAGTTCTCTTGAAGGTGTTCAGACTCCGGTGACTAATTTATATTTGAACCAACTCTTGGAACGTGTTCACGGCCGACAGTGGCAAACCCAACACCACCGCAACGTCCTTCTTGTTCTCACTCTCTTCCCTCATAAACACGCAATCTGTTGGTAGCAGACTGCCGGTGCCGAGCTGCCTCGGCCCTCCCCATCCGAAGTCAAAGTCTCCATAATCCAGCCCCATCCATGAACTTATCAACAGCGAGCTCACTCGGTGAGGTTCAAACCGAAACTTGTCCATGTAGTCGATCGCCGACCGCACAAAGTCCTCGTCCACCCTCTCGATTGCCTTCTTTATTCTTTCAGCGGTGGAAGAGATCGGCTCATTGATCAACTCTCCCGCAGTGCAGAGACAGCAAGGTAAGACCACGGCATTCCCAAAGTATCCGTCGGGCATATGTTCTTTCATCTTCGGTCGGAAATCGACATATATGAGAAGTTGTGTTAGTTGGTGTGGTTTCATCTTGAGTGCCACGGTTCGAGCCCGCCATACTAGAGCCGAAAGCACAACAAAGCTGGAGCAGTTGCTCCTCGCCTGTCCATCGGTCGTTGCCATTTTTTTCAGGGTGGCCAGTTTCTCGCCGTTAATGTGGAAAGATTTAAATACGGTTGGCTCTCTCTCCCATGATGTGGTCATGTTTGATATATCACCCACGCGAGCAAAGTCATTGTAATGATCGCCAATTTGAGGTGGCACCCTTGACTTCAGAAAGGTTCTATCGTGACAAGGGATGAAGGATGATGGTTTACCTCTTGCTATCTCAGCCCATGAGTTCATGAAATCGATTGCGGAGATACCATCGGTCATGCAGTGGTTAACTACGACCCCTAAAGTGAAACCTCCACATTTAAACCTTGTCACCTGTTTAAGCAGTCTCCAGAGTTACTAATATCCCAATATAAAATGCAATGAACGGTAACTTGTGTGGATAAATTCTTGCATGGCTACTTTTCATTAATCGGCATCCAAATAAACATCAAGGATGCACGTGGAACGTGACATATTCTGATCCAATGTGAACTGTGGTCTACCAAAACGCATTCGCCTTTACAATGGACGAGAAAGCGAAAGAAAATAGAATGTGAAGTGCTGTCAATTATTACCAGCAAAGAAAGAAAGGAAGAAAGCGTTCACCTGCGCTGTCAGAAGGGGCGTGACTTCCAGCAATTTTTCGGTAGGATCTCTGTAAACAAACTTTTCTAAGATATCAGAATGAAGCATTTTTATATCGCCCATATCTTCGATGTCGCAATTAGCCGATGCCTCCACAAATGGGACTCCCAACTTCTTTTCGCAATCGACCGTCAACTTCCCTAGAGAGTTCTTGGCTAACCTCCCTGCAAGCGGATAATAATGAACTAAAACTCTGGACAAAGCTTGCTTGATCACATCTACCACGTTCGCATCGCCCCTGTCGAAAGTATAAAGGGTTGGCACCACGGCTAAAGCCCAACAATCCATGCTACTTAAGAAAAGGGAGCCCCCGGGCGTTTCTCCTCCAGGTAGGACCTCGACGGGGAGGGATCTTTCTACTGTTGGGACTCTGTCGGCCGTGTTTTCGAAGGCCACCATTGTAGATCTCCGGTTGTCCTGCTCTCTAGCTCTGAAAAGAAAAAAGCGTTTGAAGGTTCAGACAAAATCGTTGGACCGAGGGAATCACATATAACAAAGATTGCTCCTATGGACAGCGGAAGATGAAGCTGCAGGAGATTATTTTTCACTGGATGGACTGAATGCTTTGGAGGGCAAGTATTACTGCAGTGTTACAGCATGTGTCGTTATATGTAGGAGTACCACATGAACAAATCGAGAGAGATAATACTAGTGATGAATTTACCTGATTGGCTTCTCTCTTCGGATGCTGGGAAGTGGAAGCTCCTTTGGGCCGTTTAAATAGACCCACACTTTCTGTTTGATGCATCCGGTGGAAGTACCATTCGCCCTCTTGCCGACCGGTTTCTACCAAGGATATTCGTTGTGTATCAACATAGTTTATTCAGCGTTCAATATGCAGATTCACATGAGCCACGTGGTGAAGGTAGACATTCATAACATGTTCAAGTTCCTATAATACAAACGTCACGTCCGACCTCACCAAACCATAGAGAAAAATAAAATAAAACAGGATTTGGATGAACGTTGACCGTTCTTGCCTATAATGCTAGGACTGCACGCACGTGATCGTCAACGTTCACCAAACCCTGTTTTACTTGATTTTTCTCTATGGTTTGGTAAGATACCGACCTAAGTAAGCCCTTAAACTGCTTCATCCTGAGTCCCGTCCGGACCTCGAGATCCCCAGGACGTAAAGCGAAGAGAGGGCATTCCCACCTCCCAAGAAAGAAGAAAAGATCTAGGAAGAATTATGGATGCGATGCGTGCGAGTACCAGTTCGTTAAAATAAAGAACATATCTATGGAGTCCATCCTCACTGGATAAGGACAGGCCCCGAAGGCCCTCGTAGGAGGTTCAGCTCTCTCTCTCTCTCTTTGGCGAGGTAACTCTTACCTGAACAACAAAGATCCAAAAAGAGCCCCCGGTTAAGATTGCATAATTGAGTTGGAGAGGAAAAATGACATGTGAACGTCAACAACATTCACCAAACCCCGTTTTATTTTTTTTCTCTATGGTGTGGCGAGATTGCTCGATCAACGCGCATTAGGGGAACTGGTGTTGTCTCTTTAGGTTGAATTTAACATCATCTTTTCATTGGTCGACCTCATGCTGATTGCTACTGTTTAATTTGCTTGCGAATATCGCCACCCTGTACATGTTAGGAATGTCTACCTTCACCAGATTGTTCATGCGAATGTGCAGATCCATTCCGAATAAACTATGATGATGCACACAAAGAAACATCCTAGGTTGAAACCGGTGCGGAAGAGGGCGAATAGTCGCGTGCGATCGTGCCTACCTTTTCCACAGAATATATTAAACGAAACAACAGCATTTGAGAAGCCCTCCAGTTAGCTTTCACTCTATATCTGACTTTTTGACTTTTTTTTTTTTTGGTAACCCAGGGAACCCCGCACGGCCGACAGCTGGGAGGTAAACCCTGGAGGCGACACGTGCTAGCTACCACACACATGCCACCGGTTAAGTCACCCTGCGGCGCCCGGGATTCGAACGCTCAACCTTTTGCGAGAGGAAGAGCGCCCGCTCCAGCAGTGCCACCCAGGCGGGTGGTCTGACTTTTTGACTTTATCCCTCCAAAATTGAAAACTAAAAATAATCCATTGAAGTTTTAAATGCAAAAATTATATACTATTTTATTTGAAAATTTTAAAACCTTATTTTAAGTTTTTCTAATAATTACAAGGGTTAATACCACGAAAAATCCCAAACTGATACAGCTATGATAATTTTACTCCAAACTATTTTTTTTATCACAAAAAACCCCCAAACTGGTACACCTGTGACAAATTTACCCAGAATTATTTTTTTGACCACCAAAAATCCCAAATTGGTATATTTACCTCGAAGTAATTTTTTAATAATATTTTTTTGATTTTTTTATTATTAATTTTTTTTCTTTTTTGTTTCCTTCATCTTCTTCATCTTCAACCTCTGGCTGGTCATTGGACCGGTAAGCGATCGGGGGCGGAAGCCAGTGAGGTCGGCCTTACACTGCAATGACGAGGTCAGCCTCTCCCAACAACGGTGAGGTCGAGCTTCGCCAGAGGCCGTTGGGGCTGGCCTCGCCAGAGGCCGGTGGGGTTGACCTCGTTGACTTCTGCCTCTGATCGCATTGAAGATGAAGAAGATGAAGGAAAAAAAGAAAGAAAAGAAAATTAATAATAAAAAATTGAAAAAATAATATTAAAAAATTAGTTCGGGGTAAAATTATCACAAGTATACCAATTTAAAATTTTTGGTGGTCAAAAAAATAGTTCGGGGTGAATTTGTCACAAGTGTACCAGTTTGGGATTTTTTGTAGTAAAAAAAAAGTTTGAGGTAAGATTATCACAATTGTACTAGTTTGAGGTTTTTCGTGATATTAACCCTAATTATAAAATGGAAGTGCGGGTTCCATTGATAAGTAAAAGGAACCATTCACGATTCTTTGCAACCTGATTTGGTTTGGCCTTCTAGCGTGAAGTGATCATAAAATTCCAAAAAAGGTTTCTGGGTCCTTAGGGTGCGATCGCCCCGACTGCAAATTTTCATATTAAACCATATACAAACAGAAAGTGTCGGTCTATATGAACGGCCCAAAGGATTTTCCCCTTCCCAACATGTGGAGGGAGAAGGCGATCTGGAATTTTCATCACTACTATATCTCACAATTTGTTTATAGTATTCCTACATTTGACCACACATGTTGGAACACTGCAGTAATACTTGCCCGCCGAAGCATTCAATTCATCCGGTGAAAAACAATATCCTGCAGCTTCATCTTTCGCTGCCCATAGAAGCGATCATCGGGGCAAATTGTCCTAAAAGTCCTCGACGTATTGTAAGTCCTCATACGTATTATAAAGCCATCAATTCAATTCTAAATTTTTCAATTTCGTTAATAAAATCCTAAATTTTTTGACATAGTCCATTTAGCAAATTTTGGCCAAAAATTGTTGACATTGCGGTTCAGTCGGCGTTGGTCGCCTTATGTGGCACGGCTGGCAATATGATGTGTGAGACTCACCTCAAAACGACATCATTTTGAGAAATTTTTATAGTTTTTCTTTTCTTTTCTTCTCCTTTTTAACTGTTCAAGGTCTCCTTCGCCTTCATGCCCTCACTGGCCATAGGAGGGGCTAGGGCTCGATGCAACCAAGGAACGCCACGAAGAGCAAATGGATCGAAATCAAAGGATGTCCAAGTGCATGTCGAGACGTCACGCAATGATGAGGAGGTCCTTGCTTGATGAGTGGGTCATAAATGGGTTCGCCTAAATCTACCTATTTAATCCACATCGACCAATTTATTTACTAAGCAATTTATATAACTTATACCCAACTCAACCTAGATTTAACCCAAACACACTCGTATAATCCATGAGAAAAACAAATGAAAAGGCCCAACAATTCTTCAAAATTAAATAAACAAAAAATAAAACAAATTTGCAAAGCAAAATAAAAATCCTAGCCATAGAAGAAGTTCAAGCTTGAGAAGGCTAGAGTTTCGAACCCCGACAGTGGCTACCTCAACCTCAACGGCAGTGCCCCGGAAGATGGCAACCCTGACAAGGCAGCCCCTAACAGGATCAAAAGCAGGTGCATTGCAAGCCCCAAACTTCCAACATAACACTTTCCTTTATGATCAACTCACTCGTAATCTGTGACGCCCTAGAAAGTCATGCTTCACATGTGCCCTATTCGATTATTACTCATAATTATTATTAGCATGCAGAAACATAATAAAATATTTGCAACATCTCACGCTACAGGGACAAACAACTTTAATTAAAGTACATATTCTTCTTTTATAAAAATATCAGTAGATAATATCTTTATATAGCATACAAGCAAACACAATTTACATAAGTCCTGGAAAGGGTCATGGTCACCTATCACCAACACCACCTACCCAAAATCCTGCTTGTACAAAAGATAAGTAGGCACTATGGATCAACAACCTTGCCCATCGACATATCACCTTCACCATCAAAGCCCCTCAATGGACGGCCAACTCTTTGGATATTCCAATACTAAGTGACATCGATGAGGGAATAAGCTCTAGAACCCCACGTCAACCAATAGGTGGAAGTACACTTAATATATACTACCGCCAATCAAGGTATAAGCACATTTTCATCTTCACAATCAAAATATACAAAAGCTCCTAAAAATGGTGGCAGCGAGGGATCCATCCTACATATCTAAAAAAATAAAAGAGTGAGACGAACTCTAGTAGATAAAATCTCTAAGTCTAAGATAGGAGATACTTTTACCCATCAACCTAGTATTAACAAACAGTTTGAGTTCAAGACAGGTACAGATAATTGTAAAAATAGGTGCACTATCTTTCCTTATCATAATATGCTGATGAAATATATTGATCAATGTTGCATAAAATTATTTACTCAAATGCAAGCAGATGTCATGTTATTCCTTGATATGCACTTGCCATGTAGTGGCTCACCACTATACATAGGGAATATTTATTCCCAACTTATCATGAAGCTCATCGATATACATAAGTGAGTTCATACTTTTCACTAGTCAAGACCAAACATAGCCAAGGTTCGGAACTGGCCAGTTCCGATTTGGAACCAGCGGTTTCAATTTGTGGCCATGTGTGAACCGGAACCGGCCTGTTACGATTCATAATTTAAAATTTTAAAAAATAATGAATTATAAAATTATGAAATAATGAATTATTCAATATAAATTGTAATTAAAACGTAAATTGTATGGGCGATTGGTTCCTGATTCGGTCCGGTTCTCGCTCAAAATCAGGAATCGAATTGGTAAGACTGGTCCTTTGATTTTAGAATTAGGAAACTAAACCAGCAAATCA